>JAKSZU010000013.1:93191290-94391290 GCA_026018925.1 Tupaia tana
TTCCTTCTCCTCCATTCTCCTCTTGGGATTTTGGGCACACACGCATGCACATGCGCCTGGCATGAGTTTTAAGCCCCAGGGTCTAGGACTCGAACTGCAGTTGACTACATAGGAGTCCAGCAATGTAACCGTTACACCATCTGCTGGTCCCAGTTTATGCTCTTTAAAATTATAATAACATAGTCAAAACAATTTCTTGATCAATAGTGAATATGCTAGCTCAGTTATTATGGCATTAATATTAGTTTTTAACTTTTATTAAAGAGCCACATCTATTATAATATATGGCACCAGTGTTTACTTGGTTATCAAGCTGTTAAAAAATCTGATTAAGAAATTTTGTTGGGCAACACATTTTTCCTAATCAAGGAAGCTCTCCATTTCACACTCTTAACTCTTAGCCAAAATCATGGTGCAAAATTTATGCTGTTTTACCTTCGATGTCCTGGGTATCTATTTTCAAGTAAAAGCTGCAAATTTCCTCAGAGGTACTGATTTTGTGAGCTACTGTTGTTACCTATATAGGGCAAGTAAACAAAAAGATCCTATTTCAGATGGGAAAGTGGGACAGGCATTAAGGCAGGATAGTGCTGCAAATTTGAATCTTTGAGCATCATTTCTATAAGCCAGTACAAACGGTGTAATATACAGCCATTACAAACGGTTATAAAATACAGCTAAGGAGCCCAAAGTCAACAAAAAAATACCTTCTGGCTGGTCAGAATCTTAGTCCAAATCCCCTGTAGTCAAATCTGACCTGAGTCAAATCTGAGCACCTTACTCTACAGGAAAGTTCCCAAGGCTCTTGTCCTTGAGCCGGTGCACTTTAATTTTACACGTAACACTCCAAGGCTAGGAAATAGGGGTTTCTTCCAGCCCATATGCCATCCTGGAAAGCAATGCATTGTAAGTGTATACAGGTGGGCAGAGCTGCTGCCAGAAGTAGGTATATTGAGAACTAGCAGTGAGAGAAAAATGGCCAATTGTCCTCTCTCATGCAATCTTATAAACAGTCCTCAAAAAAAATGTACTGGGACCAGCAGTTGGCATAGTGGCTGCTGCTGGACTCCCAGGTGGTCGACCGTGGTTCAACTCTTGGACCAGGTGGCTTTAAATTCATGCCAGGCGTGTGTGCATGCGTACCCAAGATTCCGAGAGGAGAATGGAGGAGAAGGGATTGCGGCATGGCCATCCTCACTGGGGGATAATTTCTCACTTTCTTTCTCTCTGTCTCTCTCTGTCTTTCAGGCCAGTGCATGCACCCTATAGCAAAAACAAAAACGGAAACAAACAACCCAAAAAAAAAAAAAAACTCTCCAAGAAAAGGTACTAAAGAGAAAAGCATAATTGAAATCTATAGAGTATTAATTTATGCTCAGAATATGAAGTTCAAGACTATGTGGAAATATATAAACAGCTTAGAAAAACTTGCAACCATCAAGTGGCAAGAATCAAAGAGATCTTAAGGCTTTATATCAGTCCCCAGTAATGCTTGATAAACAAATTGTGACTATGTTACTAATCATAGAAAACACACACACACACACACAAATATACATACATATGCTATATATAAAACCATAAAATTCTATATTAACATGCTATTCTATCCATATATAATTTCTACAAATAATTAAAAATGTATACATACAAGGATTAACTTAGTCACTTTAAAAAATCAGTTACAAGGACAGCTATCAAGATAGCTAGAAAGAATCAGGTAAATGAATCCTACTTTGGCCATGGTTGCCCAAGTCCAGATTTCTGTGACCTCTTTGTAACACAAAGAGCTTTTGTGTTACCCAGTACAGACACCTAACTCCCTGCTGGGAGTCAGGTAAACCTCTCAGTTAAATACTCACATGCACCGTAGCCAAGCCATTGCTATATCCTGTACTGACAACGAGATCATCATTGAGAGGCACCTGAAGGCAGATAGAGAAACCATGCTCTTTTTAATCACTCAGTAAGGAGGAAGAATGGAATGAAGAGAGCCTCCCCTCTCCAGTCTTCAGTGAGATGAAGTGGGTAAGACACTGAAAGCCCCATGCACAAAGCAAATACTGAGACTTTCGCTTTCCTTGCTACATATAAATAAGACACTAGAGATCTACTGCGGGAGTCAAGACTTAACAGTCATAGGTCAGTTTTGGTTACATGTGATTGACAGGGTTCTGGTAAAACTGGACCTTCTCCTTTCGTTAACTGAATATATTCCCTTCAGTGTCCAGCTCAGGAATCAGTATTCTCCGTGCCAGTGGGGATCACTGTCCTTAGCACTGACAACATGAGACCTTCACTTAACTCTAAAGTGGGTGCCACCTTTCTTTGACCCTCTCTCACCTTCCTTTGCACCCCTTTTCTACTTATTGATGGCTTATATTCTCCACTTGTCACTGTGCTTCTTTTGTGGAAACCCCTAACCCCTGCCTCAATCCCTGGCACCGCACACCCGAGCCTGCCAAAGCCTTGATTGCTACTGCTCTCCCCACTCTTCCAGGTGGAAAGTGAGAACATGAACTGAGCTATAAATAGTTCTCTTTTCCAGAGAAATTCTATCATGCAAATGTCCCCTCATTTGCGGAAAGTGTGGGAGAACTCATTTTGAGCAAGGGGCACGAGAGGGTAGCCTCTTCCTCTACTCTTAAGTCTGCAGCCTCCCCTTCCCTGTGCTTAGCACACGGGTGCAAAAGGGATATGGTGTACAGTAAAGTTTTTCAACCATTCCTTCAGATGTCAGTAAACATTGGAAACAGGGCAACTTCCTTGTTCTCCCTTATGGACTATAGCAGTGTTTACTGGAAAATGAGTGCCTCGAGATGCTGCAGAAACAAAGGCTTTCTTGGACAAGTAACTTTGGGAAATGTGGGCACTGGGCCCTGCCTCAGCCTTTTTCCTTCCCAGAGTCACCATTCACAAACATATTAAAGAACAGGAGGATCCTGTATTAAAGAACTGGCTTAACTCATTTAAACTAAGTTTCCTACACTTATTTGACCACCTAATATTTTTTCATGTAACACATTTCAGGAAATGCTGGAGCAGGGAATTCCAAACCAGATAATAACACCCCAGGTTTCATATAGAGGCAGCATATTGGGTTGAGGATTAAGTTATCTTAAGATGACAAGAAAACTCCTTACCCCTACAGGGAACCTCAAATAGGCCTACTATGCTCCTCCTTAGAGCTTGTACTCAGAACATGAATCTCTGATGAACACTAAATGTTCCCAGGAAAAGGAGACACATTTCCTAACTAGGAGCCCCAAGCACAAATGCCTGCAGAGGCCCAGGCATGAAGCAAGGATGAACACAAATGCATAGGCATATGTCATGTGACTGCTGGGGATTACAGCACATTTTGAAAAATGCATGCCAATGCCCAGAGCTCTGTTGCCAGGCCATTTGTTTCACTGGGGGAAATTGGGAATCCACTTTTTATCAGAAATCTTTAGATCTTCAAATATTGGCATAAATCTATGTCTATGTCTGTCTCCATATCCATATCTCTTTCTCTATGGGCCTCTGGTTTGCAATTTTTGCAATTACTATTATTTCTCATGCCTATTTACTTTTCACGAACATGAATTTGTGGAAGCTGTGGACGGTGAGGACTATTTTCAATTATTTATATATTTAAGTACCCTTTAAAATAATACAAACACAGTAATTAGAAAAATATGTTTGATAGCTAATACAAAACCTAGTTTTTCCAGCATGCCCTTTTCTTTGGGGAATTCTCCTGAGCTATAAAAGTTTTTACTTTTAAGAATCTAGTAGTAGCAAAAGACATGGGACAAGGAGTTGGGATCCTCCAAGGAAGTTCCAATCTGTGGCAGATTGCACATATGCCTGGGACCAGAAGGAACACAGGCAGACTCCCAACAATGTTGGGAGTCTTATTATACCGCTGTGCCTTTGTGCATGCTATTACCTTTGTCTGGAATGTTCCTCTCTTTTTTTCACCTTGCTAACTCATTCTTATACTTCCATATTTAACTCGCATGACTGAACGCATCTGACAAACTCTCCCTACCTTTTAGCCTGGACCTGGAGGCCTTCTCTGTACTTCCATGTACCTACCAAGGCCCTTGTTTTTCACTGTTTAAATGACCGTGTCTCCCCAGTGCACAGGTTCTTTTCTTCTTACTTTTAGGTCCCCAGTGCCCAGAATATAGCCAACACTCAACATTAGTAGAGTAGTGAATAAATATGTTTGTAAGATATAGGTAGAACAGGTGGTTTCTGTGGTCTCATCCAATTGTAAAATATTATGAAAAAAAAATTTCATTTACCTCTATTGGCTTCCCAAGGAAATTCTGCTCTGTCATTTTATATTTGTAGAAGTCACCTTTGTGCTTGTAAGAGACACTTACATCCATATTCAAGTGAAGTTGTTTAATTAGAAGTGAATATTCTGTCAGGCCCTCGATGGCATTAATTGTATCCTATCAAAATCAGTGAGGCATAAAAATATATTGAGCTTATTTATATACTCCCAGTTTACAAATGTTCTTTCTTCTGAGACAGCAGGGCAATGTCATCTTCAGATGAAGCTTCAGCTGACTGGGTAAAACCAGGTAAGGCACCTCTACCACTGTGGAGGTAGAAGGAAGGTCCCTCCCTCTCCCATAAGGATGTTTCTGTTAGCAGGGACAGGAAGAAAGTGTGGCCTCCCAGTGAGGTCCTCTACACATTCTGCGTGAGGAAGCTCAGGTAAGTCACGCTTTGTGGAACGCCTCCAACTCTGCTGGATTCTCTTTCTAATCCTTTGGTCTTAACTGAAATAGCTCCACAGTGAGGGCGTTAACCGCCCCTTTCCATTGTTCTGTTCTAAAGTTCTCTTTCTTCCCTTTATAGTATTCATATCAATTTGTAATACTTTTTAAAAGTTTATTTATTTCATGAGAGAGTAAGAGCAAGGGAGAGAGAAAGACCCTTGACAGGGTCTTGCCATGCTACAACCTTCCTCTCTGTCATCCAGGATTACAGGCATGTGGGTATGCCTGGCTTGTTCAGATCAACCTGGAATCTGAACCTGGGCCTCTCAAGTGGTTCTGGCAGCATGTAGCAGTGCCCTTCTACCTGTCCCACTACGACTGGGCCAATACTTTTATTTATAACTTCCTATTGGCTCCTCCCTCCTGTAATGTAAGATTCATAGGGCAAGGAGGTAGTATATCTTTTTTTTTAAAATATTTTTTATATATATATATATATATTTTTTTTTTTTTTTTTGCCATAGGGCACATGCACTAATCGGAAAGAAGCCAAGAGAGCCAGTGAAAGGGAAAGTGAGAAATCCCTTTTTGGGGAGAGGGGGCAGGGAGGAGGGAGACGGCCACACTACAATCCCTTGCACCTCCATTCTTTTCTCAGGATTTTGGCCCTGCACTCGGGGTGATTTTCAAGCTGCTGGGTCTGGAATTTGAACCATGGTCAGATATCCATGTGGGAGTCCAGCACCTTAACCACCACGCCACTGCTGACCCCAGTATATCTTTCTTGATGTCTGCTATAGTTCGGATGTGTTTACCAAAGTTAATGTTGGAAATTTGATCCCCAGTGCAGTAGTGTTGTGAGGTGGCACCTCATGGGAAGTATTTGGTCATGGGGGGCACTGCCCTCAGGAACAGGTTAATACTGTTATCATCACAGTGGGTTTCTTACATAAAAGGACATGTTTGGCCCTCCCTTGTTTTCTTCCTCTCTCTACCTTTTCACCATGTGTGATACAGCAAGAAGCCCTCAGCAGATGCCAGCCCTCTCAATCTTTGTCTTTCCAGTCTTCAGATGTGAGCTAATAAAAATGTCTATTTATTATAAATTACCCACTCTGTGACATTCTGTTATAGCAGCACAAGGTGGACTAAGATGGTATCCATTAAGTAATTTAGTAGCTATTCAATAAGTATTTCTCAAAGGAATAAATCAATATGCTTTATCTTTCCAGTCCTCGTGTTCCTTAAATATAAAATCAGGAGATGTGGGTGATATTAAATATGTGGCTACTTCCTCTGCCTCTGCCCATGGCAGCCAATGCTGATCAATAGGGTACTCTTTCTGCTAAGCCTACAGTTGTATCCAAGATGAAACGCAGTAAATAATCACTAAAGTAATCCTGAAGAACCCCTCTACCTCTATCTTTTATATACATTGGATGTATATATTCCATCATTTATCTAAACATTCAGGAAATAGGGAAAATGTTACCATTTGAACTAAACTTTTTTTTTTTTGGAGAGTTTTTTTTTTTTTTGCTATAGGGCGTGTGCGCTCGACAGAAAGACAGAGAGACACAGAGAGACAGAAAGCGAAAAATCACCCCCCAGGGGGATGGCCACACCTCAATCCCTTCTCCTCTATTCTCCTCTCGGGATCTTTGGCATGCACGTACACGCTCCTGGCATGAGTTGACTACATGGGAGTCCAGCAACATAGCCATTATTCTAACTGCTGGTCCCAACCATTTGAACTAAACTTTGAATAATATAATAGTTATAAAATATACATACTCAAATTAGTTTACATGAATGTAATTATCAGTGTTTCTCTTTTTTATTTATTTTTTGTATATGTGTGTGTGTGGGAGGAAACATCAGTACCCTACAGTCCATATAGCAACACTGTTTATTCCATAGGATGCAACATAATTGCTGATAATCTTACTAACCTTTCATGATCATTAAGAATCATAAAAAGGGACCAGCAGATGGAGTAATAGTAAAGTCACTGGACTCCTACATAGTCGACTGGAGTTCAAGCCCTGGATCTGGCGACTTAAAATTCACACTAGGTGTGTGTACATGTATGCCCAAGATCTAGAGAGGAGAATGAAGGAGAAGGGATTGTGGCATGGCCATCCCCCTGGGGGGCGATTTCTTGTTTCATCTCTCTGGCAAGCGCATACGGCCTATAGCAAAAATTTTCTAAAAAAAAAAATGAGAGAAAGAGAGAGAGAGAATCATAAAGGAAGTACTGGGCTTAGAGTCAGATGTGCATTCTGATTATGGCTCTGTTGATTACTCTGAATGTGCCTCCTGGGCCCATTTCTTCCTCTGAATAATAAGAGTGTCAATGAAGATAACCTCTAGGGGACTTCTTTTCTTTTTCCAAAGAACTATATTATTTAACTTTATTTATTTATTTATGTTTTAATTTGACCAAAGTGAGAGAGAAAGAGTGAGAGAGAGGGACAGTGAGAAAGCAAGCTGCCGGGTACAGGACTCGAACATGGTCAGCCATGTGAGAACCCAGTGCCTTTAACCACCATGCCACCTGCCGGTCCCAACCTCTAGGGGTCTTCTAATTCTAGACATCTTTTTAGATCTACGGCATGCTCATTTGATAGACAAAAACATGGAGGCCAGAATGAGTATGGAATGTGTGGTATGGGGACAAAAACAATGTCTATGTAAGGAAGAAACAAGACACAGAAGTGTTACCTGGGTCGAATAAAAGCCGCCTCCATACCTTTGTTCTTCTGATAGCCATTTGATGATTGGGTTAACATAATTCATCTCTTTCAAGCTCAAACTGGTGAGTAAAGCATAGGCAGTGGTTTCTACCATGTTTGCTGTACCAGCATTAGGTACAGAGTTGTCTTTATGATGAAGATCCTCTTTCCAAAAGCGATAAATGGGTGGATTACCTGAACATCAATAAATTACATTCATTAAAATTACTTAAAATGTGGGTTTGACATAACAATTCTAGCCAGTGTATTCTTGCCTTCTGGTTTCTAAAAGTTACTTTTTTTGGTAAAAAGAATTTCCTCAAAGTGACTCATACAAAATAAGATCCCTTAATACAATCTGAATACAATGCTACTTGACTGTATTTTAATTTCTTTCTTTCTTTAAAAAAAATCCAATCTTTGTTTTAAAGGAATTCTCTATTCGATTTGATGTATTGTTATTATTTTTTAATTTGACCAGAGAGAGAGAGAGAGGGGAAAGTACGAAAGCAAGCTGCCAGGTCTGGGACTTGATCCATGATAAACCATGTTGGCATTCAGTGCCTTCACCACCACGTCACCTGCTGGCCCCTGCATTTTAATTTTTGGTTTTTATATTATATTTACATTTTTCCACAAACATTTATTTTACATATCAAAACATTTTTGCTCATACTCCATAGTTCTTGACAGTTAATAAACAACTTCAAAATTTCAAAAAAACTGAATTTTAAAGATAATGTTCAAAATATTTCTTATAATTTTCTATAATTTTGTGAGTGACTCTGTAACAACAGAGACAGTATGGTTTTAATTTTTTTTTTTTTTTTGAGAGGTTTTTGCTATAGGGTGCGTATGCTTGCCAGACAGACAGAGAGAGACAGAAAGCGAGAAAACACCCCGCAGGGGGGATGGCCACGCCGCAATCCCTTCTCCTCCACTCTCCTCTCGGGATCTTGGGCATGCACGCACACGCACCCGGCGTGAGTTTAAGCCACCGGGTTCGGGACTCGAACCGTGGTCGACTACGTGGGAGTCCAACGACATAGCCATTACGTTAACTGCTGGTCTCACGGTTTTAAATATTTTTGAGAAAACATTTACATGTCAACTACTCAAATTGTTGAAAAGCAAATGCCCAGCACACAAGTCACACATAAACCTTCTCAATTCAGCCCTGCCTACCAAGTATTCTGTGATATACCTTCTGCTAGCAAAGATCAGTCTCTTTTTCTTCATTCAATGTCTTTCTCAAGATAATCCTCTGGTGTGGTTGCTCTTTTGCAATATCTACTGATTACAATGCTGGGCTGGAAAAGTCCAGGTTATTTTATGTTATAAATTCTTTCATAAATCTTCTCTAATCCTCTCTGCCAGGCAGAACTATTTATAGTGCCAGGCATCTTTCTAAGAGCTCCTATTGGCTTACTTGAGATCTACCTTAGTTCCATAGTTTCTTGATTAATCTTCAGATATGACATTCTAATCAAACTCCTGTCCAATAATAAGTATTTCCAATTTCTGATTCAATGCAACAAGCATTATTGATCTTATACAAATAACCCTTCTGTCACAAAATAGAAATACTCCTAAATATTTTCCAATTCCAGAGGGGTCAGAAAGGAAGAAAAGTTTATGTTTCCATTTAAAGAAACAAACAAGAAAAATATTTTAACAAATTGCTGAACCTATCAACAACTCAGAAGAAAGTAAAATGCTTAAATTGGGAAAACAAGGCATAGTAAAAAATAAGTCAGTAATGTTTTACTCAAAAGTCATAAAATTATATTTCTCCAGTTCAGTCTTATGTTCAACATTCTTCTGTTGAATATGCAATGTTACCGTGGTCCAGTCTTTCCGTTTAAATCCTGGAAGGTAACATTCAATGTTATTATTAATATTTCTTGTCCCTGGCATTAAATTGGTCATTTTCTTGGTTGCCTTTTGTTCTCTTATTTCTTTATGTGTCTTTAGTTTTCCTGGTAGAGCACTCCTCTCAGAACTTCTTGAAGAGTGGGTCTGCTATTGACAAATTCTTTCAGGTCTTGTTTATCTGAGCATGTTTTTATCCTTTCTTTCCATATGAAAGATAATCTTACAGGGTATAGTATTCTTGGTTGAAACTGTTATTCACTTAACACTTTGAATATATTTTCCCATTTTTTCCTTGCTCGCATCGTTTCTGATGAGGGGTCAGAGTTAGCCTGATTGGATAACCTTTATAAGCTGACGTTTCTCTCTTGCCAATTTTAGTATCTTGTCTTTGTCTGTAGATTTGGCCAGTCTGGCTATGATGTGCCTTGGAGAAGATCTTGGGTTAATTCTATTAGGAGTCTTTTGTATTTCTTGGGTCTGGATATTTGAATGCCTCTCTAGATTTGGAAAGTTTTCTTCCAAGATTCTATGGAATAGATTATCAATGCCCTGGTTAATTTCTTCACTTTTTAGGATACTGATTATCCGTATGTTTGGACGCTTAAGACTGTCTAGTATTTCTCGTATTCTCATTTTTGGGGGTTATTTTCTCAGTTTTTTTGGTTGTTTTTTCTAGATCAGAGGTTTTGCCTTTCACATCTGAGATTCGATTTTCTGCATGGACTAATCTGCTTTTAATACTTTCGAGGGAGGTTTTGATTTCCTGAATGGCAGACTTCTTCTCTAGTAGCTCCATTTGATTCTTTTGTTATGGTGTGTATTTTCTTTTTAAGATCATGGAAGAACTTCAACACCTCCTGGAACTTGCTGTCTCTTTTCTCCTGCATCTTCTGGAGTTCATTATCTCTTAGCTCTTGCATCTCGTTTAGTTTTGTCACTATGAATATTCTGAATTCTCTATCAGACATTTCCACAAGTTCTACTGTACTGTCTTTGGATGATGAGGAATTGTTCTTTTCCCTTAGAGGAGAAATATTTTCTTGGTTTCTTATGTTTCTTGTGCCTCTGTGGTGGTTTCTGATCATTCTGTGACAAAATCTCCCCCCTACTTGTCTGAATATCAGGGGTCTAGAAGATGAAGTTTAGAGCATAGCCTCTTTGAACAGGTTCGGACACACCTCAGCTTTAAAATGGCTTCTTGTCTGAATATTTCAGGGGTCTAGAAGAAGAAATAGGGTCCCTGGACCTCATCCCACCCCCAGTCCTAGTCAGCCTGGATCATGGACAATGTGAGTGTGCCTGGCATGCACAGGGAGGTCCCAAGATACAAACCCAGGACCCTCCCATCTACATGTCCCCCTGTATCACCTCTGTACCACTGCCTGCGCTTGTCTTTATTTCAAAGGTTAACATGAATGTCCACATGTACTAGGGAGAAGTAGTACAACAGAGTGGAAAGTGCAATTGACTGGGAATTAGAGACCAAAGTTCTAGTCTCTCCTTTGCTATTAACAGACCAGGTCAGCTTGAGGAAGATCCTTTAGTTCTGTGACACTCAGTTTCCTAACACCTGAAGTGTAGAAATACTCCCTTCTATACGGTAAGACTCTAAATGTAAAAGTTTTCATAAACCAGAGAGCATCGTGTATGGATAATTTATTATTATTAGCACTTCAAATTGGGGAACCTTTCTCCCTGATGGAAAAATTCATATCCTGGAAATGATAAAACCACACTCAAAACTTTAGTTCACTATTTTCTTATCTCTTCCCAATTTAGAGCACTAAAGACAATTTTATGTATGTAGTACTTTTCATAAATTAGAGCTAAATTGAATTTGCTTGCTATTGCTTTAGTAATTGAAACCTGTCACCTTAAATCCTTTTGGAATAAATTGTTTTTTTAAAAAACAAGTATGCTTGAAGAAAATTTTTGAAGATTAGTCAAAATTTTGATGTGTCTATTTATAACTACATGATTTGCATGACCTTGTGCAAAATATTTTCCCTACCTCTGAAAAACTCAGATTTGCTGTATTTAAAATGAAACGATTAGTTTATGTTTTAAAAGAAACTAGTTCAAACACTATTTGAATTATTAAATTTCCTTCTAGCTATAAAATTCTATGATTTTATGATCTGTTTCTTACAACACTCAAGACATTTCTTTTGGGAACCAGCAGTTAGCGTAATGGGTATGTCGCTGGACTCCCACGTAGTCGACCACGGTTCACGTCCCGGACCCGGTGGCTTAAAACTCACGCCGGGCGCGTGTGCGTGCGTGCCCAAGATCCCGAGAGGAGAATGGAGGAGAAGGGATTGCGGCGTGACCACCCCCGCTGGGGGGTGATTTCTCACTTTCTGTCTCTATGTCTCTCTCTGTCTGTCTGTCTGGCGAGCACACGCGCCCTATAGCGAAAACCTCTCCAAAAAAAAAAAAAAAAAGGACATTTCTTTTATGTTATTTTTGAAATGTTGTACAAATGGTTTTGAGGTATAAAAGGGATCATTTTTAAATGATGACAGAAGTTAAATTCTGTAGAGGGTCATAAATCTCATGTAAGATTTATAAAACTTTTAGAAAACCTTATCCAGGAGAGAGTTCAGAAGTGTCCAACCAAGCCAATGACCCTGCCACTCTTTTTCTATTAGGTTGTCTGGAAAGTCATGACATATTTTTCCATGTTTTTCTATGCAAGAATGCATTGCGACTTGACGGCCCAATATTTCTTACTCTTGTTAGAGTATAGGAAGTAGTATCTTTATTCTTGAAAACAAAATTCACACTTTTAGAGTGAACCTAGTAACTCTAAGGCAGGCCACACTCTATTGCTCAGAATCCTCAAATGGCTTCCCTTTTCACCCACAGTGGAAGTTAAAGTTCTGAGGTTCCCTCTGGCCCATGGCACCTCAATATGAGTGTGATATAGGCTCCTTGCTCTGGGTAGAAGCTGTCTTAAACCAGGGTGGGTGGCTGGGGGAAGGAAGCACAGGCTGACTTCACTCTCAACTCACCTGCTTGCTTGAGAGTCTTGTCCATTGCTCAGCTGTATACAGCCCTGGAGAGAACCTGTGATGATCTCTAATGTCCTGTTGACCTCCCCTCCTTCCCTCACCCTTTCTCCCCCTGATCTCATCCCCCACTCCTCATCTCACTTCTCAGCAGTCACAGGGGTCTCCTTGACCTTCCTGGAGCACCAGGCATGCTCATGCCTCAGGGCATTTGCACATTCTGCTTCTCTTCCAGGAACATCCTCCTACATAGCCACAGGGCTTGCTTCCTCATCTCAAATGCCATATTCTCAGTGAGACTACAACCCACTCCCATCTTCTCTTCTTTCCCTAATTTATATTTCTTATCAGTCATTACCAACCTATTCACAGAGTTCTACTTATTTATCATGTCTGTCTTTCCCCAAATGGAATGTAAATTTCATAAGTACCTGGCGGGTATGTGTGTGTGTGTGTCTGTCTGTCTGTCTTTGGTTTATTACTTTATTCCCAGAGCTCAGAAAAGTGTCTGTTACCTAGAAGGTATTCATAGGATACCCAATATGTATTTGTTGAATAAAGGAATGAATACATGTTTGCCAGTTGAATGAAGAAATGAATGAACAGCCACACTCATAACACTGTATTGGGATAGTTTGTTCCTTGAGGGCAAGATTGTCTCACTCAATTTTTCTTTTTTTTTTTTTGAGAGGTTTTTCGCTATAGGGCGCGTGCGCTCGCCAGACAGACAGAGAGAAACAGAGAGACAGAAAGCGAGAAATCACCCCCCAGGGGGGATGGTCACGCCGCAATCCCTTCTCCTCCATTCTCCTCTCGGGATCTTGGGCACGCACGCACACGCGCCCGGCGTGAGTTGTAAGCCACCGGGTCCGAGACGCGAACCGCGGTCGACTACGTGGGAGTCCAGCGACATAGCCATTACGCTAACTGCTGGTTCCCATGTCTCACTCAATTTTTCATGCAACCATTCACTACCCAAAATCATTAGCAGACTCTCTGTGTTTAGTGGAAGGTTACTAAGTCAATAAAATGCATCATACCTTTAACTATGGCTTCCCTCTTCAGGGCTGAAACAATGGAACGAAACTGTGGGTGAGTTTTATCTCCCAGGGAAAGAGCAAATGCAGCAATGGCCAATGTAAAGGGGCTCTGGGCAGGAAGGGTATTTTCCAGCAGGAAGGTGTCAGCTTTAGTTAGAGCTTGGCTGATTTTCTGGAAACAAGAGCAGAAGAAAGTTTCTTTGTCAAGCACCAATCACTGACTGAGGTGAACTACCTCAGGTTGCACCATCCCAGGGCAGACAAGATGAAGAGTGGAAGGAGGATGATGAAACAGAGATGGGTGGTGTCTCAGTGAAGCAAATCCTCTGGAAAGGACAGCATAATCTTAGAAGGGACAATGTGGTTGTCTCAATCAGATTAAGCTTTTTGCCTGTGAATTCTCACCTCTCATTTAGAGGTTTATCCCTTCAGTTTCTGATTCCAACAGCAGACCTGGTCTCTAGGAAGAAGCACCAAGCATAGACACAGATAGACACAGCTGTCACTATTCCCTCTCAATGTTATTGAGACAGGCTCATGTGTCAAAAGAAAGTATACTCCCTCCTCAAAAAAAAAAAAAAAAAAAAAAAAAAAAAAAAAAAAAAATCATGAATAGCAGAGAAAGAGTGGATCTGCCAAAGTACTTTTTTTTTTTTTTTTTTCTGAGAGGTTTTTCGCTATAGGGCGCGTGCGCTCGCCAGACAGACAGAGAGAGACATAGAGACAGAAAGCGAGAAATCACCCCCCAGGGGGGATGGTCACGCCGCAATCCCTTCTCCTCCATTCTCCTCTCGGGATCTTGGGCACGCACGCACACGCGCCCGGCGTGAGTTTTAAGCCACCGGGTCCGGGACTCGAACCGCAGTCGACTACGTGGGAGTCCAGCGACATAGCCATTACGCTAACTGCTGGTTCCCAGTACTTTTTGATTCTAAGAATTCTTGGGGGAAAAAATGTCCCTATTGCTTTGTCCTGAGATCACCAGAACAGTCGTTTTGGGTGGTGGTTAGGAGAAAGCCTGCTGCAATGGTGCTAACACCCTGCCTGGCTCCTGTGCTTCCAGCTTCACCTAAGTCCCTCACTGTTGTAGCCTCAGGGAGATGCCAGCTGGTCCTCTAGGCCCCTGGAAACTGGTCCTCTTTGATTATTTTGTTCTGTTAAGTGTATATCCAAATACATTCTTTTTTTTTTTTTGGAGAGGTTTTTGCTATAGGGCGCGTGCGCTTGCCAGACAGACAGAGAGAGACAAAGAGACAGAAAGCGAGAAATCACCCCCCAGGGGGGATGGCCACGCCACAATCCCTTCTCCTCCATTCTCCTCTCGGGATCTTGGGCACGCACGCACACGCGTCCGGCGTGAGTGTTAAGCCACCGGGTCCGGGACGCGAACCGCGGTCGACTACATGGGAGTCCAGCAACATAGCCATTACGCTAACTGCTGGTCCCAATATATCCAAATACTTTTAAAAACAAACTTAAACAATGGATTTGTGGGTTCAAGTACTACAAATCCCCTTGGGTTTTTCCATCTTGGCTTTGCATTTTGGCTTGAAGGGGACATCTAATTGACTTCTGATTTGCGAGAAGCATTTAACTTCAGCTCAGGAATCTATCATTTCCTAGATCAGCTTATCGTCTTTAACCTTTGAATAATCTATGTTGATTTACTTAGCTGGATACTCTTGTTCCCTCAGCTTCTCAGCAAATGAAACAGTACAACCCAAAGGAGCAAACTTGTTATTCTCAGTATTGATATAATATAGAGTGACTCAAGTATAAAATAACAGTAACATACATCTAGTAAAGTTTACAAGAGATAAAGAGTGAAGCTGAGGACACTGGGTTATTTCCCATCACAATATCCAGGTCTAGTTTTTTATTTTATTTTATTTTATTTTATTTTATTTTATTTTATTTTATTTTATTTATTTATTTGCCAGAGGGTATGTGTGTTGGCCAGAGAGAGACAGTGAGAGAGAGAGAGGGAAAGGCAGAAAGAAAGCACTCCCCTCAACGGGGCATGGTCATGCTGCAATACCTTCTCCATTTGTCAGAATTTTGGGTGCGAACATATGTATACCTTGTGTTTTTTTCAAGCCACTGGGGCCAGGACTTGAACCATGTGGTTAGTCATGTGGGATCTGGCTCCCTTAACCATTTCGCCACTGAGCCAGCCCATCCCAGCTCTGCAATTTAGTAGCCTATGACACTGAACACTTCACTTTACTTAAAGACCCTAGATTTTTCAACTGGTTAAAAGGTAATAGGTAGTTTCTAATATCTATTATAGTTCTGAAATCTTTTGGTCCTGGAGCTAAAGTTACTTTCAAGTAAAGAAAGAAAAAGCTTTGGAAACTAAGTGTCTTATGATTAGTCCCCTCTTCCTCTAGGCACACATATAGAAATAGATAATGGGGTCTTCTTTCTGTCTCTCTCTTTCTCCCTTTCTCTCGAAAATGTTCATATACATATAAAGTCTGTAGGTACTGTCTCTTGCCTCTGACCTCTCCTTTCTCTTGCTAATTCCAGAATCCATATGCATCTGAGACGGGCTTTCCCTGCCCCTTTAACTGGAAAAAGCCTCTGCCCCAAACCCCTCCTTCCAGCCCAACACCGAGCAAAAAGCCAAAAGGTAACAAGTAACGTATAATCCATCAGATGACCAGAAACCACCACTGTAGAGGCACAAGAAATATGGGAAATCAAGGAAATGTCTCTCCCTCAAGGGGAAAGAACAGCCCTTCATCATCCACAGACAATACAATGGAACTCCTGGGAATGTCAGATAAGTAGGAGGGTGATTTCTCGCTTTCTGTCTCTCTGTCTCTCTCTGTCTTCCTGGTGAGCACACACACCCTATAGCAAAAACCTCTCAAAAAAAAAAAAAAGTATTAAAAGCAGATTTAAAAAGGCAGAAGATAAAAACATTTTCAGATAAACAAAACCTGAAAGAATTTAAGAACACCAGACCAACTCTTCGAGAAATTCTGAAGAGAGTACTATGCCATGAAAACTAAAGACAGACAAATAAGAGAACTAAAAATGATGAAGAGGAAAGGCAATTAATAGTAGGAACAAGTTCTGAAATATCAATAATAATGTTGAATGTTAACGGAAAGTTCAGACCACAGTAACACCGCAAATTCAACAAGAGATTACACGAGACTAAACTGGTCAAATAGAATTATTTGACTTTTTTTTCTAAAACATTACCAACTTTCTTCTATACTTTGCCTTCTAGACTTAAGAATTTTTGTTTTCTTTTGAGTTTTTGGGTTCAGCAACTTGTTAAAGAACTTTTTAAATTGAAACATAAACTTTTCTCCCTTTCTGACCCCTTTGCAATTGAAAAATATTTGTGAGCATTCTTATTTTTGTGGCAGAATGGTTATTTGCATAAGTTCAATAATACAATAGTATCTGTTGCCTTGCATCAGAAATTGAATTCTTATGAGGCTTTGTACAAATAACAGACCAAATTGAGATTAACCTATTTTTTTTTTTTTTTTTTTTTGCAAATAAGTTATACCACTCTTTAGTGAAAGGGGAACTGGAAAGAGAGGGAAAAATTGTTTCAGAAGAAAATTACAGTGCACTTGTCACTAGATTCTAGCTTTGTCCATAAAGATCTTTTGTGAATCAACAAAATGTGAAAAAAAAATGTTTATATGGAAGGGAGGAAGGGGACAGGGGAAGGAAAAAACAGGTAAAAGTATGCTTAATTGACAAAAATGAGAAGCTATTTGCTGATGATAATGTATATAGTAATAGCCTTGTCTTGACTGACATGCATGGTTTTTGTGTTGGAAAAAGAAATGTATACTGTCAAGACATCTGATAAAGTGTAAATTTAAATAAATAAATAAAAGAAACAGTTAATGGGCTCTAGAGAAAGAAAACTCATACTCACCTCCAGGGGGCATATATCGAAAGACTTTCTAATTCCAATCACAGCAAAGGCTGTGAGATATAAGGTGTTTTGTTGGGCTTCAACATGCAAGGTACCCTAAAATAAGCAAGGTTGCAAAAAGAAAGTGAGATAGTATCTTTGAGGGAAATAGCTTGCCTGGCTTCTGCTTTGAGCCTTACCTCCCACTCTTCCCTTCCTATACTCTAGTTGACTTGCTTATCCTTCTTCAACAAGCTCTGAGTCTTTCCTACTGGAGTGCCTTCAACTATCCATCTCTCTGCCCCACTCTCCCGCCTTACTTCATACTTTTTCACCACATTCATATTTTTTGTTCTTCAAGACCCAATAAAATGCCACTTCCTTTACGATGCACTATTTGGTCTCTGTTCTTCCATATTTTTCCTCTTAGGATAGTGATATTCCAGCGCAACGCTTATAAAGCCTTCTGTGAAGTCTATGTACCTCTTTAGCTTCATTTAATGCCACTCACCACCCAGCTCTAGTGGTCCCAGTTCTTTGAATGAACCACCCTCTTGCTCCAATTCTAAGTATCATGTGCAACAGGTACATGTATGAAAACATGAGCAATATCTCTGATCATCAAGACAAGACATCGTGCCAACAAGTGTTGGCAAGGATGAGTAAAGGGAACCATTTTACTTACACTGTTTGGGGGGATGTAAATTAGTACAGACATCATGGAATACAATATGGAGATGTCTCAAAAAATTAAAAATAGAATTACCATATGATCCGGCAATTCTATTTCTGGATACTTTACACAAAGATATGAAATCGATATGTTAAAGAGGTATTTGCAGGACCAGCAGTTAGCGTAATGGCTATGTCGCTGGACTCCCACGTAGTCAACCGCGGTTCGCATCCCGGACCCGGTGACTTAAAACGCCGGGCACGTGTGCGTGCATGCCCAAGATCCCGAGAGGAGAATGGAGGAGAAGGGATTGCGGCGTGGCCATCCCCCCTGGGGGGTGATTTCTCACTTTCTGTCTCTCTGTCTCTCTCTGTCTGTCTGGCAAGCACACGCAACTTATAGCGAAAACCTCTCTTAAAAAAAAAAGAGGTATTTGCATTCCTGTGTTCTTTACAGCATTATTTGCAATTGCCGATATGGAATCAACCTGCTTTCCATCAGTGGTGAGTGATAAAGTCTGGTATCTACATACAACTGAATACTATTTAGCCTCAAAAAAGGAGGAGCTCCTGTCATTTTGGACAACATGGATGAACCTGAAGGACATTAAGTAAAATAAGCCAGGTATAGAAGGACAAATACTGCATGACCTCACTGACATGCAATCTAATTAAGGCAAATTCATGGAAGCAGAAAGTGGAATGTTGTTTACTAGGAGCATGGGGTAAGGAATTTAGTGGTTGGAAAAATGTTGGTCACAGAATATAAAATTTCACTTAGACAGGAAGAACAAGTTCAGGAGATCTATTATATAATATGGTGGCTGTAGTTAATAACATTGTGTTGTATTCTTGAATACTGCTAAGAGAGATTTTAAAATGTTCTCTCCACAAAAAAGAAAAATACATATGCGGTAATACATATGTTAATTAGTTTGACCTAGCCATTTTGCAATGTATATTTATATCAAAACAATGATTTATAACAAACATATGCTTTCAAAAATATATACCATTTTTTACTTATTGATGAAGAAGAATAACAATAACCCTGGAAAAAATATACCAGGCTGTGATCAGCAGTTGGCGCAATGGCTATGTTGTTGGACTCCCATGTAGTTGACCGCCATTCGAGTTCCAGACCCAGTGGCTTAAACTCATGCCAGGTGCATGTGCGTGTGTGCCCAAGATCCTGAGAGGAGAATGGAGGAGAAGGGATTGCGGCATGGCCATCCCCTCTGGGGGGGTGATTTCTCGCTTTCTGTCTCTCTGTCTTTCTGGTGAGCACACACATCCTATAGCAAAAACCTCTCAAAAAAAAAAAAAAAAATATATATATATATATATATACACCAGGCCTTCTGTTGTCTCTACTGGGAACGTTCTTCCTGTCTGTCTCCTGTACATCTCGCTGGAGCCTGGTCAACTCATTTTTTAACTTAAGTTATGTTAGATCCTCTGCTTTCAATGAAATGTATTTCCCTCTTTTTCCCCATGTACCACACATCTGACATTACTCAAGGTCTGACTTCTCTACCAGGGAAAAGCCATCAGTATTCTTTGCCTGTTCACAAGATGAGTTTCTTGCCGGATTTTAAATATATGTATGTGTGTGTGTTATACACACACACACACACACAAACACACACATATTCATACATATTCCCTTTCTTCTCTTCCATCCTTCTAAGCTAGGATGAGAATGAAGCTTAAAGTTGTAAATAAAACTACTGCAAATTTGTACATTTGGTTTCCTTACCTGTAATTTTATTGGTTGATACTGGGAATTTTCCTTGAAAGATCCATTTTCTAATTGATTTTTCTCAACCAGCCACAATAAAGAATTACAAATTGAATTTTGGTTCTGCTCTACATATTTATGTATTTGTCCAAGTACTCTTAAAACAAATGCTGTTAACCTTTAAGACAAAACCAAATAAATAAATGTTTAGAACACTGAATCCCCATCTAGCTTTCTATTATATTTACAGGGTGTTTTAGTTTATTCCTTTAAAAAGTAACATTTTAAAACATACAATTCCAAAGTAAGTTGTCATCATTTTACAAGGGAAGTGGAAATTTTTGGAAAATATCCAAAGTACTCAGTCAACAAATAGAAACAGCTCATCTTCCGTGATTACAACATCGCTAGCTAGCACACAAGCCCAAAATTGGTTCCTGATGATTAAAAAAAAAGGCGTCTTTCTAAAGTTAAAAACAACATAAGTGAAATAAATAGTTTTCAGTGAAGGCACTGAACATGAACATGAAACATGAATGAGTAAAATCAGAAAATTCTAGATCGTAAAATGTTTCCTAGCCATGTAATCTAAATCTCTCTCTGAGGACCAAATTCCCTTCCCCTTATACCCCCAGGAGTGTTCATCCTGTCCCACTCGAACAATGTCATTGACACAGAACTCACCACCTCACAAGGGAGCTTAATGATCATAATAACTTAATTAAAAAGCAATTTCGGGGCCAGTAGGTTACGTGGTGGTTAAGGCACTAGGCTCCCACATGGTTGACCACAGTTCAAGTACTGGACCTGGTGGCTTGCTTTCTCACTTTCTCTCTCTCTCTGGTGAGCATGCATGCCCTGTAGCAAATTAAGAAATAATAATAATGATAAATATAATTAAATAAATAATTATTTTTTAAAAAGCAACAATTTCAGTCTCTACTAATATCCATCAGAGTATCAGAGATCACCGAGCTCATAATCCTAATACCTCTTCACTCTCTTAATTGCCCAAGAGCCCCTCACTCTCCAGCTCCTCAGCTGACTCAGACCACTTGATTTCACTACCACTACTTGTCCTCACTTTAAAAATTTGCTTTATTTTGGGACCAGCAGTTAGTGTAATGGCTATTTTGCTGAACTCCCATGTAGCTGATTGCGGTTTGAGTCCTGGACCCGGTGGCTTAAACTCACGCTGGGCGCGTGTGCATGCGTGCCCAAGATCCCAAGAGGAGAATGGAGGAGAAGGGATTGCGGCGTGACCATCCCCCCCTGGGAGGGTGAGATTTCTCGCTTTCTATCTCTCTGTCTTTCTCTGTCTGGTGAGCGCACACGCCCTATAGCGAAAACCTCTCCAAAAGAAAAAAAATTTTATATTGACTAAAATGCCTTTCCACAACCAGGTGTCTTCTCCTAATTCTTCTTTTGGAGATATCAGAAGTTCATTTGTTTTTCTGTTGACTTTAAGAGAAAAGAATTGAGAGCTCCTCTCCTTTTAATTCCATATTTTATTCCCAGAGAAGAATATGTCTACAGATTGGTCATGTCCAAGGACACTGACCCTTATTTGACATTGGGGCTCTCTTGAGATTTCGATTTCTGTAACTCTCTTTCCTTTTAGCAGGCTAGAGATACATAAGAATGTAGTCAGATAGCCAGGCTGACTCTTCACTTGTTAGCTATCTGGCCAATCATGTACCTCTCTGCACTTCAGTTTCATCTCTGAAAAAATGGCAATGATCCATTTTGTAAGACAAATAATAATGTGATTGAATGTATGGAAGAAAATGAAATGAAAAAAATTAATTAATTAAAAAATGTAAAAAAAATAATAATCATACTCGCCTCTTGGGATTTTATAAAGAGTAAATATATAAACTATAAACCAAAATAGTTTGTATAAGTATTCAATGGGAGTAAATTCTTATCTCTCTTTCTCTTTGGCACCCTTAGGTGCCTCAGCTCTAGAGTCCTCAGTGAAATGTCTCGATAATTCTTCCCTAGCAGTGAAGCAAATATATCTTGTCTAGCTTTTGGTGTTCTCCTCTTCTCACTGACCTGTCCCTTGTAGACTTGCTTAAAATTGAAAATTTGAGCATAACTTGGAGAAAAGGTGAAGAGTAGATTATTTGACTTGCTTTTATTCTAGACGCTGGCTGCTTCTAGAAGTTCTTCAAGTAGTCTGATTTAGCTCCTTCAGTTTTCAGTAGGATATGGGGCTAAATATTTAGAGTAGAAAATAATTTTGAAAGCCACTCTGAAGAGAAAACTAGTGAAATCTGGTAAAACTGGAAATGTGCATGTCTTATGTTCTAGCAATTCCACCCCCCGAGATATACCCTAGAGAAACATTTGTTCACACATGTGAACAAATAGACACATGAATAGAACATGTAAAGATGTTCATTACAGCATTTTTCGTAAAACTAAAAATTGGAAATTGGACCAGCCTGGTGGTGCAATTGGTAGCAAACAGAACTGCAGTCATTGAAGCCAGGTGGATGGCCACAGTTTAGATCCCAGGATTGGCCTGAAAATATGCCAGATGTATATATGTGTGCTGAAGAGCCAGACCAGCTGGAGGGATAGGAAAAGGGGATTGCAGTGTAATAAGACCCTGTCAGAGGGTGCTTCTCTTTCTCTCTCTTTCTCAAGCATGCATGCACACAAACTATCATAAATAAAATAAAAATAAACTTTTTTAAAAATTGGAAATAATTGTAGACTAGCAAAAGGTGTAATAGTTACACTGGACTCCCATGTAGTCAACCACAATTCAAATCCCGGATCCAGTGGCTTAAAATTCACACTGAGTGCGTGCGCATGTGTGCCCAAAATCCCAAGAGGAAAATGGAGGAGAAGGAACTGCGGCATGGCCATCCCCCCTTGGGGGTGATTTTTCGTTTTCTGTCTCTCTGGTGAGTGCACACACCCTATAGCAAAAAATCTCTCTCTAAAATAAAATTGGAAATAATTGCCCATCAAAATAGAAATGGATAAGGAACAAATGACATGGGATATTTATAAAATGAAGTACTATGTAGGAATGAAAAGAAATGAGCTAGATCTACCTATATTGCTAGATCTTAAAAATTAAGCATTGAAGGGAAAAGGCAATTACAGAACTACAGGTATAGTATAATAATATTTATGATCATTTGTATGAGTCTCAAAAAGAGACTCTGTCTAAATTCTTATATATGCACATAAAAGATGAAAAGTGGTATGGAAGGATGCACAGTCTCTTGACAGCAAATGGTCTTGGGGGAAAGTAAACAGGAATATGGTAGAGCTTGTGGTGAAAGGGAAAACTTGAACTATTATCTATATATGTTTCTTTTTTTTTAAAGAAAAATGTTCACAATCAATGATATTTATATTATTTTATATTGTCCCTTCATTTCTCAAAGAATTTTTTTGAGGAAATTCAGGCGTTTGACCATTTCCTTTTTTGTATATTATTTCTTTCAAGAAACTTATGGAGTTGAGTCTAGTACAATACACAAGTTTTTTATGTTTGTGGCTAAATACTATCTACTTAGTCTTGCCCTTGTTCTTAAAACACTTTGGGTGTTTACCAGGAGGTCATTGTCTCTTCTTGTGAGAATTTCTCTTCTCCAGGTGTCTATTTCCTAGTTCTTGTTGTGTGGTTTTCAATCTGCATCAACACACTCACTTTGCATCCTAGTGGGAATCTTCTTCTTGGTATGCTCCAGGGGTCTATGTGTCTTTTAAATATGCCACCTACACATGGTCAGACCCAATTCTAAGGTATATAATTTGTGGCACTTGGCATATATAGCCAAAAGAAAAGGGCGGAGTTAAAAAAACAACTAATGACTGACTTAATCAGTCTCTCTGGCAAGTGCACATGCCCTCTGGCAAAAATCTAAAAAAAAGATTGGTTTTTTACTCTGGGTATGCACCCAAATGGTTTCTAGTGGCATGACCTAATTTATCTTTTAATAGGGTCGCTCTGGTTGCTGTGCTGAGTACAGACAGAAGAGATCAAGGGCTAAAGGGGGAAGATTAGAGGAGGCCAGTGCAAGTGAGAGGAGAAAGGGGCTTGGGCCAGGATGGCGTGATGGAGTTGGCAAGAAGTAGACAAATTCAGGATATGTATTTTGAAGGGGTAATATATTCGCTGGATCAGATGTGGACTGTAAGGGAAAGAGAGTACTGAAGGATGACTAGGTTTTTGGCTTGGAAACTGCAGAAATGGAATTTCCATTATAGTTGTTATTCTTTCGTCAATTAATCAACCTCCATATGAAATTACAAATTAAAACTCTCTACTTACCAGGTGCTACCAGTTGCATCCTTCCACATGCTGTAAGAATAGTCAGCATTTCTGTAGGACGTGATGCTCACCATCCCTAGAAGACACCAGAAAAAAGAATGTGGCATGTTGCTGTCTCCATGTCTGCTTAAAGAGTGCTTTATAAGCCCATGGGAAAGGTAAACTTCCTCTGATGTTGAACAGCAAGCATATGCTCTGAGGCCAACACTGAGCTTCTCAAAGGAAGTGTATGAATTGCTTGAATTGGTAATTATTAAGTAGAACATTCTGATCTCAGTCAAAGAGGAAGGAAGTGCTCTGTAGAGTTTGCAATACAGGTGTCTTGTCTCTCATCCAGGCATTTTGATAAGTTAAGCCAAAATGCTATAGAAATAGCATTTATTTATATGGTGGAATCCACATTGTACTTTTTTGGTTTTGGCAAAAATACTTTGTGATTAAGCTTTTATATAATTCATACTAATTTAAATATTAGCTTAATTAAAATATTAGCTTAGAAACCACTAGATGTTTTATGCAAAATATATCATTTTTACCTTCTTTTAATTTTTTCTTCAGGTTCTGTTTTTTAATGAATGAGTTAGAATGGAAAATGTTCCAATGATTTCCTGTTTCCAGGTAATGAAAAACATAAAACACTGGGACAATGCTCATCAGCTCTGCTTCTGCATTCCCCTTGGGGAGGTGAGTTAGGGTATCGATGCCTTCCTGACTCAGAACTGTAGACAGGATCTCACCTATAAGCAATCCTGAAACAAAGAAGAAATCAAGGTAGACACAACCTCTTTCCTTTTTTTCTTTTCTTCTTTCCTTGCCTTGCCTTTTCTTTTCATCCTTCCTCCTTATTCTTTCTTTCTGTTTTTTTTTTGTTTGTTTGTTTGTTTTTGTTCTGTTTTGTTTTGTTTAAGAGAGAGATTTTTTGCCATAGAGTGTGTGTGCTTGATGGAGAGACAGAAAGTGAGAAATCAACCCCCAAGGGAGGATGACCATGCTGCAATCTCTTCTACTCAAGTCTCCTCTCAGGGTTTTGGGTACACACACACGCGTGCACATGCGTGACCAACATGAATTTCAAGCTGCCAGGTCCAGGACTTGAATGGCAGTTGACCATATGGGAGTCTAGCAATGTAACCACTATACCATCTGTTGGTCCCGACACAACCACTTTCTGTCAACTAATAGGAGTATATTCTAGGGAGGGAAGAACAACCATCTCTATGCTTTCTTTTTGATTTAGGCAGTTGGCTTGCCTCTCAGAAGTGGGGTGAGAAAAATAAAAGATCTGGTTAGGAACATGAAATTAAAAGAAACAAACAAATAAACAAAAGACCTCAAAATATCGGTATAGGGGCCAGAGAGTGGTACAGTGGTAAAACATTGTTCTGCAAGGCAATCCCACATGAGAAGGTTCTTGGTTCAAGTCCAGATACCTCCTTATTTCAGATACAGGCTTGCCCATGACCCAGGGTTGGCTGAAGGCTGGACATGGATTGTAGCATGTACCCCTCTTGGGCTACTGCTTATTTGTCTCTGTTGCTGTCTCAGTCATGGGGAAAAAAAACTGTAAAAAACCACTATAATGTGATGGTAGATAATGTAACACAGTAGGCAGATTACTGCATAGAGAATATGGTAAATTAGTTGTAATTCAACCTGATAGCTTTAGCCATTAACTGATCCTTCCCATTAAGCAAAACAAAGAGGCTGAGTAGGGACTGCTTTGACCACTCTGTCTATAATTCAGTGTGCAAGCTTGGGTGAGCCACCGCCTTATATATCCAACAACAAGGATATATGTGATCAGAAAGGTTCTTTCTAGTACTTTCTAGGATTCTAAGGTTTTATTTTTTTAATTGCAGAGGGCATGTGGGCTTCCCAGAGAGATAGAGAGGGAGAGAGAGAGCGAGAGAGAGAAAACTTGTCCCAATGGGACATAGTCATGACACAATCTCTTCCTTCTCTTCAATCTCTCCACCCTGTTGGAATTTGGGGCATGCAAGCACATGTGCTGAACATTTTCCAAGCTGCTAGGGCCAGGATTCAAACTACAGTCAGCCATGGGATCAGGTTCCCTTAACCAATGACTAAGGGGCCAGCTCAATTCTAAAGTTTTATTTGTGAAAAAATGCAGTCAGGACATTTTATCATGTTAAAGATATGCTACTGAATTATAAAGGCAATTGACCAGGGAAAATACAGCAATGATGCCACTTCTAAAAATATATTAAAGCAGAGAGAACCCCATCTGTGGTTTGAATGTATGTGTTCCTCCAAAATTTATATGTTGACATCTAGTCACCAAGATGATGATATTAGATGGTTTGTAGCACTCTCATAAATGGTATTAATGACCCTATAAAAAAGGTGTGAAGGAACTGTTCACCCCTTCTCAACCTCTGCCTTTATACTTTCTACCATGTGAAATGTAGCAACAAGGGACCATATTGGAAGCAAGAACAGCCCTCATCGGATACTGAACCTGTTGGTGCTTTCATTTTGGACTTCCCAGTCTCCAGAACTGTGAGAAATAAACTACCCAGTCTCAAGTAGTTCGGTATGGCAGCATAAATGGACTAAGACACTCCTCCAGGACTGATACTTTGCAGAGCTTTTCTGGAGCAAGACTGGTTAGTAAGACCATGGGAAGCTTTTTAAGTCTAGTAGTAGCTGCATCCTCCCTTTCCCCTTTAGAGAAATCTTTGAGCCAATAATATCCCCCCCCCCTCCCGCTCCATCATGAGAGAATAAATCTCCATTTAAATTGGGTAGTGGAAGAAGAGAATTGGAAAAATAATGAAAGATTTGAAGATTGCAGTGAGTGGGAGTATGGTACTCTCAGAAGTGGATTTGTGTATGCTACTGAACAGAGAAGTAGAAAATGAATTATCATGAAGATATTTTATTTTTGTCTAAAGCACAAAGTAAAATAAGAAAAAAAATTGCTTTTGTCAATTTACCTTTTATACTCAAAATCCTTTTGACATTTGTTTTGGGAACCAAATCTAATGGTATCCTATATGGAAACTCCTTTCGTCTGCTAACAACACCTGTAATTTAAAAAAATTATTGGATTTACAGAGTTATCAGGGAAAGACTATTGCAAATTATTTACAATGTATCTACTTCCAAAGACTTTTCCAAAGTAAAAGACTTTAGTAATAATACTATTACAATTTTAAAATAAAGTTAAAAATCATTGAAGTTATTTTTCATACCTTAGACTTTAAATAAAGCATCAATTTGGCTATGTACTTCCTGATCATTACAAGATATGAAATAAATAGGTTATATAAATCTTATTCACCAGTTAAAGGTAGCATGCCATTTTGCCCAAAAACAGAAAATTATTACTGGAAGTAAAATCTAAAAATAACTAATACATAGTTTTTTAGCAAGGATATATGAACATTAGCTCCACTGGGAGACATAACCTGAAATTCTTTCCACCTTCCCCTCCCAGTCTAATTTAGAGACTTCTCTATGTGCATAGTAACAGAGTTTTAGCATACTGGTATTAGAGAATTCTCTATGGTAATCAATAATTTATGTCATAAAAATGATAACATTTATCATTCTACTGAAAGAGTAGTACCAACACCTTGCTAAATTATTTAAATACATTATGGCATTGGAACAATGACATGCAGCAACCCTGTATGCTAGGACTATTTTTATTGTTTTAATTTTACAGAAGAGGAAATTGAAACTTAAAAACTAACTTGCTCAAGGTCACAGAACCAATACAAGTGGAGCTGCAATCTGAACTTGGGAAGTTTTACTGCAGAGCCCATAGTAGTCACCACCACAGAAAGAATCCACCTCTTTGAAGGCAAGTACCAATTCTTATTCAAGTTGTAGTTGCAACACTTAGCATAGTTCATGACAAATGGAAGATGCTAAAAAATAAGTGACATTTTGCAACTTAATGAAGAAGCCAGATTGTTTGGCTGAAGATGCAGAAATGTTCCACACAGAACTTCTTTATTAGCCTTTGATAAATGCTGAGGATATAACATCAAAATAAAACTCAATGAGGACAGTGAAGAGGTTTGCAGTGTGCTTATTTTTGTTTTTTGAGAAATTTTTGCTATACGGCATGTACACTCACCAGACAGAGAGACAGAAAGCAAGAAATCACACACCCCCACCACCCCCACCACCACAGAGGGAATGGTCATACTGCAATCCCTTCTTCATTCTCCTCTCAGAATTTTGGCATGCACACACACGCTTGGCGTGAGTTTCAAGCCTCTAAGCCTGGGACTTGAACTGTGGTTAGTCAACTGGGAATCCAGCAACATAACCATTATGCCATCTGCTGGTCCTTAGATGGTCTATCAGGAAGGGTAGTTATATAAAAAGTGGATCTTCTGATTTTAGACAATTAACATGTTGAAAAATAGTGTTTTAAATTACATATACACTCTACTTTCTAGAGCAAAAAGACAACATACACAAAATCATTTTGCCTACCATAAACACCCTTAGGGTCCAGAGTAACACCAGCATGACTTTCCCTTTTGACACCTTCAGGCTAAAATAAAAGTAGAAAACATTCAATTAAGAACATAATTAAATTTATATGACTTGAATTCCCTGGATTAATTTTACTGATCCACTTTATAATTTTAAAAATCTACCTTGGGGGACCAGCAGTTAGCGTAATGGCTATGTCGCTGGACTCCCACGTAGTCGACCGCGGTTCGAGTCCCGGACCCGGCGGCTTAAACTCACGCCGGGCGCGTGTGCGTGCGTGCCCAAGATCCCGAGAGGAGAATGGAGGAGAAGGGATTGCGGCGTGGCCATCCCCCCTGGGGGGTGATTTCCTGCTTTCTATCTCTCTGTCTCTCTCTGTCTGTCTGACGAGCGCACGTGCCCTATAGCAAAAACCTCTCCAAAAAAAAAAAAAAAAAAAAAAATCTACCTTGGGAGCAACACATGGTATAATGGTTACATTGCTGGACTTCCATGTAGTCGACTGCAGTTCGAGTCCCAGATCTGGCGGCTTAAAACTCATGCTGGGAGTGTGTGTGCATGCCCAATATCCCAAGAAGAGATGGAGGAGGAGGGATTAAGGCGAGGCCATCCCCCTGGGGGTGATTTCTCACTTTCTGTCTCTCGATCTCTCCAGCAAGCAAATACGCTCTGTAACAAAAATCTTTCTCAAAAAAAAAAAAAAAAAAAAAAAAAAAACTCCATTAAAAAAAATGGCCAAGTATACTTATATGCATATATGCATGTACATATTTATTTAGAATATTTTCTGTCTATTTGCATATTGATCAGAACAAACATGTAAATAGGAGTTATTTATTTATTTATTTGGAGAGGTTTTTGCTATAGAGCGTGTTTGCTTGCCAGAAAGACAGAGAGAGACAGAGAGACAGAAAGCGAGAAATCACCCCCCAGGGAAGATGGCCATGCCACAGTCCCTTCTCCTCCATTCTTCTCCATTCTCTTCTTGGGATCTTGGGCACATATGCACACATGCTCAGCATGAGTTTAAGCCACTGGGTCCAGGACTCGAACTGTGGTCAACTACATGGGAGTCCAGCGACATAGCCATTATACCAACTGCTGGTCCCAGTAAATAGGAGTTATTAGAAGCCAGATGATTGGTCTAAGTGCTTTGTACATAGCAGTTCACTTCACCTCTAAAAATCTCCACGAGGGTAAGCTCCATGGGACAGTGGAAATTTGCTGCTTAAGAGAAGCCAGATCCACATGGAGACTACATCAGCTTGGGTAGCCTGAAATATGTGGGGCATGTGCACAAGAGTCCAGGATCTGACAGACTAGAGGACTGGAGGAAGGGGATCATTGCGTGTCTAGACCCTGTGGAGGGTGCTCATCCCTCTTTCTCTCACTCTCTAACATGCACGCACATGTGCTCTATCTCTAAAGAGAAAATTTAAACAACAACAAAAAGCTCTATGAGGCAGGTGTCTATTATTACTCCCATTAAACAGATGAGGAAGCTGACACACAGAGTTCAAGTAAGTTATCCAAGGTTGTGCTGCTAGAAGGGGTAGAGCTGGGATTCAAAGTCAGGCATCCTTGCTCCAACGACATAGCCATTACGCTAACTGCTGGTCCCCAAAAGAAGTGTTTTTTGTTGTTGTTGTTTTACTTTCTAAGAGAGATTTTTGCTAAGGGCGGTTGCACTTGCCAGAGAGAAAGAGAGAGACAGAGAGGGAAAGCAAGAAATCACTCCCCAGGGGGATGGCCATGCCACAATCCCTTCTCTTCCATTCTCCTCTAGGTATTCGGGGCACACATGCACATGTGCACACATGCCTGGTGTGAGTTTTGAGCTGCTGGGTCCAGGACTTAAACCACGGTTGACTATGTGGGAGTCCAGTGACGGAACCATTACGCCATCTGCTGCTCCTCTAGTCCCCCTTAAAGAAGTGTTTTTAAAAATCATCAGAAAAAGCATGTTTTTCTTACCACTACTCGTAACGTCTTTACTAAAATTTCTTTTCCAAATGAAGTCTCCAACGAAAAGTTGATGTTGTGGAGGCCAATCTCCAAAGGCAGCAGGCTGAAGGTCACCAAGTGGCTGGAGGAGCCCTCTACTCTCTGGGGCACACATCTGGAAGACTTTCCTCCCTGACGGCCATGGCTTGTGCTTCCCGAAGTACAGATGCCCTCCACAGTAGATATTTTAACGCAAAACTGAAATAGTATAAGTGAGAATTTATCAAAATATTTTCTCTTTAAGAAAGTGTATCCTGACAATGCTCACCTGAACACAAACTCAGTACAGTGCTTTAACAATGTTAAAGTAATTCCTTAAATTCTAAGGCATAGGAAAAAGTGCATTTCAGATTTCCTTACACACACACACACATTGCTGGACAGCTCAGCAATGAAGGATATCTATAAGAAAAAAATTTAAAAAGAAAATACAGTTAGATTTTTGGACAGCACTGAAGAATTGAGTTCTCATGTAACATTTTGTGATTGTGATGTTCAAGTGAAACCAATCAGCCTATTGCAGAGGTGTTTTTAGAGGTATGCTGGCAAAAAGAAGACAAATGGGTCCAACCACTGATGGAGTTTTTCATGGGCTGAACAATGAAGTGAGAGAGGATCAGAGAGTTAACATGATTTTTTTTTTTCCTTTGAGAGATTTTTGATATAGGGCACATGTGCTTGCCAAAGAGACAGAGAGAGACACTGAGACAAAAAATGAGAAATCAGCCTCCTTCCCCAGGTCGGATGGCCACTCCACAGTCCCTTCTCCTCCATTCTCCTCTCAGGATTTTGGGCATGCATGTACACATGCCTGGCATGAGTTTCAAGCTACTGGGTCTGGGACTTGAATCACAGTCAGCTACATGGAGTGCAGCACCTTAACCACTATACCACCTGCTGGCCCCAAGTTAACATGATTTTAATCAATGCGGTTATTATGATGGTTCATGAATTCTAACCTGAACAAGGAATAAAGTAAAACCACAAAGGGCTAATGAATAAATAAAAGTGATTGAGTGCATGGATTGGAAGTTTCGATGATACTGCAGAGCTGTAGCTATGGATATAATAGGCTAGTGAATTAGGATAGGGAGGAAGATGTGACTGAATGGAGAGATATTCAAAATCAAGATTGCAGAGAGGATGACAAAATCTACAAAGTGAAGATGAGTATGAATGGCTAAGATGGAGATTAGGAAAAGATTGTTACAGTAAAGGAGATGAAGGAACTCAGAGTCCACGGTGATAAATGATCTAAATGTGAACTCATCCGTCTCATAACCCCCACAGTACATTGATTTTATGCACTTTATTCCTCTTTAATTTGGAGTTGCATGGTAAACCCTTCCTCCTTTCTTCTTCCCTTCACTTTTAAGCTGCACATCTGTTACAATACTCATTGTAAGAGCTTGGTTATATTGCTGAACTCAGCTGAATTTTAGTTCTGTGTGTGATCATTCCACTAATATAATTCTCAGAAAACCAGAGGCTTCCTTTTTTTCCGTTTATTTTAATATACCATAAATACCTACTTACCAGCATCCCAGAAGTCCTATAGTTGTAAACGGTTCCTTTCAATTGGATCTGTTCTCCTCGCACAACAGAATACGGTATATTCATTTCCAGGAAGACATCTTTGAACACCTTTGCCTTGAGAGTATCAGAAACACATATACCTTCGGCCCAAAGTGAAAGTAGAAGCTTATTAGGGAATTCCTGTAATGCTTTATTATACTAAACATATCTCCTTTTTTCTTTACTTCAAAGAAAAAGATTATGTTTTTCTTAGTGTTATCACTCCATGTTCTTGAATTTACTACTCATTAATCCTTTTATTTCTTAAATGCCAGAGGATGCATGTGCTCATCAGAGACAGAGAAACTGAGAAAAGAAAGAGAGAAAGGGAGAGAGCATACCCTGCGGGAAGTGGTCACACTGCAATCCCTTCTCCATTCCCCTATCCTATTGGTATTTGGGGCACGTTCACACAAACACCCAGCATGTTTTTCAATCTACTGGGGTTGGGATTCAAACTGCAGTCAGTCATGTGGGATCCAGCTCCTCTATCTATTAGGCTATGAAATCAGACATCTGTTCATTGATCTTTATTTCAATAACTAATGGTATGAACAGAAAATCTCATTTGTTCAAGAATATTTTATTCTATTTAAGCCATGAGAATATTTATCAACTAAAATACCACATTTTTTTTAGATATTTATGGTTGTTTCCATTTAGTGGTTATAAATTTTGATTGTAGAAACCAAGATCTTGTGAAAAATAAAAAAGTAGCAAACAAACCAAACCAACTATGAAGTTATTTATAAAGTCTATGTACTAGGTCACCACAAAGGAGTATCATCAGCTCAAGAGTGAAGTCATAATAAGAAGTTTTCAAAGAGTACATGAGGTATGTTAGAAACAAAGTTTATATATCAATATATTTTTCTTTTTAAAAATTGTGATTTCTGGTTTTCATATAATCATTGTATGTCATAGTGGTATACCATATGGGTTTTTTTTCAAAGCATGTACACAGTATATAATATGTAGATGTAGACATATTCATTTTCTTCCACATTGAACATTATATTACATTGTGTACTTTCAGTAATAGGTTTTTCTTTTTTTTAAAGTATATAGTGAATTGTAAATGATATTTTTTACTCTGCTATGGTGTACCATTCCATAACCTATTTCACTTGTTTCAATACATTCTTATGTCTGTTAATCATTTTCTCTCAATTCCATCTTATACACACCCCTGTGCAATTTCTGGCATCTATCATTATTCTCTCAACTTCTATGCCAGTGAGTCCTTCTGTTTCTGCCATCAGAGCATGAACATTTGGTATATGTTAAGCAAGGACATACAGTGTATGTCTTTCATAGCTCTACTTATTTCACTTAGCACTATATCTTCTAGGTTCATCCATTTTCTGTTAAATTATTGTATATCATTGTTCTTTATGACTAAGTAGTATTCCATTGTGTATATGTGCCTCATTTTCTTTATCCATTCATCCATTGTTGGGCACTTAGATTCATTCCATGGCTGTTACATATAATGGTTTAGTAGTGGACATGAAAATGTCTCTCCAACAGAATGATTTCTTGTCCTTTTGGTAAATACCCAAGAGTAGGATTACCGGGTCATGCAGTTGTTCTATTTTTACATTTTTGTTTTCCATGGTGGCTACTAATTTACATTCCCACCAACAGTGCACTTCAGTTACAGTGTAACTTCAATAAGATGGGTTATTTGTTTCCTTGATCATAGCCATTCTGACTAGGGTCAGGAGATACAACATTGTGGTTTTGATTTGCATTTAAAAACTTTTTTTAATTAATTCATTTTTTTCATTTATTTTTATTTGATGAGAGAGGGGGAAAGTGAGAAAGCAAGGTACCAGGTCTGGGACTTGAACCGTGGTCAGCCATGTGGGAGTGTCCAGCGCCTTAACCACCATGCCACCTGCTGGCCCCTTGATTTGCATTTCTTTAACATTTTTTTATATGTTTCATTTGTTTGTCTTCCTTTCAGGGTTGTCTGTTCTGACTAATTACCCATAGACCAATGGAACAATAGAGAATCCAGAAATAAATCCAACAACACATGGCTAATTGATTTCTGACAAAGGTCTCAAGACAAGACAGTCTTTTCTTTCTCTCTCTTTCTTTCTCTCATTTGTTCTTTCTTTCATCCTTTCTTTTCTGCTAGTAGGTACATATACTCACCAAAGAAAAAGAGACAGAGATGGAAAGAGAGGGAAAGGAGAAATATCTTGTTCCCCACGCCCCCAAGGGAATGGTCATGCTACAATCCTTTCTCTTCCATTTCTCTCTCCTTTTGAGATTGTGGGCATGCATGCACACACACCTGGCATGTTTCTCAAGCTACAGGGTCTTGGACTCAAGCCATGCAGTTGGCCATGTGGGATCTGGCTACATTAACTACCAGGACACAGAGCCAGCCCAAGACAGTCTTTTCAAAACATTGTGCTGAGAAAACTGGATAGCCACCTGCAGAAGAATTAGATAGACCCCCATTTATCATCATTTACAAAATTTAACTCAAAATGGAGGAAAGACTTAAACCTAAAGCCCAAAACAACAAAATTACTGTGGCAAGCACAGGAAAAACACTTCAAGAAATTGGAGTAGACAAAGATTTCTTGTTAATACTTCAAAAGTATAGTCAGTAACACCAAAAATAGACAAAAAGGATTGCATTAAGCTAAAAAGCTTCTGCACAGCAAAGGAAACAATAGACAAGCCACAGAATGGGAGAAAATATTTGCAAACTTCAGCATATTTCAATAAAGGATTGGTAACCAGAATATATAAGGAACTCAAACAGCTCACCCATATTTTTAAAAATTTTTGCCTTTTCTTTTTTTTTTGGAGAGGTTTTTTTGCTTTCAGGCGCGTGTGCTCGCCAGACAGACAGAGAGAGACAGAGAGACAGAAAGCGAGAAATCACCCCCCCAAGGAGGGATGGCCATGCCACAATCCCTTCTCCTCCATTCTCCTCTCGGGATCTTGGGCACACATGCACACGCGCCCGGTGTGAGTTTTAAGCCACCGGGTCGGGACGCAAACCGCGGTCAACTACTTGGGAGTCCAGCAACATAGCCATTACGCTAACTGCTGATCTCAAAAATTTTTGCCTTTTTAAAAAATTCCATTGGAGGGCGTGGTGGCAGCTGCCCTATGGCAAAAAAATGGCATAGGATATGCACATACACGACAGAGAGAGAGAGGCAAGGGCAGGTAGGTGAAGATAACACTCCTCAGAGGGGCCTATTCACACTATAATCCTTTTCCTCTTATTTTTTACCCTATGAGAACCCTGAGGCCTTGCATGCACCTACCGTGTTGCCTCCAGGACTAAGGTTTGTATCCCAGTCAGTTGTGGGGGATACAGCTTCTTTTTCACAGTTTATAACCACTGTGCTATGGGACTGGACCTTTATTTTTTTTTAATTTCATTCTTCCATATACTTGTAAGAGTTCCTTTGTATTTGTTTCTAACCCTAATCAAGCTCCCAGTTGCTGAGAAAAGTGAAGGAAAAAGGGACTTGACACCAGCATTTATTTTTTATTTTATTTATTTTTTGGAGAGATTCCTGCTATAGGGTGCGTGTGCTCGCCAGAAAGACAGAAAGAGACAGAGAGAGACAGAAAGCAAGAAATCACACCCTAGCGGGGATGGCCATGCTACAATCCCTTCTCCTCCATTCTCCTCTAGGGATCTTGGGCACGCACGCACCTGTGCCTGGTGTGAGTTTAAGCTACCGGGTCTAGGACTCTAACCGCGTTTGACTACATGGGAGTTCAGCCACATACCCATTACGACAACCGCTGGTCCCCGATATCAGCATTTATAAAATGACAGCTAATAGAAGAGCAAAAGAAGAAATCAGCATGTTCAAAGCTGTAGGTAAATCTGTCTTTTGGCAACACACACACCACCCACCCACATACACACGCACAAATTCTGTAAAAATAATTCCACTTGGGACCAGCTGGTGGTGTGGTGATTAAGGCACTGGATTCCTACATGGTCAATCAAGATCTGAGTCCCAGACCTTGGGACTTCAAGCCACCCCAATAGCTTGAAAATCATGGTGTGTGTGTGTGTGTGTGTGTGTGTGCATGCCCAGAATCCCAGGACGAAAATGGAGGAGAAGAGATTGTGATGTGGCCATGCCCTCTAAGGAAGTGATTTCTCACTTTCCTTTTCTCTGTCTCTCTCTGGCGGATACACTCACCCTATGGCAAAGTCTAAAAAAAAAAAAAGAAAAGAAAAAGAAATGCCACTTAACTCCTAGGTAAACTAACTAGACAGTAACAAATAATTACATTATGTTAATCAAATCATTCATTAAATAAGTATATACTTTAAGCTTGCTTACCACTATTTGAAATGCCAACACCTTGAATTTCCCAAGTAGTTAGAGAATCGGGTAGCACAAACTGCAGCTGGTTTCTGGAAGTTAAAATGTTGATATTTAAATACAGTGGAATAGTTATTAACTCAAGTTGACAAAGGTAACCGTCAAGAGAATTTTTGCTTCATATTACTTTAGAAGAAAGAAAATAATTACATGACAAAAGCATAGCAGGTATTAAAGAAAACCCATCAAAAATATATTTAGTAACTCTACTACATATTCCATGTTCTCAGAAATTGCACCTATAAGGGACCAGCAGATGGAAGAATAGTTGTGTTGCTGGACTCCCACGTAGTCAATCACAGTTCGAGTCCTCGACCTGGCAGCTTAAACTCATGCCAGGTGCGTGCGTGCGTGCGTGCACGTGTGTGTGTGCCCAAAATCTCGAGAGGAGAATGGATGAGAAGGGATTGTGGCGTGGCCCTTGGGGGATGATTTCTCACTTTCTGTTCTTCTGTCTCTTCCTGTCTCTCTGGTGAGCACACACTCTATAGCAAAAATCTCTCTCTTAGGAAAAATAAAGGAAAGAAATTGCGCCTATAAAATGAGAACTTAAGTTCAAGAAGGACGCCTCTGAAATATCACAAAATCAAAGCATACAAAACAAAGGAAAAATTATAATCATTGCTAGTATGTTCTAAACAGGGAAGCAAAATATTACATGTTAACATTGCTCATAACAAAGTTGCTGTAACTATGATTTTTCAACTATTATTAAGTTTGTATTTTTTTTTTTTTGAGAGGTTTTTCGCTATAGGGCGCGTGCGCTCGCCAGACAGACAGAGAGGGACAGAGAGACAGAAAGCGAGAAATCACCCCCCAGGGGGGATGGTCACGCCGCAATCCCTTCTCCTCCATTCTCCTCCCGGGATCTTGGGCACGCACGCACACGTGCCCGGCGTGAGATTTAAGCCACCGGGTCCGGGACGCGAACCGTGGTCGACTACGTGGGAGTCCAGCGACATAGCCATTACGCTAACTGCTGGTTCCCAAGTTTGTATTTTTATATACAGCTATTGTCCATCAACTTTGTATCAGGCATAGTGCCAAGTACTGAGTATAGGGCACTTAAAAGTGCTCTACTCACTGTACATTGGAAGAAATATTTAAGTAAATAAATCACGCTTTACTATAATAATTGTGCCACTTAGGCATTAAAAAAACTCAGAATCAGTGAGAGTTCATTCATCACACTTATTCCCATGTCTTCACAAAGCTGAATACTAGACTACGCCCTTGGTACAAGGTAGTATTCTGAATTTATTTATTCCCATTAAGGCATTTATATTTTAATGTGGAAGACAGGCAACTAAATTGATTGTTATAATAATATGTGGTATATCTGACAGGGTTCATTAGGAGTGGCAATTAATTTGATCCCTGGTAGGGCTGAGGACAATGGTGGGAAGGTTTACCATAGGAAATGCTAACCCATGGGCAAGGCCAGATGAAGTGAACAAGAATGTGGAGGAAGAATTAGAGGAGATAGGAGTAGGGATAAGGAGACCCATGAGGAGACTACTGCAAGGCTTTGAGCCCAGAGTCCTGATATCTTACTGGAAAGTCAGAGCTTTGAACTCACCTAGGAAGGGCAAGGATCATGGACTCAGTATAGTTCGTCATGGTTTTCTAATGCCTGGTGCAGAGACATTCCATAGAAATGTGTCAAAGAATTTAACAAAAAAAGAAGCTCCCTTCTTATTTAACACTGTTTGTTGTACAGTATAGCAACGTTAGGATGAAAACAACTGCTTAATGTGGTGAATTGCACATTGCCATGTGCAGTAAATGTATACTGAAATGAAATGAAATAGTACCCATCTTCACTAATAGTTAATGATGCCTTGGAACCAATTACCAGAGCAAAGTACATTTAAAGAAAATTAAAGCAAACTGAAACAAAATTTGACCAAATGGTAGAATCATTTTAATTCTTACATAAAATGTTGAGAAACAGGTAGTTTCCAAATTTGGGGTCATAAATTTGCATTTTCCATATTGTTTTTGGAAAAATGTCAACGAAATATAATACCTTTTGGGGACATGATGGACTTCCCACAACCAACTTTCTGGAAAGTAGCTCCGAATTTCTGGCTTGTCTACTGGTAACAGAGTCTTTATATCTAGGCAAAAACAAAACCCCACATTCAATTATAGAAAATAAAATATAAATTCTACTTGTAGCTGAATTTTAAAGTAATTACTCTACAACTAAAGCATATTATGAAAGCTCAATAAAATATTTTGTTTAGGGACCAGCAGTTGGTTTAATGGCTATGTCGCTGGACTCCCACATAGTCGACCACGGTTCGAGTCCTGGACCTGGTGACTTAAACTCATGCTAGGCGTGTGTGCACGCGTGCCCAAGATCCTCAGAGGAGTATAGAGGAGAAGGGATTGTGGCATAGCCATACCCCCTGAGGGGTGATTTCTGGCTTTCTGTCTCTCCATCGCTCTCTGTCTTTCTGGCTTCTGGCGAGCGTATGTGCTCAAAAGATTTTTTTGTTTGTTTGTTTAGAAATCTCAAAATAGAACTATAAAGTTCTTAAGATTTCTCCACTAATAGCATTGACGAGACAAAGCATAAAAATGTGTTTAAAGATTTATTTCTTAAGTTGTAAAATAAATCTCAGTGTTCCTGAGATTATACAAATAGTGGCTGGCGTGTAAAGTAATTTACACTTCTATAATTGTAATAATTGCGTTTACATCAGAAAATAGAGGTAGAACCATCCTGTAGCACAGTGGTGGGGGCCAGATTCCACATGGCTGACTATGGTTCTTAGTGGCTTGAAAAATGCACGGTGCATGTGTGTGTGCATACCCCAAATCCCAAAGGGATGGAGAAATGGAGGAAAAGGGGTTGCAACATGACCACGCCCTGTTTGGGTTGACTTTTCTCTTTCTCTCTCATATGTCTGTGTATCCTCTGACAAAAAATAAAGAGAAAATAAAGACGAAGAAAACAGGAATGTTTTTTCTGATGCTCTGTCTTAACTTGGTAATTTATTTATGTTTACTTTAGTAAAAATGGACAGAATCTGTGCTTTTATCCAAAATGTACAAATAGAAACTGGATTTACCTTTCTGCCTTAAACAGTGAAAAATTCAGACACAATATATAAAATTACATTTTCAGGACCAGCAGTTAGCGTAATGGCTATGTCGCTGGACTCCCATGTAGCTGACCACGGTTAGAGTCCCAGACCTGGTGGCTTAAAACTCACGCTGGGCGTGTGTGTGTGCATACCCAAGATCCTGAGAGGAGAATGGAGGAGAAGGGATTGCGGCGTGGCCATCCCCCCGGGGAGTGATTTCTCGCTCTCTCTCTGTCTCTCTCTGTCTTTCTGGCGAGCACAAGTGCCCTATAGCAAAAACCTCTCAAAAAATATATAAAATTACTTTCTCAAGATATTATAACATAAGCAGCACAGGAATGTGATTCCTGAGATAAGGGACATAGATTAGATATACCCTAAAATTGCCCCAGCTTATAGCATGGAGGTAGTTTAAGGATAGAGGATAGAGCAGGGAAAGGAACCCAAGTATTGAAGACCTGCGGCAATATAGATAGGTGTTGTGGGAGATCAAGCTTTCTAAAGAGAAGGCCAGAGTCCTAGAGAGGAGGAACTGCAGAGAGTGAGCTCTAGGAAGTTGAAGCCAAACAGACAATTATAGTTGAAAAATTGGGCAGTAAAAAAATGCAAGTTCTAGATTACTCATTAAAATGCTGCTTGCAATGAGCAAAAACTTGAAAACAACCTAAGTACAACTAACAACATGGCTTTGGTAAATAGCCATAAAGTTTATGTTTGTAGAAATGTATCTTTTGAGATGACAATGTTTAAGGTACATTAAGTGAAGCAATCACAGTATAAAACAGCAGATGTATGTTTTTGTGTGTATTGTTAAAGATTATATATACATTTTTAAAAATCTTAAAAGTTCTGAAAAGGTATTCATGAGATCTATAAATTATATTTTTTAAGTTATTATTTTCTTTTTTTTTTTTTTTTTTTTTGAGAGGTTTTTGCTATAGGGTACATGAGCTCACCAGAAAGACAGAGAAAGACAGAGAGACAGAAAGCGAGAAATCACTCCCCAGGGGGGATGGCCACATTGCAATCCCTTCTCCACCATTCTCCTCTAGGGATCTTGGGCATGCACACACACACGCCCGGCGTGAGTTTAAGCCACCCGGGTCCAGGACTCGAACCATGGTTGACTACATGGGAGTCCAGCGACATAGTCATTATGCCAACTGCTGGTCCCATTATTTTCTTTCTTGAGAGCTAGAGATGGGGGGAAAGTGAGATAAGCTCTTTCAAAGAGCCTCATATGCGATCCCTCCAAACACCCTACCGCAGCCCTCCCAGTTAGTCAGGATCGTGGATGCATGCCTGGCAAGTACTGGTTAACCAGAGAATTGAACCCACAATCTTCCACACGGATTCAGCATCGCTTGAGTAGCTCATTACTGCTGTGCCACACAACTGATTCAAGAGAATTCTAAAAATTCTGAAAACATACATTGTGGTTGAAACTGAAATACGATTTCAAATTTTATATAAATACAACTAACCTTATGCTAGACTTAGAAATATTTTGTTGTATTTGGTCTGTCAGTATAGGTATAAATAGAATTTTAAATGGTTACAACTAGCACAGAACCACGGCATTTCAGAATTCAGAGGCATACAGAAGATTATCTGACTCAAGCTTCTTGCTTGAGACTCAGAGAGGATAAATACTTCAAACTGACAGAGTAGATTGGCTTCTGTTTTTTTTGTTTTTGTTTTTTTTTTTTGGAGAGGTTTTCGCTATAGGACAGAAAGCGAGAAATCACCCCCCAGAGGGGATGGTCACGCTGCAATCCCTTCTCCTCCATTCTCCTCTCGGGATCCTGGGCACGCACGCACACGTGCCCAGCGTGAGTTTTAAACCAGCAGGTCCAGGATGCGAACTGCGGTCGACTACGTGGGAGTCCAGCGACATAGCCATTACACTAACTGCTGGTTCCCAATTGGCTTCTGGTTTTTACAAGGTCTTGATTCTGGGCTAACATACTCTACTCTGCAGTATACATTTTCTCATTCCTCAAAATGATAACACTTGTTTTTCTTATGGGCATTTACAAGTTATCTTTTTTACTCTCAATTTTAAATAAGCATGAAAACTGCATAAAATTACACAAAATTCCCCACGCCAGGCAAAATTCTGATTTAAAATGCCATACTTACCTAGCCTTCCCAATTGGATAGGTTTATGAGAAAGTTCAGCACGGAGCTTGATGGCGAGGATACAACATGCGTTGAAAGCTGCGATACATCTGGGGCCTAAGTTAATCCGCGCAGCTCTCTGATCACAGGTCTCATCAAAGTTACGTCTGGCTCCATGATAACAACATTTCTTCACCACATCATGTTTATATTTAGCAGCTGAAATGGCAAATACAAATGACCTTGGTCATTCACAGAAACATAATATCTTGTGCTTAGAAGGAATCTCTAGGGATACCTGGTTTTTACTGCCATATGACCCACCTACCCGTAAGGGCCATCCTTGGCTAGTGGACTCCCAGCCTCCCCTTGGAACTACATAAGGAATGGGAAAAATGTGACCTTACCAGGTAGTCCATTCTGATACATACTAAATGGTTAAAATCTTCCTGAAACTAACCTAAATACTAAGTCTACAAACTGGCACTTTGGGTTCAGCACACTTTGAGTTAAATGAGTTCAATATCAAAGAAGCTTCCAGATATTTAAAGGTGGCTATCATTGTAATGCAAGTATCTCTTTCTTCAAGTTAAATAGTCTGTTTTTTTTGAGCTTTTCTTATATGATATGGCTTGTGGATCGTCACTAATTGCATTATCCTTCATCATAAGTACTCAAATAATCAGTGTCTTCCTTTTCCTATTATAACTTAGATTGAAGGTTTAGATGAAAATAACTCATATACAAACAGAAGGAAAATTTTATTACTATAAGCATGATTATTGGTTGAATTCAGGTCACTGGTTCATAGTTTGATGTTCTTTCTACTTTAATAGGGCTAATTATCTTATTTCCATTTAAATAATTATGTCAAATAATTCCCATTAAACTTATTTTCCAAAAAAAATCCAAAATATATGAAATACAAGAAATAGATTTCTAGGTATACCCTGAAGCTAACCAAATCATAGATTTTGTCAGAGTAAAATAGAAGAATATGATTTTAATCGCTTGATGATGTTTGTAGAAACTATTTGTGGTAGATAAAAGCTAGTATTTTAGATGTTAGAGATAGAAATAACAAAGACCTATTTTCTTCAGATTAAGGCTATGATCAATGAACTACTTGATTTATTTGAATTAATATTTCTGAGAGAGGTAAGCCACACCTCCATACATAACTCTTTCCACCCATTCTATTTGAATTAGAGGATATTAAATAATACTTAATTATCTCCAGCTTTTGAATAGTATGGCCAGAGCCTTTTTACAACCATGTGAAACTTCTGGAGTACCTTCTTCCTCTATTTTCTTCTGTAGCATTCTTCTTGGCCTAAGAATTTCTTTACAAGTTTCATCTGTTTACAACAAAAAAGACAAAGTATAAGGGAAAAAAGAAGATAAAGTCTCAAAAGAAGTTTCACAAAATTATTTAAGTATTTAAACATTCACAAGCCATTTAATCAACAGATATTGACAGCCTGTTTCAGGCAAGGTATTGTGCACTCTGCAACTCAATCTGATTCGTTTAATCTGGACAGAGTTCACTACCTCGTGTCCTATAGTTTGACTTGTTTTATCTGAATCTCGTTTTGAATCCTGCAATCTTTGTGATCCACTGATTACAGAGAAATACTAAGCATTTAGAACGAACAAAATGTTATTGTTTATACCTTTTATCTGCTCTTTTTGCTATATTCTTACAAATATAAATACAAATACCATATTATCAAGTATAATTATAAACACATTTTTTAAAGAATTATTCAATTTTATTGGATTTATTATTATTATTTTAAAATTTGCTATAGGGCATGTGCACTCATCAGAGAGAGACAGAGAGAGAGAGAAATGAGAAACCAAGCTGCCAGGTCTGGGATTCAAACCATGGCCGATCCTATGTGAGTCCAACACCTTAACCACCATGCCACCTGCTGACCCCAATTATGAACAAATTTTAAACCATATAAAGAAGGTGAATCAGATGTGGTACCTGCCCTTGAAGAGCTCACAGTGCAGTGAGTGAGACTCATTATAACTAAGTGTAAAACTTGGCAATGACATTAATATTCTATAACTTATAAATAGAGTTGGTCTAGTCTAGGCACGCCATCGCAGCTAAGATGCCCAAGAGGAAGGTCAGCTCAGCTGAGGGGGCGGCCAAGAAAGAACCCAAGAGGAGATCTGCAAGGTTGTAGGCTAAACCTGTTCCTGCAAAAGTGGAGACAAGTCAAAAAAGGCAGCAGGGAAGGATAAATCTTCAGACAAAAGAGTGCAAACGAAAGGGAAAAGAGGAGCAAAGGGGAAACAGGCTGAAGTGGCCAACCAAGACACTAAAGAAGATTTACCTGCAGAAAATGGAGAAACTAAAAATGAGAAGAGTTCGCCCTCTGATGAAGCAGGCGAGGAAGAAGTCAAGTCTGAGTAATGTCATATACCATGTCTCATCAATGGTCCCTGTCTCCCTTCCTGTACAATCCAGAGGAATATTTTTATCAACTATTTTGTAAATGCAAGTTTTTTAGTAGCTGTAGAAACATTTTTAAACAGAGAATCCCATCTCATCCCATTTTCTTAAGTGTAAATGCTGTTTTTTAAGAGGCAAAATCATTTACTGGTTGGTTGTTTTTTGGTTCAACTAGAAAATAGTGGGATATTGACTTATAGGAGGCTTTGACTCTCTTATGTGTCAGCTTAACATTCCACTGGTGGGGGCAGATGGATAGTTTTTATATCCTAAATACAAAGCATACTAAATGGCAGTTTGGAGTCACAGTCATGCATTTAATGTGTCTTGAATATTTTAAATTACTTCTATTATGTTTTTTAGTAGTATTGTTTCCTAAAGAAAACCACTCTTTGATTGTTGCTCTCCCTGTCAGAATTGTGTGCACTCTGTAACATCTTTGGTTGTGGTAGTCCAGTTTTCCTAATAATTTTATTAATGTGCTGTGAAAGATTGGAAATTTGAAGTCTGTAATGTGTATGATACTAAATTGTGATTTGGTGGGACTTACATAACAGCTTTCAACATTTGAAGACATTGGTTCTTGATATCCTCTTAAGGAAAATTTGCCTACAAATTTATAGCTAGAATGTCACTGGAATAACTTAAAAGGAATCACTATACTTGGCTTTTTAAATTTTTGGTACGTATGTTAAGAATTGGGTACAAATTGAAATGTCTATACAGATCCTTGACACAACCAATAAATCTCAATTACAAAGAAAAAAAAAAAAAGAGGAGGGAACAATCAATTCTTTACGTGAAAGAGGGCTCTCAGTAGCTTCTCTGGACTAATAAAGGGAAAAACAGATCCCAATTAGCAAAGACCCAGAGGTGTAAGGCAACACAGTGCCATCTAGGACCTACATTTTGTTCTGTATGCTGAAATATAAGGTAATTTATGGGAGAGTTGGAAGGAGCCAAGGAGAAGATCACAGAAAGGTTTGAGTACTACATTAAAAAATCTGTACTTTATCTTGAAGACCAATGATAGGTTTTATACATGGGAGTTACATAAGAGGATACTTCAAAAAGTTTGTGGAAAAATGGAGTTAAAGTACAAGTTTATTTTTGCAAAAAATAATTCAAAATCCATGCAGTATGTTCATGTACATTTTCCACGAACTTTTTGAAATCATTCATAGCCAAGACATTCTAAGATCAATGGAAAGAATACAGTAAAATGAAGTCAGGAGAGAGGGCAGATGGTGGCACATTTAACATATGACACTCTGCAAGGTTGACTCACATAGGAAGGTTCCAGATTTGCATTCATACACCTCCCTTAGTACACTGGTTATGCATGTGCTTGTGATCCCAGAGCTGGCTAAAGCTGGGGTTGGACTGCAGTGTCAAGACACAATTGAAGGTATAGCCTGTCTCTCTCTCTCTCTCTTTCTCTCATGAAAGAAAGAAATATATAAACTTTAAAAATATTAAGTTAGGTAAATGGCCAATGTAAATACTGTAATACCAGTGCCAAGCATTTTACCATTTTCTTGGGTGTCATCTGCATTTGCATTGGTGAGGAAGGTGAGTCCAGCTAGATGGAATACATTTGCATTATTGCGGCCGCCACCTGCCCCACAGCCCAGGTCACTCTTCTCTAAAGTTTGAAATACCTGTCCAGAAAGATAAAATGTAGGGCCTATTCAGATATATAAACCAATAAAGAACTATAGTCACTACATGATTATAACAAACCTATGAAGTACACAGGTCACTCATTTATCATCCTATCAAAGACCAAATTTCCCAACTTAGTTCCTGTAGTTTGTCCTTTCCTAATTATAAGTACATGCCTAATCAAGAACTAAGTCCTAAGCAGATAGTTCTGATGAGGACAATCTTAGAAATTGACCACTGATGTTTTGTATAATTGTATATATGCGTGCTATATAATATAATGTCTAAATAAATAAATGGGTGAATGTATAAAACAGTGAGTTAACAAGCAAGTGAAGTTTTAAGTTGCTAAAAATCAAACAAACCCAAAAAAACAAAGTACAACCTCTTGTGTTTTTAAGGGGTGGACTTTAGTTTCTACATGGATAAGAACTTGTTTGGGGGCTTACTTCGGTTTTAATTTTGACCCCAGATGTCCTTCCTCTCTAAATATTTTTAACTTTTTCTTAGTTTTTTCTTCCTTGTTCAAAGAAATTAAAAAATCAAGCCTCAAAAATAATAGCTGAGTATATATGGTAATTTACGGGCATTAAATAATTCCCCAAATCTTTTCTGCTGCAGATCTTACTGAGGGTAAAACAAAACACAAACCCAAAGGTTACCTGTCTAGTCTTTTCTTACACTGCTACTCTGCTACCCTAACCCCAATTCCCAAACTTTCCTAATTGACGGTGCTTTTGCTCCATAATGTAATTGCTATCATGGTCATATGCTTTTAGAGTGATTAAATCTATGTTTGAAAGAACAAAACTTATGCTTTTGGAACTAACCTGAGGATGGCTTACCTTCCTGAGAGCCACTCAACTGAGTAGATTACAGAAAAACAGGCATAGTCTCCCCTACTTCCTTCTCCACAAGATGACCTGGTGGCCACACTCTGTAAAGCACTGCCTAAGCCATTCCACCCACTGGTAACCACAGAAATGCACTACGTAACTCTTTCCATGGGCTTCGCAACTTTTCTTTGGACTCCATAAATAGCACTGTCCACTGCCGATAGGGCTACCCATGAATCTGACTCAGTTGCCATGTCAAGAGATATAGGTTGGCCTGGAGAATATGTATCTGCACTTGGAGACAGATGAACCTACAAGGTCATTTAAAAAGGAAAAAAAAAAAAAAAGTGGTTATTTGTATGAGTCAACACTTTCTGTAAGTGGTCTCATTAGGTCTCCAACCTCCTGCCTCAGTCTCCGGAGTAGCTGGGACTTCAGGTGTGCACCACCACACCTGGCTTTCAGGGTGGGCTGGAATTGAACCCAAGCCTCCCATGTGACCTTAGCCTACCCTGTAGCAAGGTCTACCAGCTCACTATCACATCCGGACCTGGAGAGGGCTGCTTTGCCAACCTCTTTCACTTGGAGGAAAATTAAACTGTGCTTTAGAATTTATCATTTATGGCTTACCTGGAGCTGGTTGCCACACTTTTCTTCAATATTTAACCAGACCGAGTCAGACACCAATTCTGCTTTCTTCTCTCCTGTGACGATGTAATAGACCAGGAGACGTGCTGAAGGAACCATGCTCTGTGTCACTGGAATGTTTATACTTTGATAAGATGAATCTGTAAGTTTTGCCCTTGTGCCATAATGTACGATTTTGCCCTTGGATAAGATCTAAAAATAAACAGTGGTGGTAACAATAAGTACAAAAACAAAGCCTGTGCTTCAGGATAGACATTGGAGCTGAAGCAGAAATCATGTTTAAAGAAACAAAGTTAATGTGTATGGGCCCACAATATGCTAAAACTTTAATGTTTATGTAAGTCTTATAATTCTCACAGTACTTCAGTAGAATAGGAATATTGGTCCCACAGAAGAAATGGAGGCTCAGGAACTAATTAAAAATCATACTAATTATATTTCAAAATCATTTATATAGAATAATAGCTGAAATTTGAACCCATATCTGTCGAAAGTCAACACACCATCACTAAAACCTCCTTATTTCATTGATATAAAAAAAAGGATGAGTTAGTGAAGTGCATCTTATTGGAAGATTAAGTTTTAAAGTAGAGAATTAGATTCCAAGCTAGAGGCTTAAGTCTGAAAAAAAAATTACATGAAGTCAAAGAGTCTTCAAAAATCTCTTAAATTGTCCTTACAGGAAAGAACTACATATGTGGTTTTGGTTAGTAGTCCATAAACAATTTTTTTAATTCTTCATCAGTCAATATTGTCTATGGTCCTCATTTATTTTTTTCAATTTCTTCCTCAAAAAATGTTGAAAAAGCCATCACCACCTCTTTGGCCTGGTCATTGGAATAATTCATTCCATTTCTTTAGCGATGATTAAGAAGCCTTTAACTTTTTTTTTTTTTTTTTTTTTTTTTTTTTTTACACATTCTTTCCTAGGTTTCATCAGCAGGTTTAATTTATCCATCTTCTGTTTAATGTGATGCAAGAAGGATGTTGCTTAGCTGGCACGGGCATGATATGACTCAATTCCGAAGAGGAGGATTTGGGCTCTCCCATTTATGCCATCAAAAAGCATGCATTTGAACTAGGTCTAAGCATGTGATCTTTGGCCATGAAATTGAGCAGAGGTAATATGATTTAATCATATTGCTGTTGAGTAATCTGGCTTTCTCTGGTAAAAGGAGTTATTGGATTAGGAATCAGAGGAAGTCATTTGAAATTAAAAACCAGGCACTCCTCACTTCATCACCAAGTTCTGTTCCTATGACTAGGTCGGATTGTTAAGCAAATTGGTCAATGAGCAAAGAGTTTAAAGGCAGATATCTTGTGGTGCATCGTAGCACCATAGAGTATGTATTTTTCAGGAGAGATCTCTGTAGAGTACGTATTTTTCAAAAGATATCACATGATACTATACTAGAATAATATAATTCTATCCATATAAAAAAGACACACTAGGTAAATGCCAGAAAGCAACAAGACACACCACAATCCAGCATAATCATTTTAATTTATTCTGAATAATATTATGAGTGCACAATGCACTCATAAATTCAATTCATAAATGAAATATGTAGTCTTGTGTGACTGCAAACACTTCATGTAGGGAACACTATCTGAGTACAAGAAAGAGACAAAGGTTGAGAAATGGGCTTCCTAAAACTCACAGAATGAGACAGAGGAATCTCCAAGCTGAAGAATTGGTCCCAAGTCTGATTGGTGGTGAAACAGATGGATTGCTAAGGAGGAATGACATTATTCTTTTGAGCTAAATGACCTTGATGAGTCTTTCTATCTCACTGTCCCTTGCTTTTCTTTCCTATGAAATGGTCATGAAAATCATGTCCTATCAAAGGTTTTTGAAAACTGATTAAAATTAGGTGATGTTCTCTAAAGTGCTTTGTAAATACAAATATAAGGGATCATTCTAATGCTTTTCTTATAAGCATTCTCTATAAAAATGTTCTAGTTGGGGGAATTAATCTATCATTATGGTACTTACCAAGTAATTATAGTGAGTTATTTTGTCAATATATGGACTTTTGGGGGTAACGATGATATTCAGATGTTCTCCCACAAGCAAAACTTTATAGTTTGTAGTCCAATCAATATAGAGGTAACTTTGGCTAAGAGATGAGTATGCTATTGCTTGGTAACTTTTGCTGGCCTGATTTTCTTCTGGAAGATCTGGGGCATCAGTTTTGACCTGAAAAGGAAAATTTCAAAAAGACACATGGACTGTGATGTGATGCTTTCTGTAAAGCATACCTTTTAAGTTATTTTCTTTGCTTTGTACTTTTCTAAATTTTACACCAAATATTAAAGGGGAGAAATCTCCATTACTTCAGTGTTTGTATAGCTGTGGCATCGAGTAACATTATAAAGATTATGAACAAGTATAATGGAGTTACAGGCTATGATGGAAAAATCTGGTGAAACAAAGATAGAAAGATGCTCCAGAAACAAATTCTGGTCCCTGTTCTGAAGTGTCATGGTAAATTGACAAATCCTGGCCCTCTCATCCTGACCCTGGGATGAGGTGGCAGAAACTGGGGTTAGGAAAAGTGAGGTGATAGGGAGGTAGCACTAATTCTTGAGGACAGGAGTTGGGAATGAATATCACAGAGACAATCTGGCCCCGTTTCATTGTGAAGGAGAGTGTGGCAGAACTGATATCATGCAACAGTATCTGCCCTTGGACAACAGACAGTTTAATAGCTCACTCTCCAGAATTGTCAGACTGCATCCTAGCGCCAATTTAATTTGATCAAAAGAGAGGTTACAAGCCTCCATTTTTTCAGCCACAAAGTAGCAAAGATAATATTCTAACTCATGTTGCTGATTAAATAGGTATTAAATGTGTTTTTTATAATGTTCTTAGTGGCATGCCTAGCAGTTAGTAACTGTTCAGTAGATGATAGTGAATATATGGGTGCTGCAGTCATTTATCTGTGTATTAGCTTCCTTATATCTTATTTGAGATTAGGAATGTAAACATTATTCATTGGGAAAAAAATAAGCTCTAGAATGGTTCATGCAGTTAGAAAAAAAGGAAGGCTTCCACATTTGACTCTTTTGTGGTCCTGAAAAGAGATAAAAAAAAAAGTGTGTGTGTGGTTTTGTGTGTGTGTGTGTGTTGGGGGCAGGACATTCCTACCAATGATGTTTATTTACTCCTATTCTGAAACTTCTAGACTCTAATGTAATCTTGATATAAGAAAGAAAGAATTAATTCTCAAATTAAAAATTGATAAATGTATCTTCTCAAAGACCATTCAGTGGATTAGCAGATTGTCTCTGGTACTCATTTGTTTTGGAAGCAAAACTATGGAACTGTTCACTGGATTCATGTATAAGACCCACCACATCTGCTCTGCACACTAGCCAAAACATACAGTCAGAAGTACACATTGTTCTAGAAAATAGAGCAGGAGAATTCAGCTCACGTCAAACTTCAGCACTGTCGTTTCAGATGGGAGGTTAACCACAAACGAAGCTACTCCATCATTGAGACTTGTTACACTTTTCTTGGACTCCAGGTCGGATGTCTCTTGCTCCTCATCAAGTGTTTGTGCAGTTAGGGTTACGGGGATACCTCCTACCAACTGGTCAAGCGAGTCCTTAACCTGCACCTGTTTGTCAGACAACCCAAATCCATTTCAACAGCTCATCACTTCTTTCAAAGCATAACAATTCTGAAATAATCTTCCACCCTCCCCACAAAGTTTAAGTCATTTGTTTAATCCAGTGAAAAGAAATGTGCTCCCACCTTATAAAAAGCTTTAATTCTGTTTAGTTAAATAATTCTTGAATGGATTCCCCCATATCCCAAGCAGATTCAGAATATGATTATTATTCTATTAAGTCAGTCAAAGAGTAGATATAATAAGATCTCCTGCTATCTTTATTTATTTATTTATTTGTAGAGGTTTTTGCTATAGGGTGCGTGCGCTCGCCAGAAAGACAGAGAGAGACAGAGAGACAGAAAGCGAGAAATCACCCCCCAGGGGGGATGGCCACGCCGCAATCCCTTCTCCTCTATTCTCCTCTCGGGATCTTAGGCATGCACACACACGCGCCTGGCATGAGTTTAAGCCACCGGATCCGGGACTCGAACTGCAGTCAACTACATGAGAGAATTCAGCGACATAGCCATTACTCTAACTGCTGGTCCCAAGATTTCCTGCTATCTTACTGCTATATTTCTTTGATTGGTTTAGGACAATATAAAGAAGAAATTTAGGCCATAACTTCTGTGAAAGCTTCTTTTACAGATAAGAAAAAAATGCATCTTTTTTTAACCTTTTTCTCTCACCCTCATGTATATAATTCTCGCAAAGAGATATTTTAGGTTATTTAATTTTTCTGTAATGTAAAATACATAAAATATTTTAAATTTATATTCAATATGTTATTCCAGTATATACAATTTTATTACATATTTTACATTACCATATGTAATATATTATATAATAACATGCTCTATTATTCTTATATATTTTATATGTATGTAAAAAGCTACAAGCATGTCCAAAGCTTGCTTTGGGCTTGTTAGATCTTTTCTTCTTAAAATCCAGTGACCCACAGTAAGTAATAAGTAACATATTTTAAATATACTTAAGTTGACTTTTAAAGTAACATATTTTCTTTCTTTCTTTTTTTTTTTTTTTTTTTTTGAGAGGTTTGCTACAGGGCATGTGTGCTCGCCAGAAAGAGAGACAGAAAGCAAGAAATCACCCCCCCAGGGGGGATGGTCACGCCGTAATCTCTTCTCCTCCATTCTCCTCTCGGGATCTTGGGCACACACGTACACTTGCCTGGTGTGAGTTTAAGCCACCAGGTCTGGGAGTCGAACCGCGATCGACTACATGAGAGTCCAGCGACATAGCCATTATGTCAACTGCTGGTCCCAAAGTAACATATTTTCAAAGAAGAAAAAAAAAGTAACACATTCTGGGCACTGGATGTGGCAGAGTAGTAAAACATGATGCTCTGTGAGGCTGTCCTGCAAGGTGGCATCCCAGAGACTACCCTGAGTACGTGGGTATGAGTGTGTCCATGATCTGGGACTGGCTGATGCCGGGGGTAGATCACAGTGTCCAGATGTTGTTCAAGGTGCTGGTTCTCTCTCTCTCTGTGTCTCTCTTGCTCATGGAAGAAAGAAAGAAAGAACCTTAAAAATAAAAGCATTCTACTCTAGCTTTCTAGATTGAAGACAGGGAATAAAAATGTCTTTAATAGTAAGATATAATACATATTATATTATTTATAATAAAATGTATAATTAATAGTCAGATAAATGTTTCAACTCCATATTCTCAGCATTTTAAAAAGGAAAAGAAGAGAAAAACTAGAGAGGAAGGAGAAAACAAAAAAGATAGTTTTCTGTCTCTTTTGAGATCGAGGGACAGAAGAGTGAAAATAGAAAGAACAAAGAGCAGTGCAGAGAGACAAGAGAATAGAAGCATCACCAAGAGACTTAGAAACAAAGTAAGGACCACAGAAAAGCACACACAGAGAACAGTAGGAGTAAAACAGTAAGGGAAAAGGCCATGTTTTCAAGGAATGATATCTCCATCTTGAGACTTGTTAAGAACTTGGCACCTAATAACTGTGAATGTTAGTATTTTTCAAATGATAGACTTATGGGGTTTTACTTATAGAATTCAATGTAATGCTTACTTAGGGAATGCCTAACACATGACTATGTTACCATTAATTATTTTAACAGTTGAAATCACTCCCAAGGCTGAGCTGCCCTGCACTTTCCCACCCTGTCTGTGTCCACAGAGAGGCAGGTTTTATAGAATGAGTGATTGGGCTCTCTAGCATCCTTCCCCTGTTTGCCACCCCCAAGTTTCCTATAAACAAAAAATGATCATATTCAGCAAGGGTCCCCCTTTCCCATCTACCTTAATGGAATACGGAATCCCAGGCTTCAAGAAAAGAGGAGTAGCAACCAAATTCAGTTTGTAGGGGGAGAGGACGTATTTGATGCCAGGTACTTCTGCCTCTTCAGAAAATCCACCTAAAGAAGTTAAAAGCATCATTGTGATATTTTTAAGAGTATTAATATCTATATGGTTACCTATTTTGTCTACTTGTTCATTAACTCACTCACTCTGTTCATGCACTCATTTACATAGCAACACTAAGTAGGATGTGGTTCTTGGTTTAGAAGAGTAGTGCAGAGAAGAGTTTAGTTTTCAGAAGTTCCAAAAATCTTATGTACAAATGCTCATATTTAGAGAAGCCCTTGTAGAAGTAGAGTTACAGGACTGGACTGAGGAGGAATGCAAGAAACACCACTTTATATCACTGGCCTAAGTTTCAGGTGAATATGCAAGAGACTGAACTCTACAGGGGGTTCACAGCTAGAGCACAGGGATATGAAGATAAGTGGAGAAGAATCAGACAAAGAGAGATTGAAGAAGAGAGAACCTTGGCAAGAATATAATAGCATTATCCTCCATAATAGTTTAACTAGGTTAAACTATTATGAATAACATAAAAGCTCTAGTATTTCCAAACTCCTTTCTCTAGTTACATTCCTAATACTACCTGTGCATACCCTTCCCTTCAGCCAAACTGGATAATATGCTGTTCTTCAAGATCTTGGTTCATTTTCCACATTTCCTAGTCTGCATCATCTATGGAGGGTATTCCGTTTCTTCCAATCTACCATCTCTGCTTCAAAACTAGTAAAAACCAATGGAGGTCCAGTCATAGTGGCATGCGATACACAGATGTGTGCTCCACAGGCTAGGATCACATAGGAAGCCCTAGTTGGATTACTGGTATAACCTAAAGACTGGGCAAGGTGCCATATACTTGTAATCTCAGAGACTCTAGAGGCTAAGACAGGATTGTGAGCTCCAGAATGGCCTAGGCAATATAGCAAGGCCCCATCTAGAAAGAAGAGCCAGGCCTTGTGATGCCTTATAGTCCTAGTTGGGGAGACTGAGGCAGGAGGTTAACAATGGTGAGACCCTGTCTTAATTAAAGGGAAGGAAGGAAGGAAGGAAGGAAGGAAGGAAGGAAGGAAGGAAGGAAGGAAGGGTGAAAAGGAGGAAGGGAGGGAGGAAGGAAGGAAGGAAGGAAGAAAGGAAAAAAGAAAGAAGGAAGGGAAGGAGGGAGGGAGGGAGGGAGGATGACAGGACAGGGAGGGAGGGAGGGTGAGAGGGAGGGAGGAAGGAAGGAAGGAAAAAGAAGGGGACAACCCCACTGGAGTAGAGTTGACAGCACTAGACAAGATGTAAGGATGCTAAGAAAGTAGTAGGTAGACCCATATGAAGAAGGAGGGAGAGGTGAGAGGGAAAGTAAGGGGAAAAAGAGAGAAGAATGAGGAGGACAAAGAGCAGGAGGAAAAAGATGAGGAAGAAGAGGAAAGAGAGGAAGAAGAAATGAGTAAGAAGAGAAGGGCTAACATTTACATGGCATTCACTATGTGACAAATGGTGTGTAAGGACTCTGCATATATTGACTCTTTGATCCTCATCACACTCCTATGTAGTATATACCATTATTGTACTCATTTTAGAAACATGGTATTACCTCAATTTGAGATAGAATCCCTAAATATTACAGGTTGAAGTGGCTTTAGGAGACATTCAGTTCAACTCCATCAATGATAGGACAATGATAATAGAGAGACAGAGAGAGAAAAGGAGAGCAAGAAAGCACCCCCCACCCCATGGGACATAGTTACTCAGTAATCTCTTCCCCGTTTCTCAAGTTTGGACATGCATGCAGACATGTCCAGTGTATTTTTCAAGCCCCTGGGTCTAGGACTCAAACCATGCAGTCAGCCCTGTGGGATCCAGCTGCCTTAACCACCAGGCCATGAACTGGCCCAGTAATACCTTTCTTTTGCATAGTACTTTGCCAAACATTTTTACATACTAGTCTCCTTTTGATTTTAATTTTCACCAGGTAAGAGCATAAGGTGCCAGATGTTCAAACTGGATAGCCTGAAGAGTCACTTCAGATGTCAGCTGGGCAGTGTTGTTTCATTTTTGCAGTTGTAACAGGGACCCAGTGGCTTGCACAATACTACATAGTAGCAGAGCTCTACTCTAGTCCACATTTTTAATGATATAAAAAAATAAACTTGGGAACCAGCAGTTAGCGTAATGGCTATGTCGCTGGACTCCCACGTAGTCGACCGCGGTTCGCGTCTCGGACCCGGTGGCTTACAACTCACGCCGGGCGCGTGTGCGTGCGTGCCCAAGATCCCGAGAGGAGAATGGAGGAGAAGGGATTGCGGCGTGACCATCCCCCCTGGGGGGTGATTTCTCACTTTCTGTCTCTCTGTCTCTCTCTGTCTGTCTGGCGAGCGCACGCGCCCTATAGCAAAAAAAAACCTCTCAAAAAAAAATAAATAAATAAAATAAATAAATAAATAAATAAACTTTACGAAAAAAAAGGAGAGAACTTTAGAAATCACTTATACCTTAATATGCTGTCTAAATATCTCCCAAAAGAAAATTTTAAAAGATATATGTATACCTGGGGCTGGCAGATAGTGTGGTGGTTGAGGTGCTAGATTTTCCCATTGCTGACTGCAGCTCGTGTCCCACATCCAGCCACTCGCTTTCTCACTTTTTCTCTCTCTCTGTTTCTCTCTGGTTAAATTAAAATAACAACAATAATAATAAATAAGGTTAAATAAATAATTCTTTAAAGATATATATGTATGACTTACCTGTAGATTCTAAGACATTTACAGCAATATAAAGGTACTTATTGTTTATATCTTCCAGCCCATCATATGACAGTTCTTTAATTGCCGTTTCAGAGTCAAATGTGACCTGAGCAACTCCATTTATCAGCTTTTTAAAAGGAAAAAATGGAAGAGTTATTTCAGAGAAGAACTTAATGAGAAAAAAGTTAAAATCTGCTTTTACTAGCCTCCAAACTGAAGGTAAACGTCAGAGGAATGGTTTAGCATCACCAGCAAAGTGGCTGACTGAGTCTGCAGTAAGGTCCTAAATGTTATTTTCTAATTTATTTGTATATAAATGTAAATGTGGAAGAGTCTTGAACACTACAGGCTTTTGGTACTAGCTGATCAAGATGGCTTTTTAAATCCCTGACTCATCATTCATCTTCTAGGCCTCTCAGCTTACTTCTACCTTTTCCCGAGAGTTTGCTGGACTTTGTTATTTAATTCATACTTCACTGCTTACGAATTTAAACATTACTTTAAAAATTTACAGTGGATAGAGGGATATGGGATTAACTCATATTACATTGTGTAATTGTTGGCCACAACAGTGAAATAGACTTTGTCTTATTTTTTCTTCTAAAATTAGGTACTTAAGGTCAGGCATTTTTGTCTTATTAGGCTTTAAATCCCAATGTTTAGCATAGAACCTTGAGTCTTAAAAAGATATTTAATTTATATCTTTTATAAATAAAAGTGCCTTTTAAAAATGTTAGAGGTGATTTTTCACTTTCCCTCTTACTGTCTCTCTCTCTCTCTCTCTCTCTGGCAAGTGCACATGCCCTAAGGCAAAAACCTCTTTAAAAAAATCAGAGGCAAATACATGAAGATACAACATCAAGAAAAATGAAATAAACACATATAATTTGTGCTATAATGTAAAGGAGCCAGGGGATGCTTTCCAAAGAAAGGGTCAATATTGAGGCTTAAAGAGGGAGAAGAAGTGCCAGGAGATAGAGAGTGGTAGTGCGACTGGACCCACACGGGGAAAGATCCTGGATTTGAGTCCAAGGATCTCTCTGAGTGTGCTGGGCATACGCACATAGGATCTGGGTCAGCTACAACTAAGAGTAGATTGTGGCATGAAGACCCTGTTAGGGGTGAGATCTCTATCTCTTTCTCTCTCTCCCATGGAAGATACATAAGTAAATTTAATTTTTTTCAAATGTGAAGGAATTAGCCAGACAATGAAGAGGCAGAGGGGACAAAGGGCTGTTACTCCATTCCCAAGTAGGAGGAACAGCACTGCCAAGACCTGGAGGCAAGAGAGACTGTGGTAAATTTGAGAAATGGAGTGGTTAGCCCAACAGGAGAGAGAGAGGAAAGGGGACTTTACCCTCAGGACAATGAGAAGCCAATGGAAGAGTTTGTTTCAACTTCCATACCTATATAAAATGAGGAGTTGGACTAGGTGGTTTGGAAATAACTTCTCTCTCTCACATTGTCACGCAACTTTAGGTATGAGTAAATGTATCTGAACATCTTACCATTGTACTTTGCATCGCTTTTCCCATCATTTGTTTTTGATCATCTTGTAAGTTGTCTTTTATTCCAAAAGAGACATAAACTTCAGCTTCCGTGACTACTTTGTTATAAAAATATCTGTCAAACCATATCATAACATTGATGTTAATGGTTACAATAAGATTCAAATAAAATATAACAATCCAAACTTACATAAAGCACTTGACATGCTTTAAAGTATCTCCCATTCACTATTTCATTTAATGATCATAAAGCCACAATGATAAAGGCAGAGTATGGGGTTTTATTACTACATGCTAGATGAAAAAAATTAATCTTGGAGAGATCAAAGGACTCAGATCCAGGGCTGTTTCCTAAAGGCCATGTTCCTTCCTTGATAATTTTGGTTCATTGGGGAGCGACTCCCTATTTCTTTCATAACTTTAAAAGGACCATGTTCAGGACAAGCTAAAATAGAGCATGCTGGTAGGTGTTGCTGCTCAGAAGGGAGAGCCACATGGAAGGCCCAGTTTGATTCCTAGTCCACCCTAAAAGCCAGGTAAAGTAAACTTGCTGTGTAGGAAGCAATACTATAATAAGAACTACTTTCCTTATTTGTAGTGTGAGCAAATAAAATATGTGACTCTGTTATGAGAAGACATATTTATAATTGTGTTAAGTGAGCTTTTTATGTTAGCTTAGACTAAGTGACAAATACTATACTTTGGGAGTAAGTGCTAATAAGAGAAGCAGTACAGGGCAGCATTTGAATAAATGGACTCTGGAACCCAACAGGCTGTGCAACTTAGTAACTATGTGATCTTGGTGGGGGGGGGGGGGCAGCAGGTGGTGTGGTGGTTAAAGGTGCTGGATTCCCACATGGCCGACTGCAGTTCGAGTCCTGGTCCTGGCAGCTTGCTTTCTCACTTTCCCTTTCTCTCTCTCTTCATCTCTATCTGGTCAAATTAAAAAATAGTAATAACAAACAGAATTAAATAAATAATTCTTCAAAAAAGTTTTTTAAAAAAAGTATGCAATCTTGAGGAAATACTTTTAACATTTATGCACTTCAGGTTTTTCACTTGTGATGTAGGGGTAGTAATAGCGACTATCTCAAAAATTAAATGTATAAACATACACAGAGTACTTAGAAAAGTGCCCATTACATATAATTATATCAATTGGTTATTGTTATTAATAGCTTCATTATAGCATCCTTTTTTGGGGGTAGAGGTTTTGCTATAGGGTACATGTGCTCACCAGAAAGACAGAGAGAGAAAGAGAGACAGAAAGCGAGAAATCACTCCCCCAGGGCAGATGGCCACACTGTAATCCCTTCTTCTTCATTTCCCTCTTGGGATCTTGGGCACACACGCACACATGCCCGGCATGAGTTTAAGCCACCAGGTCCAGGACTCAAACCTCAGTCAACTACATGGGAGTCCAGTGACATAGCCATTATGCCAATTACTGGTCCCCATTATAGCATCATTTTTAAGTGACATAAGCTTTTATGATAGGTTGACTGCAAAACTAACCATAATTCTCCACCTCCTCATTTATCCACAACCTCTAGAATTCCTTGTATTGACTTGGAATAGGTGGGGAGTTTCCAGGCTTACGCTGTAACTTGCTTTGGACAAAATACCATGATGTAAGTGATGGTGTGCCAGTACCAATCCAAGGCCCCAAGAGGATATTAATGTTTCCATTCTAACTCTTTGAGACTTACTAATGCTACAGATTAGCCTGCTGGCTTAGTGATCATGTGAGAGACACACACCATTGAGTCACACTTCTAACCCTAGCCACCTTCCAGCCAACTACCAGTCATAGGAATAAGACCTTCCTAGATCAGCCAGTCACCAGCTGATGTGCCAACTGACTACCGGCACCTGGGTGAGTTCAATCAACAGCAGCCTGACCCAGATCAGCAGAGGTGCTCAGCTGATTCATGATTGGTTGTGGTTTTAAAGTACTGGGTTTTAAAGTACTTTAGTAAAATTGCATTAGCCAGCTGATGAAGCCATTCTAAAACATGACAAGCGACGGGTTCTTATCTCAATCCCGATTTCCAAAGTCATCCTGGTTTCTAAATATATACACTAAGCTTAAATCTTCAGGACTTTTTTTTTTGCTGGTAAAAAATAAACAAAGTTGGGACCAGCAATTAGCGTAATGGCTACGTCGTTGAACTCCCATGTAGTCAACCGTGGTTCAAGTCCTGGACTCAGTGGCTTAAACTCACACTGGGCCCATGTGCATGCCCAAGATCCCGAGAAGAGAATGGAGGAGAAGGGATTGTGGCGTGGCCATCCCCTATGGGGTGGTGGTGGTGGTGATTTCTCACTTTCTGTCTCTCTGTCCCTCTCTTTCTGGCGGGCACACGTGCCCTATATTAAAAACCTCTCAAAAACAAAATAAACAAAGGTAAAATCAGAATAATAATAATAAATGATAGACATGATATCTCCTCAGCTAGTCAGTCCCAAAGTCATGGTAGGCTTTGCCGGTAAATAAGAAATTTTACTTTGGGCAACCATTACCAACCAGAGTCGGCACTCCACCTACTAGATTTATCTAGGAAAATAGTTCTTACCTTGCTCTTATAGTAATGTCAAACTTCTTAAAGTTCTTATAACCAATGAAATTGCTTTCTGGTTCTATTGAGACAGAAAAATGTGGCAAAACTGAAAACAAAAATGAAGAGGCAACATTATCATTTAAACGAAAGTAGCCTTTACAATATAACCACCAACCATACTTTCTGGTATAGTTGAACGAGCTCTAACATCAACACAGTACTTACCTTATCATCATTATCATCAACAATAAAATTTCTGGGAAGCCTTCCCACTCCACAGTTCAGAGGTCAATTACCTCTATGTACCAAAGTACTTTGTTTATGCTTTGATTACAGTATTTATTATAAGCAATAGATTACTTCCTCCCCTAGAATATTAGGCTCCTTGAAAACAAAGGGCCATTCTCTACTTATCTTTATATATCGCTCCCTCTCACTCTTCTCTTAAGTCTTAAATATATTTGTTATACTGGGACCAGCAGTTAGCGTAATGGCTATGTCGCTGGACTCCCATGTGGTCGACCGTGGTTGAGTCTTGGACCTGGTGGCTTAAATTCACACCAGGCGCTTGTGCGTGCATGCCCAAGATCCAGAGAGGAGAATGGAGCAGAAGGGATTGTGGCGTGGCCATCCCCCCTGGGGGGTGATTTCTTGCTTTCTGTCTCTCTGTCTCTCTCTCTCTGTCTGGCGAGTGAGTGCGCCCTATCGCAAAAACCTCCCCCCTCCAAAAAAAAAAACTCTGCTTCAGCAAGATGTGAAAAACAGAAGAGGCTATGGAAACTCATCTGGTTCTACATATAATGATGGAAGAGGGCCACTCGGAAACCCTCCAAGAAGAATGGGTCAAATGAATCTGTGTGGCCCCAGTCCTCCTCCAATGGTTGGTGAATGAGGAAGGTAAACGTCCTGCTCGAAGAAGCAGAAAACTGGGTGTGCACATTCATAAGCAGGAGGACACCATCAAGGAGAGGTCTGACCACACTGGACAAGTTAGATGAATGTGCCTGTCTGAACAAGGATTGCTCTGTCCTCACAGATGAGTGATGTCATGCTGGGAATTCCCTCTGGAGGGATCGCAGTTCTCTAAATGCACATGTTTGTCTCATTATTTTTTTGTGTAGTTGATTAAAGTATTGCTATAGTTTTAATAAGTAAATATTTTTAGGTCGCAAAAAAAAGAGTGAGATATTGATAGTTGGCCTCAGATATGGCTCTGGTTTTCTAGATAGTGAAGGCTAGAATTAGAGGAACAATGTTATTGGTTGCTCTTGGTTGTATTCCTGTGTTATCAAGGACCAAACAAGGATATTTTCTTCAGGATATGAGGTACAAAGAAATATTTCATCCTTTCACCACATATCTGCTTGCCGTGCCATTTAGCAGGTACATGCCTATCAACAGCGATATAACAGTAAATAAGACAGACACGAACTCTGTCCTTAATGAATTCACAGACAAGCAGAGAATTTATGCATAAGTGAATAATTACACAGATAAATCCTAAACTACAGTTATGAAAACTGATACAAAGAAGTATAGAGGATCCTATCTAACAAAAAAAATTTAGAGAGACTTTTCTGAGCTTTCAAACTGAAACCTAAAACATGAGTATAGGAGTTAGCTAGGCAGTGAGGGAAGGAAAAAGTGCTGAAGACCAATAATGTGCAAAATCATGTGCAAAGCCCCCAGTGCTGGAGAGAAGTGAGGTGAAGAGTGGTACAAAATTAAGGCAGGAGATAGGAATATTAAACATACAGACAGGATGAAGGCCCAAGATAGAGATAGAGTAAGCTTTACCCAAGATGGAGTCACAATGGCTAAGTTTTAACAAAGAGCTGACTGTATTAGGGCTCAAAACAATTATAGCTAAGGGCAACAGTTTCTATTTGCTAACTACATTTTAACAAGAAATATGGATGAATATGGTCTGCTGACCCCACAAAAAATAAATCACCCAGACTACCATGTAACTATTTTATGAAGCCCACTTCCTTATCAGAGAACCAGTCCATTGCTGGGCCTGATGGTTAAAAATCCCTGGTGAGAGCCCCAAGTCGGCAACCCATTTTTCCAGACCCCTCCATATTGGGAACTTTCCTCTCCTTTAATAAACTTCCCTTTGCTGTCTCCTTTATCCTTGTTCTAATTCTTTGTGAGCATGAGACAAAGAATCAGGTTTGCTGCTGTTCCTGCATTGAGTATTGGGTCTGCTTACCTCAATATCTTGCATCAAAATCAGGTCGAGGGAACCAGCAGTTAGCGTAATGCTGGTAGTCGACCGCGGTTCGCGTCCAGGACCTGGTGGCTTAAAACTCACACCGGGCGCATGTGCGTGTGTGCCCAAGATCCCGAGAGGAGAATGGAGGAGAAGGGATTGTGGCATGACCATCCCCCCTGGGGGGTGATTTCTCGCTTTCTGTCTCTATGTCTCTCTCTGTCTGTCTGGTGAGCGCACACGCCCTATGGCGAAAATCTCTCAAAAAAAAAAAAAAAAAATCAGGTCGAATAGGAGGTAGGCAGGGCTCAAAATAAGAATTTTGATTTTGGTTTGAGGAGTTACTGTGGACTTTTCCATTTAAAATAACACCACGAGATTTGCATTTCAAGGTTACTTTGTAACCATCTAATACCAAGAGAGATAACTTGAAAGAATGGATACTAGTTAGGAGAAAATCTAGTGATGTATCACAAACCTAGTGATGAACAGATGATAAAATCTAGATGAGTTCTAGGTACATAAGGAAAGTAGCAAAAGGGCAATCAAAGATTACATGTTTCTGGGACCAGCAGTTGGCATAACGGTTATGTTGCTGGACTACCACATGGCCGACCATGGTTTGGGTCCTGGACCTGGTGGCTTGAAATTCACACTGGTGCATGTGCGTGCATGCCCAAAATCCTGAGAGGAGAACGGAGGAGAAGGGACTGTGGTGTGACCAACCCCCAGGGGGTGATTTCTTACTTTCTGTCTCTCTGTCTCTCTAGTGAGCAAATGCGCCCTATAGCAAAAACTTCTCTAAAAATAAAAGAGATTATATGTTTCTGGGAACATCAGTATATACATATACATATGTTTTTGTATGTATGATTTGCATTATAACAAATTTGTTTAGTCACTGTTTTCCTTGTTAACTGTTAAAATTTGTGAATTGATTCTTCTCCGTATCATTATGAGTATCTTGAGGAAATAAAAATGACTTTAAGAAGAAGAAAGGTAAATTCAGTAGCAGAGCACAGATAATCCAGTAAACTAATAAGGAATCAAAATATTAAACCATTTGTATATTTTGTGCTTTTTTTTTTTTTTTTAGAGATAGGTTTTTTGCTATAGGGTTCATGTGCTTACCAGAGAGATAAAGCAAGATAGAGAGACAGAAAGTAAGAAATCATCCCAAAAGGGGATGACCACACCACAATCTCTTCTCCTCTATTCTCCTCTCCTCTCTGGATTTTGGGCACACATGCACATATGCCCAGCGTGAGTTCCAAGCCACTGGGTCTCAGACTCAAACTGTAGTCGACCACGTGGGAGTCCAGCAACGAAACTACTATGCCATCTGCTGGTCCCAAGTCATTTATATGTTAATTATTAGTTTATTAATATGATTTATTTCAAATTAAGAATATCCTAAATTTCCTAATTAAAATATTAGGGAGTTGTGAGCCAGAAGAAAAATAGCATTGGACTAGCGGTAGGGAAACCTAATTGTTGTCTTATTCTGTCACTAATTGGTTATAAGACTTGAATATTATTTATTGGTCTTACTGGGTTCCACTCACCTCATCTCTAATTATTTACATTTCTCTTAAAATCATAATTTTGAAATGGACTTTTTTCTCCTTAATTCATAATGGAGTGCATGCATGCACATGAGACGGAGAAAAAGACAAAGAAGCATCCACAAAGAGACAAAGGGCTCAGTCACACCGCAACCGCCTTCCTCCAGTCTTCTAGCCTGCCAGGATTCTGGGCATGCCTGCATGTGCCCAGTATGTTTTCAGGCTGACCAGGTCGGGGACTTGGATGAAGTTGACATGTGGCTTCCAGCTCCACAGTGTGGTGCAGTGCCAGCTGGGCCACAAAGGCTGGACCTAGAAAGGACTTTAGTCAAGTTCCTCAGGGAATAGACCTCCTTCAGCTCTATGATAAGAAACACAAGCAGAGAGAGGCTGGTCTGCAGGTTCAAGGTTAATAAGGGCGTGCTGGAACTAGAGCCCAGGCATCGAAACCACAACCATTCTTCTCTCCTCCTGGTTCGTACATCTAGCCATACAAGCAGGCTGCCTCATCTCCATCTTGGAATGGTTTTGCAGTAAGTGCATTAATGACAATAATTATTCCAAAAGCACTAATTGCTTATAGGTAAACTTTTAATTATCAGAAATTACCATATTCCTTAACTTCAAAATATGTGCTTCCAGTTGTTGTAAAGTCTTCTTTATATTTAGCTTGAATTGTCCACACACCATATCTGTGGAAGAGAAAAATGACCCAGGTTTAATTAACAACCTCATTCAAAAATACTTTCTAGGCATTGATTACAGATTAGGCACTGGAGATCAGACATGGATAAGATACCGGTGTCCCTGTCTTCATAGAATTATCAGCTCTTAAGGCAATTAAAATTTTCACTTTTCCATTTACTAGCAAGTTTGACTTGGGCACATTACTTAACCTCATTTGGGAAATGGGAAAAATAATGCCTTCCTTACAGATTGGTTATAGTGTCAATAATAGTTAATATAATAGTCATTATTGCTAACATCATTATCATTCATTTAGTGCCTAGTATGTGGAAGTGCAGGTGACAAACAATGAACAATTCAGACAAGGCCCCTGCCCTCAAGAAATTTAGCCTAGGGACCAGCAGTTAGCGTAATGGCTATGTTGCTGGACTCCCATGTAGTCGACCGCGGTTCAAGTCCTGGACCCAGTGGCTTAAACTCACGCTGGGTGCGTGTGCGTGCGTGACCAAGATCCCGAGAGGAAAATGGAGGAGAAGGGATTGCAGCATGACCATCCCCCCTGGGGGGTGATTTCTCGCTTTCTGTCTCTCTGTCTCTCTCTGCCTGGCTGGCGAGCACACGTGCCCTATAGCAAAAACCTCTCCAAAAAAAAGAAAAAAAGATAAGAAAAAAAAAAGAAATTTAGCCTAGTAGGGAATAAAAAGCCAAGCAAATAAATAAATCAGATTTGAGATAACTATCATGAAGAAAATACACAAAATGACAAGATAAAGTGTAAAAGAAAGTGAGGGACTACTTTAGATCATGCATGCAGAAATGACCTTTTTGAAAAGGCTGCATTTACCCTGTATCCTAAAGACAGAAGAAGCCTACCTGTGAAGGACAAGGTGAAGCACATTTTTTTTCTTTTTTTCAGAAAGATTTTTGCTACAGGGCATGTGCACTCACTAGAGAGACAGAGAAAGACAGAAAGCGAGAAATCACCACCCAGAGGGGATGGCCATGCCACAGTCCCTTCTCTTCCATTCTCTTCTTGGAATCTTGGGCACACACACACACACACATGCCTGGCATGAGGATTAACCCACTGGATCCGGGACTTGAGCCACAGCTGACTACATGGGAGTCCAGTGATGTAACCATTACACCATCTGCTGGTCCCAAGGTGAAGCACATTCTAAGAGACACTGTGTCCAAAGGTACTGAGCTAGGCAAGCAGGGGCTATGGTAGACTACCACGACTGACACATAATCTGCCATGGGACAAGTGGCACAAAATTAAGTTGGGGAAATGATAAAGTAACAAAATAATATTATAGAATATATAGTGTTTCATGAAAATACACAATTTAAAAATTAACCAAATTAGTTTAATACCCCAACTGCAATTCAAAGTCTTAGAAAAATTGCCTTAAGTTATAGTATAGCCATTTTTTTTTGAGAGGTTTTTGCTATAGGGCGCATGCGCTTGCCAGAAAGAGAGAGACAGAGAGACAGAAGGCGAGAAATCACCCCCCAGGGGGGATGGCCACGCTGCAATCCCTTCTCCTCCATTTTCCTCTCGGGATCTTGGGCACACACGCACATGTGCCCAGCGTGAATTTAACTGCGTTTGACTACATGAGAGTTCAGCAACATAGCCATTATGCTAACTGCTGGTCCCAGTATCGCCATTTATATAAGATACACTTGTCTTATTATTCAACCTGCTCTATTATAAGTTACTTGAAAGCAGGGAATGTGAATTCTTTGTTCTGGTTTTTATCTCTCACTCCTATTATGACTTGTACCAGGAATGTGTTCACTAAACATCTAATCTCATTTAAACATATTCTTAAATACTTTCACACGAGGCCAAATGGAAGCAGTGGCTCTGAGAACACCTTCCCTCATGGACTCTACCTTGTGGCTGTCTGTGGAGACAAAAACTACAGAGGACCATATTTTGTAACACACAGAGCAAGAAACGAGACCACGCTTTTGGATTTCAGACTCCTTAAGGAGTAGGAGTTGATGGTTTTGATGAAAAAAAGTTCAAAGACTATTTTTTCCTCTTTCCAATTTTTATTTCTGAATATTAAGAGAATGGGTGAAAAGTACCAGAAATTGTTTTGCCATAGGGTGGGCGCCACCACACCCAGAAGTACCAGAATTTTTTTTTTTTTTTTTTTTTTTTTTTTTTTTTTTTTGCCAGGAACTGAGCCTAACTTCTCACTAGACTTAAAATTTTGCAGATCCACATCTGTGACACTATATTAACACCAGGTGGCACTATTTGACTGGTTATCTGCTTTACAACTAAAAGTTCCAGATATGCTTTTTAAAAATATATTTAATTTTACTTATTGTTTTTTAATTTGATGAGAGAAAGAGAGAGAGAGAGAGAGAGAGCAAGCTGCCAAGTCCAAGACTCGAACCATGGCCGGCCATGTTGGAGTCCAATACCTCAACTACCTGCCGGCCCCCAGATATACTTTTAATAGAAAATTTTATTAACAAATAATTTACATACTTAGGATTAGGTGGAATCTTGAAGTCAGGAAAAGAGATAATTCCAGTATAATCATTTTCTTCTACTATGTCAACTTCTGATCCTTCTGGATCCTTAGAATAAAAACGAACACTCAAAGTCAGAAATCATATATTAAAAATATTCAGCTGTGTATATAATCTTTGACCTACAAAATATTTACCAATATATACCCAGGTCTTCAAATTAAATATGAACGATGAAGATCAATTAAATGCTATGAAAGGCAAACGCAGTTCACTTTAGCCGCTTTGTTTCTTCTTTTTGGAACCTTCCCCATTGCTCTCCATCTCTAGATGAGGTTCAACTCTCTAGTGTACAACTAAAAGAGATTTTTTTTCCCCACGCAATCTTTTATTTTGCTTTATTTACATTAATCATTGTACATCTTTACAGCATACGGTATGAGTTCTCAAATCATAAATGAATTGCATGTCAACCAAGTGCTCTTTCAGAGCAGAAGACACCTTTTGGAGAAGGATGATAGTTCTTTAGACAACATGTAAACATGCAGCATTGAAAATTAACTGGATTGAGTTTAATATTCTTATTTCTTGTATTATGATAATAGTCTAAGCAAAACTTGGAGTCTTGTATCTAGTGATGGATAATGAGTAATTATCATTGGGAAAGCCACTGATTCTGATCTCCTTGTTCAATTATACTTAAATACAACTCTTTGTAATTGCCTTTAAACCTGAAAAAACAGTGTTAAAAGTACAGTTGAGGCTTTCTCATAGTTTATTAGAATTTTTGTCTTTCTTTTTCTCCCTCTTCCTTCCTAAAGAGATATTTTTTAACCTGATATTTTAAATAAATCAAATGTAAATTTACCAGGCATTATAAATATCAGAACTTAATTTTGAATATGTGTTCATTTGAAGTTTTCAAAGGAAATTTTCTATAAACTTTTTGTTTTTATAGCTAGACATTTTATAAATGTATAGTATGGACATTTTGAGCTTGTTAAAACCCTCAGAATGGTTAAAGTAACTTGAAAGTTTTCATAAAGCTTCCCTGTGAGCTTCATTTGTGTTCAGATTAGCAAATTATTGACATGAGATGTTTACTTTCTTTGGACTATACATGGAAGTCCAATTTTACCTTAACACAAAAACTTAGCATTATTTACCATGACTGAAATTCATGCTCAGAATTAAGATTTTTTTTCTTGAATTACAAATCGTAAAACTTACAAAAGCCAATTTTGAACAAGTATACTTTTAGCTAAGTAATGTTCTAGCCGACCCTTATCTCACCATCCATTTTGCACAATCTTTGTAAGATGACCTTTGCAAGTACCATCTTCAGTATGGTATGTGGACACTTCAAGCTAAATATAAAGGAGACTTTTCAACAACTGGAACCACATATTTTGAAACTAATACAGTAATTTCTGAAAATTAAAAGTTTACCTATAAAAGCTAGTGCTTTTGGGGTAACTCTTTTCGTTAATATACTTAATGCAAAATCATTCCAAGACAAAAATAAAGCAGCCTGTTTGTGTGGTTAACAGTGTTGATCTGGGGGAACCAGCAGTTAGCGTAATGGCTATGTCACTGGACTCCCACGTAGTCGATCGCGGTTCGCATCCCGGACCCGGTGGCTTAAAACTCACGCCGGGCGCGTGTGCGTGCATGCCCAAGATCCCGAGAGGAGAATGGAGGAGAAGGGATTGCGGCATGACCATCCCCCCTGAGGGGTGATTTCTCGCTTTCTGTCTCTATGTCTCTCTCTGTCTGTCTGGCGAGTGCACGCGCCCTATAGCGAAAAATCTCTCTAAAAAAAAAAAAAAAAAAAAACAAAAAACAAAAAACCAGTGTTGATCCGGAAGAGTGAAGAAGGATAGTGGTTTAAATGCCTATTGAATTCCTATACACTGACTCCTTACAGCTTTGGGATCAGGGTCCTCACTCCTCTTTTTCTGGGGCTGTTCTTACACGGATAACTGGCAACCATTCTTCTGTATGTGAGGACAGGATTCTGTATCTGTCAAGATCAACTATGGGAACATGGGATAAAGAGTATATGCCTATAACCTCCATATTTGCCGATAAAAAAAAAAAACGGCATTTGAGCTGACATTGTTTCTTCTTAGTTCTCTTCCAAATTTCCTATCAGCCAACAAGATTTTTTAGTATTCTCTCTCTCTCTCTTTTTTTTTTTTTTAACTTCTTCCTGCTTCCATAGCTTACCCCATACTGTTTCTTACATGGAAATCTTACATTCTTTTAAAAGAATCTATGCCAATTTCCTTCATTAATACCCAGTTCAAGCTTTCTTTTATCTTTTCTATCCCAGAAAAGAATTATATTATTCCTAACTTTCATCCTATTTTGTCTTAGTTCTGTGTCATTTGCCCTACTGTACGATTTGTTTGGTTTATATTCTAATGTGGGTTTGTTCTCTAGAATCTACTTTTTTACACTTAGCACAAAAGGTGTTACAGCCTATAGTAAAGGCCATATTAGTGTTTATTAGTTATTAGTTAATAAGTTAACTACTTTTAACAAGTTAGCAGTTATGACTAAATAAGACCATGAGAATTCATTGCACACGTATGTTAGTACATCACATCGATAAAGGGTTTGAACCTGCTGATGTTTACCTCTTGGTTTAGCAATATTTTTATATGTGTTAAACATTAGTTATTAAACTCTAAGTTCCTTAAGAATAAGTACAATGAATTATAATCCTTTATCTTAAATTATATAGATAAAAAATTACGCTTAGTATATATTTAATTAATCCTTGGTGTTCGATAGATTTTCTTTAAGAGATATCACCAAAAATGTATTTAAATGGCTTACTCAAAATTCTACACCTTTATTAACCTTTTACATGTCTACTGTAGTGGTATAGATCTACAGTGCTACTAACAATAGGTGATCAATAACTTTTCAAGGACCATTGAATGAATCATCATAGTGTGAGGACAGGATTATAGAATTAGACTCCTGTCTTGAAAAAATTTAGATAAAGTATTATTTAAATAAATAAAATACTTACTATGAAAGTTAAGACAGTTTCTCTTTTGGCTGGCTTCAAGTCATCATTCAGTGAATAAACTCTAATCTTTACTGTAAGAATAATTGATATCATCAAATACTCAACTAAACACAAGGGCATATTCATTTTTTAAACCAACCATCTTTAAAATAAGTAAGTTTCATTAATAAATACATTAAAATCGATATATAAAATATAAAGTTAGTTTGCAGACATATACATTCATTAAAAATTCTTTAATTTTAAAAAGAATCCTTTTGAATGCCTTTAAAGAGCTATTTTTTAGTGAATCCAAAGTCCAGTTCACTTTTTAAAACACATTTACATACAATTTTTCAAAAATTTTTATTTTTTATTTCATTTTTTATACATTCAATTACCTTTTTTAGCCTACAAAGTGAATATTTCAATATGTGAACATATCTCCCTAGTCCAATTGATTAAACTATAAAATATCTTCAAAAATCTACAAATAGAACTACCATATGATCCAGCAATCCCACTCCTTGGTATCTACCCAAAGGACAGAATAATTCTTCATTGGAAAAGTGCTTGCACATCAATGTTTATTGCGGTACTATTCACAATTGCTAAGACATGGAACCAACCCAAATGCCCCCGAACAGATGAATGGATTGAAAAACTGTGGCACATTTACTCTATGGAATACTATTCAGCCATTGAAAAAAAAAAAAAAAAACAGAATTCTGGCTTTTGGAAGAATATGGAAGATGTACTTCTGAGTAAAGCAAGCCAGGCTAAGAAGGAGAGACATTGTATGTCCCCACTTAATATATATCGAGTGTCCGCACTCTATGACTGAAACTAATTGACTAAAGGATATACAAACACAATAAATGGGTGTAAATACCAGATACAGTGTATGTGGAAGAGTAGGGCCTGAGGAAGGACATTTAGAAGAAAAATACGGAGGCAAAGCATTAATGGGACAAAGAAATGTGGTATTATATGTTTATTTATTTATTATTATTATTTTTTAATCTGACCAGAGAGAGACACAGAGATAGAGAGAAAGGGAAAGTGAGAAAGCAAACCGCCAGATCTGGGACTTAAACTATGGCTGGCCATGTGGGAGTCCAGTACCTCAACCACCATGCCACCTGCTTACAACTTTTAAAAAAAAATGTATTATTATTATTATTTTCCTACATACAACTTTCTAAACACATAGCCACAGTACAAAATTAGCTATATCTGTAATCAGGCCATTGATTATCAAGAATTTCATGGAGCCAGCAAGTGATGTGGTGGTTGAGGTGTTGGAGTCCCACACGGACAACCATGGTTTGTGTCCTGGACCTAGTAGCTTTTTTACTTTCTCTCTCTCTCTGGTGAGCACACTTGCCCTATAGCAAATTAAAATAATGATAATAATAAATAAAATAAATTTTTTTGCGGGGAGAGGTTTTTGCTATAGGGCGCATGTACTCGCCAGACAGACAGACAGACAGAGAGACAGAAAGTGAGAAATCACCCCCCAGAGGGGATGGCCATGCTGCAATCCCTTCTCCTCCATTCTCCTCTCGGGATCTTGGGCATGCACGCACACGTGCCCAGAGTGAGTTTTAAGCCACTGGGTCCGGGACGCAAACCTCGGTTGACTACATGGGAGTCCAGCGACATAGCCATTACACTGCTGGTCCCAATAAAATAATTCTTTTAAAAATTTCATTAAGAGCAAGATAGCAAAAACCACCATTTGGTCAAATGGGAGCATAATTATTGTTTCTTGTTACAGTTGAACTTTTTTTTTTTTTTTTTGCCGGAGAGAAAGAAAGCAACCTCCAACAGGGGTTGCTTGTGTCACACCACAATCCTCCTTCCTTCATTTCTCCATCCTGTCAGGATTTGGGGCACACATGCACATGTGCTCTGAGTGCTTTTCAAGCCAAGGTTCAAAGAGCTGTCAGGCATGTGGAATCTGGCTCCCAGCGCAAAGTTATTAATCACTGCACTATGGGGGTTGGCCTAGAGTTGAAGATTTTAATGGAAAATTGAGGTGTTGAGACCAGCAGTTGGCATAATGGCTATGTTGCTGGACTCCTATGTAGTCGACCATAGCTTGAGTCTCAGACCCAGTGGCTTAAATTCATGCCAGTCATGTGTGCGTGCGTGCCCAAGATCCTGAGAGGAGAGTGGAGAAGGGATTGTTGTGTGGCCATCCCCCCCAAGGGGGTGATTTCTCGCTTTCTGTCTCTCTGTCTCTGTTTTTCTGGCGAGCACCCTAGAGCAAAAACCTCCACCCCAAAAAAGAAAGAAAATTGGGAGTTTGATCCAGATGTATGCACTCTTCTGCTTATGAAAACCAACAAGGCCCCAAATTAGCTCTTATTACAAAAAGGTGGCTGCTATAGTTTTGTTATACTTAATGAACCAGAACCTGTAATTATTTTATTGTTAAAAGAGTAATGGCAGAGCCTCAATAACTGTTAGTTCTCTAACATTTCTGTCAGTTAATGAATTTCCTTTTTTTTTTTTTTTATTTGCCAGAGAGCATGTGAGCTCACAGAGAGACAGAGAGGGAAAGTGAGAAAGCACCCTCATAGGACACGTTCATGCCGCAATCCCTTCTCCTCCATTTCTCCCTCCTTTTGGGATTTTTAATCATGCACACACATGTACCTGGTGTTTCTTTCAAGTGGCAGGTCTGGGACGTGAACCACACAATCAGCCATGTGGGGTCCAGATGCCTTAACGAGCAGGCACCTGGAGTCCAGTGACATAACCATTATACCATCTACTGGTCCTAGCATTTATTTAATTTGTAACTGTTTGAGATGCACTGTCCTAGCTCCTTCCAATGGCTATTATAATTTCTCTAGGATTTTGCTGATATTTGAATCATTTAGTGGTCAGAACAACCCACAAAATAAAAAAGAACTGGTACTATAAAAATCCAGTACCTTTTGAAGGGTTAGTATTATGTAAAGTTCTATGTAAGAAGTCATGTTAGGACTGGCTTTACTAAAACCACAAGACAAAAGCTATATGCTCAGTAAGACGTCCCCCAGCACTCTGCTCTCTCCTTTCCCTCACATTTGCCTCCCACTTCAGATCCTCTCTCCTGCCTTATAGAGATGCCCTGAACAGCCCTGAGCATCACTGAGAAGCCGCCAGAGGCAATATGTTACAGAAGTTAGGAGCACAGACCCTGGAGTTAAAAAAAACTTTGATTTCACACCTGCTTCTGCCACTTCTTAGAGTAAACTTGAGTTGCATACTTAATCTCTCTAACCTTAGTTACCACTTTGGTAAAACAGGAAGCCTAGTATCTGCCTAGTGTTGTATAATTAACGAAGACAAAGCTTTTGCCTAGGCTGGCCCATATTCAAATACTCAAGCATTTATTATTTTTATTTTTTTGTTGTCGTTTCTGTGACTAATATTTATCTAATTTTTAACTCAATTTGTGTTTAGGTTAGAAAATTAATCTTGTCTTCATAGTAATGGTGTAAGGGAGGCAAGATCAATGAAATGTTTATGCCAAGATGTAGCTAACTTATTTTTAAAAAAATTGTTGAACACCTTTGTGTGTTATGTACCATGTCAGTCGCTAACATCTGGTAGTGAATCAAATCAGACAAGGGCGTCTTCTTATAGAGTAAAGGAGAAAGGCAAACACAATATTGTATAAGATTCCAGGGCTGTGGTGAGCTGCACAGGACACCTGCCTGGCTTCAGAAAGGTGTAGAAGAGGAAGATTTGAAGTGGTTGGAGAGGTGAGGGAAGGCTGACCTTTAGAAGAGTCCTGTAAATACATAGAATGATGAGAGAGAAGTTAAGGCAAAGGAGGGGCAAAGATGTACAAGGAGGGCCTTAGTGGTACAGCAGTAGTGCAACTGGACCCACGTGGGGAAGGTCCTGGGACCTCCCTGAGCACACTGGGTGCATCTATGCCCATGTTCGCCATTTGGGCTAGGTGAGGCTAGAGGCGCATAGGAATGTGAAGAACCTGTTGGGGGTGCCTATCTCTCTATCTCTTTATCTGTCTCATGGAAGAAATAAAGAAAGAAAATTCAAAAATAAAATATTTTTAAAGAAAAGAATGTACCAGGCAGAGGTTATAACATACTACGCAGGCCTTAATATGGATGGCAAATTGGTGGGGAGAAAACAACTGGAAAGAGGCCAGTGTGGCTATGTCCACAGGTGAGGGGTTATATGTTAGGTGCTGAAACTGGGGAAGAAGGCAGAACAGAGGCTGAATGGAATTAAGGGAGTTTGGCCAATATTCTAAAATCCTTTATCTTATAAAGCCTTAAAGATTTAAGCCTTGGAGGATCAGAAGATGGAGTAATGGTTATGTGTCTGGACTCCCACATGGCCAATCACAGTTCAAATCCCAGACCCAGTGGCTTTAAACATACTGGGCACGTTTGTGTGTGCACCCAAAATACTGAGAGAATGGAGAAGAAGGGTTTGCTGCATGACTATCCCCCCTGGGGGTGATTTCTTGCTTTCTGTCTATCTCTCTGGAGAACACATGTGCCATATAGCAAAAATCTCTCTCTGAAAAAAGAAAGAAAGAAAGAAAGAAAGAAAGAAAGAAAGAAAGAAAGAAAGAAAAGAAGAAAGAAAGAAAGGAAAGAAAGGAAAGAAAGAAAGAAAGAAAGAAAGAAAGAAAGAAAGAAAGAAAGAAGAAAGAAAGAAAGAAAGAAAGAAAGAAAGAAAGAAGAAAGGAAGGAAGGAAGGAAGGAAGGAAGGAAGGAAGGAAGGAAAGAAGAAACAGGAGCCAGTAGGTCAGTAGGTGTCATAGTGGTTAAGATACTGGACTTCCACATGGTCTACCACAGTATGAGTCTTGGACCTGATGGCTTAAAGTTCACACTGGGCGCATGTGCGTGTGTGCCCAAAACCCTGAAAGGAGAAGGAATTGTGGTGTGGCCATACCCCCTGAGAGGTGATTTCTTGTTTCCTGTCTTCCTCTGTCTCTTTGGCAAGCACACGCACCCTATAGCAAAAATATCTCAAAACAAAAGAAACAACTAATACACGCATCAACATGTATAGATCTCAAAAACATCATGTTGAATTAAGGACTTATTTTTTTTAATGTGAAAAAAAGGTTTTGTGCTATTTCATAGATGAAGTAATAATAGAAACACTCTCTTAGTGTTTCTAAGTGCTAGGCATTAGTTTAAGTGCTTTACACATATGAATTCACTTAATTCTCATAACTCTGTAAGATATGTTTTATTATTATCTCCATTTTACAGAGGAGGAAAGTGAGACTCTGAAAGGCTGAGTAACTCATGCAGAGCCACACAACTAGTAACAGCCCAAGCTAGGATTTGAACTAAGACAATCTGGCTCCAGAGTGTGCTTTTAACCACTGTACCTCAATTACCACCCCTCACTAATGGACCAATATTTAGAGGAATGTTCTCTTATTTTTCTCTGCACTTAATCATAAATGAGGATAGTACATTTTCTACAATAAAGTCCAGATAGAGAAATAATAATAAATGAGGCAGTTTTTTTTTTCTTTGAGGTTTTTGCCATAGGGCACTTTTGCTCACCAGAGAGACAGAGAGAGATAGTAAGAGGGAAAGTGAGAAATCAACCCACCAGGGGGATGGCCATGCCACAATCCCTTCTCCTCCATTCTCCTTCTGGGAATTTGGGCATGCATGCACATATGCCTGGTGCAATTTTTAAAAATTATTTAATTGTATTTATTATTATTATTTTAAATTTGCTAGAAGGCACATGTGCTCACCAGAGAGAGAGAGAGAGAGAGAGAGAGAGAGAGCCACCGGGTCTGGGACTCAATTTTTAAGCCACCAGATCCAGGACTCAAAACTTGATTAGCCAAATAGGAGTCCAGCTGCCTTAGCTGCCTTAACCACCAGGCCGCCTGCTGGCCCCAATGAGGTAGTCCTTTTTATAAAAAAAAATTTATTTTTTTATTTTAATTTGACCACAGAGGGGGGGGCGGGGAGAGACAGAGAGAGAGAGAGAGAGAGAGGAAAGTGAGAAAGTAAGCTACCAGGTCTGGGACCTGGACCGTGGTCAGACATGTGGGAGTCCAGTGCCCTTAATCACCACACCGCCTCCAGCCCCAAGGCATTTCTTAAGGAAAGTCTTGATAACTAAGAAGGTCCCAGGCTCAGGGTATTGACTTACTTACTGGACAAAGACTGATGGCCCTACGTGGTAGGTAGTGACAACAGGACCCAGTTAATGAAGCATCTTCCAATACAAGAAGAGGACAAAGCTGAGAATATGCTTGTTTCTAGGTATAATTATGTTTGAAAGGACCTAGACCTTATGGATAGTGACTACCAAGTCATCTCTTGGGAGTACAGAGACTTTACTATTCTGACAATGATATTTAGTCCAAGCTGTTAGCTAGGTCTTTTCTTTCTGAACCAATCCTAACAGGCGCTCATGCTGAAATGGTAACAGTGGAGCCCTGTTCCACCTCACCACCATCACCATCACCAGCCAACATTCAGCAAGTATCCACTATGCACAGTTTTTCAACAGAGCTGGCTGGCTGTCTTCCTTCGCTTTGTTCTTTACCCAAAATATCATTAATAACACAGCATTGCCTCCCCCTCCCACATACACATAATTATGTCTCTGATGTGCTCAGAAGTCAATGATGAGTGGGAGAGATGGGGGTTGAAGGCTTGTAAACACATGAACATATCGGGCACATTCACACTTTTCTGTTTTACTTTTGGTTCATTAGAATGAATGCAGTCATTCCTCAGTCACAGGGTTGACTAGCTATTCTGCCCTTTCCCTACTAACAGAAGAACCATGAACATGAAACGATATTCTAATGGAAATTTTCTTAGCAAGATCTTCTATGAAAATTAATATATGTGTATTTCTATGATCTACCTTACTCTGTGCTGAAACATCTGATCCCCCTAAAATTGGACTTGTTTCCCCAATTTGGGAATTGACTCCAGAGTCAATGGCATTTTTTAAATTAACAAGGGTCTATAAAAATTATGTTTTATTACCAAAATTGTACTTGCAATTAAGTATTATATTTGTTTAATAAAGGTCAAACACAACATTTTACAATTTTTTTCTTTTTTTTTTTTTTAGAGGTTTTTGCTATAGGGCGCATGTGCTCGCCAGAAAGACAGAGAGACAGAAAGACAGAAAGCAAGAAATCACCTCCTGGGGGGATGGCCACGCTGCAATCGCTTCTCCTTCATTCTCCTCTTGGGATTCTGGGCACACATGCTCACAAGAGTTTTAAGCTACAGGGTCTGGGACTCGAACTGCCATTGACTATGTGAGAGTCCAGCAATGTAACCATTATGCCATCTGCTGGTCCCACATTTTTCAATTTTTAAAGAGCTTCTTTGGATTTGGAAATAACTGATGATGCATGTAATGTAATTGTTGAATTTGCCAATGTATTTACCAATGTTTCCGGAAATGTGAAATTAAAATATTGCTTGAAAGTATAAAGTCTTTGGGAATTGAGTCCTTTTGAGCATGTTGAAGACCTGACTCCTCAAAATTTCAGATATTAATAAGCGCTACAATACAGTGTCAATTCCCCCCACCCTCAAGGGAAAGAAGCAGCTTATACTCTACCTGACTGGTGTGGAGTGTAAACGGGTTTGTCTGTATGAACAAAGAGAAATCCATTGTCAAAGCTTATTGGCATTTTTTTTGATTTTGAAAAGTGCTTTGATACGACTTCCAAATACACATATGAAGCTGGGTTTTGCTTTTCAGACAATTGTTTGGGTTGTAACTGTCAAAAAAAAAAAAAAGGTTAATGAAAACAATTAGAATAATATGGTCACTGGAGAAAGACACAGGAAGAGAGAAAGCGAGAAATCAACCCCCAGAGGGGATGGTTATGTTGCAATCCCTTTTTCAGTCTCCTTTTAGGATTTTGGACACACATTACACACACACACCCGACATGTTTCTCAAGTCACCTGGTCTAGGACTCAAACCTCACAGTCTGTCATGTGGGATTCAATGGCTCAACCACCACACCACCTGCTAGCCCAAAACATATTGATTTTTAAAAATTTTTATTTGTTTCTTCCATGAGAGAGATGGAGCAAGACAGAGACAGAGTCCCTGTGACAGCTTCACGTTACAATCTAATCCTAGCCTCAGTCAGCCAGTATCATGGGCCCAGCATGCGGAGGGAGACTCACGACACAAACCTGAGACCTCCCCATGTGCCTCCAACACAGCAGAACTTTATGTAATTGATGCACCACCACAGCTGGTCAAAGCATGTCTACTCTCCTAATACCACTGTAATCTCATTAGAGCAAACAATGAGTGTATATATGTAATTTTTAAAATGGTACCAAAAAAAGGGAAATAAATAAAGAAAAAACGGTGAGAATTTTTAAAAGGGAGAGGCAGGTGGTGGTGCTGTGGTAACACAATACTCTGTGAGACTGACCCACATGGAACCATTGTAGTTCACATCTGAGGCCTCCCTGAACATGCTGAGTGTGCATGTGCCCATAATCTGGGGTTGGCTGAAGCTGGGGGTGGATAGCAGCATGAAGACCCTGCTGGGGTTACCTGTATTTGTCTCTCTCTTTCTCACTCACAATAATAATAATAAAATTTAAAATAATAAATAAAAGCCTTTAAAAATGAAATAAGAATAAAATGTAGGGGCCAGCAGGTGATGCAGTAGCTAAGGCACTGGTCTTTCACATGGCCCAGACCCAGAGGTTTGGGAATCATGCCAGGCAAGTGTGTGTGTGCCCAGAATCCCAGGAGGAGAATGGAAGAGAAGGGATTATGACCTGGCCATGCCCCTGAGGGGTAATTTCTCACTTTCCTTCTCTGTCTCTCTGGTGAGCGCATGGACGCACCCTATAAGAAAAACTTTAAAAATAAATAAATAAATAAATAAATAAATAAATAAATAACGTAGTAGTTCAGCAGCCAGAAAAGTAAATCAATTTTGCCCAAAGACTTTCAGTGTCTAATATCATAATAAAAAATTAGCTTTAAGCAATTAAAAGTCTTTTTGGTTCTGTGTTTCCCAAATTGTATATCAATTTAATAAATGGACTACCATGGATGCTCTTAAGAAACCTTCATTTAATCAGCTGCTGTATTACCCCACGCTTTCCATCTCTACATATAACCTCTTGCCTGAGGTTCTGGATACTGTACTACAATGCATACTTCTGCTTCCACCATTGAGATGCTTGCTTTCCAATATGTGAATGTAGTTGCAATTGATCTCCTTTATATTAAATGATATACAAGTATAATGCATAAAAAGTAATAAAGAAAAGTATTTCTGTGAAAGTTTAGGTTTTGGGAACATGGGATAAAGGTTAATCACTAAAACCAACCAGAAATTAAGTATGTGAAATTAATATACTAATAGTTTGGAAAACATAGTAAAAATCTATAAGTATTCTTCACTCAGATTGCTTTGCAAGAGTCTTTTGGTTCTTACTCCACTTTTAAGAAAAGGAACTACAAAACGAAGGTGTAACATTACAGGGTTGTCCCCCTAGTGCAGTGGTTAAGTACTGTGCATTGAGAAGCAGATCCCACATTGCCAACCATAGTTTGAATCCTAGACCCAGTGGCTTAAAAAACATGCCAGGCACATGCTTGTATTCCCCAGATTCTGACAGGATGGGGAAGTGGAGGAAAGGGATTGCAGTGTGACCACTCTTCACTGAGGGACACTTTCTTCCTCTCCTTCCTTCCTTTGGCAACTATACATACCCTCTGTCTATTAAAAAAAAAATAGATGTAACATATAATAAGTAAGATTTTCCACTCCAATCAGTCTTTCTGTACTTAAAGAAAGGATCTTGATACACTCAACAATCTGTAAACAAAGATACATTATATTAAGGGACTAGATGGTGGTGCAGTAGTAAAAAGTTGCTCTACAAGGCAATACAATATGCACACAATCCTTGTTCAAGTCCAGAGACCTCCCTGAGTATGCTGGGTAAGCATTTATCCATGATGGGGGGCTAGCTGAAGGCTGGGAGTGAATCATGGTATCAAACCCTGTTAGGGATGTGCTCTCTCTCTCCCTGTCTCTTTCACAGAAGAAATAAATAAATAAACTTTAAAAAGAGATACATTATATTATATGAAGACAAAATTAAAGCCTCAGATATGTATCAATTATGATTATACTACCTTAACTTACTTTTTCAATTAATCATCTAGATCAGTACTATTTTTTAATTTTTAAAGAATTATTAATTTAATTTAATTTTTTTTTAATTTGACCAGAGATAGAAAGAGAGAGAGAGAAAGCAAGCCACCAGGTCTGAGACTCAAACTGTGGTTGGCCATGAAGAAGCCCAGTGTCTTAACCACTACACCACCTGCCAACCCCTAGACCAGTACTATTCAACAGAACTTTTTGTGACAATGGAAATGTTCTAATCCGTGCTGCCCAATCTCATGGCCACAATTCCATGGCTACTGAGTACTTCCAATAACTCTATGCTTTTCCTTTTTTTTGAGAGTTTTGTTTTGTTTTGTTTTGTTTTTTGCTATATGGTGCATGCGCTTGCCAGAGAGACAGAGAAAGAGAAACCGAGAAATCACCCCCCACCCCAGAACGGACACAGAGCAATCTCTCCTCCTCCATTCTCTTGGCATTTTTGGCACGTATGCATACACATGCGCGCCTGGAGTGACCTCAAGCCACCAGGTTCAGGACTCGAACTGTGTTTGACCACGTGGGAATCCAGTGCCATAACCACTATGCGACCTGGTGGCCCAGAGGAACTGAATTTTTACTTTTAGTTCAATTTAATCTATTTAAATTTAAAGGAAAACAGTCAAAGGTCTGTGACTATCTTGCATTGTAACAGATGAGAGTGTGCTTACTGGAAACAAAACAAAACAACATAAAACCCACACTTTTAGAATTTTGGGACCAGCAGATGGCAGATGGTTACACTGCTGGACTCTCTGGTAGTCAACCGAGATTTGGGTCCCAGACCTAGAAGCTTGGAACTCAATGTGTGTGCATGCGTGGCCAAAATCCCAAGAGGAGAATGGAGAAGAAGGGATTGCAATGTGGCCATCTCCCCAATCAGAAAGTAATTTCTCGCTTTCTGTCTCTTGGGCGAGCACAAATACCCTATAACAAAAATCTCCCTTAAAATTTTTTAAAATTTGAATCAGTGTTTCTCAAACATGAGCAACAGCCATATTTCTTTTAAAGGATAAACTATATGAGGCCAGCAGGCAGTATGGTATTTAGGACACTGGACTCTCACCATGGTTTAAGTCCTAGACCTGGCAACTTGCTTTCTCGCTTTCCTTTTCTCTATCTCTGTTTCTCTCTGGTCAAATTAAAATTAATTAAATGAATAACTTTTTATAAAAAGTATAAAAGATATGAGGGACTGTCAACATTGACTTATTATTTATAACATATTAAATGAATAACTTTTTATAAAAAGTATAAAAGATATGAGGGACTGTCAACATTGACTTATTATTTATAACATAATAAAAATAATTTTACTATAATGTTACTTAAATATATACAAACATAAAATTAGGTATTATCTTATGCTTACAACTTTTCCATAATTAAAAAATCAAAAAAAAATTAAAGTGGTACAAAATCAATATAATTCTAATGTTAAGTGCTTTATACAATTTTAAGCTTTAATTTTTTTTGTTTGTTTTTAAAGAGAGAGATTTATGCTATAGGGCATGTGTGCTTGCCATAGAAACAGAGAGACAGATAGCAAGAAATCACCCTAAGGGGAAATGGCCACACCACAATCCCCTCTCCATTCTCCTCTTGGGATGTTGGGCACACATGCACACGCGCCGGTGTGAGTTTTAAGCCACAGGGTCGGGACTCAAACTGTAGTAGATTACATGGGAGTACAATGACATAATCATTACACCATCTGCTGGTCCCAGTTTTAATTTCTTTATTAAAAACTCACTTTAGAAAAACACTGGTCTAAATGAATCCCAGAGCCCCTTCCAATTCTGATATCATTGATTTTTCTGGTTCTTCATTATCAGAATTTTTAATAAGAAAATTAGTTGTAAGCATGTCTCTATAACCAATTTGTACTACAATATCTTAATAAAAGAAAAATTATTTGGTTAGGTTGCTCTTTCTTTTAACTATGGGTTCTCAATGAGAGCTCTTCACTTTAATAACCAATAACCATATTAGTTTTAGAAGCTACAACTGTAGAATATCAGAGTTTAAAGAAATGTTCAACCGGGACCAGCAGTTAGCGTAATGGCTATGTCGCTGGACTCCCATTTAGTCGACCGAGGTTCGTGTCCTGGACCCGGTGGCTTAAAACTCACACTGGGCGCGTGTGTGTGTGCGCGTGCCCAAGATCCCAAGAGGAGAATGGAGGAGAAGGGATTGCGGCATGGTCATCCCCCCCGGGGGGTGATTTCTCGCTTTCTGTCTCTCTGTCTGTCTGACGAGTGCACGCACCCTATAGCAAAAAAACCTTTCCAAAAAAAAGTGTTCAATAGTTTCTATGGATTTTTGTGGGCAATGCACTATAGATCGATATACATATTAATATTTCTCTGTTTCTTTGTAATGATAATCTTCATAGCAAACAAATATTTCCAGTTCATCTCCAAATATTTCTACATTCATGTAATTTTATTTTCTTTTAAAAATGTGTAAACATGCATTGCTTAAAAAGTAGACAGAACTCTTTTGTGAAGAATTTTGTTTCATTCATATTATCATTAGTGACTGATATCATCTAATAATCTTACAGTGGTAGAGTGAAGTAAATGATTATATTATCATATATTCAAACTTTACATGTATTTTATGGAGAATATTCTGTACATAAAAAGTAAATGAAAGATAAATACATACTGTTAAGATTGCAGAGTTTTGAAATTTATTTTCTGGGGATAAATTAACATGGCCTGAAGAATAAGTAAATTTTTTATCAGGAAAACTTTTCATAGAAATTGTTGCATCAAATGCTTCAGTGTATCCATATACTTGAATTACAATATTTTCAGATGCTCCAGCACGAATTACTTTGGGTGCTGAAATGACATAGCTGTTGAAACAGGAAAAGAGATGATTCAGAATCTTTATATAACATATTTTCTTATACTTCTGATATTTTTTCTCTCTTTAAGAATCAACTTAAATAGATATATTTCCTCAACTTAAAAATTATACATAAAAATTTGTCATCTATAATAATTTCAGCAGCGTTTCCAAGAAGAAATAGTTTGGAATTAAGACCTGAGAAATATACCTGGAGGCTTAGTTAATGCTTAGAAAGCTAATAATACCATCTTCTCTTAGCCACTGTAGTCCAGTTGACCGGAACATCAATATTTTTTGCTCAATAAGGAAAAAAAAAGCATAGGAATCAGTGATTAAATTTCACCTCTGCCATCTGCTAGCTGAGGCTAAAATAACTTAAGGGTAAAAATATCCACTTATTTACCAGACTGTGGTAAGGATTAAATTAGAACATGTATATGACAGTGCCTAGCATAATTAGTACTCAATGAACATTAAAATTAATTAATTTCAGAAAATTACTGAGTTTTTCCATGCAAAAATGCATTATGACTAATAGTTAAATGAAAGCAATCTTAGAAATACTGTGTTGTATTAGTGAGTGGATTAAGAAAAGGATAGAATACAAATGAGCTGAGGGGATGCATTTGAAAATGACAGTAGTAACAGATGTTCTTAAAAAACAAATAATGTGAGATCAGCAGTTAGCATAATGGCTATGCCGCTGAACTCCTATGTAGTTGACCGTGGTTCAAGTCCTGGGCCTGGTGGCTTAAACTCACGCCGGGCGCATGTGCGTGTATGCCCAAGATCCCGAGAGGAGAATGGAGGAGAAGGAATTGTGGCGTGGCCATTCCCCTGGGGGTGATTTCTCACTTTCTGTCTCTCTGTCTCTCTCTATCTTTCTGACGAGCACACATGCCCTATAGCAAAAAGCTCTAAAAAAAAAACCCCAAACCAAATAATGTTATTTTTTTTCCTTAGCCCTTTTTTTAAGCTAATTTATTTTTACATTTTTTTCACGAACATTTACATATCAAAAATTTTTTTGCTCATACTCTATAGTTCTTGACAGTTAATAAACAACTTTCAAAATTTCAAAATACTAAATTTTAAAGATAATGGTCAAAATATTTCTTATAATTTTCTTTAATTTTGTTTATGACTCTATAACAGCAGAAACAGTATGGTTTTAAATAATTTTGAGAAAATATTTACATGTCAACTACTCAAATTGTTGAAAAGCAAATGCCCAGCACACAAGTCACACATAAACCTTCTCAATTCAGCCCTGCCTACCAAAATATTCCATGATATACCATCTGCTAGCAAAGATCAGTCTCTTTTTCTTCATTCAACACCTTTCTCAATATAATCCTCTGATGTGGTTGCTCTTTTGCAATCTCTACTGATTACAATGCTGAGCTGGAGAAGTCCAGGTTATTTTATGTTATAAATTTTTTCATGTATCTTCTCTAATCCTCTCTGCCAGGCAGAACTATTTTTAGTGCCAGGCCATCTTTCTAAGAGCTTCTATTGGCTTACTTGAGATTGACCTTAGTTCCATAGTTTTCTGATTGATCTTCAGATATGACATTTCAGTCAAAGCCCTGTCTAATAATGAGTATTTCCAATTTCTGATTCAATGCAACAAGCAGTATTTAATTTATTCAAATAACCCTTCTGCCACAAAATAAGAATACTCCCAAATATTTCCATTTCAAGAGGGGTCAGGAAGGAAGAAAAGTTTATGTTTCCATTTAAAGAAACAAACAAGAAAAATATTTTAACAAATTGCTGATGTTATTGATCATCAATGGTAATTATAATAATCAAAGTTGATCACTTTACATACAAACTCTTATCTTTTCAAGTCAACCATGTAGGTGCTATTATTGTTCCTAATTTACAAGTGATAGAAGGTTAATTTGACTAAGGTCATATGGCTCATAAGTGAATGAGGCAGAACTTTATATTCAGGTCTTTTCAGTTTTTATATCTACTGAAGTCAAAGTTACAAGTTCACAACCACAGACTTCTTTCACTTTTATTTTTTTATGTGATGAATGCAAGAATGGAAGTGAATCTATACATGCTTTTGAAATACAAATTTTTAAATGCGTGATTTTTCATTTTTTTATTAAATAAAACATACACATATAAACTAGAGTATTAACTATATATCACAAACCTGGATTACTAACAATTATAACAAAAATGTGAATAGTAAGAGCTATGTATGTTATTACATGGGAAAAAGAAGTATGTTTCAACCCCAAATGGCACGTGATTGACTAATTCAAGTGGCTCAACAGGCTTGAGGTACTGCCACCACCTTACCTGGCAGAGTCATTGCAGGCTCTTGCCAACATTATGACATTTAAAAGGTCTTCAAAAAGCAGTAAGTCTTTAGTAACAATGGAATTAATTTGACAGCAATTAAGTCCTTTAAAGTATCTGGCAATTCTACAGGACAACTAATTTGGATGCGCTTATAGACAAATTGTAAAAGAGGAAAAAGAATCTTGACTTTCCATCATCATCTGTACTCCCCTTACCCATACTCTAAGCAGGCAACAGAAAAAAGAGAAAAGTTCAGCTTTGATGGTAACAAGACAGATTTACTGAAACCTTGTGTGTTAGGCACCATTCTAACCACTTTATTTATCTAAACTCATTGTGTTGCTACAATCGCTCTGTGAGGAAGATCATATTATTACTGTCATTTTAAGGTAGGAAACTTTGGGCTACTTAATTTGTCCAAAGATCACACAGCTAAGAAGTTATAAAATCCGAAATTGAACCTGAGCAACCTGTTTACTTAATTAACACTTTAAACTGCTTTGCTAAGCTGAATTGACCAATAATTTTGCAATCAAAAGAAATTTAGAGATAACAAACAGTATTAATTTCAGTGCTCTTTGAAGCTTTATGTTTTTCAATTGCATATTGTTTCAATTTTGAATTGTCTATGTGGAAAAACATAAAATATTTGTTTAGAAGCCCTTAAAAGATGGTCCTGAAACCATACAGACTTTGTTCTTTATAGATTTATCAGTGGCACAATCCATCCATTCAGATACCTTATTTTCTTTCAATAACTGCAGCGAACCAAGGTACTGAGCTGGCAGAGAAGCAAGAATGCTACTTTGGCCTATTTCTGGAATGTTTTTCCCCCAGATATTTGCATGGCTTTTTAAAAATTTAAGTTTGGGACCACCAGGTGGTGTGGTGATTAAGGTGCTGGACTCCCACATGGTCAACTGCATTTCAAGTCCCAGACCTGGTGGCCTGAGACTCACACCAGGCCCATGAGCTTGCATGCCCAGAATCCCAAGGGAAAGATGGAGGAGAAGGGGTTGCAGCATGGCCATACCCCTCGAGGGGTGATTTCTCACTTTTTATCTCTCTCTGTCTCTCTGGCTAGCACATGTGTCCTATGGCAAAGATCTCTCTCAAATATAAATAAATAAACATTTCAGTTCATTTATTGAGGAAGGGAGAAAGACAAATACTCTCAACAGGGTTTCTTGGTGATCCTTTCTTAATGACTTACCTCAAGCCTTTCCCAAACAGCCAAGGTCCTAGGCATGCCTGTGTGTGCTACTGCATACAAGCTGACAGAGAAACTGAGCCCTGATCTTCCATACAGCTTCCAGCACTGCAAAATGTTATGTTACTACTGTGCCACTGAGGCTGGGCCAGTATTTGCATGGCTTACTCCCTCACTTCCTTCAAGCTGCTTGACTGTCACCTCCTATAGAGAACCTTTCCTGTCTACACTTAGTGTCTCTTCATTTCTTTATCTTCTTATTCTTTTATTTATTTTTCCTTCATAATACAAATTACTATCTGGCTTTACTTATTCTTTCATTGGTTCATTCATTCATTATTTTATTCACTTTGACTACTAGTAATCTAGCTGTACTAATTGTCTTTTACTGGGACCTGCAGATGGTGTAACGGTTATGTTGCTAGACTACCACGTAGTTGACCACGGTTCGAGACCTGGGCCTGATGGCTTCAAACTCACACCAGGTGCATGTGCATGAGTGCCCAAAATCCCAAGAGGAGGGTGGAGGAGAAGGAGTTGTGGCGTAGCCATCCCCCTAGGGGGGCGGTATTTCTTGCTTCCTGTCTCTCTACCAAGCGCACACACCCTATAGAAAAAAAAATTTCTCTAAAAAAATAGTTATTTTAATTGTCTTTTACCATCTACTCTATCCTCAGTGGCTGTCACACGGTAGGTACTCTGTAAGTATTTGTTGAATCAATCAATTAATTATTTAAAGTGATTGATTACTATGTTGAAAATGGTGTGTTCTTACCTTTTCAGAGAAAATGAAGGGCCAGTATAGTATAGTAGAAAGATTTAAAAATAACTCTAGCCAAGAATCATGGGACACGGGTTTTAGCCCTAGTTCTACCACTAATTTGAAGTCACTTAATCTCAATCTCTAAATTTCAGCTGCTTTCCTTTCAAAAAGTGAAAAACTACCTAAATAATGAGGGGATTGTGGCCATCTCAGATTAGAGATGGGAATAAATGTGATAAAAATTTATGATATCTGACATATATACATTTATATTTAAAATACTTACATGTGTATATTTACAGTAAAATGAAAAAAATTGAGGTGTAAACAGGAAATATTAATAAAAGTCCTGCTTCTGTCTATCTCTAGCATAGACAATCATTTCCTCTATCTGGATTTATCCTCAATGTAAAACAAGTAGGTAGGTTTAATTAGATCATTTCCAGTTATTATTCAGCACTTAAGTATTCTTTCTATTGGGTCAGTGGGAAAGTTGTGATGTATTTTTCTGGTTTTCAATGCAAAAATGCTTCAGGACTTTTCCAATGACCTAATAGATATGCAAACACTCTTTTTAAGACGTGGTTTAAAATGCATAGTATATCAATAATGACATTAAACATTGTAAAGAATCATAAAGGGGGCTAGCTGGTGGCATGGTGGTTAAGGTAGCTGGATCTCACATGGCCAACTGCCCAGTTTGAGATCTGGACCCTATGACTTGAAAAAACCACTGAGCACATACATATGTGCATGCCCAAAATCCCAAAAGGAGGGGAAAATAAAGGCAAAGGGATTGCTGTGTGACCATGACCATGCTTCATGGGGGGTGCCTTCTCACACTCTCTCTCTCTCTCTTCTCTCTCTCTCTCTCTCTCTCTCTCTCTCTCTCTCTTTGGCAAGCACATAGGCCTTCTGGTAAATTAAGAAAAAAGAAGAAGAAAAAGAAGAAGAATTACTTTTAAAGGTAGAAGTAATTACAACTTATTTTTCAAACCACAATATTGAAATTGACCCCCAAGAAACCCTGGCTTAACCATGTATATAATCCATGAAAAACACAAAGAAAACTAAGCAATTAATAAAACTAAGCAATAAATGCCAAAAATGCTTATTATATTGAGTTTATCTTGTACCTTTTTTAAAGAGGAATTTATATAATTTACATATAACTTCTGTAAATTAAAAAAATAAAATAAAAGTTGTCATGTTCTTAGCCATCCATCAAATCAAAATGCTCCTGTGACTTTCTTTTTCTGAGTTGAAACTATTTACTTGGTCTTCTGAGAGATAAAAAATTATTTTCAAATGAACACAATCTGTTGTATTTAATTTTTCCCTCATTACAGTTAAAATGCATTTTAAAATGAACATGGTTTGTCTTACTTACGTTTGTTCTTGTCCCCAACTTTTCCCCAGGAAAATTAAAAAACAAAGTATTGCCCAGAGTCCCATGGCTAGAAGTAGAAGCAAACCATGGATATAACCTTTCTGAAGTTACTCTCTTTTTAAGTAAACTGAGCTTGAAGAATTTGGATAAATTAGTTCTCTGGTTAATTATTAATGTCGGAAAGGGGTATCTCTAAGTAGGAAAACTAAATTGAAACTGAAATACCCTTTTGTGTCCAGGAATAAACATAGGTGGTATTTTATAGGAATTTACAAAAGGGAGCTTTATTTTTGGGTATAAATAAAGAAACTCTAAAATGGGAGTTTGGCTCTGCGAAGAATGACTGAAAGCTAGAAACCAGTAAGCTGCATTGCCTTCAGTCTCCTCTTTACCAGGGCATTTGCTCTAGTTTGTGTCATCTGCAAGTGTACCTTGGGTGGGTTCAATCTGGTACCTACAGAGAGCTACCTGGAATCAGTTTAAAATCACATTTCAGATAGGGTTCACAAGGAGGTCTTTTCTAAAGAACTGAGCAACAGTATCTTTGGTGCTTGATATGGTCTAAGAATAACCCAGATTTGCAAAGGGGGTAGGGGTCCAAGAAATATTTCCTTGATCTTAGTCCAGAGAAAAAAGTGAACATTAGGTGGAGGAAAGAAGTGACTAAATATGAAAATGTCATGCTGAGGATGCTAGCATCATTCTCTAAGTAACCAACACTTCAGTATTTAGTAGGGAATGGATATACTTCATTGCCTACTACTTCATATACCATCCATAATTTACATTCATTCTAACATAGAATATCTTTTTTCTAGTGAGAATTTTAATAGAAGAGTTCAAGAAAAAAAAAAAAAAGTGCTATGTAACAGGTAAGCTTAGTAATTAATTTATAACAAAATAAAATTTTATCTTTGAGTTTTTCTTTTTAAGGTTTTTGCCATAGGGCACATGTGCTTGCTGGAGAGAAGAGAAACAGAGAGAGACAGTGAGCGGGAAAGTGAGAAATTGCCCCTTGGGGTGCAATCCCTTCTTCTCCACTCTCCTTCAGGGATTTTGGGCATGCACACACATGTGCAAGCCGTAAGGTGCAGGATTTGAAAAGTGGTTGGTCATGCAAAAATCCAGCACCTTAACCACTATACCACTTGCTGGCCCTATCTTTGAGATTTTAAGTAAAGTTTATTTTATGTTTCATGTTCATTAGAAAAATTTTTGTACTACTTTATTTTTATTAGTTCCCATTTTTACCTTAGCATATAATATATATTCTATTTTAAAGCAATAAAACAGATGTTTTTAAACAGATTTCTATAAATCAAATATTTATGGTCACATTGCCAGTTTTTGTTTTGAATTAATAAAGTTCTATTGATATTCACCAACACATTAATATTAAATTCATTAGGGAAAGAAAGGAGCCCAAAGGAAAATCTGATATACAAATTTCTCTAAAGATTTTTTCTGAATATTTTCTCTAAAGATTTCTCCTGAGACCAGCACATGGCATAGTGGTTAAGACACTGGACTCCCATATGGCCGACCACAGTTTGAGTTCCAGACCCGGTGGCTCAAAAACCACATTGGACACAAGTATATGCATGCCCAAAATCTTGAGAGGAGATTAGAGGAGAAGGGATTGTGGCATGGCCATACTCCCGGGGGGTGATTTCTCACTTTCTGTCTCTCTGTCTCTCCAGCCAGTGCAAACACTGTATATCAAAAATCTCTCTCAAAAAAATTCTCTTGTATATATATCACTGAAATGGCAAAAATCTGTCACTACTGTCTGAACACGAAGCCCATTTATTTCAAAGGGAAATCTGTAAAATTATTAAACTGGGTTGCGAAAGATGGGTCAAGTTAAAACAAACAAATTACCTTTGCCATCATTTTCGGGAAAAGAAATTTAGAGAAAGCAAGAATGCTTAAGTCAACATAGGCAATATTTGTATTTTAAATTCAAGGGTGCTAGAGAGTAAGTACTGATAAGTGATATTTGCAAACCATTGACTTTTTTTCTGTGGTAGAAAATGTTTTTTAAATGATGGATCTCAGTAGCTCTCAAGATCATTGAAGTTCAGTGATTTGTAGATTCTCAAGAATGTTAACTAAAATTTTATATGTCCTCTAAATGTGGCTTGAAGATAGACTTTTCTTTACATTTTAAAATGTTACTGTGATATTATAAAGTGTTTATTTCATCTTCATCCCTGTTTCTCGACATACAAGTCCTAAAATCTTTGGATTTAGTGGTGTGTTTTTGTGTGCTAATGAATAGACTGTGACTGGCAACCCCAAGGTAGTTTCAAGATGGGAGTTAGTACATGAAAGACCAAGGCAGGATTAGAGGGTGAGGACATTTAGTTCTAGCCCATAAGCTCCATGGAGAGAGAGGGGCTGATGGTGAGTTGATCACAAATGGCCACAATTACTTTGAGCTTATGTAATTGTCTAGGAATTTCAAACTTTGAATATGTAAAGAACCAAAGCCTTTATTTTGGAGTCTTAGGGGTTACAACACAGGAAGTACAATCCAAAGAAGTTTCCCCCCCAAAAAGAGCTATGAATAAAGGTTTATAAAAACTAAGATTTTAAATTACTATAGGGCAATTAAAATACTTAAAGAGTGAGACAAATGGTAGTGGGGCAGTAAAACATGTTTTCCTGTAAGGTTGACCCATGTAAGACTATTCTGAGTTCATGCCAGAGGAGCTCCCTAAGTGCACCAGGGATACCAGGGCCCATGATCTGGGGCTGGCTGAGGCTGACGTGAAGCACAAAATCAAGACTCTGTTGGGGGTGTGTCTTGCTGTTTCTCTGACTGCATGTCCCTCTTATTAAAAGAAATACATATATAAACAAAAAATCTTAGAGGGACTTTTGTTACAGTTGAAAAGGAACACAGGGCAACATGACTGGTAGAAAGTAAAGGAGGATCGGGGCCGGTAGGTGACATGGTGGTCAAGGGCCCTGGACTCCCACATGGCCAACCACAGTTCAAGTCCGAAACCTGGTGTCTTTCTTTTGTTAAGCTGGAGGTGTAGGCAGCTTGGATGTGGAGGTTGGACGCCATGCCACAGTCAGCTGATGCAACCCGGATATAGTCTGTCATCAGATCTGTGCTGCACCCAGATCTAACCTGGATGTAGCACACAGGGCTCTACTCTGCACATGGTGCTCTTCTCTGCACATGGTACCAGACCTTATGTGGTACAGTCGTCTGCTCTCTCCCAAACCATTACCATACATGGACTGTTTCTACCTCTAAGACACTCCCCCTCTCTATACCCTTATAAAAATCGCTAAACCCTGCCCTGAGGCACGACTTCTCTGACCCCGTCTCTCTTTCTCTGTCGGACCAGTGAACCTAGTCTGGGAGTGTTCCCAATAAAGGCTGATCTCACGTGATCAGCCCATTCTTTACAGCTTTCTCACTTTTTCTCTCTTGCTCTCACTCTGTCCCTCTCTGGTCAAATTCAAAATAATAATAATAATAAATAAGTAAATAAATAAAGTTAAATTTTTTAATTCTTTAAAAAAAGTAAGGAGAATTTAGGCAATAAGAATGTCCATGAAACAAAAAGTCTAATGACATCTTGGCATCATCTTCAGCTATTTCAGGTGCCTCATTTCAGACACTTGGTTCTGAGAGGATATTTAGACAAATAGTTCACATTCCTATGAAAGCCACAACATGTACATAAGTTTATTTTTTTCCCCATAGCTCTTACTTGGGTACACTGGAATCTCCTATTTTCAGAAAAAAACTTTTCAGTTTGGGGATATACCTGTTTCCTTAGTTTTGGTTTTATGATATGGTATTTTAGCATGAGTGACTCCATTATGGTCTGATTTGTTGAGATCTAATACAGGAACTTCGAAAACAATGCCCTTCTATAATTTTTCTTTAATAGTAATGAAATCTCCATGGGGCCAGCAGGTACGTGGTGGTTAAGGCTCTGGACTCCCACATGACTGACTGCAGTTCAAGTCCTGGATCTGGTGGCTTGCTTTCTCACTTTTCTTTTCTCTCTTTCTCTGTCTCTCTCTCTCTCTCTCTCTGGTCAAATTAAAAAATAATAAGAAAATTAAAATTAAATAAGAAAAAAGTAAATATCTATAAAACCCCAAAAGGACTAGTTTAAAAGCACTGCTGAATAACCGAACACATAGAAGGGTGATGGGCTTAGAGAGGACATGAAGTTCTGTGTTTGTTCCCATATGCTTGCTTTATGCATTCCTTATTTATATCATTTTTTAAAAGTTTATCTCTTCAATGAGTAAGAAAGACAAAGACAGACAGAAATAGCTCCTCAACTGGGTCTTACTGCCACGATCCAACCCCAGGTTTCAGCCAGCCCCAGATAATGGACAAGTTGGTGCCTGGTGTCAGGGAGGTCTCCAGTATCATATCAAGAATCATCCCCTGGGAGACTGCCTTGCAGAGCCTCGAGTTTTACCATTGCACCACTGTCTGACCACCTTTATTTGAAACCTTTTTAATAGCCTTCATTAAAAAAAAAAAAAAGCAGGAAACATGTTTCCTTGAGTTCTGTGAGCTGTTCCAGCAAATTAATTGAAACTGATTTACAACAAGCTGGTAAGGAGGTAAATGGCCTGGGACTTGTGACTGGCATGAGAAGTTGTGGGTTCTACTGACCCACACTTTTCCAGACAATCTTACTTTTTGTTCAACATAAGCTCCTTCATCTGATTCTAGTAACTGTGTCTGAGTCCTTTATTGCATTGCTAATAGAAATCCCTGGGTAAATTTAAGAGAATAGAAGTTTATTTTGACTCACAATTCTGGTGACTGGAAAGCTCAAAGATGTGTGATTAAACCACAACATGGTAGAAAACACAATCTAGAGCAGAATGATGGTCCATCAGTTTCTGTCTCTCATTCCCTCTGCTTATGTACCCACTAGAACTCAATTACATTTGATGTTAATGTTTGTTGAAGATGATTGTTATAATTTTTTTCCTTTTTTTTTTTTTTTGAGAGGTTTTTGCCATAGGGTGCGTGTGCTTGCCAGCCAGACAGAGAGATAGAAAGCGAGAAATCACCCCCCCCCCAGGGGGAATGCCACACCACAATTCCTTCTCCTCCATTCTCCTCTTGGAATCTTGGGCACACATGCACATGTGCCTGCCGTGAGTTTAAGCCACTGGGTCCGGGACTCGAACCGCGGTCGACTACATGGGAGTTCAGTGACATAGCCATTATGCTAACTACTGGTCCCAAGATAATTGTTGTAATTTGAAGCCACTGGCTTTGGGGTAATTTATGACATGGCAATAGTTAACTTGCATACTACAACAGCTAGTTTTCTAAACATGTAAGTTCTTTAAAACTCCTTTCATTCACTACTACCACTAGTAGACACTTGTTTCTTTGTCATCAATACTTTAATTTGTAAGTGTTCTTTTATACCCTTAAAGAACAGCAGCTTCAGAAGTCTACTTATAAAGTACCACCTATTGACAATAACATAATTACTTCCCTAAGAAAGGGTCAATAATTTCCACTGAAATAGATAGCCTCTGAGAGCAACACCTTTCCAAAATAAACTCTGGATCCCATCTTATATTGCTTCTGAGAACTAGCTTCTTCAGTTCCTGGAAATAATAATGCCTGCTTTGCCTTCTTCACAGGAATGCTGAAATGTGCTATCCCTTAGCGTTGAAAATTATGTAAACATGTATGAAATACTTATAATTCCTCTTCCAGTATCTTACCTCTTTTGTTTTTCTAATTCTTCTTTCTGTCCAAAACAATTTTTAAATGAAGATATGCAAAAGTCCCTGTGCCATTTGTTTGTTTTCTAAGCCATATGTTGCAAAACCTTTCAGTGAATTTTTCCTCTCCAAAGTATCTATCAAATCTTTTACTTTGTCTATTCTCCTTTCCTCATCAAATTTATGCAATTTTCTCCTCCCCCCACCAGTTATCCAGAGACCTGCCCCTCCACCCCAATGCCTTCTGAATCTCTCCATGATAGTTAGGTAAAAAATAAGAAATCAATGAAATTAATGCCCAACAGCAGAAGCCATTTGATGTAGTTGGTATAATTCGGCATTAACCCCATTTTACAAAGAATCTGATGACCAGAAATGTGTTCTATTGTTGCTGTTTTTGAATCCCAAAATCACATAGGAAAAAGTAGCCATGGTTATGTACATAATTTCAGGAGCCCGAGGCTAGACGAAAATGTGAAGCCTCTTGTACAAAAAAAGGCAGGGAGAAAAAGTGCTGTTAGATGTCAAAGTATAAAGTTTTTCAGGCCAGCAGATGGTGTGCAGGTTAAAGCACTGGATTCCACATAGCCAACTGTCAATTTGAGTCCTGGACTTGGTGACTTGAAAAACACACCAGTCATGCGCTCATGCATGTTTCCCCAAAATCCCACGAGGAGGATGGAGAAGAAAGGATTGTGGTGTGGCCATCCTCTTGAGAGGGGTGATTTCTCAATTCCCCTCTCTCTGTCTCTCTCTGTCAAGTGCATGTACTCCATACACACAAACACACACAAATATACAGACACACAGTCACACACACACATTTTTTTTCCCCTTTTCTTCTGGAGCTGCTTCTTCAACTTGTCATGCTGTTTTACCTGCTATTTAATGTCACTGTAAATAAAGGAAAATTAAAATTTTAAATCACTTCCATGAATTTTACCATTCACCTTCACATTGTTTAATCCAGTTTAAAATACATTTCAGGCCAGCCAGGTGGGGTAGTGGTTAGGAGGCTGAATCCCACATGGCTGTTTCTGCAGTTGAGGTCCAGACCTGTAGCTTAAAAAACACACTGGGCATGTGTGTGTGTGTGCTCAAAATCCCAAGAGCAGAAGGGACTGTGGCATGGTCATCCCACGGGGGGGGGGGAGGGGGGGGGTGCTTTCTCACTTTCTCTTTCTCTCTTTCTTTGGTGAGCACACGTGCCCTATAGCAAACTTTAAAAAATTAAAATAAAGACAATAAATAATTAAAATTTAAAAGGAAAAATTAAAAATAAATAAATGCATTCCAGATACATTTGTGATGATCCACATACGTTTATATGTGGAATGCCGAATTTCCACAATTCTTTTCTTATTACTTGTGCAGGTATGTTTTATGTTTATATATGTTTTATTCTTTCCAGCAGAGTGGAAATGCTGAATAAAACTAACTCAGCTATTTTCATTTTACTTTTTGATATGTGTGAATTGGCCAATACTCTCTACCTTTGCTTACTGACCAGTAAAGAAAGTCTGGAAGGTAGAATAACTATAGATTATCCTATCTTTCCCTTTCCTTTTATGTTATTTTATTTAGTATCAGTGGTTGCCTGATAATAAGAAGTAACATAAGAAGAAATTTCTTGGGACCAGCAGTTAGCGTAATGGCTATGTTGCTGGACTCCCACGTAGTCGACCGCGGTTCGAGTCCCGGACCCGGCGGCTTAAACTCACGCCGGGCGCGTGTGCGTGCGTGTCCAAGATCCCGAGAGGAGAATGGAGGAGAAGGGATTGCGGCGTGGCCATCCCCCCTAGGGGGTGATTTCCTGCTTTCTATCTCTCTGTCTCTCTCTGTCTGTCTGGCGAGCGCACGAGCCCTATAGCAAAAACCTCTCCAAAAAAAAAAAAAAAAAAAAAAGAAATTTCTTAAAGAACAGCAGGTTCCTTGGGACCAGCAGTTAGTGTAATGGCTATGTCACTGGACTCCCATGTAGTCAACCATGGTTCGAGTCCTGGACCCGGTGGCTTAAACTCACGACAGGCATGTGTGTGTGTGCGAGCCCAGGATCCTGAAAGGAGAATGGAGGAGAAGGGATTGTGGCGTGGCCATCCACCCTGGGGGGTGATTTCTCGCTTTCTGTCTCTCTGTCTCTGTCTTTCTGGCAAGTGCACATGCCCTATAGCAAAAAACCTCTCAAAAAAAAAAAAAAAAAGTAGCATAAGAAGAAATTTCTTAAAGAACAGCAGGTTCCTTGGGACCAGCAGTTAGTGTAATGGCTATGTCACTGGACTCCCATGTAGTCAACCGCGGTTCGAGTCCTGGACCCGGTGGCTTAAACTCACGACAGGCATGTGTGTGTGTGCGTGCCCAGGATCCTGAAAGGAGAATGGAGGAGAAAGGATTGCGGCGTGGCCATCCACCCTGGGGGGTGATTTCTCACTTTCTGTCTCTCTGTCTCTGTCTTTCTGGCAAGCGCACATGCCCTATAGCAAAAAGCCTCTCAAAAACAAACAAACAAACAAACAAAAAAACAAAAAACAGCAGGTTCCTTGATAAATTACCTTGCTTTCTATAAAGCCATTGCTTTCTTTGTGTGCTCAGAACAATTCTGGTTACACTAAAAAAAAGGTGGACTCTTCAGACTGTCAATGTCCCTTCTTGCTCATAGTCATAGCCATTAACAGCTTTACTTTGTACTCAGTTTAAGTCTCACTAAACTTCTACACTTTGTGGATCTTCTGGAATTCTATGTTCATGAGGTATTATGACCGTTCTATGTGAATGGAGTGGCAAGGAATTGTGGACATACAGATTGTGGTATCTCTGGTGTTCACATGAATGTTCCACTGTCCCATCAGAATTCACATATAAAATAGAAATTCAAACACAAAATTATTAATCACTTCAAGACAGTTAACAACAGAGTATTAAATCAAGTGTGGGGTTCTTCTGAGTATAGGGCTCTGGGTGACTGCACAGGTGGCATGTCCATGAAATCAGCTCTGAAGTAGCTAAGTCAGGCGTGAACTCATATCTGACTCTCTTAACATACCACACAGAGTCTTTCCTAATAACACAGGGCAAAGCATTGATGGAATGATCAATGAATGTTAAGAAGATGAGAAATTTTTAAGAGTCTAAAATAGGTAATATTAAACTGCTTCCCTTGGATTCGTTGATGGCTAATACTATGGTCTGAATGTTTGTATGCCACAAAATTCATATATTGGATCCTAAATTGATGGTACTATATAAAATTCTTGGTTAACAGTCTTTTTCTTTCAGTACTTTGAATATATCATCCCACTACCTGTGGCCTCTAGGCTTTCTGATAAGAAATCATCTTGTTAATTTTACTGTAGATCCCTTGTATATGATATGTTGCTTTTCTCTTGTTATTTTCATGATTCTCTTTTTGTCTTGATATTTGATTTTTTTTTTTTATTTGCTATAGGGCACGTGTTCTTATTGGGGAGAAAGACAGAGAGAAAGTGAGAAAACAACGCCCCCTGGTGGGGGAGATGGATGGCCATGCTGCAATCCCTTCATTCTCTTCTCAGAGTTTTGGCATGCATGCCCATGTACCCAGAGTGATTTTCAAACCTCTGGGTCCACAACTCAAACCATGGAGTCAGTCATGTGGAATCTAGTGCCTTAGCCTTCATGCCACCTGCTGGCCCCAAAGGTAACCTTTTAACCCTATGAAATAAGATGTGACAGCCCCCATTAATAAGAATAAAAAGTTAGTGATTTGGTCTAGTGAAAAATATACAAAAAGCAAGGATGTAAGAATAATTTCCAAAATTGTTAACTTTTAAAATTAATGGTTATTCTTGGAAATATTATACATTCAATAACTCTTTATAAGAATTAGATCACTGTTTCTCTTGAATCTCGCCAACATTATTATGGCCCCCAATTCTCTCCTTTTCTGTTTCATCCTCTCATTTTCATTTTTTTCTCTATAATATGTAATTGAGTATATTTGTATTTCTTTGGGGTTATGTGCACTCCAATCTGAGTTTAACTTTGCTCATTATAAAGTAGGAGATACTATCTACTCTGCATACCTAACAGGGTCATTGTGAGTTTCAAAGAATCCTTGTTAAAGCTTCAGAAACCAGGAGCCAGCAGGTAGAGTGGTGGTTAAGGTGCTGGACTTCCACATGGCTGACTGTGGTTTGAGTCCTAGACAGAGAGGCTTGAAAATCATGCCAGTGTATTTGCATGCCCAAAGTCCTGAGAGGAGAATGGGGGCAGGGACTGTGGCCTGGTCATACCTACTGGGAGGTAATTTTTCACATTTCCTCTCTCTGTCTCTCTCTCCCCCTGGCAAGGGCACACATCCTACAGCAAAACAAAAACAAAAACAAAAACAAAAACAAAAACAAAAACCCACCTGCCCTCAAAAATAAGCTTCAGAAACCCATAAGCTGGCTTCCTAATTCATTCCTTTGCACATTTCCCTCCCCCCACCTTTCACAATGAAAATGCTTACAAAACATATCCTGATTATTTTTATTAGAAATTAAAATTTTAGTATTTCATATGTAATGAAATTGTTACTGCATTTTTAAACATGTGATAGACACTGATATTTTAAATATTATTACTATTTTCAAAATGTTGCCAAAGGGTAAATGTGCTCACCAGAAAGAGACAGAGAAAGAGAGAGAGAGAAAGCACTCCCAATGGCGCATGGTTATACCACAATCCTTCTCCATTTCTCCATCGTGTTTAGTTTTTGAGCACACATGCCTATATGTTACTCAAATCACTGGGGCTGGGACTTGAACCTCACTCACAGTTGACTACTGGGATCCAGTGCCTCCAACCACCAGGCTTTGGGGCTGGCCCTTGAATGTTATTTTTTATAGTTTTTCAAATGTTAGCAATTTTTATATGTTCTTATCAACTCCTCAGATGATTTATCAACTTTAATGTATTTCTATCATTTTTAACATGTAAATTCAAAACCATCAGAAAAGCACTACACTAAAAAATTTTTAAGAGTGATTTATTTAATTGCATTCATTATTGTTATTATTTTAATTTGCTATAGGGTACATGCACTTACCAGAGAGAGAGGGTAAATGAGAAAGCAAAGTCTGGGACTCAAACCGTGGTTGGCCATGTGGAAGTCCAGTGCCTTAATCACCATGCTACCTGCTGGCCCCAAGTATCACATTAAAAAAAAGGGGGTTTCTTTCTTCCTTTCTTGAGTGAGAGACATAGAGAAAGGCAGAAATACAGGGTCTTGTAACAAGTCACTACCAGTTTCAGCCAGCCCCGGATCAAGGAAATGCACACGATCAAAGTGTTCAGAGAGGCATCTGGATGTGAACCTGAAACCTTCCCGTGTTAGAGGGTCATTCTTGCAAAGTACTGTGTTACCGCTGTGCCACAATCTGGCCCGAAGATTTTTTAAACTTAGATTTTAAAGACTGAATGTTACTTAAATTTTAAACAAATAGAGTTAACTTAATTCAAATTTCAAATGCATATTGTAAACTTTATTGGCCTGAAAAGGCTTCCACTATCCTTAGTAAGTGGCCATGTTACAACAAATCAGAGCAGCTAATGCTTCAGTCAATTACAGACAGCTCACCATAAACTGTGTTAGTGAAGCAGCAACCAACCCAATTATTTCTCTATCTTATTCCTTCATTTCTGTTTTTCATACATCACTTTCCCTTTCTGGAGCATAAATGTCACCCCAACATGTGGTTATCTGGAGTTCTTAGAAGCCATTTTGAGAGCTGTCTGATTTGAATGTTAATAGTTTTCCTCAATAAACCTCCACTAAATTAAACTGTCTGAAGTTTTTCTTGTAACAATATTCAAAAACATAAAATACATGAAAGCTCAAAGTTAATTTTAACTTTAAATTTAAAAGCATCCAAAAAGAAATCAGAATTAGCTGAAATAATCCCAGTATAAATCAGTATAAACTAAAATTTTCTATAGGAACTTTCCTGTCAAAGATGTTAAAAAGACTATTGATCAAGCTCATCTACATTCCAGTTCATATGTTCGGTGGCATCAGTAAGGTGGATATTCAGCAGTTGATCCTTGGGTAAATTGGCTGTTTGGTGACCTGGTTTTCTATGGGCTAGCATTCTATAGATTGGCTTGCTTTCCTGAATAACAGAAAGCATGCTGTTGAGAAAGGAAACATGTATAGTTTCTACACAGAAGTCTAATTTTTGCAAATATAGAATGATGTGTTGCTTGTTCAATGAAAGAAAATAAATATAAGAATTATTTAGTATAGGTGTGTGAGGAAAACAGGACAGTGATAAGAACTGAAATAATGAAATAAAGCTAGTCCTGCTCACATATTATACTTGCTAGAGCTAAAAAAGAATCTTAAAGTGAGTTTATAGTAATTAGAATTATATTCTACTATACATAATAGACAACCAAAGTAACTGATGCTTAACATTTATTTTTTTCTCACATAAAAGAAATCTAGTGGTGAGTAGTCAAAGGCTGGAACAGTGATTCCTCAGAAGCAGGGGCCATTATCTTTTTGTTCTTCTAGCCTAGTACACTCCAAGAGGGCTGCTGGAGCACCAATCATTGTTTCTGAGGTGAGCGCTGCAAAAAGAGGTAAAAAAAAAGGGACATCTTCCTGTTTAATCAGCTCTCTTTGAGTAGCCTTCCTGGAAGTTCCATGTAATTTATATTTCTTTAGAGTACTTGGGTCTTAGCTGTATCCAAGGAAAACTGGGCATCAAAGTGGGTAGTCAAAATTCAGGTTTTGATAATAAGAAGAAAAGAGAATAAATGCTGGTTTAGTTAGCAGTCTCTGACACAAAGTATTTCTTTTGCATTTTATATTCATGATATTCATGAACTCTAGCAAAACTATTAAAGTTTCTTTTTTGGGGGGTGTAGGGAATAATACAGAGTATTTTCTTGGAGGACAGAATTCTAACTATTTTTTAAATTTTTGTTTCTGTATGCCTGAAGAGTCACACTTACAAACATTAACAGAGGCCTACTAACATTAATAGACAGCTTTGGCCCATTCATAGTAGGATGCTACATCTTTTTCTGATTTCTTTTAGGAAGAGATACTTGTATTTTCTTTAACGAATTACTAATCTAAGAATTTCAAACTCTAATATGACCTATAAGCCTCCACTTCCAATGTTTCACCTTTCTGGGTCAGGCCAATGTACAAGACTCCTTATACTAACTGACAACTCTCCTCTCTCAAAACTAAATAAAAGGAACCACTGTATCCCAGCGCCCCGAGATACATTTTTGTCTTTCTTTGGGTATGTCACTCAATCTTAAGTTTCGAATAAACCACATTAATTATTATTTCTGCAGAGCTTGGTTATTTCCATCAACATCTTCCGATAGAAGGCAGAATTCATAAAGACATATATTGAAATATTTCATTTGAAGACCTTAACGTTATTTTTTTAAAAAATCAAAATTTTGGGAGACTAGCAGTTAGCATAACGGCTATGTTGCTGGACTCCCATGTAGTCGACCGTGGTTCGCGTCCCCGACCCAGTGGCTTAAAACTCACGCTGGGCGCGTGTGCGTGTGTGCCCAAGATCCCGAGAGGAGAACAGAGGAGAAGGAATTGCGGCATGGCCATCCCCCCTGGGGGGTGATTTCTTGCTTTCTGTCTCTCTGTCTTTCTCTGTCTGTCTGGTGAGCACGCGTGCCCTATCACAAAAACCTCTCCCAAAAAAAAGAAATCTAAATTTTGGGACCAGCAGTTAGCGTAATAGCTATGTCACTGGACTCCCATGTAGTCGACCACGGTTCACGTCCCAGACACGGTGACTTAAAACTCATGCCGGGCACATGTGCGTGCATGCCCAAGATCCCGAGAGGAGAATGAAGGAGAAGGGATTGCGGCGTGACCATCCCCCCTGGGGGGTGATTTCTCACTTTCTGTCTCACTGTCTCTCTCTGTCTGTCTGGTGAGCGCATGCGCCCTATTGCAAAAACCTCTCCAAAAAAAAAAAAAAATCAAAATTTTGGGACCAGCAGTTAGCGTAATAGCGATGTCGCTGGACTCCCATGTAGCCGACCGTGGTTCGGGTCCCAGACTCGGTGGCTTAAAACTCACTCTGAGTGCATGTGCGTGTGTACCCAAGATCCCAAGAGGAGAATGGAAGAGAAGGGATTGTGGCGTGGCCATCCCCCCTGGGGGGTGATTTCCCGCTTTCTGTCTCTCTGTCTCTCTCTGTCTGGCGAGTGCATGCACCCTGTAGCAAAAACTTCTCCAAAAAAAAAAAATCAAAATTTTGGCCAGTATATACTCAACCAAAAAGACAATTTCTATGGTCATAAGTGGCACATAGTGAACGGAAGGGCAAGTACCAGAAGCCAATCAATGGATGTCGAGGTGGTAGGTCAAGTTTGGTCAAACAGATCGTGCTACAGGTCAGTCATTCCTAATTAGAAAATTCAACATCTAAAATGCTCAAAATCCAAAACTTTTTGGGTGCTGACATGACATCACAAATGGAAAATTTCTCACCTGACCTCATGTGAAAGGTTATAGTGAAAACCCTGTAATACAAAAATACTGTATAAATTACCTTCAGGTTGAGTGTATAAGGTATATACAAAGCATAAATTAATTTAAAGGTAGACTTGGGTTCCATCCTCAAGGTATTGCATTATGTATACACAAATATCTCAAAATCTGAAACAAATCTAAAATTCAAAATACCCATAGCCTCAAGAATTTCAGATAAAAAATATTCCACCTATATTACAAAATGATTCTCAGTTGTAGCAAAAAGAAATGTATATATTGATAACAATGTTAGGGTTTTTGTCTGTATTTAGAAATTACTTCATAGCTGTTTTTGCTTCAATCGTCACTTACTCCACTAATCATTCCATCTCCATTCCTCTCTCTCCCCAACGCTAGCAACCACCAATCTGCTCTGTTTCTATGGATTTATCTAGGGAAACCTTCCCTCCCCTATCATTCCCAACAAAATGTGACCTTAGCCTCACCTAAAGCTTTATTCCACTTCCCTCCTGATACTTACAATTTGAAATTTTTACTTCTTTTCTGTTCCTCACCCAAACCTCATCCCACTTAAATGCCTTGTGAACTAAAATGAAGTAGATCATGTGTGGTAATTTTACTATCAGATTTCTCAGCCACTGATTCTAATGTCATGCATTTACCTACTTACTTGTATTTCCAGTGTTTTGATGTTGGAAATGGTCCCTTTTAATTGACACTTGTTGCATTGCTGTTTATGACCAGGAAGTGGTTTTTATATACCTGCAACTGCAGCTCATCAACAACACACAGACCTACAAGAGGTGACAAAATATATCATCATACAAGGGGGCTCCCAGTATTTATATTCTGTTACATTCTTGCATTTTATTTGAAGAAAAGATCATATGCCATATTGAGCTTCCTCACACCAAATCTCTCCCTTATGCTTGAAAGTTCTATTTAGGGGCCCTTATTTCCCTAATCAATAAATATTTTGAGACTCTGCCATGGGCCAGCCACTGTTCCAGCCAAGACAAATGCAATGGTGAATAAGACAGACAAAATCTTTGCCTTCATAGAGCTTACACTCTAGTCAGGGAGACATAAACAAAGATGTGGTAAAATATCAGGAAGAGATACATAGTATGAAGCAAATAAAGCAAGGTAATGGATAGGGGCAAAGTATGACAAGAGACAGATGCTTTTTTAGATAGGATAGTTGGGAAGGCCTGAATAATGAGAGAATGGAGGATATCTGGGGAACATAACTTTATTTTGAACAATGCAATAATGACCATGAGTAAAAAGTTTTCATAATGATTATTTATGAACTTAATAAAAACCCTTTTTATTACAGAAAATTTCAAATCTATATGAAAAGTAGAGAGAATAATATAATGAACCCCATGTACCCATTACTCAGCTTCAGTGATTACCAAGTCATGGCCAATTTTATTTCTTCTATACCCTTCCTCTCCTTGCATTTCCTGGATTTTTTAAGTTTTGTTTTTGTTTTGTTTTGTTTTGTTTTGTTTTGTTTTCCATGAGTAATACATCTAGAGAAAGAGAGGAAGACAGCATTCCCAATAGGATCTTGCTGTTGTATTTCACCCTTAGCCTCAGCCAGCTTCAGATCATGGGCATGAACATTCTTGGCTCTGGGTACAAACCTGGAACCCTCCTATGTGGGTCAACCTTGTATAGCATTGCTTTACTGTTCACCATCATCTGGCTTATCCTGAATCATTTTGAAGTAAATCACATCATTATATTATTATTTATTTTTTTGGAGAGGTTTTTGCTATAGGGCGCGTGCGCTCGCCAGACACACAGAGAGAGATAGAGAGATAGAAAGCGAGAAATCACCCCCCAGAGGGGATGGCCACGCCGCAATCCCTTCTCCTCCATTCTCCTCTCAGGATCTTGGGCACGCACACACACGTGCCCGGCGTGAGTTTAAGCCACCGGGTCCGGGGCTCGAACCGCGGTCGACTACGTGGGAGTCCAGCGACATAGCCATTACGCTAACTGCTGGTCCCATCATTATATTATTTTTATCTGTAAATTATTTCAGTATGTATCTCTCAAAGATAACAACTTCCTTTTTTTTTTTTTTTTTTAAGAGAGAGATTATAAGGGTACATGTGCTTGCTGGAGGGACAGAAGGAGACAAAGAGACAGAAAGTGAGAAATCGCCCCCCTAGGGGGGATACCCATGCCACAATCCTTTCTCCTCCATTCTCCTCTTAGGATTTTGGGCGCATGCACACACACACACACACACACACACACACACACAAACACACCTGGTCTGAGTTTCAAGCTGCAGGGTCCAGGACTTGAACCATGGTCATCTACGTGGGAATCCAGCGATGTAACTATTATACCATCTGCTGGTCCCAGACAACTTCCCTTTTAAATGTAACTAAACATCACATCCCCCAGAGCCAATGATAATTTTATAATATTATTAAATATCTAGCCAATATTCATATTTCTCCAATAGTCCATGAACTTTTAAAAGAAAATAAAACATGTATTTTTGTTAGTCCTAAAATAATTTCTGTGAAGGCACTAAAGGAAAAAGATCATTTAAAAAATTTTTTTCTTCTTTTTAAAGTATCCTTTTATTTAAATTTTATTTATTGATTCGTTTATTTATTTATTTATTTATTTAAATTTGACCAGAGAGGGACAGGGGAAGGGGAGAGAGAGAGAGAAAAGAGAGAGAAAGTGAACAAGAAAGCCAGGTCCAGGACTTGAACCACAGTTGGCTATATGGGAGTCCAATGTCCTTAACCACCACACCACCTGTCGGCCCCTCAATTTTTTTTTAATTATCTTTTTTTTTGGAGAGGTTTGAGCTATAGGGCACGTATGCTCGCCAGAAAGACAGAGGACAGAAAGCAAGAAATTACCCCCAAAGGGGTGATAGCCATGCCACAATCCCTTCTCCATTTTCCTCTTGGGATATTGGGCACGCATGCATGAGTTTAAGCCATCGGGTCTGGGACTCGAATCATGGTCGACTATATGGGAGTCCAGCGACATAGCCATTATGCCATCTGCTGGTCCCGAAAAACATCAATTTTATATCAACAACTTTTCTTCTAGATCCAGTCTGTTCTGCTATAAGTGTAGGCCTGAATGTTAGTTCATGACGACTAATGGATAAGGAAGATAATGATAGCAAAGTAACCCCTTGAGTCACATGCAGTTTTTTCAAGCACATTAATATTTTTTACTGTCATGGAATAGCAGTTGAACACAAAGTATAGCACTCAGCTGAATGTAGCCAATACATGAAAAATGGAATATTTGGTGTGAGGCCCTTCACCTACACTTCTCTCTTAGCTCAGTTTTGCTACCAGCCTCTCCATATGCTTATGTATTTTGTTATCGCTATGACTCAGCAGCCTCAGCTTTTCCTCACACCACCTTCTGTCAAGCTATCTTTTTAAAGACAAACTACTGTGTTTACTATAATGCTTTTTGTTAGAATTTAATCTATTTTTTAACTATCTAGATCATTGCTCTTCTGTTGTTGTTAGTGCTGTGGTTATAAAATTTTTAACAGTCTGTCTCAATTCTGTTTTCAACATAGAAAAAAGGTCGTTAATGATTATGGAACCCATTTAATGGGTGAAAATATTGAACTATAAAAAAATCAAATAGGGACCAGCAGTTAGCGTAATGGCTATGCCACTGGACTCTCCCATATAGTCGACTGCGGTTCACATCCTGGACCCGGTGGCTTAAAACTCACGCCGGGCGCGTGTGCATGCGTGCCCAAGATCCCGAGAGGAGGATGGAGGAGAAGGGATTGCGACGTGGCCATCCCCTCTGGGGGGTGATTTCTCGCTTTTTGTCTCTATGTCTCTCTCTGTCTGGCGAGCGCACGCGCCCTATGAAAAAACCTCTTAAAAATAAAAAAAAATTAAAAATCAAATAATAATTCTTAAAAATAATTTACAAATGATCCTGATTTGAACTATTACCCATATTGTGGGAAATAACACAATAATGAGTCCACATCTCAAACCCCAACAAATTGGAAAGGTTTCAGGGAAGTGGGAACCTAAAATTGTTGCTCACAAAGTAATTGGCTTATGAAAACATTAGATGAATTAAATATGCCCAAAGATATAGATACTTCCTCCCCTTTTATTTAATTAATTAATTTATTTATTTAGCCTTACGGTATATGTGCTCGCCAAGGAGAAAGTAGGGAGAAAAGAGAGACAGAGACAGTGAGATGGAAAGTGAGAAATCACCCCCTGGGGGGATGGCCATGTCACAATACCTTCTTCTCCATTCTCCTCCTGGAATCTTGGGCATGCATGTGCATGCAACCCAATGTGAATTTCAAACCACTGGGTCCAGTACTCAAACTGCAGTTGGCTATGTGGGAGTCCAGTGATACAACTACTATGCCATCTGCTGCCCTCACCTCTCTCTCTTTTTTTTTTTTAATCCCAGATTACAATGAGAGTATAAAATATGCTACTATAAAAGTCCTAGGTGAACTGTCAACAAACTGTAAATATATTATAATGAATAAACTGTTCTCTAATTTGGTATATCAGACTAGCTACTTACCTTTATCTGAAATCCCAATACCTTGAATTTTCCAAGTAGTTAGAAAATCAGGTAGCACCAATTCTAGCTGATACCTGGAAAATAAAATAGTTTATAGCTGTAGAACATAGGTGACCCATGGTTAACTTAAAACCATTTTAACATCATTTCCTGCTACACAGAATGTTTGTGATTTCCAATATAGGTTCTTGAGTCAAATCACAAGGAAACAAACTTAAATCACTGACCATGAGTGGAGAAGGGGTTAAGAAAAGATCAGAGGGCAATGGGGTCTCTTGCATATTCAGAATGATTAATACATTGTATTAAGTTGAGCCATATGAAATTGCTGTTTGTGTAGGTCAAATGTTTGAATACCAGCAAATACATATGATTCAACCTAATACTAGGTTGAGGTGATTATAATAAAGGAAGTTTCAGAAATCAGAAATCCATTTATTGGCCCAAGTGGGCACAAGTGGTAGATGCCACTGTGAGAGGCTGGCGCCATGTGGAAGGCCAGGGATTTGTGTTTGACCAACCTAAATAAGCAGAATGTGGTGGCATGCACCCCTAATACTAACTAACTGAAAGGTTGAGTAAGAGGATCTTGACTTGTGATCCTGTCAAAAATATCTGTCTATCATCTTTCTCTCTTTTTCTTTCTTTTTTGCTCTCCCTAACAAATAAACACAGTTCATTAGTTAATTTATCTGTTCCATGGACATTTCCTAAAGCTCTTCAAGGCTCATCCTTGAGACTACTTATAGTGATAAATAACAAAGAATCTACCTTCAAAAAATTTACTCTAGAAGAAGAGGGAAATATGTAAACAAATTATTATAGAGGCTAATAAGAACTTCGGGAGAAGCATGTAGAAGCTACAGTGTGCATGCAAAGAAGTAATTCTTTGGAGGCTACTTTTTGAAGAACACAGCATCTGAGCTCAGTTGTTAAGGGTAAAATGGAGTTTGTCAGTAGTGGGAGAATAAGAAAGAGGATTTTGGGACCAGCAGATGGTATGGCAGTTATGTGCCTAGACTCCCACATGGCCTACTGAGGTTCAGTCCTGGACCTTGTAGCTTCAAAATCACATGGGGTACATGTATGTGTGTGCCTAAGATCCTGGGAGGAGAATGAAGGAGAAGGGAATGTGGGCATGGCCATCCCCCCTGGGGAGTGATTTCTCACTTTCCCTATTACTGTGTGTGTGTGTCTGTCTCTCTCTCTCTCTCTCTGGGGAGTGCACACACCCTAAGGCAAAAACCTTAGAAAGAAAGAAAGAAAGAAAGAAAGAAAGAAAGAAAGAAAGAAAGAAAGAGAGGAAGGAAGGAAGGAAGGAAGGAAGGAAGAAGAAACAAAGAAAGAGGATTTAATGAAAAGAAGACTGCAGAAGCGTGTTTTGCTGGAACAGAAAGTGCACAATAGGGGACTAGTGCTAGGGCTGCTAGGAGATGAAGCTGGAATTATTGGCAAGGGCCAGTGGATAAGGGTCTTTTATTCTGCATAGATTTTACTGGGTAGGTCATAGAGAAGTGATTCTGGGTGGGAAGTGGCATGACCAGACTGAGATTTTAATCACTCGTGTGGCTATATTTGGAAAATAGATTAGAGTAGAGAGGTGGATAAGGCTGGCATCGGGGAGAGCAGGGGTTGCTGCTGGACATCATGTAAGTCATGATAACTGAATAAAAACCCATCATTTCCTCAGCCTTATGGCTGATCAGTATTTTACAGTATTTATTGCATAAGAAATTATTGTCTCCTTTTATTTGTTACATATGAAAGTAGGACTGGAAATACATACCTAAATGGATACTAACTATTAGAGATTTTTATTACTAAGTTTTCTGGAAAGATTGAAATAACTGTATAAAAGTATAAAACCAAACTATCACCAGATATCATACATGATAGAAGTTCAAGGTAAGAGAAAAGGTGTCCTGCAAAGATAATTTAATACGCAGCTAAGGGAAAAACCAACCTCCAAAGCAACCAAATTAACCTTGATCAAATGTTGGTGCTATCTTTAATTATAAAAATAAAATAAAATACCCTTAGACATGTGAGAGATCATTTATTCATTATATTTAAATATTTTTAAATTTTCCTTAAAAAAAAAAAAGAAGCAGTAAAGTCTTAAAATACCTGTTAGGAACATGATATACTTCCCATAGCCAATTTTCTCTAAAAATGTTGCTGGCAACACTGATCATGTATGTTTCTAAATTAAAAAAAGAAAAACATAGGGTAAACATAATATATGATAGAGCTAGAAAAAAAGAAAAATACAGGGTAAACATAATATACGATATAATTAAATGTTAAAGTATAATGGTATTTTTGTTATGACAGCTTGAACTAATGACTGAATAATGACAACTTTACAGAAATACACATATTCACACAGAGAGATGCAAATGATGGTTTTTAATACTGAAAATGTGAAAACAACTGAAATATTGATTGTAGTTGGTTGACTAGTAGCCTCCAAAAGACATGTCCAAATGCCCTGTTATCTGTGAATGTAATCTTATGTAGAAATAGGATTTCTTTTTTTAGAGGTTTTTGCCATAGGACTGGTACGCTTGTCAGAGAGAGACAGAGACAGTGCGAGGGAAAATGAGAAATACCCCAGGGGGGGATGGCCGTGCCGCAATCCCATCTCCTCCATTCTTCCCCCACCCCAGGATCTTGGGCACACATATACACACACCTGGTTTGAGTTTCAAGCCACTATGTCTGGGATTCAAATCATGATCAGCCACGTGGGAATCCGGCGACATAATGCTATGCCATCCACTGGTTCCTGAAAATAGGGTTTTTATAGACATAATTAAGTTAACAATCTTGAAATGAGATCATCCTGAATTAGGGTGAACCTTAAATCCTTAGATGCCCAAGTTAGATGTGAGATATAAGGTGTCTTTGTAAATGACAGAAAAGGAGAAAACACACAGAAACACAGAAAAGACAACCACGCAAAGACAGAAGCAGAGATTAGAGTGAAGTATCTACAACCCAAAGTCTGCCAAAGAATACCAGGAGTCCCCAGATGCTTGAAGACAGGGAAAGATTCTCTGCAAAGACTTTGGAGGGAGAGTGACCTAAAGACACTGTGATTTTATTTTATTTTTTATTTTTTTGGAGAGGATTTTTCGCTATAGGGCGCGTGCGCTCGCCAGACAGACAGACAGAGAGACAGAAAGCGAGAAATCACCCCCCAGGGGGGATGATCACGCCGCAATCCCTTCTCCTCCATTCTCCTCTCGGGATCTTGGGCACGCACACACACGCGACCGGCGTGAGTTTTAAGCCACCGGGTCCGGGACATGAACCGCGGTCGACTACGTGGGAGTCCAGCGACATAGCCATTACGCTAACTGTTGGTTCCCAAGACACTGTGATTTTAGATAGCTGGTCTCTGGAACTGGGAAAGAATAAATTTGTTGTTTTAAGCTGCCAAGTTTGTGATAATTTGTTATGGCCTCCCTAGAAAACTAATACGTCTATTAATATGTAAATGATGAAATAAATTGTCAATATTATCAAATATTGGGAAATCATTAAAAAGAATGAAACCGATTTCTCCGTACTAATGTGAAAATAAATTCACAATATGTTGCTAACATTTTTAAAAAGCACAGTGATAAGGTATATATATTTCATTTTTGTAGTGTGATCTCATTTATTTTGAAATATGTTAACAGTAATTGACTCTCTGAGAGAAAGGAAGTGGCAAAGGTTTTAAAATATTTACCCTTAAATTTTTGATTAATTTTCCTTTAAATTTGTATTGGCTTTAAAGTATCCCTGTAGGCTAAATTACTTTAATTTTTTAAAAATTATGAAAATATGGGGCCAAAAGGTGGTGTGGTAGATTCCCACATGGCTGACCACAGTTTGAGTCCCAGACCTGGTAGCTTCCTTTCTCACTTTCCTTCTCTCTCTCTGTGTCTCTCTCTCTGGTGAGCACACATGCCCCAAGGCAAATTAAAAAAAAAGTAATAATAATAAATAAAATAAATTATTCTAAGAAAAATTGTGAAAATATTACATTAATAAATGATAGGATTTTCCTACAATAGCACCATTATTGGGGATTTAAGATAAATTTTGTATTTAAAGTATTTTTCAAAATTTGCTTATATGTTTTTTACAGGTTCATGGAGAGGCATAAGAAATTCTTTAGACCTTTTATTATGAAATATTTATTTTTTTAGAACAAGTTTAAACTAAAAGAGCAATATTAACCACTAAATTGTAGTTACCCTCTGCCTTCAGTTAACTTGAATGATCTCCCAAATGGTGTAGGTAAATGGGATACAAATGAAACCAAAGAAAATAGGTTGAAAAGTGGGCAGTAAAATTCAAGAAAATTTTAATAAATTATACTTATCACTCTTTTATACATAATTCATGTGAAATTGAACTAGAGAAAATAATTTTCCATGTGTCCTTGTTGGGACTTATTTTAACTCTAATTTCTTTTTGGTTATGTCTGTGGTGAAATTAAAAATAATATTTTTATTCTTAAAAATATAATACTGTCTTTGGGGCCAGCAAGTGGTGTGGTGGTGAAGGCATTGGACTCCCACATGGCTGACTGAGGCTTGAGTCCCAGAACCAGTAGCTTGAAACTCACACCGGGCATGTGTGCATGTGTGCCCAAAATCCCAGGAGGAGGATGGAGGAGAAGGGATTGTGGTAGGGCCATTCCCTCTGGGAGGGGAGGGAGAGGTAATTTCTCACTTTCTCTGTCTCTCTCTAGCAAGCACACGCACCCTATGACAAAAACCCAATATATACATACACACACATACATATAGCTGTCTTCATATAAGATTTTAAGTAGCATGCTAGGTGTGTAATATACACAAAATAAATAGCACTCTATGTGTGTAATATGCACAAAATAAATAGCACAGAATCATTCAGTTAATATTTTCATTTTCCGAATTGGGTTTTGGAGGATAAAAACCTGCAACTGCTACATGGAGAGTGACTGGTAAAGTTGGAATGAGTGGTGCCCAAACTAGTTTTACTGCCACTGCTCACTCTGCTTTTTCAAGTTGAATTGCAAGAGTTTTACATCATCTTTTGTACAATATACAAGATTGAAAGTACTTCTTCCCATGGTAGTACAAACTTGCCCTAGCACTTTTCACTGCACTGCATGTGGAGTAGAAGTTTTTACACATACCTAGTCCTCCCGCAATTGGATATACGTGAGAAGACTCATCTCGTAGCTCATTTGCCAGGGTACAACACTGAAGAAATGCTTTGGCACACTTAGCACCAATGGTAATCCGTGAAGTCCTCTGCTCACAGCTGTCCTCTCTTGGATAGGCTCCATGGTAACAGCACTTTTGGATCACCGGGTGTTTGAATTTGGATGCTGAGACGACAATACAACTTCTTGTATCAATGTAGAGATTCAAGATCTCAGGGCTGGACTTAGAGGCTCTGATCCATATTCCCCTCTAGTGACCCCTGCCTCACCCCATTTAGTACCAGTGGTAAACCAGGCTCTCTTAGAACAGAGTGGAAAATTGCTTCCCCCCTAGGCATCCCATTCCATTTCAGAGAATTCTAGTTGTTGGAAAATTCTCCCTGACATCTTCTAAACCAAAATCTAACTCCAATTATTAGTATCCTTGCTAGTTTCCATTAAGTCAATCCTTCCGTGCAGAAAACATCTCAAAATTCAAGTTCCTTGAGTATTTGAACGGTCATCATGACCACCCAAATCTTACCATTTCTCCATGTTATGGACTGAATGTTAATGTCCCCTAATTTATATGATGAAATCTAAAGCTCCAGTGCGATGCTATTAGAAGGTGGGACCTTTGGGAGGTAATTAGTACTGCTATATAAGGGACCCCAGAGAGTTCTCTCACCTACCTTCTTTCCTCCATGTGAGAATAAAACAAGATGTTGGCACTCTGCTAACTTGAAAAAGGCCCTCATTACAACCTGACCATGCTGGCACCTTGATCTCAGATTTCTATGATTTCCAGACCATGGAACCATAAGAAATTAATTTTTGTTGTTTATATATCATCTGGAGCCAGAACTGAATCCAAGTGGCAGTATCATGAGGTTAAAAAGGTCATTGGAACATAGAACAAACTATTCCTCTCCTAGTCATTTGGACTTGGCAAGATAGTTGTTTATAGAAACTCATTGGCAGGTGGCATAGTGGTTGAGGTGCTGGACTCCCACATGGCCAACTGCAGTTTGCGTCCCAGACCTGGTGGCTTGCTTTCTCACTCACTCTCTCTGGTCAAACTGAAGAAAAATAATACTTTTTAAAAAGAAGAATTAAATAAATAATTATTAAAAAAAAATAAAAAGACTCCAGCCTGTCTCTTTCTGTGCACAAAGCACACTCACAAACATGATGAACGTTCCTAAAACCCGCCAAGCTTTCTGTAAGAAGTGTGGCAAGCTCCAACCTCATGAAGTGACACAGTACAAAAACGGCAAGAATTCTCTGTATGCTCAGGGAAAGTAGCGTTATGACAGGAAGCAGAGTGGCTATGGTGGACAGACTAAGCCTATTTTCTGGAAAAAGGCAAAAACTACAAAGAAGATTGTGCTGAGGCTTGAATGTGTTGAGCTCAACTGCAGATCTAAGAAAATGCTGGCTATTAAGAGATGTAAGCATTTTGAACTGGGAGGAGATAGGAAGAGAAAGGGTTGAGTGATCCAGTTCTAAGCCTCATCTTTTTTATTATGAAGACAATGAAATCTTGAGGTGAATGTCCACCTCATTTGATTATAGTAGGTCTTCTTGTGAGGAAATAAAGTAATCAATAAAATTACCCTCTTGGAGAAATTTGATTCACAGGTAAAAAAAAAAATAAACAAAACAAAACAAAAATAACAAACACATTTGCCATGAATAAATGCTGATTTTAATTTCCATCCAGCCTAGGGAAGAATGTGGCTTTACTAAGAAGGAGCTTTAAAAAGAAACAACCAATGTAAGTTACCATTTATTAAGTCCCTCCTGAACTAAAGGCTTTATCACATGATTTCATTTAATGATCATAATTCAGCAAGGTGAAGGAAATTGTTGCCATTCTGCAGGAAAAGAAACTGAGACTTGAAGAGATTTAGTAATGTGGCTGAGGTGACATAGTCATGTTTAGTCAAGTCAAAATTCACTCTCAGTCTCTGCTTTTAAAAATTTGTTCTTTATGTGATGCCTTCTAAAGATGCTGTTTTGAGAAGTACCTCCTGAAATGGGGTTGGGGTTGCGGCAGACTTCAAGAATATTATCATCATCATTGAAGCATAGCATTAACTCTTAGTTCAATGTCTACATTAACACTGGTAAATTTTAACCTGAAATTTAAGTGGCATATGAGAATTGGTTCTTTCAGGTGCATCTTCCAAATGATCTGAATAGACCCTAAACAACAATTCACCAGACAAAAGGCGGAGTGTCTAGTAGTACACAGTGGGCAACAGTGTAGTGGCTCTGGTATCAGTCTGACCCAGGTTTGAATTGTGCCTATGCCACTTACTCCCCCATAATGCTGGGCATGTTACTTAATTTTCCTATGCTTCCATGTCCTCATCTGGAAAATGAGGGTCATAAGAATACCTACTTCGTGTGAGTGGTATGCCTATTCAGTGAGTAAAATCTAAGTACGGGGTTTCATAATGCCTGGCCCACAGTGGGGACTCAATTAGTTAGCTACTATTTTTATTAAAACTCATTAGATCCAGCTTTTGTGATAATTTAGTGATAGCCATATACTTAATGATATGGCTTATACTTCTCAGATAGAGAGTAAAATCTATGAGACAATTAATAACTGATGGCTCTATAACTAGAGAATAGACACAAAAGGTTATCTATTTCCCTTAGGCTAAGACCATGTGAAATGAATGCTGTTTTTACCCATTTTGCTTTACTCTTCTGGAAAGTAAAAACTAGAAGTGATTATGGATGTTTTCACTTACATAAATTGGCTAGACTGAAAAAACATAGCAGATCCTGGCTATTCTTTAATAGTTTCCACAGAGAAAAGAAACAAAACTTTCGAATACCTAGCTCTTCTATTTTCTCTTTCAATTGTCTTCTTGATCTGAGAAGTTTCTTAAATGATCCATCTGTTAAAAAAAAAAACAACAACAACAAAGAACATTCCTCAGAATGAATGTTTTCATCAAATTATCCAAATATGCAAAACATTTGCAGAATCATACTGAACACATTTTTGTCAGAGATCATGTTCTATTTCCCTTAACAGTTCTGCTCTATAGCATCAGTAAACTGAGGAAAATGATTACAGTGAGCATATTTCTTGGTAGCAGTGTAATTATTTGCTGTTTACAAATACATTTCCTCAAGAAGCTCAAGTATAATAATAATTTTAAAAGCAACAAATGCTCATATTTAAAAAAAAAAAAAAAAAAACTTAATTTTTTTTTTCCACCAGAGAGAAAGAAGGGAAATGAGAAATCACCCCTCAGGAGGGATGGTCACACCACAATTCCTTCTCCTCCATTCTTCTATTGGGATTTTGGGCACACAAGGACATGTGCCATTAAACATACTCAAGAGACAAGTAGATGGTGTAATGGTTACTTCCCTGGACTCCCACATAATCGATGGTTCAAGTCCCAGACCCAATGGCTTAAAACTCATGCCAGGCGTGTGTGTGCATGTGTGCCTAATAATCCTGAAAGGAGAATGGAGATGGGATTGCGGCATGGCCATCTACCCTGGGGGGTGATTTCTTGCTTTCTGTCTCTGTCTGTCTGGTGAGCACACACACTCTATAGCAAAAATCTCTCTAATAAATACGTAAAAGTTCTTTTTTAAAAAATAAATAAACAGATCATGAAACAATAATAGAAAATAATCAATTAAACTGAGAGTTCATTTTTTACAAAGATAGCCAGTTAACAAGCTGTTACCTAGACTAAGAAATAGAAGACTCCAATACATAAAATCAGAAATGAGAGGGGAAAAAAAAAAGCATCAGAAACAATAAGGATCACAATAGACTTATAAGCAATTACATGCCAACAAACTGGATAATCTAGGGGAAAAAAATTGATGAATTCCTAGAAACATACAACCTACTATTAAATTAAATTTGGCCTGAAGCTGTCTCCATACCTTCAGTTCCTACGTAAGAACTGCAACCCAATTTAGTATGTAAACATATGAAAGCCAAACTTTGGAGTACACTTTTTATAACAATTAAGCTAAGTCTCAGCCAGTCCGTGCTGTGAACAGAGCAGATCATATCCAAATAAGGCAAATACCACGCTGTAGCCAATCAAACAGTTTCCGTACCTCACTTTCATTTTCTGTCTTAAATACTCCTTGCAGCTGAGCTCTCTGAACCCTTCCTGGTTCTGAGAGCAGACCAGTTTGAGGGATACCCACTTCATAAATATGTTTTATTCAAATAAATTCTGTTAAATTTAATTTGTTGAAGTTTTTCTTTTTTCACACTACCAATATTAAATCATGAAGAAATAGAATTCTGGACTGAACTAAAACTGGTATAGTAATTGCATTAGTAATAATGGGGACCAGCGGGTGGCGTGGTGGTTAAGGGCACTGGACTCCCACATGGCCAACAACGGTTTGAGCCTTAGACCGGTGGCTTGCCTTTTTACTTTCTCTCTCTCTTGCTCTGTTCCTCTCTGGTCAAATTAAAAAACCTCTCCAAAAAAAGAAAAAGAAATAAATAGATAGATAGATAAAGCTAGATAAAATAATAATTTTTTAAAATTTTAAAAAGATAAAGACTTCACTTTTAAAAGTTAGAACTAATAAATGAATTTGGTAAATAACATATAAAATTAATTGTGCTTCTATGCACTAAACAACAAACTAAAAAAGATTTTAAGAGGAGAGTCCCATTTACAAAAAGAATAAAATCCTGGGACCAGCAGTTAGTGTAATGGCTATGTCGCTGGACTCCCACGTAGTCGACCGCGGTTCGGGTCCCGGACCCGGCGGCTTAAACTCATGCCAGGCGCGTGTGCGTGCGTGCCCAAGATCCCAAGAGGAGAATGGAGGAGAAGGGATTGCGGCGTGGCCATCCCCCCTGGGGGGTGATTTCTCGCTTTCTATCTCTCTGTCTCTCTCTGTCTGTCTGGCAAGCGCACGTGCCCTATAGCAAAAACCTCTCAAAAAAAAAATAAATAAAAAATAAAAAAAAAGAATAAAATCCTTAGGAATAAACAACTAAGAAGGTAAAAGACTTGAAGTTGAAAACTACAAAACACTGATGAAAGAAATTAAAGAAGATGAAAATGAAAAGACATCCCATGTTCATGTACTAGAAGACCTAATAAATATTGTTAAAAGTCCATATTTCTCAAAGAAATCTTCAGGTTCAATGCAATCTTCAGGTTCAATTCAATTCTATCAAAATCCAAATGGCATTATTTTAACAAGAGTGGAAAAAACAATTTTATAATCATGTAGAACCACAAAAGACCACAAATAGCAAATCAGTATTAAAATAAAATAACAAAGCTACAGGCATCATACTACTTGATTTTAAAATATGCCACAAAGATACAGTAAACAAAACGGCAATAAAGACAGATTCATAGGCCAATAGAACAAAATAGAAAACCCAGAAATAAATCCATACATGTAAAGTCCACTGGTCTTTGACAAAGATGCCAACAATATACAATAGGGGAAAATCATCTTTCAACAAATAGTGTTGGGAAAATGAAAACTCCACATGCAAAAAAATAAAATTAAACACTTATCTTATACCATACACAAAAAGCAATTCAAAGTGGACTAAAGACTCATAAGACCTGAAACTAAATCTCTCACATGGCTGACCGTGGTTGGAGTCCTGGACCTGGCGGCTTGCTTTCTCACTTTCTCTCTCTCTCACTCTGTCCCTCTCTGGTCAAATTAAAATAAATAAATAAATAAATAAATAAATAAAGTTGAATAAAATAATTCTTTTAAAAAAGTATCATAAGGGATTTTTAAAAATTGCAAACCATATATTTGATAAGGGTTTAATCATCAAATATTAGGTTGTCAGGAAAGTCATGATGTATTTTGCTATCCTTTTCTATGCAAAAATGTGTCATGACTTTCCCATAAGCCAATATAAAAGGAACTCTTATAACTTAGCCAAAAAAACCTAGTAACCCAATTAAAAAACAGTCTAAAGACTTGAATAGAATAGATATTACTCTTTAGGAGATATATGAAGCACCAACAGCTATATGAAAAATTACTCAGTATCACAAACCACCTGGAAAATGCAAATCAAAACCAGAGTAAGGGGAACCAGCAGTTAGCGTAATGGCTATGTCGCTGGACTCCCACGTAGTCGACCGCGGTTCGCATCCCTGACCCGGTGGCTTAAAACTCACGCCGGGCGTGTGTGCGTGCGTGCCCAAGATCCCGAGAGGAGAATGGAGGAGAAGGGATTGCGGCATGACCATCCCCCCTGGGGGGGGTGATTTCTCGCTTTCTGTCTCTATGTCTCTGTCTGTCTGGCGAGCGCACGCGCCCTATAGCAAAAACCTCTCCAAAAAATAAAAATAAAAATCAGAGTAAGATCTTGCCTCTCACCTATCAGGGTGACTATTTTTTAAAAATACAAGTATTGGTGAATATATGAAAATATTCAAATCTATGGACACTGTTGATGGGAATACTACTTTACTATTTTAGTGCAGCTGCTATAAAAGATATGGAAGATCCTCAAAAAATTAAAAACAGAACTACCATTAATCCAGCAATCTTATTTCTGGGCATTTATCTGAAAGAACTGAAATCAAGATCTTGAAGAAATATTAGCACTCCCATGTTCACTGCAGTGCTACTAACAATAGCTAAGATGTGAAAACGATCTAATGTGTATTGACTGATAAATGGACAAAGAAAGTGTGGTATATGCATACAATAGAATACCACCCAGTCTTAAAAAAGAAAAAAAAAATTCTGCAATATACAATAACATGGTTGAACCTGTAGGACATTATGTGAAGTAAAATAATTTACTCATAGACAAATAGTGCATGATACCACTTCTACAAGAGATCTGAAGTAGCCAGATTCATAGATTCGGAGTGGAGTGGTGGCTTGAGAAAGGGGAAAATTGGGAGTTACTGATCAATAGGCATAAAGTTTCAGTTAAGCAAGATGCATAAGCTTTCATGTTAAATGTTCTTACCACAGCAAAATAATTTTTAACAAAATTTTTGAGAAAAGAATTGTGCTATGGAGGCAGTAAGGATTTGAAGGAAGAACGAGTGTGGGGTTAAAAAAGGCAGCATATATGTATTTTTTTAATTTGCTATAGGATGTATGTGCTCTCCAGAGAAAGACAAAGACTGAGAGAAAAAGTGAGAAAGCATTCCCCAAGGAGGATGGCCATGCTGCAATTGCTTTTCCTCCATTCTCCTGTTGGGATTTTGGGCATGCACACACATGCACCTGGTGTGTTTCTCAAGCTGCTGGATCAGGGACTCAAACCATGCAGTCAGTCACATGGGATCCAACTCTCTTAACCATTATGCCACTGAGCGACTCCATGTTTTCATAATAAGAATATTCCAATTATTTTGTTGAAAACAGAATTAATTACCATTGTGTTGGGAGTCATCTGCAATTGCATTGGTGAGGACAGTGAGACCTGCCAAGTAGAACACTTCAGCATTGTTCCTGCCACCACTTACTCCACAGTCCTGGTCACTTTTATCTAAAGCTTGAAGTACCTGTTCAGAATGGAAATCATTCCCCTTAAGAACACAACATTCAGTGGTTTTATAGGCAATACCTGATTTAGAGATAATGTTAACCACAAGTCACTCATTTATTAAATGGTTAAAATCTAATTCTCCAAAGTTCCCAAACCTTTCTTCCTTTCTCTAGTTTTCACCTTATAGATTTAGAAATACACACTTTTCAAAATTCACTCAAGAACTAAGCCTTAGGATATAACTCTGATTTGGAAATTTTTAGAAAATTATTTATATTCTCTGTTCTTGAAGCTTTGCACGTTTAATCAACTAATAAAATATCCTTTGAGTGAATGAATGAAAGAGTAAGCAAATTGAAATTGAAATTCATTACCCTTCATGGCCCTATTTCAGTTACAGGTTTTAAGTTCTGAGAGTGACGAGACCCTATGTTTCACTGTCCAAACCACGATGGAGTAGAGTACAAAAATGGGTAAGAATGCTCACTAAATATTTTTTGATGAGGAGGGTTGACTTCTCATCAAGTTTGTGACCATGGACCATGTGACTCATAAAAGTGATTATCTGTGATTGGGCATAGGAGAGTGGGATGTGGCTTGGGAAAGGGCAGGAAGAGGAGAAATAGCTACTTATGACTACTGTTGCCTTTTAACGTTAGCCATCTAGTCTCCCACACCATGCCTGTTTCTGTTCCCCTCTCCAGCCCTTCTCCAATGAATTCAACATACTCCACTCTCCAGAAACCCAGAATTTTCAGTCATATTCTATATAGTGGAGAACTAATATAATTTTATGCTTTAGCTTAAATGGTGCCCTCTGAGTCAATAAGTTTATCATTTATTCCATCTAATAGCTTAAAAAACAAAATGATGCTATAGGTCACTGGAAGAAAGTTTAGAATTGGTAGTGTTTGGGGACCAGCAGATGGCGTAATGGTCATGTCGCTGGAATTCCACCTAGCCGACTGCAATTTGAGTCCCAGTTTGGGCATGCACACACACAGACACATGTGTGTGCATGCCCAAGATCCCAAGAAGAGAGTGGAGGAAAGGGATTGAGGCATGGCCATTTCCATTGGGGAGTGATTTCTTGCTTTCTGTCTGTCTCTCTGGTGAGCGCATGTGCCCTACAGCAAAAATATCTCAAAAAAAAGAACTGATAGTATGTGAAGTCTTGATTCTGAACATAGATTACATTTTCATTTACTCCTAGACAAAGCCGCATTTTAGCATGTCATTGAGTATATTCCCAAAGTATTCTTATACAACACAAAATGAAATGGATAATAAATTAAGTGAATAACTAACCTTTGTATATCTAAAAGGATATGTTAAAGGGGTAACACACTTGATTTTTTCTGTGCGGTTCCACTCATACGATAAGTCACCTGATATCTCTGTTATCCTTACAGTAACACGGGAACTATACTAGCAAGTTTTCAATATGTTTTAAATATTATCTTTAATAACATTTATATGAATATTACAAATAGATAATAAATTTTAATGCATTAATATTTAATATTAATAATTACTAATATACAATAAATAAAATATTACTAAACATTGACATGCTGGTATTATTAATAATATAAACAATATTAATATATTATCTTATTGATATCTATTTCATAGGATTTTTATAAATATCCAATAAGACAGTAGATGTAAAGGCTTTAAAATAAAGCTAGCAGATAATGTTTTTGTTTGTTTTTTGAGAGGTTTTTTTCTCTTGATAGTGTTTTTTAAATGTTAGCTGTTGGTATTATTATGCTTAAATCTAGCAGAGAAGACAGACATTGTTGTAGTTTCACCTTTTTCCTTTGTTCTTCTCTCACGACCAATTGATGGAACCCTGAGAGAGCCATGGTGAACACTGGGCCCCGAGTCATGTCATCCATCAGTAACCATAACATTTACCCTACTTAACTCTTTCCATGGGATTTTCACTTCTTCCTTGGATGCCACTGTCCACTGCTGATAAAGCTACCTGTGATTCTGATTGAGTTTCCACTACCAGAGAGATAGCTTCACCTGGAGAATATATATCTTTATTTGGAGATAGATGGATCTAAAATTAGTTGAAAAAGAAAGTATCTTAGTGTGAGGTTAATTATCATTCAGGAAGAATTTAGACTGAAGAGAGCAATTGTCTCTCACCTGGAGCTGGTTGCCACACTTTTCTTCAATATTGAGACAGATTGAGTCAGACACTATTTCTGCTGCCTTCCCTTCTTTGACAATGTAATAGACCAGGAGATGGGCTATAGGAGCCATGTGCTGAGTCACGGAAAGGTTTAAATATTGGTAAGATGAACCTGGGAGCCTCTTCTCTGTGCCAAAGTGTACAATTTTGCCCTTAGATGAAATCTAAAAATATACAGCAACAAATAAAGATCTGAATGGACATAAAGTTGCATTAGTAACTGGGCAGATAATTAAGAGGGAAAGAATTAATGCCCATTGATCATCTACTGTGTATCAGGCATGTATACATGAACATACTCAGTTCTCACAATTGTGTGTTATGGTTTTAATACCATTTAGTAGTTACAGAAACTGAAGTTGATAGATGTAGACTGGCCCAAATAAGTAAAAGAGTGTGAATTTGAATTTTGATCTTGCTGACTCAAAGCCCATGCCTTTCCCAATATATCATCTGCCATCCTTCCTACTTTTTACTTAAACAGCAATGAACAATGACTGGAATCACCACAATTATTCTTGAAAAGATTTGAAGTTTTCTCTTTGTAAATAAGACATATTTTTAAGTAACATTCTGTTGCTTGCTAATGCTCTGACTACCTTAAAACAGTGCTGAGGCGGGACCAGCTGTTGGCGTAATGGCTATGTTGCTGGTCTCCCATGTGGTCGACTGTGGTTTGAGTCCTGGACCTAGTGGTTTAAACTCACTCTGGACGCGTGTACATGTGTGCCCAAGATCCTGAGAGGAGAATGGAAGAGAAGGGATTGCGATGTGGCCATCCCCCCAGGGGGTGATTTCTCACTTTTTGTTTCTCTCTCTCTGTCTTTCTGGTAAGCGTACACGCCTTATAGCAAAAACCTCTCTAAAACAAAACAAACAAACAAACAAAAAACAGTGCTGAGGTAGGGCCAGTTGTTAGCATGGTGGTTAGGGCACCAGACTCCCACATTTTAGACCACTATTTGAGTCCAAGCCCTGGTGGCTTGCTTTATCGTTTTCCCTCTCTATTTCTGTCTCTCTCTCTGATACGCATGTGTGTCCTATAGCAAACAAAAATAATAATAATAGATAAAATTAAATAAATAATTCTTTAAAAAATTAAAATGGTGCTGAGGTCACTGACTGGTCTGGAGGGACTGAATGGATACTTGTCAAACCCTTGATTTCACGCTATAGACAGAATATCAATCATGGAGTCAGAAGACCTTGAACAAAATCCTAAACCACTACTTGCGAACACAGCAGGTCATCAACCTTTTTAATCTGTTTCATTGTCTGCTGAGCTCAGAAAAGTGTCATGAGGCTCTCTTGTGAGAATATTTGTGAATGTGATTTGCAAGCTATAAAGTTCAATGTAACTTCATCCATTCATCTGCTAAGTATCAATTGTGTCAAGTAAGAAGTCATTTTAAAGATTAATTGTATAAGTAAAGAACATTTTGAAATAGGGAACCAGATGCAAGAAAGACATTATGGAACTTACCAAGTAACTGTAGTGTGTAATTTTGTCAACATATGGACTTTTTGGGGTAACAATTATGTTCAGATGTTCTCCCACAACCAAACTCCTATAACCATCTGTCCAGCTAAGGGACAGGAAACTTTGGCTCTGTGATGAATAGGCCACTGCTTGATAGTCACTGCTAGCCTGATATTCTTCCGGAAGGTCTGGGTCATCAGTTCTAACCTAAAAAGATAGTATCAAGAGATGTAAAATGCATCAATGATGATGATGATGTTGGTAACTGCTAAAACTTGTCCAGCATTCACTTAGTAATAGGTCTTGTTCTCAGGGTTTGGCATGTCTGAATGTATCCATGTACCTTAGAAATCTTCAAACTTGAAAACAGCTTATAAAAAGGTAAATTAGCATGTCATTGCCCATCATCATGTTAAGCTATATTATTGAGTGACTAGAGAAATGCTATTGGTTTAAAAATAATAAAATTAACTATGAAAATCTAAGATGTTATAGAAGAGCCCAGTGAACAAAGAAAAGATCCTAGATCTAGGGTTGAACTTCTTTCTCAAATGACATGCCAATGTATTGACTCATTTCCTTCTGCCATAAGTTGGCAAGAACCAATATCTGGTGAGAGTGAAAATATGAGGAAAGAGTGGCAATAATTTTTTTCTTTTACGAAGTAGCAAGTAGGTAGTACTTTATAAAACTGACAATAAATTGCATATATTTATGGGGTATAACATGATGTGTTAATATATCTATACATAGTGGAACAACTAAATCAAGCTAATTAACATATCTATTACCCCACACACTTTGTGTGTGTGTGTGTGTGTGTGTGTGTGTGTGTGTAACTATCCATAGATTTCCTGATGGGGTTGGGGAGGAATGAAGGATGATATCTCCTACTTTTTTATCTTGCTGACATCATGCCTAGCAGTAATTTTTTTTCTTGAAAGTTTCTTTTATTTATTGAGAGAGAATGACAGGTACACTTGACAAGTGTGTGCATTATATAGGTGAACCATTCTCACATGCTATAATCCTCTCCCATAGTCTGCCATTATCACAGGCACACTCATCATGCTTACATCAACCCTGGATGAACCAGGGCCTCTCCTGTGTACCCAGCATCATACAGTGGCACCTACCTCCTGCACCACCACAACAGGACCCTGGGAGTAACTCTTTAAAAGTTGATAGAGATGCTGTATGAAAAGAAGTGGTGGTGAATAATTTCACTCCTCAGGAAAGGAACAAGGAGAAGAGTTAAACGGTGTAAACAAAAGCTATTTTTGAGGATAAAGTGCAAGGTCATAGGGAAATCTTACATCCATGCCATACTGTACCAGCTCTTGAACAAGATCATGCTTGAAGCTAAAGAATTAGATACTATTTTCTAGTGAAGATAATTTGATAACAAATAAAGACAAATAAAAAATGGTTCATGCTGTTAGAGAAAAGGGAGAGAATGGCATTTTGCCCTTGCTTAGGTTTGAAGAGAGAAGTATCATGGTTTTACCCAACCAACATTTACTGGTCCCTAATATGTGTCAGGAACTATGCTAGTTTCTGGGGACACAGAGATGAACAAGGGGACCAAGTGGTGGCTCAGTATTAACACAACTGGACCCATATGGGAAAGGCCCTAGATTTATGTCCTGGGACCTCCATAGGCAATCTGAGAGTACTTGCATGTTTGTGATCCTGACCGGCTGAGACTGGGAGTGGATCACAGTACGAGGATCCTGTTGAGGGTGACAGTCTCTGTCTGTCTGTCTCTCTCCTAAAATAAATACATAAATTTTTTAAAAAAGGTCATCAAGATAAAGTATAGCCTTGCCCTCAGGAAACTTGAAATCTGTGAGGGAACATCTACTCCACTAGCAGAGAATACAGAGAAGGCCCCTCAGAAGATGTTAACTAGAGGCCAACCATAACTTGGAGTAAGGGAATCAAAGACTTGGGAGAGAGTATGCCACATAGGCTAGAAAGGCCTTGTGGTGGTGGAGAGCAGGATGTTAGCAAACAACAAACTGTCCAGTATGCTGGAGTTTAGGGTACAATGGGAAGAGTGGTGAGCAATGAGCTTGGAGAGCAATAGAGATCAGATCTGTATCTCAGAAAGATCACTCCATTCCCCTTGCACAATGAGCAGAGTAACTGAGTGAAGAGTGAGAAATCTGGTGTCTTTAAGGCCATCCCCAGAAATAAAGCTCCAGGGGAGGTCTAGGTTTCAAGTTGAAAAGCAGTCCTTCATTTTGGATATGTATGCTTGTTCTTTGAAACACTCAAGAAAAACATAAGGAGAGGACAGAGTATCTGGGATACTTGAATGTCAAGTCTTTAGCATAAGCTATGGGACACAGGGGATCATCAAGGAAATGTGTCAAATAAAAATGAGAAGAGAGGAGAACCTGAATAGAAACCCTGAATGCCACCCCGTGTAGAGGGCAGTCCAGGGCTTATAGTCCAAAATAGAGGCTATATAAAGAAGAGAAAAAAGTGGGCCTGATCAGTGGCATGGTGGTTACAGCATCTGGATCCCACATGGCCAACTGTGCAATTCAAGTCCTGGACCCAGCAGCTTAAAAAACAAGCTGGTTTTTTTTTTTTTTTTTTTTTTTTTTTTTTTTTAAGCAGGGAAGGCAACTGCGGATGCTAGAGACAGTATGGGAGAAGTAATGGGAATGAGTAATTGAGGGCGGAAGGGAGGGATTCAGGGAACAAACAACACACTTAATAGACACAAAAATGAAAACTTGTCTGTTGATGATAATGTATATGGTAATATCATTGTCTTGACTAATGTGCACTGTATTCATGCTGGGAAAAACCATGTTGTACACGGTAAAGAGGTGCAATGATTAAATGTAAAAATTTAAAAAAAAATAAATAAAGACAAATTGAGTATTAAAAAAAAAAAAAAAAAAAACCTACTACATAGAGTACATATAAGTCTTTATTTTCTTTCCTCCAAATAATGTAAAGCTCCCATATTTGATAAATTTTAGTGACAATGAGAGTTACTAATTCCAGAACTATTAAATGTAGCCAGGAGCGGACCAGCAGTTAGTGTAATGGCTATGTGAAAAAAAAAGAAAAAGAAAAAAACAAGCTGGGGGGACCAGCAGTTAGCGTAATGGCTATGTCACTGGACTCCCATGTAGTCAACCATGGTTCGAGTCCCGGACCCGGTGGCTTAAACTCACGCCGGGTGTGTGTGTGTGCGTGCCCAAGATCCCGAGAGGAGAATGGAGGAGAAGGGGTTGTGGCGTGGCCATCCCCCCTGGGGGGTGATTTCTCGCTTTCTGTCTCTCTGTCTCTTTCTGTCTGTCTGGCGAGTGCACGTGCCCTATAGCAAAAACCTCTCCAAAAAAAGAAAAAAAAAAAAAAAAAAAAAAGCTGGGCATGTGTGTGTGCATGACTAAAATCCAGAAAGAAGAGTGAAAGAGAAGGGACTGGAGTATGGCCATTCATCCTTCTCACTTTCTCCCTTTCTCTCTCTTTTCAGCAAGAGTATGTGCCCTATATCATTTTTTAAAAAAAAAGAGAAAAGAAGAGAATGGAAAAGAAAAATTAAAAGCAAGGTGGGATGAGCAGATGGCTGGTAATGGTTTCAACATAATGGTTACGTTGTTGAATTTCCACGTAGTCCACTGCTGTTTGAGGTCTGGACCCAGTGGCTTAAAACTCACACCGGACATGGATGCATGCAAGCCCAAAATCCCAAGAGGAGTATGGAGGAGAAGGGATTGTGGCATGGCCATCCCCCTGGGGGTGATTTCTTGCTTTCTGTCTCTGTGTGTCCCTCTCTGTCTCTCTGGCGAGCGCATGGACCCTATAGCAAAAATCTCTGAAAAAAAAAAAAAAGCAAGGAAATGTGAAGTGATAGAGGCCATAGTCTTTTTGTTTAAAGAAAAAGACTATGGTCAACACACCAAATGTCTTAGAGAAAGCAAGAAAGATACAAACTGAGAATGTGGAGGGGAAAAGAGAATGTAGGTAATTCTTCAGAAGAGTTCACATGTGAAGTAGGAGGAGATATGTTGATAGTTGGAAATAAGGGGCAAGAGAAGACTTAGTATGTACTCTTGTATTCCATTGGCAGTTCTAGTTCTAAATTTGTCCAGATTTGGATTTCGTGTTTCACACAAGCAGAAAAATTATTTCCTAAGAACAAAGTTGACAGACTCATACCCTTCATGGAACATTTAGTACACCACATATTTCCTGTGCCCATAGATCACTAAACTTATGCATAAAATCTTTCACATCTGTCCTCTATGTGGGCTACCATACAGACTTGAGGCAAACTAGAAAATACAAGAAATGAAGGGCTGGTAGATGGTGTGGTGGTTAAAGGTGCTGGATTCCCACATGGCCGACTGTGGTTCAAGCCATGGACCTGGCAACTTTCTCTCTCTCTCTCTCTCTTTCTCTCTCTGTCACTCTGTCCCTCTCTGGTCAAATTGAAATAAACAACTACATAAAGTTCAATAAAATAACTCTTAAAAAAATGGGGGATGCAGTTGGCATAATGGCTATGTCACTGGACTCCCATGTAGTCGACCATGGTTCGAGTCCCAGTCCCGGTGACTTAAACTCAACGCCGGGCACATGTGCATGTGTGCCCAAGATCCCGAGAGGAGAATGGAGGAGAAGGGATTTCAGGATGTGGCCATCCTCCCTGGGGGGGGGGGGGGGGGGGGGGGGGGGGTGATTTCTCGCTCTCTATCTCTCTGTCTCTCTCTCTCTCTTTCTGGTGAGCACACATGTCCTATAGCAAAAACCTCTCAAACAGAAAAAAAAAAAAAAAAGAAATGAAAATTCTGCTCACATGAAACTCCAATGCTGTCACACCAGTGGGAATGTCAATCACAAATAAAGCTACTCCATCATGATAATTTGTTGTACTTTTCCTTAGTTCCAGATCTGTCTTCTTCTGATTATTATCAACTATTTTTGCTTTCAAGGTTACTGCAATCCCACCTACAAAATGGCCAACTGGATCCTTCACCTGCACCTGTTGAATCAAATACATTTCAATAGTTAACATCCTTTTACAAGAAAATCCTAAAATAAGTTCCTCCTTTGTCTCAATCACATTAGTAGGCTCTAGTTCAGTAGTCAAATGTAGTTGTAAGATTGTGTTTTCCTCACTCTAGGCATATTTGATATGAATTACATTTAATTCAATTCACTGTATGGTACCTGAATGTTTAATAGGAGCAAGGTACTGTGCAAAGTACTTATCCATAAGCCACAGGTTGGGTGAAATTGTTACCAGGTCTGATCTGGGCCCTTGTTTTCTGTCAGAGTCTTAGTGAAACCCTTGTCATACTCTTATTTTTTGAGAGAGAGAGATATTTTCTATAGAGCATGTGTACTAGCAAGAGAGACTAGCAAGAGAGACAGAGCGAGAAAAAATGAAAAATCATTCCCCAGGGGGGATGACCATGCCACAGTTTCTTCTCCTCCATTCTCCTCTTGGGATTTTGGGCACACATGCACATGCACCTGCTTTGAGTTTCAAGCCGTAGGGTCCAGGACTCAAACTGCTGTCAGTCATGTGGGAGTCCCACGCCTTAACCACAACATTGCCTGCTGGCTCCTATCCCCTTGTCATATTCTTCACCACCCTGTCACCTCCAGTGTCTTCCCCATTTAAGTGTCTACACTGGCAGTCAGTAGAAGCAAGATCTTTCTGAGATCATTTTTACCCTGTACTTACACAGACTAAGTAATCTACCAGTAAATTGAAAAATGCAACTATAATAGATTTTCCAATCATCTGACCTTGATGGAATATGGAATTCCAGGCTTCAGGAAAACAGGAGTAGCAATCAAATGCAGTGTGTAGGGAGAGAGGACATATTTGACATCAGTCACGTTGGTTACACTGAAGAATTCACCTAATGGAATAATACACACTGCTTTAAGAATTTGGCGAGTAAAAGGTAGCACAATGATCTATGGTGGGTACCCACTCTGTTCCTATGTATTTCTCTATTTGGGTAGTAACATGCCATTAATCCATATTTTGTCATTTCAAATGCAATTATTAACCTAAGTCTGAATGAATGTTGTGGCTACTCATTAAGTTTGGTTTGTAGGCTGGTAACATGCCTGTTCATCTGCTTCAGCTCTAGTGTCCTGTTCCAAATCATTTGCCAGATAATTTATCCAGTTTTTTTTTTTTCTTCAAATAACAAGAGCAGTTCCTCATGCCCTCAAGAAATTCACAATTCTCTTATAAAAAACACTCACAAGAAAAACAGCTGGTTCCCATTTCCAAGGCAACATTCAAATACTAGATAATGTGATCAAAGATCTGCATTAATTTTTTTTTTTTTTTTGGGGAGAGGTTTTCGCTATAGGGCGCGTGCGCTCGCCAGACAGACAAAGAGAGACATAGAGACATAAAGCGAGAAATCACCCCCCAGGGGGGATGGTCACGCCACAATCCCTTCTCCTCCATTCTCCTCTTGGGATCTTGGGCACGCACGCACATACCCCCAACGTGAGTTTTAAGCCACCGGGTCCAGGACGTGAACCGCGGTCGACCACGTGGGAGTCCAGTGACATAGCCATTATGCTAACTGCTGGTTCCCTGTTTAAACATTATTAAATGTTTAATAATATGTAAGCAAACATGCAAATGCTCAAGGCTGCTTTTATCTCATTTCATTTCATTTTAATTTGCCAGAAGGCATGTGTGCTTGCCAGACAGAGACAGAGAGAGGGATAGGGAAAGTAAGAAAGCAACCCCCGAAAAAATGGTCCCTTCTCCTCCATTTCCCTCTTGCAATTTTGGATATGCAGTTTTGGACATGCATGTACATGTACCTGGAGCGTTTTCCAAATCACTGGATCTGTGACTCAAACCACACAGTTGACTATGTAGGATCAAGACACTTTAATCACCATGCCACTAGCTAGCCCAGCTCAAGAATGTGTTTATAATATAGATAAAATTTTATTATCTGGGACCAGCAGTTAGCGTAATGGCTATGTCGCTGGACTCCAATGTAGTTGACCGCGGTTCGTGTCCCGGACCCGGTGGCTTAAAACTCATGGCGGGTGCACATGTGTGCGTGCCCAAGATCCCGAGAGGAGAATGGAGGAGAGGGGACTGTGGTGTGGTCATTCCCCCGGGGGGTGATTTCTCGCTTTCTGTCTCTCTGTCTCTCTCTCTCTGGCAAACGCACGCGCCCTATAGCAAAAACAGCTCCCCCCAAAAAAATAAATGTTATCATCTCATTTATATGTCATGAGTAAAATTTTCTGGTACCAGTATTACCTGTTCTTTTTAATAACATAAAAGTGTGTTCCATGTATGTATGTGTAGGGATCATTCTTACACACAGAGGTCTTCATGAGCATTTCCCCTGAACAGATGTGGTAGGCAGTACTTTAGTGGACTATACTAGCAACTGTTGTTGTCTAACATTTCACCAGCAATAAGCTACAGTTTTCTATCTAAGCTTTGGAATAAGAAAGAATTATGAGAAGCAAATTTACAGATCAATTTATGAACTCACCTGTGCTCTCTTGTACTGTCACAAAAATATTTAGGTACTTGTTATTTAAATCTTCTAGACTTTTATATGAAAGGTTTTTAATTGCCTTTGAAGTATTAAAATTTATTTGTGTAACTCCATCAATCAGCTGTTTTTAAAAAGAGAAACAAAAAAGTAGAAGCTATATTAAAGAAGAACTCTTAGAAAAGGGTAATAAATTCTGCTTTCATCGGAATGCAAAATCTTCCCTTTGCAATGATGTTGTAATTACAACTAATGGTAGCACAAAGCATAAATTTGATTCTATGAGGTGTATTTATTTTTAAAAGAATTATTTATTTTATTTTATTTATTCATTCATTTATTTTAATTTGACCAGAGAAAGACACACGCACAGAGATAGAGAGAGAAAATGAAATAGCAAGCCACCAGGTCCAGGTCCTGAACTGTGGTCAGCCATGTGAGAGTGTCCAGCACTTTAACCACCATGTCACCTGCTGGCCCCATATGAGGCATACTTATAACTGATTAACATTTAAGTTGTTTCTTTTGAGCTAGGTGCTGCAGGCCATATTACAAGATGATGGAGAAAAAAATGTTAGTCAAAAATTTCTGATTCAAAATTATGTCTCATCCTGTTCAGAATCTGATGCTGTAATTGGGTACCACTGTCTATCTGATAAAACTTTATCTGAAGTCCAGGATATTGTGTCTATAAAGAGTTAAAACTGCAGAGCCAGCAGGTGGCATGGTGGTTAAGGCGCTGGACTCCCACATGGCCAACCACAGTTTGAGTCTCGGACCTGATGGCTTGCTTTCTCTCCCTTTCTCTCTCTCTCTCTTCCCTTTCTCTCTCTCTTCTCGTCTCTCTCTCTCACATACATGCCCTATAGAAGATTTAAAAATAATAATAATGATAAATAAAATTAAATAATTCTTTAAAAAAAAGTTAAAACTAAATCAGGAACTAGGTTTTGCAAACTCAAGCTTTCAAATTGAAGACAAATGTCACTGTAATTTATCTGCTTCTATCACTGGAACTTCCCAAAGCCTCAAACAGTATTCTTTTGGAGTTTTTTAGTTAAATGAAGATTTGCAGATGAAGGCCCATCTATAACCTCTATAGTCTGGTGAATTGCCCCAATTCTCTATTATTGTGAACATAGCTTGATTTCTCATTACCTGCATCGTTTGTGTTGCTCCATGCATTATTTCTTTTCTACTATCATCAAAATCTGTTTTTATTCCAAAAATGACAGAAACTTCAGCCTTAGTTACATTCTTATTATAAGAATATCTGTCAAAAGAGAACATAAGTAACTCCTCTTTTCAGAAGTTTATTTCTTCTTCTATAAGTGTGAGTGACAGAGAGAGAAACAGAGAGAGGAGAGTAGGAAAGAGAGAGAGCACCATTATTAACAGAGTCCCTGTGCCATGGTCCACCTGCAGCCCCAACTGGCCCTGGCTCATGGATACTGCCATGCTTGGCATATTCAAGGAGGTCTCTAGACACAAACCCAGAACCTTCCCATGTGTCACTTTTGTAGAGTGTTGCATTACTATCACACTACCATCTGGTCCCCAGCCCCTTTTTCCTGTAAACCAACAGTAATAATGAAATGCAGATAAAATATTACCATGTAGAACTTGGCTTTTTACTCACATCCAGTTTTGCATTTCATCTTTACACCCTGTAGTGGCAGAGCTAAGGCAGGTATTTTTACTACTATCAACAAGTGAGAAAATGGAGTCCCAGAGAAATAAGAACTTGCCCACTTCCTTCAGTTTTTATGTTCACAGAGAATTTGTGGAGACTTGAGCTTAGGCCCCAGGTCACTTTGTAAGGGACCATACTTCTACCATGACTGTAGCATGACATGGCAACGACAGGGACTCATTCTTTGCTGCTTCTTTCATCAAAATGGGTAATATCATATCCATCTCATATGAACTGGAGGGACGTTGTTTTCAGTTTAGCCCCATACTTTGCCCTAGTCAAAGAAAAACACAAACTCTCCCTATTTAAATGTAAATCAGGCCTGTGAGATCCTATAAGAAGACAGTTTTCCATGGCTCATCTGTCAAGTGTGATTTGTGGACCAGTTCAATGAATTTTATAAGTACTTTTGGAAATTAAGTTGTAAGATCAACTAACATTAACTAGGTCACAAAAAGGAAAGATGTAAACACTTTCATGTCTTTTTTTTTTGAGGGGAGAGATTTTTGCTGTAGGGCACATGTGCTTGCCAGAGAGTGAGAAATCGTCCCCTGGGGGGATAGCCACACCTCAAACCCTTCTCCTCCATTCTCCTATCAGGATTTTGGACATGCACCTAGCATGACCAGGTCCAGGATTTGAACTGCGGTCTACTACGTAGGAGTCCAGCAACAGTATCATTATGCCATCTACTGGTCCCTCATGTCATATCTTTAATATCTAAATAGGGTAGTCACCTGAATAGCAACCATGATATTCTATCTTTAGGATTCATTGCTTAGGAAATTGTAAAAGCAAGAAGATTCTTTTATTTTTTTTTTTTTTCGGAGAGGCTTTTTTTAAGGGTGCATGTGCTCATCTGAGAGAGAGAGACAGAAACAGTGAAAGGGAAAGTGAGAAATCAGTCCCAAGGGGGGATGGCCACATAGCAATCCCGTCTCCTTCATTCTCCTCCCAGTATCTTGGGCATGCACACACATGTGCCTGGTATGATTTTCAAGCCACCGGTTCTAGACAAACTAGAACTGCAGTCACCCATGTGGAAGTCCAATGATGTAACTGCTATGCCACCCGCTAGCCCCGCAACAAGATTTGAATCAGAAAACACACTTCAGGCAAATCTCCTTGAACCCACTTCCCACACTATGACAAAGAATACTAATCATAATATTTTTTATATTCTCAAAATCTTTCTTAGCATTGGGCCTCAGACAAATACTTCCATTTGATCATATCTGATTATTATCATGAAACTTGTTTCATTCAGAAACTAGATGAATCTGAAAATAAAAACTTTCTTACCTAGCTTTTATAGTAATCTTGAGGTCCTCAAAGTTTTTATGGCTAATGAAATTACTTTCTGGTTCTACTAAGATAAAAAAGTAAGGTTTCTCCAAAAATAAACCTAAGCCAATGACAACAAAAAAATACAGTTAGAACTACATATTTCAAACAAGAAACTTTCTGGTATAAAAGATAAATGAACATTGGTATGTTTCCCATTGTCATGATTATCATCAGTATCTCTGGAAAGCCTCATGCCCTCCCAAGCATGAATCAGTCTCATCTTTTTGTTCCAGCAGCCCTGTGCTGTATATTTTTGTAAATTTAATGATTTCTTATATTTGTTCCATCATTGTACATCTCTATACCACACAATATGGTTTTTCAAAGTATGTGTGTAATACACAACAATCTAATCAGGGGAGTTATCATGTACATCATTTTTAACAGAGATTTTTACATTTTTATATCTGTTAAGTATGTATCCCCTGAGTCTCTTCCACCCATCTTCTACTATCCTCCCTCCTCCTCTACTATCTCTGGTATCTGTACTAGTCCTTCCTGCTATTATATCTTCAAATAGTTCCATTTTTCCTGTAGAGTGTAAACATTCAATATATATTGAGTGAGAAAATACAGTGTTTGTCTTTCATAGTCTGGTTTATTCTTAGCATTAAATCTTTTATATTTGTCCATTTTGAATCAAATGATAGGGTCTTATAGTTCCTTATGGCTAAATATTATTCCATAATTTATGTATGCCACATTTCTTTCTTTCTTTTCTTTTTTTTTTTGGAGAGGTTTTTTTTTTTTTTTTTTTTTTTTTTTGCTATAGGGCACGTGCGCTTGCCAGACAGAGAGAGAGAGACAAAGAGAGAGAAAGCGAGAAATCATCCCCCACCCCGGGTGGGATGGCCACGCCACAATCCCTTCTTCATTCTCCTCTCGGGATCTTGGGCACACACGCACACGCACCCAGCGTGAGTTTTAAGCCACCTGGTCTGGGACGCGAACCGCGGTCAACTATATGGGAGTCCAGGGACATAGCCATTACGCTAACTGCTGGTCCCATATGCCACATTTCTTGATCAGTCATCAGTTTTTGCACATTTAGGTTGATTCCATGTCTCAGCAATTATGAATAAAGCTACAATAAATATGGATATGCAAGCATCTTTCTGACTGAATGTTTTCCTATCTCTCGTATAAATACCAAGGAGTGAGATTATTGAGTTTTATGGTAACTTTATTTATAGGTTTTTTGAGGAATTTCCAAATTGTTTTCCACAGTGGTTGTACTAACTTACATTCCTACTACAATGCAGAAGGGTTCCCTTTTGCCAGCACTTCTCGTTCCTTTTTCTTTTTTCCTTTAATCTTAGTCATACTGACTGGGGTTAAGTGGTATCTCACTGTGGTTTTGATTCATAGTTTCCTTATGATAAGAGACATTACCAAAAAATGGAAAGACTTCCCATTTTTTTTGGATTGAAAAAAATCAGTATAATCAAAATGTTAATTCTACCTAAGGTAACATACAAGTTCAATGTGATTTCAATCAAATTGCTGGTGATATTCTTCACAGTAATGGGAAAAATAATCATGAAATTTATCTGGAATTATAAAAGGCCCCACATCACCAAAAGAATAGAATAGGAAGCCACTCACTACCCAACCTCAAAATATTTTATAAAGCTGTAGTAACCAAAACAGCATGGTACTAGCACAAAAACAGACCAATGGAACAGAAAAGAGAATGCAGAAATAAACCCCAAAACATACAGCCAACTGAGCTTGTACGCTGACAAATGTTACAAGACAATGCAGTGGAGAAAATAAAGTCTTTTCAGCAAATGGTGCTGGCAGAACTGGATTTCCACAAGCAGAAAAATGAAACTGGATCCCTATCTTTCACCATTAATAAAAATCTGTCCAGATGAATCTGATATTTATATGTAAAACTTCAAGTTATAAAAACTACTGCTGGAAAACACAGGGGGAACTCTTAAAGTCATTGGAGTCGGGGACCAGCAGGTAGCATAGTGGTTAAGGTGCTGGACACTCCCACATGGCTGACTACAGTTTGAGTCCCGGACTTGGTGGCTTCCTTTCTCACTTTCCCTCTCTCTCTCTCTCTCTCTCTCTCTCTCTCTCTCTCTGTGTGTGTGTGTGTGTCTCTCTCTGGTCAAAGTAAAATAAATGAAGGAATAAATAAAATTAAAATAAATCATTTCTTAAAAATAAAATAAAATAAAGTCATTGGAGTTGGTTAAATTTTTAAAATAAGACCCCTAAGGCACAAGCAATTATTCCCAAAATAGTTGGAATTGTATCAAGCTAATTTCTGCACAGCAGAGGAAACAACTGGAGTGAAGAGAAAACCCTAAGAAAAGAAGAAAGCATTTGCAAATTATGCCTCAGATAAGGGGTTGATAATGAGAATATATAGCAAACTCAAGCAGCTCACACAAAAAATGGGCAAATGAGCTGAACAGAAAACTCACCAACAGGATATCTGAATGGTCAAAATGTCCTGCACTTTATCAAACCACCTATGTTACTGTCAAGTTGAGCTGTATATGGACAAAGTCCTGATCTTGTTTATCTGCGTAAACCTCTGCTCAATGCCTTTCATGTAGTAAGGGTTCAATAAATGTTTATTAAATCACACATTTCTTGCTTCTTTAGCATTTCTCCTGTTTAGCAATTCTCTTCCATTTCGTGTCCAAAATATAAATCTTATATTTTCATCTAGGAAAGACATCTAATTATTAGCTGTAAAAAATAACTTTCTTACAAAAATAAGAATTAGAGCAAAAAAAGTTATACTTCCTGTCTCTTTGAAACTGTAATTTACATTGGGCCAGCAGGTGGTGTGGTGGTTAAGGTGCTGGACTCCCACATGGCTGATCATGGTTCTGTCTGGATCTGGCAGCTTTCTCTCTCTCTCTCTCTCTTCCCTTCTCTCTCTCTCTATCTGGTCAAATTGAAGAAGAATAATAAAGAAATAAAAATTAAATAATTCTAAAAAAAAAAAAGAAAAAGAAAATGTAATTTACAAATACTACTTTATAAACTGCTTTCAGGTCTGTCTTCTTCTTAAACCCATTCCAGAAGTAATATCAGACTTCCCAATCCTATTTACCATGCCCTGCTCTGCAGGTTGCATAACCCTATAAGAGAAAGCCGTCTTTCAGAGAGAGGGAAGACTTGGCTCTGGGGTAACCAGAGCAGATGGGGAGGGGCTGGCTATAGAAAGGCAGAAGAAATATAATACTATTCTGGCTGCTTCTCTCTGTGTACAAAAAAAAAAAAAAAAAAAAAAAAAAAAAAAGTTCTCTAGGCCCACAGGAAAAAAAAAAAAAAAAAACAAACAAACATAGTAAGGACTTTATATCTGGGAACACCATCCAAAAGAATTAAAATGCAACTTCAAAGGGGTATTTCATTGCTTCAGAGAACATTCTGTTGCTGTGGCTTTAGTACATAAAATGTTTCAATTTTTTAAAGAGGCTTAAATAATAAAAATAATAAATAAAATTAGGGTGTGTGGTGCCTAGAGAGAGACAGACAGACAGAGACAGTGAAAGTGAGAACTCACTCCCAAAGGGGGATTGTCATACTACAATCCCATCTCCTCCATTCTCCTCCCAGGATATTGTCCACACACACACACACACACAGACACACACACACACACGCACATACCCAGTGTGAGTTTTAGGTCACCAGGTCCAGGACTCAAACTGCAGTCAGCCATGAGGGAGCCCACTGATATAAACACTACACTATCCGCTGGCCCAATATTTCATATTTTTACATGTCCTACTCTTTTTTCCTTATTATAAATACCTCTCATCTACCTGGTGAGTAGAAGACATAGTTTAAATAGCTTACTAACAAATTAACTTAAGAACATATAAATTAAATACTGGGTCACTGGAAAAGTCATGACATATTTTTTTCAGTGCAAAAAAATGCATGGTGACTCTTCCAAAGACCCAGTATTTTAGTAAGTTCTTATGAGGAATGAAAAAAGGAGCTACTTACAAGTTAATATCAGTACAATTAATATGAGTACTGTATTTCCAAAGTACATATATTACGTTTTATTCCAAACACATAATCATTTTTAAGGCTGATGAGAAAGAACCCTCAGCTTTGGGATCAAAGGTGGGATTCTGGTTCTCAATCTAGACAAAGTAATTGTGAGAATCTGGTCAAGGGGTTCAGCTAGATGATTCCTAATAGCATCAAAGAACCATGGATCTTGCAGAGACATTATCTAATCCTATCCACTTATTAGATTTGACCCCCTACAGAACTATGATGAGGAAACAAGTCCAGAGAGTTCAGTAACTGAATTGAAGTGAACCAAACAGAGAGCCCCAGATCCTTAGCCTTCTGACTCCCAGTCTACCTTTCTCCATCACACCTCAAAGAGACAGCGAGGGAAAAGGTTAAAGTACTTCAATGTGGGGCATAGTCACACTAAAATTCCTTTTCCTCCTTTTCTCCATCTTGTTGTGATTTGGAGTACACATCCACACATGCCCAGTGTGTTTTTCAAGCTAGTGGGCTGGGATTCAAACCATGGTTGGCCATATGGGTTACAGCTCCCTTCACCACTAGGCTGTGGGGCTGGCCTCCCTTCTTTATTCTTTACTGAGTCTTAATTCTACAAAATTATTGATGACAACTTTTTAAAAGATACATTTATATTTGGAAATCTCATTTATAAGAAATTACCATAATTTTTAATCTCAAAATATGTAGTCCCTGTTGTTGTGAAGTCCTCTTTGTATTTAGCTTTAATTGTCCATAAACCGTATCTGTGAAAGCAAGACATTTAAAATTTTAGGTATCATCAAATAATGTATCTTTAATCCACCCATGGATTAGAGCTAATATCCAAAGGAACACTTGAGTATAGGCCAAGTCCTTTCCCAAATGTTTTACATGTGTTAATTCAGTCTTCACAAACATACATGTAATAGATTATACTATTACCCCTATTTTATCATCAGAAAACTGAGGCCCAGTGAGGTGAAATAACTTTCCCAGGGACACAAAGCTAGTAGAGCTGGGACACAGCTCGGTCATTTCAGCTCTTAAGCCCTTGACCATAGCTCCATGCTTTGATTACCCTGACAGTAGTTTAGATTTATGCATAAAATTAATTAGTATGCCATATTTGAAATATGTTTTAAAATTATAAACAAAAATAGGCATTAAAAAAATACACTGATTGGGAACCAGCAGTTAGCGTAATGGTTATGTCGCTGGATTCCCACGTAGTCGACTGTAGTTCGCGTCCTGGACCTGGTGGCTTAAAACTCACGCCGGGCGCGTGTGCATGCGTGCCCAAGATCCCGAGAGGAGAATGGAGGAGAAGGGATTGCGGCGTGACCATCCCCCCTGGGGGGTGATTTCTCGCTTTCTGTCTCTATGTCTCTCTCTGTCTGTCTGGCGAGCGCACGCGCCCTATAGCGAAAAAACCTCTCCAAAAAAAAAAAAAAAAAAAATACACTGATTGAGACCAGCAGGTGGTGTGGTGAAGGCACTGGACTCCCAACATGGCCAACCACAGTTCGAGTCCCAGACTGATGGCTTACTTTCTCACTTTCCCTCTCTATCTCTGTCTCTCTCTCTGATGAGCACACATGTCCTATAGCAAATTAAATAATAATAATAAATGAAATTAAATAAATATTTTTAAGACACCGTTGTTTTTATTTTATTGATTCTCTAGTTTATCATAGTATATATTTGACAAGAAAATATTTTTCATTTAAATCACTATTCAGTTGATGAACCAATCTTGAAACATAATCATATTACTAAATATATATTCTATATAGTTTGCCAGAAAGTTAGGACTACATTTCTAGGACTATTTGATCAGGTTAAACTCACCTGAATTATACAAATGTATAGTTTTGGAAATCCTACAACTCAAGGTCAGTGTGAAATTATTTTTAGAGGAGTGGTATGATAGAAGCAAAGAGCACAAATGAGCTTGCTATCAGAGAGATCTAGGTTCCCATTTCATTCTCATCACTTAATAATTATATGATCTTGAACAAGTCTATAAATTCATCTGAGTCTTAGTTTACTTATTTTGCAAATGGAAATAATAAGGATCTTGCAGAGTACTTGGCACATAGCGAAGAGCCATAAATGTCAGTTCCCTTACCTTTTGAAGTGTTACATTTTCTAGGCATTATACAATATAAAGACCCAAGTAATATTGTAAAATATCTTCCAAGTTCTAGGAATATGAACTAAAATGCCAGAGAAATTTTCAAAATTTCTAAGGAATATTAAACACATGCTAGCGGATGTCAAGTATTTGTACTTTTTTATTTTTCCCTCTTCTACTGTGCTCTCAACATTTTGACAGAGGGTCTACATTCCCATAGTGTCCACTACACTGGACTTTGCTGTGAACAGAGCAGTCTAGCCTGATGCTTACAGCTGGTAGTATTACATCAAGACTTCTGCCTTGATGCAGAAGAGTCCAAGTACCTTTTCTTAGGTCAGGTTACTCACCAGGCCTGATAATAGCCAAAACCAAAATTTCTTTAAATCAACACCTTTCGGTTTTATATAAATGGTTCCACTGAATTATTCAATAACCCCAAGTGCTTCCACTGCTTTTAAGAGAAATAACTTTACCAACAAATTATTTAAAATACTTAGGATTAGAAGAAATTCTGAAGTCAGGAAAAGTGATAATTCCAGTGTAATTTGTTTTCTCTAGGACGGCAACCTCTGACCCTTCTGGATCCTCAAATGAAAAGGAAGACAAAAACACAAGGTTATATTTCTTAACAACCTATAAATACAGAACCCACACATAAACATAATATGTGATGGGTAGTTCTTACAGCTATAGTCACTAATATGTTCTAAGAAACTTTGTTAGAACTAAGCATATGCGATGCTGGCCTAGCATTGAGGCCACATCCACACTGGTCAGACTTGTTAACAAAGATTACTTTCTAAGACACAATGGCATATTATGAATGGGCATAAGTAGTACAGTAAATATGTAAGATAATGCTAAATAAATTTCCAGTGGACACCTTCCCCTTCTCTCTTTTTCCTGAACTTCTAGGATGATTTTTCTCAAATACCATTTTCAAAATGTCACTGCCATGGCCAAAAGTCTCCCTTAGCTCATTATTGACTTTATATCAAACCCCAACACATCTGGATTTGCCACAGCAATTGTTCCCAATCTGTTCATGTCTTTTCTTCATGGGGAATTCTAACAGGGGCATGGTAGGATCTATGAGGACAGATATTCACCTTTATGATAGGTTCAGTTGAATCCATCTGTCCCACTACAACTTTGCAAATGCAAAATAATACACCAGAGCTGCCACATCTCTCCCTGAAGTGTTATGAGCCAGTCGGTGGGGGCTAAGCCACATGGCTGTCTGCATGTCTTGCTTCCTCCTGGCTGCAGACCTCTACTCCTTCTGCTTTGATAGCTTCCCTATCAAATTTTCTCCATGGTATTCTTTATGGACCAGCATAGGACTTGCCCTAGTCCTTCAATAATCTCCTCCAGAGAGGGAGCCATCATCCTCAGCAGCTTGCCTTCCTGGTCTATTCATCCCATATCACTCCTTATTTTGTTAACTATATTATACAAGTGTTATTATATAATTACGTGTCCTTGTCTGGTCTCCCAAATTTGGATGGTCCTAGAAGGACACACCTCATAATCCACCAAATAAATGGAGAGAAGGTAAGTGTTAAGGCTCTACAGATAGACGTAGGTTTGAATCCTAATTCAGCTAATTATTATCACTATAATCTCAGTGGCTATTTGATTTCTCTAACTCTTAGCCTTTTCATCTATAAAATAGGGATAATACTTACACTGATCTTTGTGTGTGTGTGTATGTTTTTGTTGTTGTTGTTGTTTTAGACAGTGTTTGCCATGTTGAGATCCTTCTACTTTAGTCTACCAAGAGACTCAGACTTCAGACATAAGCCATTGTGTCAATCTTCTTAGGGTGGGCCAGAATAAAACTGGGCCTCCCATATAGTTTCAGCCTGTGGAGCAGCAGCCATCCAGCATATGCTACCACAGCTAGGCCTATATTGATCTGTAAGGCTGTCATGAGACTATAATGCATGTTGTACTCTTCTCACAGGTATCATATTTTATACTTCTGTAATCATTGCCACATCTGTCCTTGCCTCATAGATAACAAGAGAATACAAACTGATTAACTGACCCATTTTACAGATGGAAGTCATCAAAATGTGTTCTTCAATGAAACCATCAAAATATATTCCAACTAACATTTAATTTATACACAAAATGTCAATTAGAATAAAAGTATAAAATTACTAGGTTGTACACATAGTAAATGCAGAAAAATACTTGTTGGATTTAAATAGTGAATAAATTGATGCCACATATAACTACAGTTATAATAATGAAAATTTTTTACTCATGTAAAGGAAATATCAAGGTTACATTTTGGATTAAGTTAATGATATACTCACTATAAAAGTTAAGGCAACTTCTCTTTGGGCTGGCTTTAGGTCTTCATCCAATGAATAAACTCTAACCTTTACTGTAAGAAAAATTGTCATCGTCTATAACTTGATTCAACTCTAAATTATGTCAATATTACTAAGAACCATATAACACAAAGACATGAAACTAAAAATAAAATTAAGGAAGCCTGAAACAAAATCAAGCTTATAAGAAAAGATGGATTAGGATGCTGGACCTGAACTTTACATTAAAGTGAAAAAAAAATTCTTTTCATGAAAAATTTCCTGAATGAGTTAAATATTTATGTGTTTAAAATATAAGTTAACTTACTAAGAACGGTTCTAATCCAACCTTTTGTACTGTTAAGCCACAACCACTGATAGATAAGAAAGACTGCAGCTTACTGGTATCTGAAAGTATTATAAAGTAGAAGAGGAAGAACCAAAGCAGAGTATTATCTCAGAAGCCTGTCGATGAAGCATTCTCTAATCCTGAAAGAAGATGTAGGCAAGAATATGTGGATCTAGGGACCAGCAGGTGGCGTGGTGGTTAAAGCACTGGACACTCCCACATGGCAGACCATGATTCAAGTCCCAAATCTGGTGGCTTGCTTTCTCACCTTTCACTCTGTGTGTGTGTGTGTGTGTGTGTGTGTGTGTGTGTGTGTCACTCTGGTCAAATTAAAATAAATGAATAAATAAAAGTAAATAAATAATTATTCTTTTTAAAAAAGGAATATGTGGGTTTCAAGGTGTGATTAAGTACTTGGGCATTCAGAAGAATGAGACCCTTATAGGCATGACCTCTCTCCTTTTACTCATAATCATCTTCTAGTCAGGTGTCCAAGAGATCATGCTATTGAAAAGTCCAAGTTCATGTGTACTGGCAGGGACCTTGTCCTGTTGCTAAAATTATGGTGGTGATCTCCATTTTCACTCACCTAATTAGCATCATGACTATTACCATCAACTTCAATGGCCATTCAAAAAGTGATACTAATTCAGAACACCCCCTTTCTTCCTTCTCTGGAGATAATTTATAAGAAGGAACTTACAGAAAGAAGACTGAAATCTTTTTCAGCTGAAACATAAGATAGATATTGCTAGGTGGATTTTGCAATTTAATTCACAATTTCAATTTTAATAAGAAGTTGAAATATTTTTGTGAAAAGAAATGTTACTGAAAACAAAAAATGAGATTCTTTTTTTCTTTTTTTTTTTTTTTTTTGGAGAGGTTTTTGCTATAGGGTGCGTGCACTTGCCAAACAGAGAGAGACAGAGTGACAGAAAGCGAGAAATCACCCCTAGGGGGGATGGCCATGCCACAATCCCTTCTCCATTCTCCTCTCGGGATCTTGGGCATGCACGCACACGTGCACAGCGTGAGTTTTAAGCCACGGGGTCCGGGACACGAACCGCGGTCAACTATGTGGGAGTCCAGCGACATAGCCACTACCTAAACTGCTGGTCCTGAGATTCTTTTTTTCAAATGAAAACTCAGCTTCTGTTAACCCTAAGTTATACAATATATCTCTTCAGGGTTTGGGTCTTTTTCTAAAGCCTTTTGAAGAGTCTTGGCATCATTCTAAAAAAGGTCTTTCCTAATTCTAAATTATAAAAAATATACTTATAGTTTGTTTATTCCTTGCTTTTATGGATTTTGAATCTTTAGTTCATATGATCTTTATTTGTCTGTATGATATAAAGAGAACATTATCTTCATTTTCTTCCCCCAAAGATAAGCCAGTTGTCCAGAAAATATTCATCAGGTCATCCCACGCTTTCTCCATGGATTAAAATTCCCTCTTTACTATACCTGGCTGACCCGAACTGTAAACAGGTCTGTCTGTCTGAATGAAAAGAAATCCATTGTCATAACGTAGTGGAATCTTTGTTGCTTTTGAAAAGTGGACAGATACAACTTCTAAATATACATGTGAAACCACATTTGGCCCTCCAGATAAATCTTTTGATTGTATCTATTTAAAAAAAAAAAAAAAAAAGAGAGAGAGTTAGCAGAGTAATAGTACATCAAATTCTGAAATAACAAAAAGTGACTTTTTCATATCTACATTATTTGAATAATTATATATTTTCAACAAACTTTAGTTTTATAAAACAATACATTAAATTTTCTCCAGAAACACTTTTGTATTTTGGTTTCTTATCAAATTTAGTTTGAAACAAATACTCTTTTTTTGTAGAGGTGCCTTAGAGTGCTTTCACTCACAGGAGTGAGAAACAGAGACAGTGAGAGGAAAAGAGAGAAATCACCCGCCAGAGGGAAGGGCCACACCCAAATTCCTTTTCCTCCATTCTCTTCCTGGGATCTTGGGCACACACACACATATGTACCTGGCATGAGTTTCTTTTTCTTTTTCTTTGAGATTTTTACTATAGAGCATATGCTCTCATTGGAGAGACAGAGAAACAGAAAACAAGAAATCACTCCCCCCGGGGGGGTTTGCCACACCACAATCATTTCTCCTACAGTCTTCTCTAGGGATTTTGGGCATGGACAAACACAACCAGCATGAGTTGCTGGATGCAGGACGTGAACCTCAGTTGACTACATGAGAGTACAACAATGTAACCATTATGCCATTTGCTGGCCCCCTTTCTTTTCTTTCTTTCTGTTTTTTCCCCCCCAAGAGTGTGTGTGCTCACTGGAGAGAAAGATATAAACAGACAGATAAAGTGAGAAGAAAGAAATTGCCCCCCAGGGGGGTGGCCACACTGCAATCCCTTCTCCTTCATTCTCCTTCCAGGATCTTGGGTACACACACACACATGCACCATGCATGAGTTTTTTAAGCCACCAGGTCTAGGACTCGAACCGTAGTCAGCCATATGGAAGTCCAGTGATGCAAGCTACGCCATCTGCTGGTCCCAATGTGAGTTTCAAGCCACTGGGTCTGGGACCTGAACTGAGGTCAGCCATGCAGGATTCCAGCAACAGAACTGCTATGCTATCTGCTGGCCCCTTAAATAAAAATTTTAAAAGTAATTGTCTCAGGGCCAGCAGATTGCATAGTGGTTATGTCATTGGACTCCCACATGATTGACAGCTATTCCGGTCCTGGATCCAGAGGCTTGAAACTAACGCAGGGCACGTGTGTGTGTGCGCGCGTGCGTGTGTGTGTGTCCAAGATCCTGGGAGGAGAATAGAGGAGAAGAGACTGAGGTGTGGCCACTCTGGGGGACGATATCTCACTTTCCCTCTCACTGTCTCTGTCTCTCTCTCTCTCTCTAGCAAGCCCACATACCCTAAGGCTAAAACCTCTTAGAGAAATTTTTTTTTAATTTTTTTTTATTTAAGCCTGCCTCTGCAGCTCAGCAGTAATGTGCTGCTCAAGAAAAGCCAATACCACATGGTAACCATGGTTCGAATCTGCAGCCCCATTAGCCTGAAACATGTCAAACAAATACGCAAATGCCCAAGATTTGTTGAGCTAGAGGGCTGGAGAAAGAGGATCACAGAATAATAAGACCCTTTGTCATGACTGATAAGACATGGAACCAACCCAAATACCTATGAACAGATGAATGGATTGAAAAGTGTAGCACATATGGGAACCAGCAGTTAGTGTAATGGCTATGTCGCTGGACTCCCACGTAGTGGACCGTGGTTCGCGTCCCGGACCCGGTGGCTTAAACTCACGCCGGGCGCATGTGCGTGCGTGCCCAAGATCCCGAGAGGAGAATGGAGGAGAAGGGATTGCGGTGTGACCATCCCCCCTGGGGGGTGATTTCTCGCTTTCTGTCTCTATGTCTCTGTCTGTCTGGCGAGTGCACGTGCCCTATAGTGAAAAACCTCTCCAAAAAAAAAAGAAAAAAAAAAAAAGTGTAGCACATATACTCTATGGAATACTATTTAGCCATAAAAAATAAGAAGACTCTAGCATTTGATAGAAATTGGTCAAATATGGAAAATGTATTGCTGAGTGAAGCAATCCAGGCTATGAGAGACATTGTATGTCCCCCCTTAATACATACTGATAGTCTACACTCTAGTTTGAAAGACTGGAGGACATAAAAGCAGTGAAAATAGTTATGGACACTGGAGACAGTGTGGAAGAGGGTGGGAGAGGGGAAGAGTAAAGGGAAGGAAATCCCAGGAAAAAATAGAGACGCCAAACATGTGTGGGACACAGAAATGTTTTATTACCTGTTGATGATAACATGTATAGTATTCTCAACTATACTAGTGTGAGGTGTATTTTATGTTGGGTAAATTCTCTTTACAACACAAATGATGTATAGTGATTGAATGTTTAAAAAAGTAATAAGAATGAAAAATAAATAAAAATAATTAAAAAAAAAAAGACCCTTTGGAGGGTGATTTTCTTTCTCTCTCTCAAGTACATGCTCTGTTGTAAATACAGAAAAATAAAACTCATCCTGATTTAATGTTTATTAAAAAGGAAAATTGCTGAAAACATTAATTTTTTTTTTTTTTTTTTTGGAGAGGATTTTACTATAGGGCATGTGTGCTCGCCAGAAAGACAGAGAGCGGCAGAGAGACAGAAAGTGAGAAATCACCCACCAGGGGGGATGGCCACACTGCAATCTTTACTCCTCCCTCTTGGGCACGCATGCACATGCTCCCAGCGTGAGTTTTAAGCCACTGGGTCCAGGACTCAAACCGTAGTCGACTACATGGGAGTCCAGTGACAGCTATTACACCATCTGCTGGTCCCAAAAAATTAATTTTATCAAGATTATTTATTTAAATTTATTTACTACTATTCTTTCTTAATTTGCTATAGGGCACATGCTCTCACCAGAGAGAGAAAAAGAGAAAGTGAGAAAGCAAGCCACCAGGTCTAGGACTTGAACTGTGATTGGCCTTGTGGGAGTCCAGTGCCCTAACCTCCATGTCACCTGTTGGTCCAAAAAAATTAATTTTTAATAGACAAAATAATAAAAAGTAATTAAGAAAAATACCAAAATATCAAAAGCTTTTCAATAGTAGAAGCATGGGAGAAGGAGGGGCGGGAATTCCTATGTCAAAGAGAGAGTGACAAGATGAGTTGTTACTTGGTAGTGCAAATGAACAAAGTATCCCTTATATTTATATTTGGACTTACACTGAAAGTCTAAATCTTTCACTTACTATTTTTTATTGGTAACTATAATTAGTATGTGGCCCTCTTCACATATATTGCATAGGGTCAGTGTACATATATTTTTTTTGTGAGAGGTTTTTGCTAGAGGGCACGTGCGCTCACCAGAAAGACAGAGAGAGACAGAGAGATAGAAAGCAAGAAATCACCCCCCAGGGTGGATGGCCACCCCGCAATCCCTTCTCCTCCATTCTCCTCTTGGGATCTTGGGCATGCACGCACATGAGCCCAGCGTGAGTTTAAGCCACCGGGTCCAGGACTTGAACTGAGGTCGACTATATGGGAGTCCAGTGACATAGCCTTTACACTAACTGCTGGTCCCTCAGTATATTTTTTTTAAAGAATGGGTTGTTTTTCCTTAAACATTGTTCACAGATTTGTTTGAAAGAAAATTTGTTTGGCTGAAATCCAAAGGAAAAGTACAAAAAGTTTATGATAGATACATATTTTGGGAAAAATGTATTTCTTTTCTTTTTTTGAGAGATTTTTGCTATAGGGTGCATGCACTTGCTGGAGAGACAGAGAGAAAGCAAAAAATCACCACCACCACCCCCCTAGGGGGATGGCCACACTGCAAACTCTTCTCCTCCAATCTCCTCTTGGGATTTTGGGCATGCATGCACATACACCTAGCATGAGTTTCAAGCCACTGGGCCTGGGACCCAAATTGCAGTTGACTACGTGGGAATCTAGTGCCTTAAGCACTGCCCCACTGCTGGACGCAAAAGTATTCTTTAGAGAACTATGAAATTAAAATACTGCAGTACATAGTTTAGGAAAGCAAATTTTCAAAATGCTCTTTATTCATTTATCTGAAATTTTTAAAACAACAGAGACCAATCTGTTTGTTGGGGAGGGGGAAGATGTATATTTTTTACTCTCATATTACACAAAGTTAAAGTATCTAAATGATCTTCCTAGTATTCACCATGTAATTTTTTTATGCCAGAGGGAGTATGTATGCATGTATAAGCATGCAAGAGAAAATGAGAGTGAAAGAGACAAAGCACCCTCTTACCACTACTAGGGCCCAATCACAACACAATCTCCTTTCTTTCAATTCTCTGTCTTGTCACAATCCTCAGCTAGGACCTGAACCCTGACTGGCCATGGGGATCTGGTTTTCTCTGTACAGTGTCTAACTGCTGTACTATCAGGTCAGTCCTCATCTGTTTACCTTAATAACCTTTATTAAGGTTATTTTATTTTATCATATATGTGTGTGTGTGTGTGTGTGTGTATGGTTTTTGCCATAGGGCAAGTGTACTCACAGGGGAAAAACAAAGACAGTGAGAGAGAAAATTAGAAATCAACCCCCAGGGAGTATGGCCATGCTGCAGTCCCTTCTCTTTCGTTCTACTCCTGGGATTTTGGGCACAAATGTACACTCACCTGGCAGGATATCCAAGTCACTGCATCTAAAACTTGAACCATGATTGGCCATTTGGGAGTCTAGTGCTAAAACCACTACACCACCTGCTGGTCCCTTCATTCAGACTTTTTTACATTGACCCCCAAATCAGAAATAGATTCTCCATTTAACATTTTCCATTATTTATAGATATAAATGTATGACACATAACCTCGCATTGACTAGTGAAGTCACTTAATACTAAGATACATCACATTTTTATCCACATATGTAAAATGAATCAATGAGCCACCTATGGTATATTTTACAAAGAAACATTTGATATGTGAAAGAAAATATTTTAAAAATACCTACAGTTAACTTTGCAGAGTTTTGGAATTTATTTTCTGGAGATAAAGTAACTTGGCCAAGAGAATATACAAAAGTCTTGTCGGGATAACTTTTAACAGCAATGGTCACAGAAAATGATTCTGTGTATCCATGGACTTGAATTACCACATTTTCAGAGGCTCCAACATAGAACACTTTAGGTGCTGTGACAATGTATCTGTTGAGATATGTAAAATCATAGAGTCAATGTATTAATAATATTAACTTTAAAATATTGTTCACTTAGGATAGTTAATAAAGATTATTAATATTTCTTAAACTTAACAATGTATATTTTTACTTCTCAAAATTTTGTTATTAATGATGAAGTCAGATAGTTTTCTGAAACCATCCTAAGGATGAAGTTTAAGGAGGCAGATGGAAGTAATTCTGATCAGTGCAGTCAATGTCTGAGTCTCCTACAAGATGTGCAAATAAGAATTACACTTCTGTCTTTTGAAGAATCTGTTTTCAAACAAAATAGTAATCAGGAAGTTACACTGAAGGCAAGGGTAACAGCCTAAGCAAAACACAGGGTATTAAAATACAAGCCATGCAAAGTTTACAAAGTACTTGTATCAGAAAACAACTGGACAATAGAGAAAGGAGAAAATTTACTTGGAGTTCTCAGAAGTAGAAAGTTAACTTCACGTGACATTGATTACATTTTTCATTCTGTAAAGATACATTTCAGATGAAAATGGCATCCTTCACTTACGTTTGCTCTTGTCCCCAACATCTTCCCAAGTAGAAAAAAATACAGATTATGCTTATAATGTCCATGGCATTTGATTCTTGACACAGACTTACTGAAAACTACCCTCCTTTTTGTGAAGTCAGCTTGAAGAATTTGGTTAAATTAGTTCTCAGGTTAATTATTAATATCAGATAGTGGAATTACTGAGAAGGAAACCTAAAGTTTTAAATAATAACCTTTTACTGTCCATAGATAATTCTAGAACAGGGAGAAACTTCATTTTCACAATCAACATGGAAAAGACACTGAAATGGGTCTCTAGGAAAGTGTTTCAAAGCTGGATAAAGATGTGAAATACGTGGAGACTGCTTTGGCCTTGCACATTTTTTATACTAAATTTTTTTGAGAGGTTTTTGCTATAGAGTGCATGAGCTCACCAGAGAGAGACAGAGAAAGGCAGAGAAAAAAAAGTGAGAAATCACCCCCCAGGGATGATGGCCACACTGAAATACCTTCTTCTCCATTCTCCTCATGGGATTTTGGGCATGCATGCACACTTGCCCGGCATGTGTTTTAAGCTGCCAGGTCCAGGACTTGAACCACAGTTGACTACATGGGAGTCCAGCAACGGTTCCTTCCTAAAAGTTGTTTTTTTTTTTTTCTTTTTAGACTAATTTTTTATTTCTAAATTTGCTATAGGGTGTGTGTACTCACCAAAGAGAGACAGAGAATACTCACCAAAGAGAGAGAGAGAGAGAAAATGAAGAAAAGTGAGAAAGCACTTCCCCAGGGAGGATGACCATTCCACAATCCCTTCTCTTCCTTTCTCCTCTCAGGATTTTGGGCATGTATGCACATGCACCTGGTGTGTGGTTTTGTTTTGTTTTAAAGAGAGATTTTTGCTATAGGGTATGTGCACTTGCCAGAGTGACAGAAAGCAAGAAATCACCTCCCAGAGTGGATGGCCATGCCACAGTACCTTTTCCTCCAGTCTCCTCTCAGGATTTTGGGCACACACACAAATGTGCTTGGTGTGGGTTTTAAGCTACCAGGTCTGGGAATTGAACCACAGTTGATTTCATGGGAGTCCAGCAACGTAACCATTACTCTATCCACTGATCCCCCTGTTGTGTTTTTTCAAGCCACTAGGTCCAGGACTTAAACCATGCAGTCCATCATGTGGGATCCAGTACCTTAATCCCACACCATTGGCTGGCCCAGCTTGCACATTTTTAGGATGTAGTAGGTACAGTTGACATCTTAACCAGATTCCCCTCCCTTTTTATTAGAGTGTTTTTGTTTGTTTGTTTGTTTTGCCAACGGGCATGTGCACTCACCAGAGCAGGAGAGAGACAGAGACAGTGAGAGGGAAAGTGAGAGATAAACCTCCCATGGGAGTGTCCATGGCCAATCCCTTCTAACTCCATTCTCCTCCTGGGATCTTGGGCACATAAGCACATGCGCCTGGTGTGATTTTCAGGTCGCTACATCCAGGACTTGGAACCACAGTCGGCCATGTGGGAGTCCAGCAATATAACCACTTTGCCACCTGCTGCTCTCTTGACCAGATTCCCTTTATCAGGCATTCTACAAATGCTGTGAGTGTTGGTTGCTAAAATTTCCTAACTGGGGAACCAGCAGTTAGTGTAATGGCTATGTGGCTGGACTCCCACGTAGTCGACCACGGTTCTTATCCTGGACCCGGTGGCTTAAAACTCACGCCGGGCGCGTGTGCGTGCGTGCCCAAGATCCCGAGAGGAGAATGGAGGAGAAGGGATTGCGGCGTGACCATCCCCCCTGGGGGGTGATTTCTCGCTTCCTATCTCTCTGTCTCTCTCTGTCTGTCTGGTGAGCACACGCGCCCTATAGCGAAAAGCTCTCAAAAAAAAAAAAAAAATTTCCTAACTGCATGTTTCTCCAGGTAATTTACCTCACCTGTGGAAGATAGCCTGTCCAGAAATACCTTGAAAGTTACATTCTCTCCCTGATATCAGTGCACTCGTAACTGGCGGATTCTGGGATACAACAGGATAGGTTCCTTGCTACCAAGTGAGACAATTTGGCAGTATCATTCAGACTCCAGAGTGCCTACAAGATACTGAATCTAGACTTCAGCTGATACCACATTTTTGCTTAGCTTCTCCTTTCCTGCCTACTCTCTTCATTGCTTACATATTCTCAAGAGCAGTCTCTCAGTAAACCACTTAGAGGACAATCTCTCTCCATCTTAGGATCTGATTAAGGAACATGGAAGAGGACTACCACCCTGGGCTCCATACGGAATGTGTTAGGTCTGTTAGAGTCCACAAAAACTGTACCAACCCTTTTAAAGCAGATTCAAAGTCTCAAGGCAATCTCTCAAATGCTGAGGTATTTCCAGGAACTCTGGGCTAGAAATAAGCATTCAATAACCAGGAATGGGCAAGGAAATTATAAAGCTATTGCTGACTTAGACTTCCTCCAGCCTGTGCCCAAATGCATGCAAGAACACATACTGCATTACAAGTGTCTGGGTATGCTGGTCAGTGTGGCTGGTAGTTAGGATGGTTGGTTTTGCAATTGCCTCTTCACTTGTCTCTTTTCCCTTCTAGGCTATAAGTTCCATGAAGATAGGAACCTGGTCTCCCAATGCACTGTACTACATGGCCAGCCAAAAGCGACACACCCCAGGACTTATCACAGTGCCTAAAAGATACTTAAGCCCTAGATATTTGTTGCCAAATGCATGATCATGTGGGCCAGGGGAGATAATATGGAAAGGTAGGCTGAGGGCAGGTTGTCTATGGCATTGAATGCTAAGGAGTTGGAATTTTATTTTGTATATAATTGAAAAGGAACAAGAACTTTTTTTTTTTGGAGAGGTTTTTGCTATATGGCATGTGCGCTTGCCAGACAGACAGAGAGAGACAGAGAGACAGAAAGCGAGAAATCACCCCCCAGGGGGGATGGCCACACCGCAATCCCTTCTCCTCTGTTCTCTCGGGATCTTGGGCACGCACGCACACGCGCCCAGCGTGAGTTTAAGCCACCGGGTCCGGGAATCAAACCGCGGACAACTACATGGGAGTCCAACGACATAGCCATTACGCTAGCTGCTGGTCCTGGAACAAGAACTTTTTTTAAAAGAGATTTTTGCTATAGGGCCCGTGTGCTTGCCAGACAGACAAAGAGAGACAGAGAGACAGAAAGCAAGAAATCACCCCCAATAAGGGGATGGGGGCACTGCAATCCTTTCTCCCTATTCTCCTCTCAGGATCTTGGGCACACATGCACATGTGCCCGGTGTATTTCAAGCCGCAGGGTCCGGCACTTGAACTGTGATTGACTACATGAGAGTTCAGCAATATAACCATTACACCATCTGCTGGTCCCAGGAACAAGAACATTTAAAACTGGTTTGCCAGGGACCAGCAGGTGGTGTGGTAATTAAGGTACTGGACACTCCTACATGGCTGACCATGGTTTGAGTCCTGGACCTGGTGGCTTGCTTTCTCCCTTTCCATCTCTCTCTCTCTGGTCAAATTAAATAAATAAGTAAAATTAAGTAAATAACCCTTTAAAAAAAAAAAAGAACTATTTAATTGATTCTATTTGCCATTATTCTTTTTTAATTTGACCAGAGAGAAAGGAAAAGGGAGAAAGCCAGCCGCTAGGTCCAGAACTCAAACTATGGTTGGTCATGTAGAAATCCAGTGCCCCCAAGCACCATGCCACCTGTCGGCTTCAATAAATTCTATAAAAATAAAATAAAACTGATTTGCCATGGATCAACCGTGTAGCCTACTGGTTAAGGAAACTGGATTACATATGGCCAAATGTGGTTTGAATCCTGGCCCTAGAGGCTTGAAAAACATACCAGATGCTTGTGCATGAGTCCTCAAAATCCCAATAGGATGGGGGACCAGCAGGTGGCGTGGTGGTTAAGGTGCTGGGCACTCCCACATGGCCGACCACGGTTCGAGTCCCGGACCAGGTGGCTTCCTTTCTCACTTTCCCTCTCTCTCTTTCCTCCTCTGTGTCTCTCTCTGGTCAAATTAAAATAAATGAGTGACTAAATAAAATTAAATAAATAATTAAAAAAAAATCCCAATAGGATGGATAATTGGAGGAGAAGGTAGTGCAATGTGACCAAGGCCCCCGGGGGTGGGAATTGCTTTCTCCTTCTTTCTTTCTGTCTCTCTCTGGTGAGTGCATAGACCCTGTGGTAATTTAAAAAGGAATAAATAAAAGAAAAATATTTCTAAAAAAGGAAAGATATACCATGAAAGCATTATATTTTGATAATTTGTTAAACAGAAATTTTATAACTACAAAGGTAGACTACTAGAATTTTATGAGTAGTGAATGAGCACTCTCATGAAAGTGATGTTGCTGAAAAGTACACATGTCCTCTGACCTGAGGCTAGTATGCTAATATTTAAACCACTTTTTGGATTTTGAACCTTATCAAACAGGAACTGAAGAAACAGTTACTGGAAAATTGGTAATCAACAATGAACTGAAAAGGATGGTTTAATGTCAAAGGTAAAATCTAGTATCAATCTAGTCCAGCTCATTTTCAGACCAATGACTGAAAATACTCTCACCTGAGAGTGATTGTAGCTGTGTTTTAATTTTTGGCAATTATCTCAGTAACTGAAACCATCTTAAGAAGAAAATTACTTTATTTAAAAAGCATATTTTTAAAGGCATTTTAAAAAATAATTATTTATTTTATTCTATTTATTATTATTTCTGTTTCCAATTTGATCAGTGAGAGACAGAGAGAGAGAATGGGAGAGTGAGAAAGCAAGTCACCAGGTCCAGGATTCGAACTACGGTCGGCCATATGGGAGCCCAGTGCCTTAACCATTATGCTACTTGCTGGCCCCAAATAGCATATTTTTTAAAAGATCATTTATTTTTTATGTTTTTGTAATTGTCAGAGAGCACAGTGCTTGTTAGAGTGAGTGAGAGAGAGAGAGAGAGAGAGAGAGAAAAGCAACCTCGACAGGGTGTGGTCATCCTGTGTAATCCTCTCCACACTGTTAAGGATTTGGGGCTCACATGCCCCACATGTCCTTCAAGCCACTGGGACTGGCATCCCTACCTCAGTCACCCACGCGTGATCCAGCTCCCAATGCACCGTGCTTAACCATTGTACTACATGGCCAGCCAAAAGGGCATACTGAACATTGGGTTAACCTGTCTCACATATTTCAGAATTTTGGTCAAAAGAAGACAATTTGTTCTTATTTTGTACATAATCCCATACATAGATTCACATTGTCACTAAGAAGGAACAAACACATGCTAATATTTAGGCCACTTTTTGGATTTTGGAGACTTTTCTTTAAGATAAAATGCAGAGAAATGGATAAAACCTAGGTTGTCAAATGTCTGTGGCCAACTTTTCTGGTCAAATTTCACATTATCATCAGTACTTATGTAACTCAGGCCATAAATATTTGACATTTGCAAATACGGAAACTTTTAAAGTTTTTGCTCTTGTGACAAATAGGAGGCAAAAAACAGGACAGGTAGGGCTACCTCAATGTTTCTCGACAACAGCACTATCAACGTTAGGGGCCAATCGACTGTTGGGGGAGCTGTGAGTTTGGTAGAGAGGAACATAACTCATGGATTAGAGATTTATAACCTTCTGTGTAAATGTTTAAGATGTATAGGGATTTCACATGTGAACTAAATTCTGCTTCTCGCCAGAATCCTAATTTTATGAAACTAGAAAAGTGTTCATTGATTTTTGGTACCATGAACATCATAAGTGACCTTGGTAAGAGTTTCAGTGTGGCAGTGGAGAAAAGCAAGAATAGAGAAAGCTGAGATAAAAGGAAGTAGAGATAGTGTGTCAAGACAACATGGTAGAATAGGGAAGAAGAAATTGACATTTAGTGATTCTAAGTACTTTCTGGGTATGTACTTTCAGTCACATGGGAGAGTCACTCTGGTTTTGGTGAAGTGAACAGTAAATGACAGCTGGACTTCAGGTGGCTGAATTCAGAGACTGAAGCCTTCTGAGCTTGCCTGATTGGGTCTGTCTGATTTGAATCCATGAACACAAAGCCTGTACAGGCCTTTTTCCGAGTACACCTAAACTCCTAAGGCAGGTTACAAATTCCTTGAGTCACAGTTCCACCACAAACTTTGGCACTCCATAAACCTGGAAACAGCCCAGCGTTAACTTGAGTATTTTTATAGAACACTGAACATTATAGGTCTTTCCTATTCTGACCCAAATTCATGCATGAATTCAGAGAGATTAATATCAAGTAGTTCTAATGCTATCCCATTGTCTCGGTCTCTTTCCAGGGAGCACACACACCTTGTGGCAAAAATGTAGAAATATATATGTAATTCTGTTAATTTTTTGGAGAGGTTTTTGCTACAGGACATGTGCGCTTGCCAGAAAGACAGACAGAGACAGAGAGACAGAAAGCGAGAAATCACCCTCTGAGGAGATGGCCACGCAGCAATCCCTTCTCCTCTATTCTCCTCTCAGGATCTTGGGGATGCACGCACACATGCCCGGTGTGAGTTTAAGCCACCAGGTCCGGGACTCGAACCGCGGTTGACTACATGGGAGTTCAGCGACATAGTCATTACGCTAACTGCTGGTCCCATAATTCTGTTTATTTTAAAAGTCACACTAACACATCACAGAAATGACAATAATGAAAGTCAATAATGGAAGCAAATTTGCAAAAATGATAAAACTGGGTTGCAAAAGATGAGGCAAGTTAAAGCAAACAAAAGTTTTACTCTCACTTGAGGAAAAAAAGAACTGAGGGGGGTAGCTCAGTCAGTCTGCTATGGCAAATATCTATATGTAAAGGCAACTCAAAAAAAGGACAACTTCTTTATATTATTGGGTAAATACCAATTAGCGTGAAATGAAAACAGTTCCACTCCTCCTTTTCTATCCTTATTTCTGCTTTGGGGAGAATTCTTTTAGCATTCTAAGAGAGGCAGTTACTATCCAGATTAACTAGAAAAAGATCTCCCCTGAGAAACTTCTAAGGTACATATCTTCAAGGTCTTCACCATGATAGATACCAGCAAAGGGTATGTACGAGGGGACTTTGAAGTTTTTAATGGAAAAATGGAATTTAAGTATGAGTTTATTTTGGTGCCAAAATCCATGCATACTTTTTTCATAAGTATTTTCCATGAACTTTTTGAAGCCCTCCATATATATACATATATATGGAGTTGCATGTGCATACCCAAAATCCGTACAGGGGAATAAAGAAGGGGTTGCGGTGTGGCCATCACCATGGGGAGTGATTTCTCATATATACATATATATATGGAGGGCTTCAAAATATAGTACATGTATATATAGATATACATATATATAAATACTTTTTCCCAAGTGAATATATATATATATATATATATATATATATATATGAAGGAGGATATTAGACAAGATGGAATTGGAGAGTGCCTATCTGAGGCTCAATGGATATGGACTACCCAAAGGAAAAATAAGGGTTTTGCACCATCTTCTGGATTTTGGGTGCTTTTAAAAAAAAATTTTTATGGCTAATAAAGTTGATAGTGAACTACTCCAATCCACTATGATTTTACAAAGGATCCCGCTTGAACATCACTACAGAATTTGAGGGGCTCAGCAATGTGGAGGGGCACAGCAATGTAGTTACTCAATAAATCCACATCTCTGGTGGAAAAGAAGAAAAAAAAAGATGAGTGTCAAAAACAAAAATAATAAAATTGAAAATAATGCACATTCTAAATTGATAAATATCATTCGAATTTCTATTAAATATGGATATAACCTCCTTTTAATTATAAATGGAGCTTTTTAGGAATTCTGGCTTTCCACAAGTTCAAGGGCTGCCTGCCCTCTGGTGCATAAATAGACACATAAATATGAATGTAGATGGTGCCCCCTGTTGGAAGTCACCTGAATTACCTGTTGAGGTGAAGCCATCTTTTCCTTAAGAAAAAAATGTCTATTGCGGCTTATAAGACCCCTCTTCCAGCTTTAGCTTCTCCGCCCTAGATTTCTGTGCCAATTACACTGAACTAATTGTTTTGATATTACTTACCTTTTATTCTAGCTACACTGAATTATTAACATCCAGCTCATTGCCAAGCTCTCTTTTCACCCCTCTTCTGGGTTTGCATGTTGTTCCTTTTGCCAAGCAAATTCTTCTCCATCCTTGTACTCCTTGACTAAATTATTCTCTTTCAGGCCTAGAACAAGAATATCACTTTTTCTGGGAAACCTCTGCCTAACAATAAAGTAACTAAAACATATTGCATACTTTGGGCCACACACAGCTCTCAGTCCTTTTACACTCATTAATTTTCAGAAGGTATGAGTACCCCATCTCATAGATGAGGACAGTAAGGCACAGATAGAGGGAATTTCCAATAGTGTAAAAATGAAAAATGGAGGCAGCAGGCTGGAGGTGAAGGCAGCTGGATCCCTCATGGCTGACTCAGCAGTTGGGGTCCCAGACCAAGTGGCTCGAAAAACACCAGCTGCATGTGCATGCAAAATCCGTACAGGGCAATAAAGAAGGGGTTGCGGTGTGGCCATCACCATGGGGAGTGATTTCTCACCTTTTCTCTCTGTGTCAAGCATAAGTGCCCTATAGCAAAACAGAGAAAAAACAATAACAAAACAAACAAACAAAACCCATGAACTGTGGTGAAAAAAGGAACTGAAGACAGGTGGGACCGACACGCTGCTAGGGTCAGAGAATTATAATAAAAGAAAGGCAGTGACTGCGTTGGAGACTTCTGGAGAGTACACCTGATCTGGAGAGTATTTTGGAAACTAGAGTCAGAAAAGGTAGGATTCTTGATTAAACAATAACTCTGCATTTCCCTATCATCCAGTACAGCACCTGCTAAATTCCCTTAAACGCTGAGTGCATGCGGCCAACGCGGCACTTTCAGGAAAGCCCCAGCTGAAGTCTCGGTAAAAGCTCCTCTATTCACGCCGGCAATCAAAGGAATTCCCGGGTGGTCCCGCTCCCCACACCGCAGGTGTCAGCCGGGGCCCAGGCTGCGTCGGCCCTGGGCTTCACCCACATCTGGGCTATTCGGTCCCTGAAGAGAATTCGCCTCAGAAATGGCCGTGAGATGGGGTCCGAGCTGCGAGGTACACAAGCCAGCACCGTCAGAGGGGGAGGCTGGTGACAGCGCTCCCTTGTCCCTCAGGTCGTTCTCTGACAGCACCCGAGGAGCCCGCGCTTCAGGCGCGGCCGGAAGCCCGGCCCCACCGCTCTGCGCGGCTAGGACCGCGGGAAGCTTCGCCCCGCCCCGTCCAACGGCGCCGAGGAGGGGCGTGGCCTGTGCAAGCCCCGCCTACGCCGCGCGCCGCGCCTCGGCAACCGGCACCGCACAACAAAATGCCCGCCGCTCCGCTGGGCGCCTGAGGAGGAAGCCGCGCGTCTGCCGCTCCACCTCGTGTCGCCGGGCTGCGCGGTTCGGCTCCTCGGTGGTGAGTGCCAGGCCTGGTCGACGCCGTCTTCCCAAGTCCGCGACGAGCCGTGGAGGCCGGCGGCAGAGGTGGGAAGGCCTGGACCGAGACAGGGGTGGGCCGGCCGGGGATGGGTTGGGGCGGGGGCGTGCGCCTGGGTTTTGGGATTGGATGGGAAGGGTGGGAGGGCCCGGAAACGGGCGTGAGGATGTGGAAGGAGGGAGGTTTGGATGAGAATGGGTGGGGTGAGCGGGGGCGACTAGAGTGCAGCGCTGAGGAGGAGCGGGGTCCGGCCACTGAGAGTGGGGGGCGAGAGCCTAGAGTGTGCCAGCTGCCGTGAGGCATGGCCCAGATGAGGGTCGGCCAGGGTATCTTGATGGTTTCACGGCTTTGGACGGAGGAGGGGAAGAACAATTACTTTGTTATATAATGCTTAAGGAACCGGTGAAATTCAAAGCCTGACAAACCTGGGGATTCTGCCACCTTGTGTTACTGAACCGCTCTGTGACACTAGGCATGTTCCTTCCTTAACCTTCCTGAGCAAAAGAGGGTTTGTAAAAATAATTGCACATCACGTTTGGGTGTTCACTAGGTATCAGATACAGTTCTAACTACTTTCCATTCATCAACTCAGAGTTTATTGGGTGAGGTTATCTCCATTTTAAAAGTGATAGTGGAGGACCAGAGGGGTTAAGTAATTTGCCTAAAACCACACAGGTTAGTAAGTGGAAAACCAGGATTTTGAACTCAAGCTGTCTGGGTCTGGAATCCAAGCACTTAACTGTTAATGATACACTGTCATCTGTAAATGAGGTTAATAATTCTAATCTTATACAGCATCCGTGAGGATTTAAACTTGATAAGGTTGGGCTAGCAGATGGTGTGGTGTTTAAGGCAACTGCATCCCACATGCCAACTGTGTGGTTCTTGTGCTGGATCCAGTGGCTTAAAAAATACACAGGACACGTGTGTGTGTCCAAGATCCCCAGAGGAGACATAGAGGAGAAGGGATTGCAACGTAGCTATCCCCTGTGAGCGGTGATTTCTCACTTTCCTCCTCTGGTGAGAACACATGTCCTATAGCAAACTAAAAATCAACAAATAAATAAGATTTGATGTTTCTAAAGTGTTTGGTACAGTCCCTCAGTCAACAAATATTGTCTACAGGATGACAGATAGTCTCTGTTCCCTTGTAGTTTGTAATCTAAAAGGATAAACACTCAATAGTAATTTCATCAAGAATTATTTAACTCCAGATGTTATAAATGTTATAAAGGACACTGTTTGGTACTGAGAAAGTGTATAACAGGGAGATATAATCCTGTTGTGCATGTCAAGGATAGACACCCTACCTTCTCAGTTCTGTATTCTTAAGAGTCTAGCCCAGTTCTTGGTATATAAATGTTGCTCAGTAGGTTTGAATAACGAAATTAATGAAAGGGATGAGAATATTGGATATCAGAATAGAATGAGAGAGATAGGAGAGGGGAAATCGGGGTGTTAATAAGATGGAGGACACAGGGGCCAGGCTGTTAGTGTGGGAAGGCAAGCAGGCAGGTAAATGAGTAGGTAAATGAAGAGTAATGGGTAGAAGTTTGAATATTTCATTCAAGGAGGAGAATAGCCAGGGGTGAGTATTGAAGTAGATGAGATATTGAGATATTTGCTAGAATGAAGAGAGATGAACAGTTTGGGATGTCAGGATGGATATTGAAACATTAACAGCAGGATGCTGGAAAGAACCATGGAGAAATGAGGTTTTAGGGAACTGGGGCAGAATTTTGTGGGAAACATGGTAATCAGAATAGGATGAAGGCTAGAAGGCAGAAGTAGGCAGCACAGGATGGGCAAGTTGGCTTTTGAAAGAACAACAGCTGAGTTAGAAACTTTGAAGAGGACTGGAAATTGGGATAATTGAACAGACTAGAGAAGGAGAAAGAAGGGCCAGCTTGTGGCATGGTGGTTAAGGTGACAGGATCCCACATGGGTGGCTGTGCAGTTCAAGTCCCATACTTGGCGGCTTGAAAAACACATGAGGTGCATGTGCATGCATGCCCAGAGTCCTGAGAGGAAAATGGAGGAGAATGGATTATGGCCATCCTCCCTTTCCATTTTTCTCTTTGGCAAGTGCACGAGCCTTGTAACAAATTTAAAAAAGAAGAAAAAGGTATGTTTATTCTCATGCAAAAATAATTGGAACCCATGCATAGTTTTCTTCATAATATACATTTTCCATGAATTTCTCTGTGACTCTCTTGTATAGGGTGCATGATGTATAGGGGTTTGAGGTTAGGCCTGAAAGTTGGGACCAAATTATGATGACTCCTGTATGTGGTGCTGAAATGTTTACACTTATCAGCTTAGGGAACCATCAAACTTTTTTTATTTTTGTGAGGTAAATTGGTCAGAGATTGAAGATTAGTTTTTCAATGGCAAAGGAGGGTTGAAAAGAGCAATTAGGAAAATATGATAGTCTAAGAAAGAGATGGTATATGTTGAATCTAGGGCAATAGCTATGAAGATGCATACAGATGAATTTAGAAATATTTTAGAGACAGAATTAATATGTTATTGGATGAGGGAGAGGAATGTGCAGGAGGTAACTCCATTTGTTAATTTATTCAACAAAGATTTATTGTGTCCCTACTAGGAGCCAGGCACTGTGCTAGACTTGAGAGATAGTACTAAACAAACCAGAGCTGTCCTAGAGCTTACCAGTTTAGCAGAGAGACAAATGTTAAGCAACATCCATAAATGTATTGTTTCAAACTGATTGGGGAAAACATAATTGATCAGGAGTATAGAACTGGAGACTTCACTGAATCTGCTCTATACTGAAAGTTTTCCTGAGGAAGCAACAGTTGAACTGATCTCTGAAGGAAGACTGAGGTTTGATGTGGTGAAAAGAATAGGGTCAGGCATTTGAGACAGAGGGAATTATGTGCAGAGGACAGTGTGACTGGAGTTGAAAGAACAAATGAGAGAGGTAAGTCTGTAGAGACAGGCAGATCCATGTGGACCTTCTGGATCACATTCATTATACCAGGTTTACTTTGGGGGGGGGGATAACTTATTATTATTTCTTAATTTGCTGTAGGGCACATGCACTTCCCAGAGAGATAAAGAGAGAGAGAGAAAGAGAGAAAGCCACCAGGTCCTAGACACAAACCACAGTTGGCCATGTAGGGGTCCAACAGCTTAACCACCATGCTACCTGCCGACCTCTCACCAAAAAGTAAACCTGGCTGTCTGACTACAATATAGTGATAGAAGAGTAAGGCAGGAGAGAGCTTGTAGACAGTTTGGTGAAGTTATTTTTGTTTGTTTGGGTTTTTTTTCTTTTTTTTTTGGAGAGGTTTTTGCTATAGGGCGCATGCGCTCGCCAGACAGACAGAGACATAGAGACAGAAAGCGAGAAATCACCCCCCAGGGGGGATGGTCACGCCGCAATCCCTTCTCCTCCATTCTCCTCTCGGGATCTTGGGCACGCACGCACACACGCCCTGTGTGAGTTTTAAGCCACCGGGTCCAGGACGCGAACCGTGGTTGACTACGTGGGAGTCCAGCGACATAGCCATTATGCTAACTGCTGGTTCCCTACAGTTTGGTGAAGTTTTGAATTAGAGTGGATGAGAGTGGAAGTGGAAGAAAGTAGGCAAATTTGAGAGAGATTTAGGAATTACTGGGTCGTCGGAAAAGTCATGACATATTTTTCTATGCAAAAATGCATCATGACTTTTCTGACAACCCAACAGAATTAACAGGACTTAATGATTGAAAAGAAGAGGAAAATGTTAAGAATCATTCCCTGTTTTCTGGGTATTTTAGTGAATATTTTTCACTAATATGTAACAGTGTCGGAAGTACAGGATGGGAGCAGGGTGAGAGACAAAGAGGAAACATGATAAACTCAGTGTGAGCTGAGTTTAGGATGTTGAGTTAAGAATGTCAGTAAGGGGGACCAGCAGGTCGTGTGGTGGTTGGGGCCACTGGACACTCCCACATGACCGACCATGGTTTGAGTCCTGGACCTGGAGGTTTACTTTCTTACTTTCCCTTTCTCTCTTGCTGGTCAAATTAAAATAAATGAATAAATAAATAAATTTTTAAAAAATTAGTGTTAAATAAAAGAATGGCAGTAAGATATCAAATATACAAGTGGGAATAGGAGTCTGGTGCTCAGAGGAAGGTCAGATTAGGGATATAAATATCAGCATACACATGGCATTGGGAGCCATAGGTATTCATTAGATTGTCTAAAATGAGATTAGAGAGAGATTAGAAGAGAGCCTTGAGGAGCTATGACATTAATCTGTATAGAGTAACATGAGCCAGCAAAGGAGGCCACAGAGTAGCCAAGGAAACAGGAGAATACCAGGAGAGTTTGCTATCCCAGAAGTCAAGGAAGAAACTGTTCAGAAAGAAGAGCATTCTCATCAGTATTAAATACTGCTAGTTGCCTAGTACACCCAGCTTCCTTCACTCTAGGACTCTGTGTGTGTATAGATCGGTTTTGTGACCAGTTTGGTCACAAGTAAGAACAGAAATGACAACATGTTGGGCCTGGAGTTAAGTGTCAATACTAGATGTTCCGGCGGCCTCTTTTTCCCTTTGGCAAGATGATCAGTTTGAAATAATTCCTGCTTTATCGGTTTGGAATAGTATGGGTCCTAACATCTGTAGTCTCTAGGTTTATAGTTTTGTTGTCTTGAAAGTTCTAGATTTAAATTAATATTTTGGTAGGTCTAAAAAGCTAACTTTATTAAATATACTGAAAGCTTACAGGTTTTAGCGGACATCTGCCTTATTCTTGCAATGAAGAAAGGTCCTCAGCAAAAAATATTCTCCAAAGCAAAGATGCCACCATCATCTCAGTCTTCCAGTCCTTTGTCTCTTACATCCAATATGAGATCTAGGTCACTTTCACCTTTGATTGGATCTGAGACTCTGCCTTTTCATTCTGAAGTACAGTGGTGTGAGCAAGTTGAGATTACAGATGAAAATAATGTGCTTTTGGACCACCAAGACCATAAAGGTATCACTTTTTAATCTAAAAATTTATCTGACTGCATACTTTTAATGAGAGATGAAAATATTGAGTTTGCATTTTTGGTCCATATGTAACATCTTTACTGTTAACTAACTTCACCAGTTGTTCTTAGTGACAGAAATTATGTAAAGACAACAAGAAGACTAAGGCTTCTGGTTGAGGGTAGAGATGTATGAAAGGAAGAGGGGAGGAGACTTTCCAGAAAGAGGATACATTATTTAATGTGGTACAAGAGTGCTTCAAAGCTCATGCCTCAGATTTGCCATCCTCTTTGGTTAGGGGAAGGATATATCTGCTCAATTCGAGTAGAGTTTCTTAAGTCAATATAAAAATGTTATCCACACTTGGGCTATGCTACTCTGCTTATTAGCAAACTGATTATCTGTTAATGGACTGATTTCCACATATAAGACATATGTATGTTCCACCTTTTTTTTAAAAAAAAACTATCTTATTTAACTTTGTTTTTATTTTTGAATTTGACTAGAGATACAGAGAGAGAGGAAAGTGAGAAAGCAAGCCACCAGGTCTGGAACTCAAACCACAGTTGGCCATGGGGGAGTCCAGGGCCGCTAATCACCATGTCAATTGCCAGCCATTTTTTTTTTTTCTTAAAAGCATTCTGTTAGTCTGGGAATCTGTTTTCAAAAGTGCACTATTCTTTGCTGTGTCATGCAGTCACAGCTATCAAACTCTTTAGACCTGAATATCTGATCAGTGTTTATTTTTTTATTTTTATTTTTGGAGAGATTTTTGCTACAGGGCGCGTGCGTTCGCCAGACAGACAGAGAGAGACATAGAGACAGAAAGCGAGAAATCACCCCCCAGGGGGGATGGTCACGCCGCAATCCCTTCTCCTCCATTCTCCTCTTGGGATCTTGGGCACGCACGCACACGCGCCCGGTGTGAGTTTTAAGCCACCCCGGGACCCGAACTGCGGTCGACTACATGGGAATCCAGCGACATAGCCATTACGCTAACTGCTGGTTCCCCTGATCAGTGTTTATTAATGAACATTATGAGCATTGAGTTTCTACTGTACCTATGCTGCCAGTTGGTACATGTTAATTCTAATCTGACTCATATTCTAGAATGTTATTTTCTTTTGTAAAACAGATCAAATAAATAATTTTGAACTGAAATTTAATACTTACTTATAAATAGTTACAGGAAATCTTGGGCCCACAGCTTGTATCTGAATCCAAGATTCATCTTTTCTTACTCATAAAGTGAGAACCAAGTGGCAGTTCTCTTTTTATGGCTACTTTTATAAAATGTAATATGATTGTAACCATCTTTGACAGCAATATCCAGGAAGATCATAAGGCATAATGTGCTATCAAGCTAATAGTTGAGAAAGCATATTATGATCCTCTCTACTTAAAAGTTAGAGTTTTTCACCATTAAAAAAAAAAAGAAAGGAAAAGAACACTTTTAAGAATTTCAGTGCTGGGGCAGATGGCATGGTGGTTAAGGCACTAGACTCCTACATGGCTGACCACAGTTCAAGTCCTAGACCTGGTGGCTTGCTTTCTGAGTTTCTCTCTCTCCCTTTGTCTCTTTCTGGTCAAGTTAAAAATGATAATAATGAACAAAATTAAATAAATAATTCTTTTTATAAAAAGAATTTCAGTGCTTCAGAACTTTGGGTTTTTTTTTTTTTTTTTTTTTTTTTTTTTGAGAGACTTGCTATAGGGCACATGTGCTCACCTGAGACACAAGAGAGACAGAGAGAAAGAGAGTGAGAAATCACCCTCCAGGGGTAATGGCCACGCTGCAATCACTTCTCTTCCATCTTCCGCTCAGGATTTTGAGCATGCTCGCACATGTACCTATTGTGAGTTTCAAGCCACCAGATCTAGGACTCGAGCTGTGGTCATCCATGTGAGAGTCCAGCACCTTAACCACTATACCACCTGCTGGCCCTTAGATTAGAATCCTTTTTAAAGAATTATTTATTTAATTTTATTTATTATTATTATTTTTAATATTGCTGCAGGGCATGCATACTCACCAGAGAGAGATAGAGACAGAGAGAGGGAATGTGAGAAAGCAAGCTGCCAGGTCTGGAACCCGAATCACAGTCAGCCATGTGAGAGTCCAGCACCTTAACCATCACACTATCTGCTGGTCCTAGATCAGAATTTTTTTTTTAAATAAACAAGCAGGGCCTGTAGGTGGCATGGAGATTGAGGTGCTAGATCCCTCGTGGCCAGCTGCACAGTTTGAATCCCAGACCTGGTGACTTGAAAATCATGCTGGGCACATGTGTGTGAGTGACCAAAATCCTGAGAGGAGACTGAAGAAGGGACTGCTCCATGGTCATCTCCTTAAGTAATGATTTGCCATTCCCCCTCCACCCCATCTGAAAGCACATGTGCCCTATAGCAAAAAAAAAAAAGAAAAAAGAAAAAAAGAAAATGAACAACTCAATAGTAACAGTTTATTTTTAGAAAGTGCGAAAATATTGCTAAAAACTTTAATGCTGCAGGTAGTTAAAGGTGCAAATTGTGTATTTATCTGGGTTCAAATTCTAGATTTGCACTTTATTAGCAGCAAGATCTTGAACAAATTATTTCAAATGAGTATATTAATACATTATTTCTATCTCAAAAGGTTTGTTGTACAAATTAAATTTTTTAATCATAAGGCACTAGAAAATATCTTGCTTAATTTTTTATAGAGCTAATACGTATAGAGTATAACTTTTATCATTGTTTCCATTATTACACAATGCTATAAAGTAAAATATTATTATTAAAACATTGTGATTAGGGCTAGCCAGTTTTCTGTTAACATTTGCATTGCCTAAAAAAATTGGTTTGTTATATCAAAATGATTCGTTTTTTTTGAGTAGTCATATATTCCTCTACTGATATGTTTATGTAATTTTAGGAGCTGATTCATGTGCAGGAGTCCGATATATTACAGAAGCCCTCATAAAAAAACTTACTAAACAGGATAATTTGGCCTTAGTAAAGTCTCTGAACCTTTCACTTTCTAAAGATGGTGGCAAGAAATTTAGGGTAAGTTACAAATTTCTCAGTACAGATATTGTTCCTGATTTTTCTATTTTTAAAATAGAAAAAAAGAGAGAGAGAAATAAAGAGAGCTTTTTTTGTCTGCTTTGTTTTTGTTTTTTTTTTGAGAGAGAGTTTTGCTATAGGGCATGTGTGCTCAACAGAGAGACAGAAAGTGAGAAATCACTCTCCCCGGCTGGATGGTCACACTTCAGTTCCTTCTCCTCCATTCTCCTCTCGGGATTTTGGGCATTCGTGCACATGTGCCTGGTGTGCATTTTAAGCTGCTGGTCGGAGACTTGAACCGTGGTCACCTACATGGGAGTCCAGCAACGTAACCATTATGCCATCTGTTGTTCCCAAAAGAGAGCTTTAATTGTTGATGTAAAAGGAAAGATAGTGGGGAAATTCTTGGATAGTCTTGGGTTTCTTAATATGTAGGAAGTGACTACTAAGAGACAGAAAGTTTGATGGTTTGAGGGGTGATGCTGTCCCTAACCAAGGAGAGCTGCATCAAGTAGTTGTCCAGGAGAGCAGTAAAGGTTCTTATTCTCTATGACCAATCAAAACAGCTTCTGGGAACCAGCAGTTGGCGTAATGGCTATGTCGCTGGACTCCCACGTAGTCGACCGCGGTTCGCGTCTCGGACCCGGTGGCTTACAACTCACGCCGGGCGCGTGTGCGTGCGTGCCCAAGATCCCGAGAGGAGAGTGGAGGAGAAGGGATTGCGGCGTGACCATCCCCCCTGGGGGGTGATTTCTCGCTTTCTGTCTCTATGTCTCTCTCTGTCTGGCGAGCGCACGCGCCCTATAGCGAAAAAAAAAAAAAAAACAGCTTCTGATGCACGTATTTAAATGTTGTGCTTTATATCAAGGTATCTGTTGTGTAAAGTATTTATTCATTTGTTTCCAATTAGTATATCGAGAATTTGGAAAAATGTATTAAGCTTGAAGTATTGAATCTCAGCTATAATCTCATAGGGAAGATTGAGAAGATGGACAAGCTGTTAAAATTACGTGAACTCAATTTATCCTATAACAAAATCAGGTGAGTAATCAAAGTCTGTGTTAGAGACATAGAGTAATGCTACCCACATCAGTAAAAGAATAATTTGCAACACCAGGTATTTTGATTCTTATTCATCGATATTCTACCCCTTCATATGTAAGTGAGTTTATGTTTTGATTTCTCAAGTACAATGTACCATTTAGCATTATTGAAGAAATAAATACATTTTTTGATTACCAAATTTTATCTAAATTACATTTCTGACAGGGAATTTCCCCAGATGTTATCTATGCCTTATTACATAAAAAATGTTGACATGAAGCAGACTGTCTTAACTCTGTCACTTCTATCCCAAAGATATTTTAACCCATTTTGATAATTGGTATTATCCTGATGTTCTTTGCTAATTGCTATAAGAAATATACCCTCCTTTTTAAAAAAATAATTATTAATTCAGTCTTATTTCTTTATTTATTTTAATCCAACCAGAGAAAGAGAGAAAGTAAGAAAGCAAGTCACCAGGTCTAGGACTTGAACCTCCACTGTTGGACACGAGGAGTCCAACACCCTAACCACCATGCCACCTGCTGGCCCCCAAGAAATATACTCTTAATCTTGTTTACAATTCATAAAGAATATTACTGTGAGAAATAAATATAATAAAACTAGTGGCTAACCTGTATATAGAAAATTTACTGTAGACAAAATGATGCAGGAATCAAATCTTGAAAACCTTTTTTTTTTTTTTGGAGATTTTTGCTTTAGGGTATGTATGATGTTGGAGAGACAGACTGAAAGCAAAAAATCACCTCCCAGGGAGATGGCCATGCCACAGTCCCTTCTTCATTCTCCTTTTGGGATTTTGGGCATGCATACACATGCGCCTGGTGTAAGTTTTAAGCCACTGGGTCTGGGACTCAAACCATGGTCGACCACGCTGAAGTCCAGCACCTTGACCACCACGTTACCTGCTGGCCCCAAATCTTGATAATCTTAATATTTGTACACTCTACCCCCAAGGTAGACTTGGTAAATATGATGACCAACAATACAAACAATAATAACAGTTCATTTTAAGACAAAAGTGAATTTTTTTAAAAAAGATTAATGAATGAAACTTTTCATATAAAATTTATATAAAAAAAGAATTGATCCTGGGCTGGCAGCTGGCATTATGGTTATGGCGTTAGATCCCACATGGCCAACTCCACAGTTAGACCCAATATCTTGAAAAACACACCGGGCACATGTACATGTGTGCCAAAAATCCCAATAGGAGAACGGGAGAGAAGGGAGTGTGGCATGGCCATCCCCATGGGGGTACTTTCTCACTTTCCCTCTCTCTGTCTCCAGTAAGTGCATGTACCCCATAGCATTTAAAAGAAAAAATTTAAAAAAAAAAAGAAAGAAAGAAATATTTGCCTGGTGTAGAAAATTTGACCACAAATTAAACTAACAATTAAATTGTAAGTAATTTGGGGAAAATTTTATCAATGAAAATTAATTAATATAGGTGATAAATGTTTTGTTAATTTAAATATTCTGGTTAAAATACTTACATTCATAAACATAGTATCATTCTAGGGACTCCCATGTCTTCTTGGCATAGCTTGTTTTTCTGTGATAGCTTAAGATAAACCAGGGACATCTTATCTTCTCTTGGGTAGGCTAGCTGTATGTTGCACACTCAGTGCCATTGAGTTTCCCAGCTCTCCCTAGCTGTGCACTCATACTTTTTGTAGTGGTTAGTGAGATTGCTATGGACATACTCTTCTGTGATACAGAATCTTGAAGTCTGATAGTAAGATAGATAGCATTCTTGGGCATAGTAATGAAAAATTGGCAGTTTAGTTCTGGTGAATTTGTTTTTAGCTACTTTTTTTTTTTAACTTATGAAAAGGATTAATAAATTGTAATTATTAAAAGAAATCTCCCATGGAACCAAGACTGTATAAAAATACAGTGAAGGGACTCTATAATTGTACTTACTAAGTTTGATTTTTATCCTTTGGTTTTTAGCAAGATTGAAGGCCTAGAAAATATGTGTAATCTACAAAAGTTAAACCTTGCAGGAAATGAAATTGAGCATATTCCAGTATGGTTAGGGAAGAAGTTAAAATCTTTACGAGTCCTCAATCTGAAAGGCAACAAGATATCATCGGTAAGTCATTCAATGTCACAAGGATTTTTTCAAGTTTTTGGACTTGTTGAAAAAAATTATGGGGTGGGACCAGCAGTTGGTGTAATGGCTGTGTCGTTGGACTCTCATGTAGTCAACTGTGATTCAAGTCCCGGACTCAGTGGCTTAAAATCACGCTGGACATGTGTACGTGCATGCCCAAGATCCCGAGAGGGGAATGGAGGAAAAAGGATTGTGGCATGGCCATCCCCCCAGGGGGTGATTTCTCACTTTATACCTCTCTCTTTCTGGTGAGCACACACGCCCTATAGCAAAAAACCTCTGGAAAAAAATATATATGAAAAAAAATTATGAGGGCTGGCAGGTGGTTAAGGTGCTGAACTTTCACATGGTGAACCATGATTTAAGTCCTGGACCTGGTGGCTTGCTTTCTCACTCTAACTTTCTGTCACACACTGGTCAAAATTGAATAATAGTAATAAATTAAATGAAAAATAAGTCTTTAAAGAAAGAATAAAAAATAGGGACCAGCAGATGACATAATGGTTATGTAGCTGGGCTCTCACACAGTCGACTGTGGTTCAAGTTCCAGACCTAGCAGCTTAAAACACACAGCACACATGTGCGTGCATGCCAAAATCCCAAGAGGAGAATAGATTGCAGAGTAGCCATCTCCCTGGGGGGTGATTTCTCATTTTCTGTTTGTCTCTAACAAGCAAAAGCACCCTATAGCAAAAATCTCTCTTAATAAAAAAAATAAGTTAAAGTCTTAATTGTTTTAAAAACAAAATTAAAGTCTTTGTTCCTCTGAGCAAAGGCTAAATTCAGACATAACCTAGGAGTCTCTAAAGTAATTAAATATAGACAGTCCTCATTTGCATGGGTTGCATAGTAATTGAGAGTAGATTTCTTAGCATTTTCACATTTATCATTTCATTTGAACCTTGTAATACTCTTGTAAGGAAGCTGTGCAGAAATTATTTCTATAATACTATGAATTAAATAGTATCTTCTTACTTGGATTTTATAAGTAAAGTTTACTCAGAGATTTACCCAGAGTCCCAGCTTGTGCCAGAATCCAGACCACTGAAAGCCTTGATAAGAGTTCTTTTTTCTTCAGAATTACCTTGTAATAAAGTTTTCAAATTTATGAATTAATCTTTATTATGGTATTAGGTGTTACAGGTGATCATTAGGTTTTTACAGTAGAGGAAGTTTGTTATCATGGTTCACAAAATTGGATAAGGATATATATTTTTTTCCTGAAGCATAATTTTTTATTTTCTTTTTCTTAAAAACAATTTATTTAGTTTATTTTTTTAAGTTTGCTATAGAGCATGAGAGAGAGAGAGAGAGAGAGAAAGTGAGACAGCAAGCTACTAGATCCAGGACTCGAATTGTGGTCGGCCATATGGGAATCCAGCACCTTAACCACCACACCACCTGCTGGCTCCAATTTTTGATTTTCTTGTGGTGTTTCATTTACAGTTAGATCTTTAATCAGCATTTGCTAAGTAAAAATGTTAATTTATTTACAATTGTGTTAAAATAGGAAAAAATATGCTATAATTTAAAGGGCATTAGTCAGAATAGAAAAGAAAATATGTAACTTCAAGTATGGGCCTATACTTGCCTTTTATGACCTTGGAGACTTCTTAAGCCCTCTGTTTAAACTGAAGAAAATAATCACTATGCTGCATTTTTTACAGGGGGATTAAGGACTCAGATGAAATGATAGATATGAAAATATTTTAAGAATTTTAAAACACTAAAATAAGGCTGTATCCCTTAAACCTTCACCCACGGAAGCCAATAATAATAAGCAACATATGTTTAATTCTGTGTTATTAACAATGTCTATGTTTTCCTGTTTTATCTTCATAAAGATCTGGTAAGATAACACTCTTCCATTTCATTGTGATAGTCCAAGAACCTCAAGCCCAAGCCTCACGCATATTATACAGCATCACCATGGAGCTCTTGAAGCATGTGAGGGTAATAGGAAGAGGTAGCCTTAAATCTAAAGTTTGCCACAAATACTCCTCAAAGTAGTTAATCCTTAAATAGCACTCAGTGTCAGCTAACAAACAGTAAGAGGAAAATCATTCATAAAATATTTATGATCCCTAATTTGTTTGACTTATCCTAGGTTGTATTGAACATTGGCATCATTAAGAATGATGCACACTCACTCATGAGAGGTTTATTTGTACTAGCTATTTGGTGTAGTATTTCTCAACCTTTTAAAATCCCTCTTTGGATTAGCATAAGAATCCTACTTTAAAAATGTGGGTATCTCGGGACCAGCAGTTAGCGTAATGGCTATGTCGCTGGACTCCCACGTAGTTGACTGCGGTTTGCGTCCCGGACCCAGTGTCTTAAAACTCACGCTGGGCACGTGTGCATGCGTGCCCAAGATCCCGAGAGGGGAATGGAGGAGAAGGGATTGCGGCGTGGCCATCCCCCCGGGGGGTGATTTCTTGCTTTCTGTCTCTCTGTCTCTCTCTGTCTGGCGAGCGCACGTGCCCTATGGCAAAAAAAAAACCTCTCCCAAAAAAAAGAAACGTGGGTATCTCCAAATATACATGTCTTTTAACTATCATTTGACTCAGTTATCTGAAGATTTACTAAAAACTTTTTAATCTTTTAAAAAATTATTTTATTTTAGCTTTCTATTTATTTAATTTGACCAGAGAAGGACAGAGCAAGAGAGTGAAAGAGAAGAAAGTGAGAAAGCCAGCCATCAGGTTCAGGACTCAAACCATGGTTGAACATGTGGGAGTCCGGCAGCCCTAACCAACACGCCACCTGCCGACCCCCTAAAATCTTTTTTTTAATACTGATTCATATTTTCAATTTATTCAGTCAGTATAATGAAAAGACATAGGCTTAGAATTATACAGACTTGAATTCAAATCCTGTTTTATTCACTTATGGGCTCTCAACTTTGGGCAGATCACCTAACTTCTTTGAATGTCAGATTTTTTTTAATCTGTAAAATTGTCTTATGTGTTGTTGTTAAATATCACAAATCAGATGATATATGGAAAAAGCTTAATACTGCCCTGATATACTATAAATACTCTTCTATACTCTCTTTCTTTTCCTCATCTTATACCATTTTTGGTAATATGTTTTATGAATAGGCTCCTTGCCGTGTTAAGAGCAATTTCCCTAACTGATTTATGACGGTTTTTCAAAAAGTTCCTGGAAAATGCTTATAAAAAAACTAGATGGATGGATTTTTGAAATTTTTTGTGCCAAAATGAACTCACTTTAATTCCATTCTCCCATAAACTTTTTGAAGTCTCCTCATACTTCTTTTAGATGTGTTTATGATTTTTTAATTAAATTGTACCAATACTAATGTTATATCATTTTAGCTCCAGGATGTAAGCAAGTTGAAACCACTTCAAGATTTGACTTCTCTGGTTTTAGCTGAAAATCCAGTTGTGACCCTTCCTCATTATCTCCAGTTTACCATTTTCCACCTCCGTTCACTGGAAAGTTTAGAAGGTCAGCCAGTAACCACTCAGAATAGACATGAAGCTTTTGAGAGATTCAACTTAGGTAAGATAACATATTTTTAAAAAGCTAAATTTGGGTGAAGAAGGAATTTATTTCCATAAGTTAGTCTAGAAAAGCAGATTGCATTATGGACTTTATAATGTTATTAAATATTGCTTGGAAAATGGCACCGTAAATCAGTTAACAAATATTTATTGAACATGTACTGCCTGCTGGATACTGTGCTTGGCACTAAGAATAGACGTGTGAGGAAGACATAGGGTGTTGGCCTTTGTGCAGCTTATTTTTTAGTGGGCAAGACAAAAAGCAAATAAACCCAAATAAAATAAGAGAAGAAAATTCTTTTCGTAGTATAAAGTGGTGTAAAGCTATAGATTTTTTTTTTTTTTGAGAGGTTTTTGCTATAGGGCGCGTGCACTCGCCAGACAGACAGAGAGAGACAGAGAGATAGAAAGTGAGAAGTCACCCCCCAGAGGGGATGGCCACGCCGCAATCCCTTCTCCTCCATTCTCCTCTCGGGATCTTGGGCATGCACGCACACACGCCCGGTGTGAGTTTAAGCCACCGGGTCCGGAACTCAAACCGCGGTCGACTACGTGGGAGTCCAGCGACATAGCCATTACGCTAACTGCTGGCCCAAGCTATAGATTTCTAAGGATGTAACATTTAAGCTGAAGCCAGAGGGAAGTAAATCTTAGCCATGTAATAATAGGCATTTAGGGAGATGAAGCAGCTTGTTCTTTGAGGTTAGGAAGAACCTGATGAATTTGAGAAGCTAAAAGACGATCAGTATGACTAAAGGCTAGCTCAAGAAAAGGTTTGGAATGATAGGGAGATGACAAGATGTGCTTACTGGAGAGAGACAGGAAAAGGGAGAAATCACCCCTAGATGACACTAGACCTTGGGGTTTAGCTTTTAGTCCAGTAGAAAAAACCATTGATGTTTTGTTTGGTTTTTGAGAGATTTTTGCTATAGGGCACGTGGGATTGCTAGAAAGACAGAGATGGGGAGAGAGAAAGTAAGAAATCACCCCCAGGTGGATGGGCACACATGCACCTTGTGTGAGTTTCAAGCCACTGGGTCTGGGACTCGAACTGTAGTCGACCATGTAGGAGTCTAGCATTGATGATTTTTAACCAGGGCTGGGACATGGTCTGATTGATACATTAGCAAGATTATTTTTTGTGTTGGGAAAAGATTTGGAACAGGACAAAATGGAGATGAAGGGGCCTGTTAGAGGCTGTTGTGTAATCAAGGCTAGAAATGTTGGTGGCCTGTACTTAGGTGGTGGAGGTGTAAATGAAAAAAATGGATGGATCCATTTTAAAGGCAGTGCTTTGTAAAAGGATGGATACTTCCCAGGCTTCTGGCTTGAGTAAGTGGCAAGATGGCAGTATCATTTATAAAAATGAGAGATTTCAAAGTTTTGTTTAGAATATGTTGAATTTTTAATGTCCGTAAGACATCCAAGAAAAGATGTCAAGTGGAAGGTTGGAAATGAGACTCTGGATTTCAAAGAGATCTGGACTAGCTATATAAATTTGGAAGTCTTTAGTATAAAAATGATATTTAAGGGAACCAGCAGTTAGCGTAATGGCTATGTCGCTGGACTCCCATGTAGTCGACCGCGGTTCGCGTCCCAGACCCAGTGGCGTAAAACTCACGCCGGGCGTGTGTGCGTGCGTGCCCAAGATCCCGAGAGGAGAATGAAGGAGAAGGGATTACGGCGTGACAATCCCCCCTGGGGGGTGATTTCTCGCTTTCTGTCTCTATGTCTCTCTGTGTCTGGCGAACGCACGCACCCTATAGCGAAAATCTCTCCAAAAAAAAAAAAAATGATATTTAATTCCATGAGCATCAACTCACTCAGGCGGTTGTTTGGGAACAGGAAGAAGGGTGGCCAGCTAAAGAGACTGAGAAAGAAAGTTTAATGAGGAAGAAGAAAACCAGGAAACAGTGGGTTGCAAAAGCCCAGAGAAGATTTCAAGAGAGGAAGTGGTCAACCGTGTTGAATGTTGCAGAGACTTGAAGTAAAGATGAGCACAGAGAAAGTACTTTAGATTAGCACCATGGGGGTGATGATTTTGACAAGGAGCAGTTAAGAGCAGTGCAGACAAATGCTAGAATTATAATGGATTAAAGAGTGAATAAAAGGGAGACATTTGACTGAATATTGGAATTTCCTCACATAGCTTCTTTCCCCTAGTACTTTAATAAATGAAGTTTGTTTGTTTGCTTGTTGGTTTTACTGTTTAAAAGTTAAAAAGAATAAAAGTTCACCAATAACTTCTTCTAGATGGGAAATGGGCAGCAACACTGAATGCAAGAAAGCTCAAAGCCAGTAATTAATGAAACATACAGAATATTCAAGAGTTGAATGTAGAGACAATTCGTGGCTCAGTTCTTTTGGTCTTTGAAAAGACAGGATGATGAAATTAGAGAAAAAGAGAAAAGACTTTTTGGTAGGAGAAATATTTTCTCCATCTAGAAGGAGAGAAGATATATATGAGTGTGAGTAGTCTTGTTGATTGGTGGTAGGAAAATAAGGACTTCCCACTGATGGATCTGTTTTCTCAGTGGAATGTGAGGTCATCAGCTGAGACAGAGAATAGAAGAAGGGGTATGGGATGTTTGAGGACAAAGAGAAAGGTATCAAATAGCCATTTTAGAGTATTGAGAAATGAGCATATATGTTCAGCCATTTAAAATTGGTGATGGGGGACCAGCAGTTAGTGTAATGACTATGTTGCTGGACTCCTATGTGCGGTTCATGTCCCGGACCCGGTGGCTTAAAACTCACGCCAGGCATGTGTGCGTGCGTGCCCAAGATCCCGAGAGGAGAATGGAGTAGAAGGGATTGCGGCATGGCCATCCCTCCTGGGGGGTGATTTCTTGCTTTTTGTCTCTCTGTCTCTCTCTCTCTGTCTGGCGAGCGCATGCGCCCTATAGCAAAAAAACAAACAAACAAACAAAAAAAAACCTACTAAAAAAATAAATAAATAAAATAAAGTTGGTGTTAATCTGTTTGGACCTTCAAAATGACAATTTTGTATAGTTTGGTCCAATATTTGAAAAACATGGTAAATTTTTATTAGTTTGGGATCCCCTAACTCAGCATTTGTTATTTAGAAGTTTATGTTTTAGAATTATTAAAAATATAATAACATGGGGCTGGCAGGTGGTGGTTAAGGGTGCTGGATTCCCACATGGCTGACCACCGTTCGAGTCCTGTACCTGGCAGCTTGCTTTCTCACTTTCCCTTTCTCTCTCTCTCTGTCTTTCTCTGGTCAAATTAAACAATTATTATAACAAATGAAATTTAATAAATAATTCTTAAAAATATAAATAATTGAGAAAAATCATCATGTAAATATAAATGCTATTAGGGGAAATGTTCAAACTCCTCATGGTTCATTCACGGCTTTAAACATTAATTAGAAGCCTTTGCTATGTTGGGCTTTTAGGATCTAGTGGTGAATCATAGAGATTCATTTTCTTCTTTCATGATGCATTCTTGAGGAAGACAGCCAGCCAAGCTATTTGATCACATTTTACAACTCCCTACATGACGAGGTCCACAGTGGAAGCTTGCGGTTGCATGGGAGCATCCATAAGAAGCATCTCATCTAGAAAGATCGAGCACCTGGTCAGGGCAGTCTTCTCAAAATGTTTTATAAAACTTAAGACCCAAGCATGCAAAATAGCCTAGTAGGAAATAAAGGAAGACAGTTCTAGGCAAAGGGTATGAATATAAGCCTGTCAATGAGAAGAGGCATCAAAAATCTGAACTGGAATCATTTCAGGAAAGCTGCACTGGAAATTGAGGCTGAAAAGGGAGGTTGGGACCCGATCTTGAAGAGCCTTGTTAGCTCTTCCTATAAGCTTTTTTTATCTTATCCTGAGTAATAAGAAACCTTTTAAGGATTTTAAGATAATGTAGTATTTTACAGAAATGTTTACAGCATCCTTTTAAGTGTTTCTACTAACATCAAATAAAATACTGCACTTTTTAAAGGGGGACCTGGGTTGAGGTAAACCCTCATTTGTCACCAAACTAAATCAAATTAAGTATTTAGAAGTAAAAAAATCTTTTTTTTTAAGAATTATTTTATTTAACTTTATTTATTTATTTATTTATTTTATTTTATTTTATTTTATTTTATTTTATTTTATTTGACCAGTGAGGGACAGAATGAGAGAGAGAGAGGAAGGAAAAGTGAGAAAGCAAGCCACCAGGTCCGGGACTCGAACTACAGTCAGCTGTGTGGAAATCCAGCACCCTTAACCACCACGCCACCTGCTGGCCTCTAAAGTATTATCTTTTAAAAATAACATCCAAAGTATCACCCTCTTGTCTCTTAATATAAATCAATTTCAAGCTCAAGGTGTTTTTGTTTTCCCCAAAAAATCATTTTAGATACTTTAGAAAGCAGAATTGTATTATCCTGTTCTTAGACATCTTTTGCTGTTTTTTATTTGAGAAATATTCTTACTTTTTTCCAAAGAGGAAATATAGATAAACTATTAAATTTTCATTGGTAGAAGAGATAGAAAGACTAGAAAGAGATCTGGAAAAGAAGATGATAGAAACTGAAGAACTTAAGAACAAACAAACAAGATTCCTTGAGGAAATTAAAAATCAAGATAAGCTGAACAAATCACTGAAAGAGGAGGCCATGTTACAGAAACAGAGCTGTGAGGAGCTAGAGAGTGACCTGAATACGAAAAATGAATTGGTAAGTCCATTATTTACATTGCTTTGGCTATATTCTCTTAACAGAGATAATTCTTGGGCTAGCTGGTGGCAGTTAAGGTGACTGGACCCCATGTGGCCTACTATACAGTTCATGTCCCGGGCCCAGTGACTTGAAAAACTTGCTGGGCATGTGCTTGCATGCCCCAGATCCCAAAAGGAGAGAGAAATGGAGAAGAAGGGATTGCCATGTAGCCATTCCCTATGGCATGGATGGCGGGGGGCGGGGGGGAGAGGGGGATGTCCTTTCTTTGCTCACTTTCTCTCGCCCTTCCTTTCTATTTGTCTCCTATGAGTGCATGCTCTCTCTGGCAGGAAAAAAAAAAAAAAAGAATTCTTTTCCCTTGGGCCTCAAAATAAAATTTTCTGACCATAGAATAGGGAAGGCATAGTTTAACAAACATGCACAACCAGCTTTTCAGATTGTAGTTAACTGTATATTGTATGAAATGGTTGCTTAAAAGATTAATGCTACATTGGGGTTGTATTATGTAAACTGTGGTTTCCAGAACAAAAGGGAAAGGTGATCCCACACTGTGAGAGTTGGTGAGACTGCTTCTAGAGTTTTGTATTTTTTCAAAACAATATTGAAGGTGATACTGTGCATTGACAAAGTTTTGTGAAGGCAATTTGACAAAATTATCTAAATTTTAAATGGATATAACCCTGTGTCTCAGAACTTCCATTTCCAAAAATGTAATTTATAGGATTGATATCAAGAATGTATAGGGACCAGCAGTTAGTGTAATGGCTATGTCGCTGGACTCCCATGTAGTCGACTGCGGTTCGCATCCTGGATCCGGTAGCTTAAAACTCACGCTGGCCGCGTGTGCGCATGTGCCCAAGATCCTGAGAGGAGAATGGAGGAGAAGGGATTGCGGTGTGGCCCTCCCCACAGGGGGTGATTTCTCGCTTTCTGTCTCTGTCTCTGTCTGGCGAGCACACGCGCCCTATAGCAAAAACCACTTCAAAAAAAATAAGAATGTATAAAGATTTTATACATGTATGTATATATGTATATGTACATATGCACACACACACACAAGAATATTCAATTCATTGTTTATATTAGCAAAAGTTGCAAATAACTGAGATGTTCTTTGGTAGACATTTACGTTTCAATATTTGGAGAACTGAGTATCAGATATATATTTATTAGTGTTTTTTCTTGGTTTTTCTTTTTGGAGAGGTTTTTGCTATAGGGCACATGCGCTTGCCAGAAAGAGACAGAGACAGAGAGACAGAAGGCAAGAAATCACCCCCTGGGGGGGATGGCCACACCGCAATCCCTTCTCCTCCTTTCTCCTCTTGGGATCTTGGGCACGCACATACATTCACCCAGCGTGAGTTTAAGCCACTTGGTCTGGGACTCGAACCACGGTCAACTATATGGGAGTCCAGCGACATAGCCATTATGCCAACTGCTGGTCCCTATTAGCTGTTTTATACTTCTTTTTTAAATTGCCAGTTTATAATGATTCCAAAGGATTATTATATGCTTAAAAAAGGAATTCTTTCTTTATTCCAAAGGATTATTATATGCTTAAAAGAGGAATTTGGGTCTTATTCTAAGAGCTTACATTTGAAAATCATTTTACATTGTCTTTTACAGAATATCTGATGATAATGTCATCTACAGTGGTATAATGTTTTCCAGTGTCATAAAGTAACTATTAATTACGCTAATTATAGTACTTAGAAAAGTCGAGTTGAAATAAGTCTTCTGGTGGCCCTTTAAACTACAGTAGTTTCCCATCGTACCACCAGCAAATATTAACTGGACTTATTCTTATTCTTTGTCCTTTGGCAAGTTGTTTAATTTCTGTCCTTTAGCTTTCTTACTTCTGAAATGACAATGTTTTACCTATCTGATAGCTTCACTGAATTGTGAGGATTTAATGAGGTAATGAATTTGAAAATAATTTGAAATGAATCAAGCTAAATAATGGAAGGTGGTAAATATATAACTCAGAGTGATGATAAAATTTGCTCATGTAATAATGCAAGTACTAAAAACTATCTTTCTACAACAAGTTTTCAGTAAAGAGTAGCTTGTATTATTACAACTTATCTCCTCCAGGTGACAATATCTGTTTGTTTCTTTCTCCTTTTGGCCCTTGTCTTGGTTTCTTGCAGGCCTTTTTCTGCTGATTCTTTATTCTTCCATAAAGGTAGTTCTTTTAGGGCTAAACTACACACTTGCATTTTTCATGGTTTGCATGATAACTCATATAATGTGCTTGTTTACATTTAAGTTTTGAAACTATTAAGGCTTGCCTCCTCGGGAAATGTGCTTGTATGTGTATGTCTTATTTTTTTAATGGATGTGTACATAGGAGAGCAAATTTGAATGTGGGGAAAGCAATTTGTATCGTATTTCCTTTTGTAAATATGTTTACTGTCAACTCTTGATTATCCATAGCTAATACTGTATTTAGCTTATGTTCCAGTTCTTTTGACTCCTATTTTGCTCTCATTCATACATTTCTTCAGCAAACATTTGTTCAGTGCCTACTATATGCTAAGTAAAATAAGACACAAAAGTACTTTGGAGTGCACAGACTGTTTATTATTTTTCCAATGCATTTTCTGTGGTTCCAGTCACATTTGCGTTTCTTTTTACCCTGTTCCAAATGAACTGGGAAGAGAAGCCCAAGATTAGTTGACACTGTTGGTTGTTAAGTTGCTTTCTTGAGACTCAGAAACTTATGAGTGTCCGGTGAAAGAAAATGTTAGTGTTTAAAGAAGTAGACGCACTGCAGCAGTACATTAAAGGCAGCATAGTACGAGAGGCAGTGTGTTAGATTTGAAATCAGGAGTCTCAGAATTGAACTCCACCTCAACCACTACCAGCTATGTGATTGGCCACCTCTTTGTGCAGCTTTTCTCATCTCATAGGGTGATGTTGGACATTGAGTGAGACTAGCATGTGTATAATGCTAAGTGCTGTGTCTGGCACACAGTGAATACTCAGATCAGTATTATCTATTGTCCAGGCTGGCATTACTTGCATTTTGATGGATAATCAGAAGGTGACTATAAGCTAAATCATGCATGACTTTGGTTTCCTGGGCCTTGTGAAATGTTTATATTTGTTTATGTTTTATTCTCTTCAGCTTGCATTTTTAAATTAAAATTTCTGCATGTTTTTTGTCTGAACTCTATCAGACATTGGCAAAAATAAAAAATGACACAAATCACTTAGTGGACCTTTGAAATAAACTCAAAGGATTAGTCTATTAGGCAGTTCCTTTGTGGGCCAGCTCTGAGGCCTGGTTGTTAAGGGAATCAGATCCCACATGGCTGTCTGTATGTTTTGAATCCTGGCCCCAGTGGCTTGAAAAACACTGGGCATATGTGTGAGTGCCCAGAGTCCTAACAGGATGGAGAAATGGAGAAGGGATTGTGATATCACCATTCCCCAAAGAGGATGCTTTCTCCCTTTCCTTCTCTCTCTCTCTGGCAAGCACTCACATCTTCTGGCAAAAATTTAAAAAAAAAAAAAAAAAAAAGGAGGAGGAAAGGGGGCTAGTATTGGTACTTAGCTTCTGCCACTAACCTAATATGTAACTTTTGACAAGTCAATTCACCAGTCTGAGACTCAACTACTTTAGTTACAAACCCAGAACTATATTGAATGATTTCTTGTGTTTTCCCAGCACTGACTAAAATGTTATAATTATACCAGAATTACTTTATTAAAAATTTTGTATTATATGTTTAAATCTGATTGAGCTTATTCATTTCCCTTACCCTCTAATACAAAGAACAATGTTTGAACACTCAAAACTGAGATGCCATTAGCCACAATACTACAGCAGCAACAGTACAACCACTAACATCTATTTCATAATTTCCTCCCTCTCCTCATTCTTATTCTTCTCTACTCAGTGTCAAATATCATTTCCTCTCATGATCTAAAAGTATCATTAAAATTAATAAATAGATAAATTAGTGCTAATTATTGGGGAATCAGGAAGCAGGTACTTAGTAGGCCAATTAATTAAAAATAATTGGTGCAGTTATTTTCATGCTTAGTTAAAACAAATTTAAATGATTTTAAAAATCTTTATTTACTTTATTCATATTACTCATTTTATATTTCAAAGGTCTTTTTACCTGATCTCTTGTGAAATGATTTTATATTTCATTTTTTATAATACTTTAGAATTAAGATAAAATGATATGAATGTTGTTCTATTTGCTGTGATGTTTTAAAAAATAGAGTTATTAATTATGATGAGAACTTGCCATACCATTGCATCTTCTTACTAACATACTGATACTATGTGTTGTCTCATATTAAATTGGGCCATTAGCTAAAACGGAAGACCATGGAACTAACGCGAGCATGTCAGAAGCAATATGAGTTAGAACAGGAATTGGCCTTTTATAAAATCGATGCCAAATTTGAGCCACTAAATTATTATCCAACAGAGGTGAGTTATTTTAATTTTTTAGTAATCAAGAGTTAAAGCCAGCAAGGGGTGGGTGGGATGGGAGAAGGCATGTAGTAGAGCTAGTCAAGGGATTTTATCAGTATCTATTCTGCTTTCTTATTGAGGGCATCAATATAATAAACTGTATTTTGGTTGAATCTGTGAATGATTTGGCTCAGGGAGTTAAAGCAATGTCCTAAAAAAGTAAAAAGTCCTAAGAAGGTCTTTTCTTTAGCCCTATTTATAACCCAAATCAGCCAATTAACCCATAGTTATTGTGCTTGAGAGTTTGCAATAATCAGCTCCTTTAAATCCAGATTTTCAGAAAAGGTGCTCAGTACCATAAACTAGTCATTTACTTACATGGTTTATTTAATAATCATTGAGTTCAGTGTTAGTTAACCATTACTGGTACAAATACTATAAATGCCACTGCAGCAGGGGAACTGCCTAACTTCTAAGACCCAGGCATTCCAACCAATGTCATGTTATTTAATTTTAAAATTTTGATTATTAAAATTTACTAGACTGATTTTTTACTTATATTAACCAAGAAACTAAAATAAAATGCCCACATTTTTGATGTGAAAGAATAAACAGTGTTTAAAATCATAGAACTATAAGTAGTTCTTTAATTAATCAATCCAAATTTTCACTTTTTGAGACCATTTTTAGTTCTGATTCCTTTTGGATATATTAAGAATAAGATAAAAGAATAAGTTTTTTCATCTTAGACACATGTAGTATTAACTCAGATTTAGACAGTTCTCTGATGTTTGCCATGAGTAAAATGAATAATGTCATTTGACTGCTTGAAAGTTACTTATTAAACCATAAATCTATTAATTTATTTTGCTTTTAGTATGCTGAAATTGATAAAGCCCCAGATGAAAGTCCTTACATTGGCAAATCAAGATACAAGAGAAATATGTTCACCACAGAGAGTTACATTGTTGATAATGTCCAGGCAGTACAGATCAAGAAGATGGAGCCAGATGAAGGGGAACAATCGAGAAATGAGCATGTGAGCTTGAGAGCCCATGCACCACTGGACATACAACTGGAAGACAAAGAGAGAAAAATATGTTCAGGTTTTAAGATGTTATCTTAAATTCTTTAAAAATTCAAAAAGATATATAGGCCAGTTTTGTTTTGTAATTCTTTTAATTAAACATGTTTATGGTATTTATCACATTGTTTACATGAAAAATCTAAAACCAAAGTAGTAATTCATTGAGCAGATTATTTTTTTTTTAATGCTTCCTGTTATTGAGAATGGGGTTTTTGACAGTAATTTGTTGGCAGCACATTTCAGGGATCCAAGAATGCATAAATCTCATCCTGCTACAGGCATTACACCTATACATTCAGAGACATAATTAACACTAATTGAAGCAAATAAAGAACTCCTTTATTGATTACTTTGCATATAGCCAAAACCTAAACCAGTGCTTTGGATAAGCTGGAATAGAACACACTCTAGGTTTGGGCCTAAAACTGACCTCTGACTCTTCTGATGAGCCCTGCACTATACTGCCTCATCTTCTCCCCCCATCACCCCACCCTCTCCATCTAAGGGATTTTACCGCCTTCTGACAAATCATATAGAAGTCATCAAGCCAAGAGGACACTTTAGAGACCCTGCCAATGACAGTCTGAATCTACTTATTCACTCAGTTGCATGAATATATGAAAGAGAAAGCCAGTCTGAGTTCATGCATCCTGCTAGCAATCATGGCTCGTTGTGGAACTCTCACCAATCAGATTAGAAATTCATCTTCCTTTCTTGGTAGTTATATGGAAGACATAGAAGACCAATAGAGATTAACTTGGCGAGGGGAGAGAAGAGACTAATTCTCTCTGCTTATAAGCAAGGCTCTGGAGGGGGGAAGAAAAAATAGATGTATGTGTAGACTAGCTTCAAGGGGCTCATAGTTCTGTAGCGAGAGAGAGAAAAATCTGTAATTTGAGGTAGAAAGTAATTAATTTGAGGTAATTTCCAGCTGAAAGAGACTACCCGTTAGTAAACTTCTTTATGTTGAATCTCATTCTAAAGCATCAAACACAGGTTTGGTTTTGTTTTCATTAATAGCCCAAACCTAGTTATAACTCAGTGACACATAAAGTAACATACTTCCCAATAAAATCCATATTCTTTCAGCATTTACTAGTATTAAGAATATCAATTAGATATTCCTTTTTTAAAAAAGAATAATTCTATTTAACTTTATTTATTTATTTTAATTTGACCAGAGAGGGACAGAAGGAGGGAGAGAGAAAGTGAGAAGGTAAGCTACCAGATCCAGGACTTGAACCATGGTCAGCCACGTGAGAGTCCAGCACTCTTAACCACCATGCCACCTGCCAGCCACAGATATTCCTTTCATATTAAGAATTTTACAAATGAAAGGGTCAATTATAGTTCTATAGCAAATCATGAAGTATTTTATTCCAGAAATTAAAGCTACCATAAATACTTTTTATGATTTCTGAGGTCTATACTGACAGGATTTTATTTAGAAGAAGGTTATACAAAGAAAGAAAATCTGGTAGAAATGTCAGAATTCAAGATTTTCTTGTGTGTGTTTGTGAACATCATTTTTAAATTTCTAGCTCAAACACGACTATCAGAACTGCATAATGAAATAGAAAAGGCAGAGCAACAAATTTTAAGAGCTACTGAAGAATTTAAACAACTGGAAGAAGCTATACAACTAAAAAAGGTATGTAAGAGCAAAGCAACAATGCTAAGAGGAAATGAAAAAATGAATTTTTTTCCATTTAAAACCATATTAAACAGATTTTAAATCAGTACTGCTTAATTATGAAATAATAAGATTTAGAGTCAAATAGGATTCTTTTTTTTTTTTTGGAGAGGTTTTTTTTTTTTTTTTTTTGCTATGGGGCACATGCGCTCACCCGACAGAGAGAGACAGAGAGACAAAATGTGAGAAATCTGGACCCCAAGGGGGATGGCCATGCTGCAGTCCCTTCTCCTCCATTCTCCTCTCTGGATTTTGGGCACACACGCACACGCGCCCGGCGTAAGTTTTAAGCCACCGGGTACAGGACACGAACTGCGGTCGACTACATGGGAGTCCAGCGACATAGCCATTACGCTAACTACTGGTCCCCAGAGTCAAATAGGATTCTATAGTAGCATTTCCCAATTACATTTTTCTTCCATCCATGGTGACATCTTCTTAGCATTTTACAAAGTATGTAGAAATAAATTACTTAAAATTTGTGGGGAGGGATGTATTTAGTCTATAATGTAAAAGTAGCTACTTTATCCAAGGAAGTTGATACCTTTTACCTCTCTTCTAATTTAATTAAGCAACCCCATTTTTGAGTTTTATTTTTTAAATTTTACCATAGGGTGTTTGCACTTGCTGGAGAGAGAGAGCAGCAGAAAGAGAGGGGAAAGTGAGAAATCAACCCTTCCAGGGGCCAATAGTTGTAATCCCTTCTCTTTTATTCTCTTCTTGGGATTTTGCGCATGCACTCATACACTTCCAGCATGTTTTCAAGCCTCTGGATACAGGATTTGAATCACACACTCAGCTATGTGGGGTCCAGGTACTTTAACTTCCATGCCACCTGCTGTCCCAAGCAACCCCAATTTTAAGATCTTGGGATCTAGATTAAGAACCAGGAGACATCTCTGCTATAGCATGAACATTATCAAACACAAGTAGCCAAAACTAAATAAATGAATAAATAAGGTATAAAATATGGTCTGCAAAAAGATGGAAATAACATACTGTCAGAAATTACCAAAGCATGTCATGAAGAAGTAAGCAGCCCAAAAGCATGATACAATATATAGAAAAATTTTAAAAGGACATGTGTAGACATTGTCATTTTGTTTTATTTTTTACAATTATTTAATTTATTTTTTTAAATTTTGTTTTAGGGCACATGTGCTCACCAGAGAGAGACAGAGAGAGAGAGAAAGAGAAAGCAAACCACCAGGTCTAGGACTCAGACCGCAGTCAGCCATTTGGGACTCCAGCACCTTAACCATCTTGCCACCTGCTGACCACAACATTGGAGTTTTTAAGTATGTAAACAATATAAGTTATTTACAACCTCTTTTTTTTTTTTTTTTTTTTTTTTTTTTTTTTTTTTTTTTTTGTCTATGTGGGTATGCACTTGCCAGGGAAAAGATAGAAAGAGAGACAGAAAAAGAAATCAGTCCCCAGGGGAATGGCCATGCCATAATCTTTTCTCCTCTCCTCTCCTCTCTGATTTTCAAAATTACAGTGGTATCTGAATTCAACTATAATAGAATGAGAATGTGACATTCAAATGGTAGGTTGTTTTAAAAGATACTTTGTATTGTCGCTTTCAAATTATGTAGTAACTAGAAGTTAATTGAAATTTATTGGAAGCTTACTACACTGTGCTAGGCCCTGGTAGTAAACAAAACAACGTGTGACCTCCATCAAGGACAGACTTGTAAGGAAATAGACAATAAATAAGCATAAAAATGTTGAAACGAAATATGTAATTAAAAGCATCAGTGTTATAGTAGGAGAAAATTCAGAGGACTAAAAGAACTATAAATTAGATTGTGAGGACCCAGGAAAGCCTCTCTGAGGAAGTTATATTTAGGCTGAGACATAAAGGATGAGAAGGAGCCAGTTAGAGAGGCTGAGGGAAGGGATATATTATTCAGAGGTGACAGTGTATTTAAAGCCTCAGAGTGAAGGTTCCTCTGCAGAGGACAAGAGAGTATAGTAGAAAGTAAAGATCATGCCAGTCTTCAAAGGCCGATATAAAGAGTTTGAATTTTATTCTGCAGTGGAAAACCTTTGAAGGGCTTTGGGTAGTAGAGTAGGTGATCCTGGGACCAGCAGATGGTGTAATGGTTATGTTGCTGGACTCCTACCTGGTGAACCATGATTTGAGCTTTGAACCTGGAGGCTTGAAAACTCACACCAGGCACTTGTGTGTGTGTTCCCAAAATCCTGAGAGGAGAATGGAGAAGATGGGATTGTGGCATGGTCATCCCCTCAGAGGGGTGATTCTCACTTTCTCTCTGTCTCTCCAGTGAGCACACTTGTCCTATACCAAAAATCTCTCTCTAAAAAAAAAAAAAAAAAGGCAGTAGAGTAGCTGATCATTTCTGCATTCATTTAAGGTCACCTAAGCTAATGCATGAGAATGAAATGGGGTGAAGGAGATGGAAATATAGAGCAGTGTGTATCAGTTAGGGGCCTGTTGATCAGTACAAGCCAAGAGATGATATATCAGTTTTGCTTTCTTCTGTTAATTATGTGTTGGGGTGTTGGGGGATTAGATTTCAGAAGCAGAGAAAGACCTTCTTTTCAAGCAGTTGAGTAGTAAGATACAACTTCTAAATAAATTACGGCAGGAAGCTCTGGATCTAGAAATGCAGATGGAAAAGCAAAGACAAGAAATTGCTAAAAAGGAGGAGGAGATCAAGGACCTGCAAAGAGCCATAGATAACTTGGACTCCAAAGACCCAAAGCATGTAAGTAAATTCTAAAATGTTGGCTTATGCTATGGAGACTAGAATGTTACTCTAAGTAGTACATATCTTTTTTTTTTTTCTTGTTTTTAATTTTTTTTAGATTTTTTCCATAGGGTGCGTGCACTCACCAGAGAGGGACAGTGCAAGGGAAAGTGAGAAATCACCCCTTGGGGGAAGGTCCACATTCTCCTCTCAGGATTTTGTGAATCTATACACACATGCCTGGCATGATTTCCAAGCAGCTGAGTCTGGAACTCAAATCACGGTTGGCCATGTGGCAGTCCAGCACCTTAATCGCCATGCCACCTGCTGGCCACCTGTGTCATCATTTTTAGCAACAGAGTCTTTTCTGAAAGTCTCTCTTAGTTTGAAGCACAAATTTAAAGGATGTGTATGTGTGCGTGTTTAAAATATGTATGTATATATCAGCATGCATATATGTATTATGTGTAAATATATGGATTTACATGTATATACATGCATACATGTATGAAATAGTATGTGTATATCCTAAAACAACCTGGGGGTTAAAGGAAGTCATTTTCAGTAAATGATGGCTACATGGTATACTTACGTTTTTAAAAGTGGCTAAGCTTCATTGTATTTCAGAGCAACAGATGCCTGCCCAAAATATTCTCCAAACTTGTTATCCTTTTCTCTCTCCTCTCCCTCTTTTCTTTTTTCTTAAGAGCAGAAAGAACTGGGGCCAGCAGGTGGTGTGGTGGTTAGGGGCACTGGACTCCCTCATGGCCAACTGTGGTTCAAGTCCTGAAACTGGTGGCTTACTTTCTCACTTTCCCTCTCTCTGTCTCTCTCTGACTCTGTCCCTCTCTGGTCAAATTAAAATAAGTAAATAAAGCTAAATAAAATAATCATTTAAAAAAAAAAAAAGCTGAAGGAACTGAGGGAAATTCAGAGTCCTTTTTCTGCCTCTTTAATCCTTTATACAAATGTTCCACTCAGGCTTCTTCTTATTTTATACTTTATCTGTAAAAATTTCTTGTTTTATTCATAAAAATGAACCATTTTGGAGCCAGCAGGTGATACGGTGGTTAAGGTGCTGTACCCACTTGGCCAACTTTGTAGTTTGAGTCCCAGACCTGGTGACTTGAAAAGCATTCCAGGTGCTTGTGTGTGCATGCCCAAAATCCTGAGGTTTTGACAGGAAAACGAAGAAGGGATTACAGCATGGCCATCTCCCCTAGAGGGTGATTTCTCACTTTTTCTCTCTTTCCGTCCGTCCATCTTTGGTGAGCATACGCAATATATGGGGTGGGGGAATTGTTTCTCTTTGGAATATATCTTTCTGTGATGTGGCCAGATGTGGTCAGGTGGCTGGATAATAGCATCAGGCTCTTGCCTCTTTCTTTCTCTACCCTGAGAATTCTTACTAATGGATTATATTATTTTTTAAGAATTATTGTTTAATTTAATTATTTATTCATTTATTTTAATTTGGCCAGAGAAAGACATACACAGAGATAGAGAAAGGGAAAGTGAGAAAGCAAGCCATCAGGTCCAGAACTGTAATTGTAGTCAGCCATGTGGGCGTGTCCAGCACCTTAACCACCACGCCACCTACTGGTCCCTTTAGTGGATGTTTTGAAAATATAAGTAAAAATGCTTCCTACATATTCTCCTGGTGACTTTGAATAATAAAGTTATCTTTGGGTTGGCAGGGGGTTGAGGCAGTGAACATGGCTGACTGCAGTTCAAATCCCCAACCTGGCAGCTTGCTTTCTCACCTTCCCTTTCTCTCTCTGTCTCTCTCTGGTCAAATTAAAAATAATAGTAATAATAATGACAAATAAAATTAAATAGATAATTTTTAAAAAAAAAGTAAAATTATCTTTTTTAAGAAGTTAAGATTTACTCTGGATTGACAACTGGTGGAATTTAACAAGGTAAGGATGATGTGCTATAATTGATTTAAGTACTTGGCAAATTATTTAGTTATTTAAACATTTTAATAAAATACTACTTTTCTTTAGAGATTTTTGCTTTAGTGCACGTGTGCTTGCCAGAGAGATAGAAAGTGAGAAATCACACCCCCCTCCCCAGGGGGATGGCCATACCATAAGCCCTTCTCCTTCATTCTCTTCTCAGGATCTTGGACATGCATGCACACCCACATGAGTTTTAAGTCACCAGGTTGGGACTTGAACTGTGGTCCACTATGTGGGAGTCCAGTGACATAACCATTATGCCAACTGCTGTTCCCATCACGTGTGTTTTTTGTAGAATAGCTCTTTTTTTTTTTTTTTTTTTTTAATGCTAGAGGATATATGCAAGAGAGAAAGAACGAGAAAGCACCTCCCAATGGGGCCTGGTCATGCCTCAATTCTTTTTCAGTTCTGTATCCTATTAGGATCTTAGGCACACAAGTACATCTTGTGTGAGGCCAAAGCATTCCGAATTCAAACCCCATTACTAAGTGGGATCAGTCTTCCTCGCTAAAGAGCTTATGATGCTGTGCCATGGGGCCAGCTAGTTTCAATAAAGGGTAACTGTTCAATCAGATATGATATTTTTTTTTAATTATGGAAAAATGGAGTTAAAATATGAGTTTATTTTGGTGCAAAAACTTTTAAAATCTTTGCATAGTTGTTTGATAATATCTGTTTTCCATGGACTTTTTAAAGACCTGGCATGTAAAGTCTAGCAAAAGCCTAAAACTTGGTATTAAAATTGAAACCAAAAGTGTTTTTATTTAAAATTTTATTTAATATCTCCAGAAAATAGGAGATTTGAAATAATATAATGTGATCATAAATATGTTTATTCTACTTATATGCTCAGAAGTCTGCCACCTATGTAAGGCTCCTTAGGGCAGGAAGTGTGTTGTACTGGGATCTGTATCCCTAGGAGCCAACCCCATTTTTATTGAGTGCTTGCATCACAGAGAGTAGTACAGAACCCACCTACAGGCCCTTACCCAAATCCCCTTTGCTGCCCCTTCCAGTTTTTTAATCGATGAGATTAATTAAAATGTGGATTATGTATTTGCCTTCAACCATCAACTCTGAGGTTTTTAGCAGACAGGGAGATTAATTGCTTGATTTCTGTAAAGAATTATATACACAAAGAAGCCTAATGAGATATGGTAATGGTATCCAAGTTTTAAAAATAGCCAGAATCAATCAGTAGCAGGGAGGAAACATTTATGTCAGTTTTAAGTGTCCTTTTTGGTTTTATTAACACTACCATAAGTCTGCCTTAAAGTTAGTCTCAGTACCAGAGAATATCCCTTATTGGCTAGTGTTAGGCACTGGTTTTAGTCTATAAATTGTAAACCTTTTAGCAAAACACAATGAAAAGTGCAATCCCTGCATATTTTTCTATAGATACAGATTAGATTTTATTTAAAAAATATTTATTATCAAATGAATTATCTTTCTGAATAGTAAATAGAATTTAAAAGTAAAAGCTTAAGGGGCTGGCCCTATAGCCTAGTGTTAAGAGAGCAATGTATCCCACATGGCAGACCGCAAGATTTGAATCCTGGCTTGAATTCTGGCAGCTTAAAATACACACTGGGTGCATGTGCATGCAGTATACCCCAAATCCTGACAGGATGGAGAAAAGAAGTTGAAAGGATTGTGACTGACTACATCACATTTGAGGGTACTTTATTCCTCTCCCTTCCTCTCCCTCCCTCCCTCTCTCTCTCTGTCTCTTTCTCTGGAAGCATATGTGCCTTCTAGCAAAAAAGTAAAAACATGACCTTGATGAAGTAGAACAGATAGAAAACAAACTTATTAAGTGCCTTTAATGTGTCTTGCATTGTGCTAGATATTCTGCATATACTGATGAGACCCTTTATTTTATCATGACATCCATGTGAAGTTGGTGGCATTCTTTGTTTCAGTTTGCGGAGGATGAAAAGTGATTTAGAAAGCTTAAGTGGTTTGCCCCAATCACTCTTTTAGGAAGAGTTCTTGCTTATACTACTGACAGTGACCTCTCCTCTTAAAGGGATGGAAGGTCTAAAGAGATTAATTACTTTAAATTAGCTCAGAACCAATTTTAGTCAGGTTTTCAACAAATGTAAGCATTTCAAAGGAGAACAGTACTATTTAAAAATCAAATCACATTTTAGTTATAAACTTGTTCGTGGCTATTTTAGTAACACAGATTATCACAGGAGCAGGCATAATAAAGATTTGTATTGTTCTTTCCTATCGGGAAATGCCCTATGGAAACAAACGTAACTGTTCCCTACAGGGAATTAGTGAACTGTTGGAAAGTTCGGGTGTGATTGGCCCTTGGGAGCTTCCTGTGTTATGATTTAAAGCACGGAAGGTGGGACCTGTTTACAGAACCTGTTAGTGATTGGGTAGGCTAGGCTGCCACTCACTCTTAACCAGGAATGTGGTTTGAGGCGCTGCAAAGTTACCGAGGCTCGGAGGCGCTAGCAAAAATGTGGCTGTCAGAGAGGGAAAAGCACACGAATTTGAAGACAGCATTAGAAAGCGTTCCGCCCACAATTTCTCTGATCTCAACGCCTCAGCTGTAACAGGAGAAAATCTAAGTTAAGGTATGATAATTTTCTCTCACTTTGTACAAAGGACTTAAAAGGAGGAGGAGTCAGAGATGTAAGTTCCTGTTTTTAAAATAACTCTCGTGAGCTTCATGGTAGTGAAAAGCCACACCATCTGCTTTTACTCCCATGTGTTTAATGCACATCATTGACGTATTGAGCCTGATTTTTGTCCTGCGTATAAAGGTTTTGGTGATTTTTTTTTAATGTTGAATTTAAAATTTTTTTTTACATATTCTAGATATGAATGCAGTGTTTAAAAAAATTTTTTTTTCTGGATCTGTAGACGTCTTAAATTTACTTAAAATGTAAGCAGTTGTCTGCAGTTACCTTTTCAGGAAGAGTTCAGACAGGTATTTTTTTAATGCAGGTAAAAGACTTTCAAAAGTGTCAGTTGTTACTGGCAACAAAATAAAAAACAATAAAAAAAAAAAGAAAAGATTTTCTTTCTCATAGGGGAAGCAACTTCCAAAATTGAGAAGTGCTCTTTTGGATTTATTTTTTAAATTTTATTTTTTTTTAATTATTTATTTTCTTAATTTGACCAGATAGAGGCAGAGAGAGAGAGAAAGGGAAAGTAAGAAACTAAGACACCAGGTCTGGGACTTGAACTGTGGTCAGCCATCTGGAGTCCAGCACCTTAAAACACCACGCCATCTGCTGGTCCCAAAACATGCTCTATTTTGGCTACGTGGGTTTATAAGACTTGAGACACCTGGCAACTGTTGTTCAGTCTCAGTTCTCTCACCTGGTAACTTTCTCTTCATTTATTGTTCTATTCCTCTGATCCTATGGGGGCATACCTAAGATTCATAAGGGTGTGAGTGGGAGGACAAAGGTTCTCTAGGGAATTATTTTGTCTCCATATGAACAGTTGCCTAAGGATTCCAGGGCAAGTCATTTGACGAGTCTGGGATTCAGTTTTTTTCATGTGTATAAAGAAGGGTTAGACTAGGTCATTGGTTCTCCATTTGTTTTCCTAAGCACACCTGAGTAATAGAATCACTTATTTCAGTTAAAAGTGTCTCTCTAATGCCATAACTATTACGGTGTCAGAAAGTGTGTGGATGTGCAAAAGCTCTGTTTTCCACCAGTAGCATGGACAGTGGTATATGGGTGGTCACCTGAGACCCATGGGCTTAAGATCTTAGCACCCAGTTTATTGAATATAAAAGCAAAATGTTTATGTAAAGATTGATTGTTAATAGAAATAAATTTGAATTTCAAGTAGTTATTTTGTGTAGATTTTTTATAAGAAACTTTTTTTATAAAAAGTACATTTAATGTGTTTTTTTCAAATTAAAGTTATTATGTATCTATTGTAAGCACTTTTTAAATATAAAAAGTCATTTAAAAATCTCCTTTAATCTTTCTTCCCAAATATAATCTCTTCTTTTAGTTTTTTCCCATAGATATATGTCAATATAATCAATTAATTTAATTACCAGAGGGTACATGCACTCATCAGGGAGAGAGGGAGAGAGGGAGAAAGCACTCCCCAATGGGCCATAGTAATGTTGTAATTCATTCCCTTCCATTTCTCCATCCTGTTGGATTTTCAGGCACGTATGCACACATACCTGGTGTTTTTTTTTCGGGTTGCCAGGGCTGAGATTCATGGTTGAATACGTGGGATCCAGCTCCCTTAATCACCAGGCTCTGGGGCTGGCCCTGGAAACCTTTTACAAAGATGGATTTTAGAAGCAGTGTAGCTTGGGACCAGTAGTTGACAAAATGGCTATGTCGCTGGACTCCCATGTAGTTGACTGCAGTTGGAGTCCCAGACCCAGTGACTTAAACTCACGCTGGGTGAATGTGCATATGTGCCCAAGATCCCGAAAAGAGAATAGAGGAAGAGGGAGAACTAGCAGTTAGCGTAATGGCTATGTCGCTGGACTCCCACGTAGTCGACCGTGGTTTGCGTCCCGGACCCGGTGGCTTAAAACTCACGCCAGGTGCATGTGCGAGCGTGCCCAAGATCCCAAGAGGAGAATGGAGGAGAAGGGATTGCGGCGTGACCATCTCCCCTGGGGGGTGATTTCTCGCTTTCTGTCTCTCTGTCTGTCTCTGTCTGGCAAGCGCACACGCCCTATAGCGAAAATCTCTCCAAAAAAAAAAAAAAAGAATAGAGGAAGAGGGATTGTGGTGTGGCCATCCCCCCTGGGGGGGGGGGGGCTGATTTCTCCTCTGTCTTTCTGACCAGCACTCACTCGCTCCCTATAGCAAAAACCTCTCCAAAAAAAAAAAAAAGCAGTGCAGCTCACACTCAACATGATTACATCACCTACTAGCTGTGTCCTTGGAAAAATCACTTAACCTCTGTGATCCTCAATTTCTCATTTGTAAAATGGAGATCATTCACATGTCAAGTTATCCTAAGGTTTAAGTGAAAACAGTACAGGGCCTAACACAAGATAGATGCAAATTGTGACAATTTAATTTCTGTTTTTTTCTTTTAAAGTGTTATTAAGGAATATTATATTTAAAAGAGTTTAAAGAAATTGAAATTGTGGGTTTTTTTTTTTTAATTTTATTTAAAATTCAGTCCCATGTGAAGGCTCAGAAAAGAGGTAAAGAACAACAGCTTGATATTATGAACAAGCAATACAAACAACTCGAAAGCCGTTTGGATGAGATACTTACTAGAATTGCCAAAGAGACTGAAGAGATTAAAGACCTTGAACAACAGCTTACCGAAGGTGAGAATTTAAGTGTGATTTAAGGTAAATCAGTTCCAGTGTTAATAAAAGAAAGATGATACCCAGACAGGCATTAATCTAGATATTAGCTAAATACATTTCAGCTCTTAGTACCAAGATTTGGTAGAGAAATATTTGCAGGGGTCTTAAATTGTTTAATAACATTAAAACATTTTACTAACCATTTTGTTTTGTTGGCATTGATGCCTAGAGAGTGAGGTCATTCTATTCAGTAGGTGAGAAGTCAGCACATCCTGACAAGCTCTGGTATGTAATACTCTTCTTCTGTGGCATAAAATGCGAAGAGGCAATGGCATCAGGAAATTTAGCATTTAATTTTAAGAAGTAGAAAGTATCTTATCATATACTTTTGCAATGCAAATTTAAATTGTGACATTCTGATAATAGTGAAAGAGGAAGACAATAGGCTGTAGTGTGAGTCTGGGCTTAGTGTAAAAAGGTCCCATCTCTATTTTGCCATTTTCAGTTGTGTCACCTTAGGCAATTTTTTTTTATCTTGATCATAATTGTTCCGGAGGGTTAAATGAGATAGTGTTCATAAAGTGCCCAGTACGTAGTGGCTACTCAATATGTAAGTTATTGGTTTTTCTTAAGTCTTTAGTTTACATGTTTACACTGCTAGTCTTCGATCACTGTTGCATACTGAATGTTTTGTTTTGTATATTATCAATAACTGACAGTTTTGCCACACACTTTTCATTACTTTATTTGGAAATTGAACTTTTTACAGTGCGAGTCAGGCATTTTGTAAGCGTTACCCCCTAAATATAGTATTTTCAGTGTCTACTTGCTTAATACTCCTCTACTATGGATAATAGGAAGAAAATGTTATATCTTGAGAAAGAAAAATAAAATAGGTAATAATTTATAGCATAGAATTTCACTCCTGGCTAAGTAACGAATACCTAAGTGCACAATTTAAAATTAAAATTACACATTTTTACTTTTTTTCCACCTTGCTTAGGCCAGATAGCAGCAAATGAAGCCCTGAAAAAGGATTTAGAAGGTGTCATCAGTGGATTGCAGGAATACCTGGGGACCATCAAAGGTCAGGCAACTCAGGCCCAGAATGAGTGCAGGAAGTTACAGGACGAGAAGGAGACATTGCTGCAAAGATTGACTGAAGTCAAGCAGGAGAGGGACCAACTGGAAATAGTTGCCATGGATGCAGAAAACATGAGGAAGGTATGATTCGTTTCCTCCTGCCTGTTTTTCTTAACTCCAGAAGTAGATAATGTTCAAACTAACTTAGTTGATGAAGTTAGAAACTGTGCAATTTTAAGTGGCAAAAAATATTAGTGGTTGGTTGGTAGTTTCTTTTAAAAGTTGGGATTTTTTTTTCTTCTTTAGCTGTATACATTTGGAATCTTTTTTTTTTCTTTACCAAAATAAGGAAGGTTACTTTAGTTGTATTTCTATCCCTAAAAGATATTATTGTCAAATAACACTAAATATGAATTGTAGCTATTATAATTTCTATGTTAAATATTCATATTTTATTATTTGGGTAGGAAAATAAAGCACAATGTGATTTTTCTAATTCTTGTTATTATTACTTGATAATCTAGACATTATTTTACAGTGTACAAGTCAGAGTGTTGTTAATTAAACCCTTCTGTGCCTGCTTTCTTGCCCATACATTCGGAGATTCGCTTTCTCTATTTTAGTTGTTTGGCAAACTTCATCATGCATGAGAACTGCAGATTCCCAAACATGCTGAGTGAGGCTGACTCCAAAAATCTGAATTAATGTATTTTAATATTGTGAACATTTTTAGGCATTAAAAAGCATCAAAAGTAACACTTGACATCATGTGCTCACTACCCAACTTAAGAAATAAAACATTGTTGGGGCTGGCAGGTGGTGTGTGGTTAAGGTGTTGGACTCCCACATGGCTGATGGTGGTTCAAGTCTTGGATCTGGTGGCTTGCTTTCTCTCTTTCCCTGTCTCTGGTCAAATTAAAAATAATAATGATAATAAATAAAATAAATAATTTTTAAAAAAGAAATTTAACATTGTAAATATATTTTAAACATCTCTGTACTCCCTTGGAAGTTACAGTGTACTGATTATGGTAGTTATTTCCCTGCATATCTGTTTTTTTATTATGTATGTAAATATGCATAAGCAGTATTGCTTTCCATTATTTCAAGATTTATATAAAAGATATTAGAGTGTACATGTACATGTTCTTTGTACTTTTCTTCATATATATTTATGTTTTTGAGAATTATGCACATTGATGCATATAGCTCTATTTTCACTATATATACATATCACAATTTATTATTTATTCATTTCTTTTTGGGGAGACATTTACATTGTTTCCAGTCTTTTGCTGTTACAAACAATGCTGGCATAACATTATTGCACACATCTTGAGCAGGAGGCTGTATTAGGAAGTGTAACTGTAGATCAGAGAGTATGTGTCTTCTTAATTTACTTCAGTAGATAGTGTCAAGTTACTGTTCATAGTGAAACTTTTTTTTCAAAGTTTGTTTTATTTATTTCTTCCACAAATCAGAGAGACAAACAGCACCCCTATCAGGATTTAGATGCTATGATGCACCCCACCCCTAGCCAGCCCTGGATCATGGGCATGGACCTACCTAGTGTACTCACAGAGGCCTCTGGACTCAAACTTGGAACCTTCCCATGTAGATCAGCCTTGCAGTGTCAGGTTTTACCTCTGTGCCACCATCCAACCCATATTTCGAAACAATTTTAAACTTACAGAAGAGTTGCAAAGATAATACAAATAAAAAATATACCCTTTACCCACAGTCACCAATTAATATTTTTCACATTCACTTTGTCTTTTTCTTATATAATTTTTACATGATTTCACGTATCTTATGTGGATTTTTTTCTTTAATCATTTGAGAATTAGTTGCAGACGTCATGCTTCTTTGCCCCTAGATATTTCAGCATGTCTTTCCTAAGAGCATGGATATTTTCTAACAGAATAATTTTCAAATTCAGGAAATTTACTGTTTTGTTAGACTTCATGTTTGCCAGCCTGCTGAGTTTTAAGTGATACTTGTTTCCTCATTTTTCTTTACTTAGTTTTTTGTTTTGTTTTTATTTATAAGCCAGAGGGCATGTGCACTTGCCAGAGAGAGATGGGGCCAGGGAGAAAGAGGAGAAAGCACCTCTGATGGAGCGTGGTCATGCTGCAGTCCTTTCTCTGTTTCTTCATTCTGTTGGAATTTTGGGCATGCATGCACACACACTCAGTGTGTCTTTCAAACTAGTGGGACTGGGATTGCAACTGTACAGTTGGTCATGTAGGATCCAGCTTCCTTAACCACTAGGACATGGGACCACCCCCCATTTTTTTATTATGAACATTTTTGCTTTCACAGGAAAATTGAAAGAATAGTTCAGTAACATCTCTGAGCCCTCTTAGTTTTGATACATATTTCGTTGTATTTATTTTCTCTTTTACATACCCATGCCTTTTTTTCTTACTAGAAAATTACAGACATTATAACATATCCCATTAACACACATCCTTAAACATAAGGACACTTTCCTGTATTAATGCCATAATTAGAGATGATCAATAATTTCCTTATGTCTCCCATTCAAGTACTAACCAGCCCCAACCCTGCTTAGCTTCCAAAATCACATGAGATCAGGCATGTTGAGGGTGATACGGCTGGAGATGCACATGTCATCAAATATCTGAACCTTATTCAGATTCTCCAAATTTTCCCAAGAATGTCTTTTATAAATCAATGTGTGTTTGTGTGTGTGCATAGAATCCAGGATAATAGTCCTGCAGGTTGCCCCACATTCTGAATTTGATTATTTCCTTGTGGTTTGTTTCACTTGTTCCTCTATGTTGTGATGTAAAATATCAATAGTATATTGTTTTAACTGCGTTTCCCTCTGATCACTGGAGAAATTGAACACCTTTCATTTGTTTATTTGCCATTTATGTTTCCTCTTCAGTGGATTCCTTATTCATATTCTTTGTCTTAATGATTTGTAGGAATTTTTAAATATATTCTGAATGTTAATACTTCGTTGGTTGTATAGTGTATCCTTTTCAAACACATAATCCAAATTATTCAGATGCCAAGTTGTCTTTGGACTACACATTGGCAAACTTTCCTGCAGGAGTTCTCATCATAGGATCTTCCTGAATAATCCAAATAGTTTGATCTCATTCTCCAGTATCTTAAATAAATACATGAAAGCTATAATATTGAGTCACAAAAAATATTGATAGACTAAAATGAATCAGAAGTGTGGTATACTAATCAGTGTGTACGTACATTCTTGTTGACACACTCTTAAGTTACTCTGTCATTCATAATAGTAGGAAGTGTCATTCCATTTTATTCTTCTGATAAGTGAAGATTGTGCATTTTGTTTTCTGTTTTAATCCCAAGAGGGCACATTCACTGGACAGAAAGAGAGAAGAAGAGGGAGAAAACATCTCCCCAGTGGATGTGGACACGTTACAATCCCCTGTCCTCTTTTCTTTCCATCCTGTTGGCATTTTGGGCACACATGCAAATGTTCCTGGTGTGTTTTTTAAGCCACTGGGCTGGGAATTGAACTATGGCTGGCCATATGGGATCTGGCTCACCCAACCCCAGGTTATAAAGCCAGCCTTGTATCGTGGTTAAATAGAAGAATGTTTGTTAGAGTCAAAGATGTAAGTTCATATCCTGACTTTATCCTTTTTCTAAGCCCTATGCAATTTACTTAGGTGTTCATTTTCTACTTCCTCATCTGTTTTAGAGTTACTGTGAAGACACAACAAATAATAAATATGAAAATATTTAGTCAGGCAGTGGCCTGATGGAAAATAGCCCTTATTCTTGGCCACCTCTTCTGGAGAGGTTTTTGTTTTGTTTTGGTTTTGTTTTTTTTTTTTTTACTATAGGGCGCTTAATGCTTGCCGGAAAGAGAGAGACAGAGAGACAGAAAGTGAGAAATCACCCTCTGGGGGGATGGCCATGCCGCAGTCCCTTCTCCTCTATTCTCCTCTTGGGATCTTGGACATGCACTCACATGCGCCCAGCGTGAGTTTAAGCCACTGGGTCTGGGACTTGAAACGCAGTCTTAGCCACCTTTTTTGTCTTTGTTCTTATGTTTTCAGACTCATTTAAAGCACAACACAGTGGTTACCTTGGAATACAACATGTTGGTAGTTTTCTGACTTTTCTGATTAAATTTAGTCAGAGTTCTGTTTTCCAGCTATGCAGGGTATGCACAAGCCTGTGTTATCATCATATTGCTAATGTAAACTTTCTATGCTGTCCTTAGTGGCTTGCCAGCATTTGGCTTACAGTGTTTAAGTTACGTATAGTGACATGCTGCTTCAGCAGTGCCGTCAATGTTCTGTAGCTAAACACTCTGACTCCTTCTAGGAGCTTGCAGAGCTAGAAAGTGCTCTCCAGGAACAGCACGAAGTGAATGCCTCCTTGCAGCAGACCCAGGGAGATCTCAGTGCCTATGAAGCTGAACTAGAGGCTCAGCTAAAACTGAGGGACGCTGAAGCCAGCCAGCTCAAGGATGAGTTGGACAAACTAACAAGACTTACTCAGGTAAGGAAGAACATAAAGCCACCTAAAAACTAAGTACAGTCAAGCGCCATAAAGCAATGTTTTGCAGCAATAGACTGTATATGTGACAGTGGTCCCATGTAGCCTAAGTGTGTAAAAGACTATATATACCATGTAGGTTCATGTAAGTACACTCTGTGATGTCTGCTCAGCCTCGATAATGCCTAACAGTGCATTTCTTGAATGTGTCTCTGTTGTTAAGTGATATTTGACTGTACCTTAATGTATTTTCCTCCCTTTGTTTTATATTTAATTCAGTATTAAACACTTTTAATATAATGTGTATGCAGTGATGGGAAAAACACATTTTTGGGAGTCAAGACATTCTGAGTTCAAACCCTAGTCCCATGTGAAAGTGGACTCTGACCTTCCTGTCTCCTCTTAAAATGGCATGTGGGGAGGATAAATGATGTAATGGGTGTAAATGCACCTGGAAGTTGGTATTCAATAAGTTATACTGTTTTTCTAATGCAAAGGGGGCAGAAGTAAAAGGGATAGCAGATGAGTGTTCTAGAAAGAGGACAGGGAGAGAGAGCAGAGTCCATTTCAAGTGCTGAAAGTATATCTGCAGGTTGCCAGAGCAAGGAGAGGAGTAGGGAAAGAAGATGAGAGAGAAAGGTGGGGAGGTAGGCAGAGGCCAATTATAGTATATTATCAGGTTAAAAATACAATTTGGGGCCCAGCCACAGCGATACATGCTACTAAGACACTGCTGCTCTCCAGGCTGAAGCCCCATGGGAGGCCCAGGTTTGGTTCCTGGCCCACTCCAAAAGCTAACACGGTGGCAGACTTCTGTAATCTCAGCTGCTTGGGGGGCTGAGGCAGTAGGGTCGTGTGCTTAAGGTTGCCTGGGCAACATAGCAAGACCCTGTCTGAAAGAGCTCAGCATGGTGGCATGTGCCCAAACTTTCTCTTACTCTGGAGGTTTAGGTAGCAGGGTGATTGTGACAGAATAAGACCTTGTTGTATAAAATAAGTGAATTTTGTTTAAGCTATTAGCTAAATGGGCTGCATTTTCCTCCAGGAAGCCCACCCTAACCTTCTTCTTTTGCATGCTGAACATTTAAACTAAGGGCTCTACTTTGGTTTTTCTATAATCTGTCCTCAATGAAGGCATTCATTCCATCATGTGTATGATGATCATTTGGTTAGATTGTCCCCACCACTCACATTCCTCAGCTCAGTGAATGCCCAAATTATATCTGCTATCCGGTTTACACAGTGCCTGGCACCTGAGAAGGGGCAATATTATTGGATAAAAATGACATCAAGTAAGATAGTTTAAACCTCAGAAATGCATGTAAAAGAGCACTGATATGATTAGAAAAGGAACTAAAAATAAGTCTGCCTTATTGTAATTATGTTACTGTATTCCTTTACTTGTCAGATATCAAATAGTCACTTGCCAGTTGTCATGATTTTTTTATGGGGGGGGGAGGAGAGGTTTTTGCTACAGGGCTCATGCACTTGCCAGAAAGACAGAGAGAGACTGAGAGACAGAAAGAGAGAAATCAACACACACACACACACACACACACACACACACACACATATATATATGTGTATATATATATATATATATGTATATATATATATATATATATATATATATAATAATAAAAAATATCACCCCATCCCATTTCTTTTTTTTTTTTTTTGAGAGGTTTTTGCGATAGGGCATCTGTGCTCGCCAGACAGAGACAGACAGAGAGACAGAAAGCGAGAAATCACCCCCCCAGAGGGGATGGCCACACCGCAATCCCTTCTCCTCCATTCTCCTCTCAGGATCTTGGGCACACATGCACATGCACCCGGCGTGAGTTTTAAGCCACCAGGTCCGGGATGCGAACCACGGTCGACTACACGGGAGTCCAGCGACATAGCCATTACGCTAACTGTTGGTCCCAAATAATAATTTTATTTATTCATTCATTTATTTTAATTTGACCGAGAGAGGCAGAGAGAGAGAAAGTGAGAAAGCAAGCCACCAGGTCCGGGACTTGAACTATGGTCGGCCATGTGGGAGTGTCCAGCACCTTAACCACCATGCCACCTGCTGGTCCCCCTCCCATCCCATTTCTCACTGTGTCATTCCCCAACCATCTCCTGCACTGTTATTTACAGTTGCTTTCCATTTCTTTTTTCCCCCCACATTTTATTGATTAACAAAAATATCTTCTTCTTTTTATTTTATTTTTATTTTTTGGAGAGGTTTTTTGCTATAGGGCGCGTGTGCTCGCTAGAGAGACAGAAAGTGAGAAATCACCCCCCGGGGGGATGGCCATGCCACAATCCCTTCTCCTCCATTCTCCTCTTGGGATCTTGGGCACGCATGCACACACACCCAGTGTGAGTTCAAGCCACCTGTCTGGGATGCAAATTACGGTTGCCTACATGGGAGTCCAGCGACATAGCCATTATGCCAACTGCTGATCCTCAGATCTCTAATTGTTAAACTACAGTTATATGAAATCACTTTTGAAGCTTGTTAAATGCAGATTCTTGGGCCCCACCTTAGAGATTCTAACTTGTCAGATCTGAGATGGAGTCTAGCCATCTGCATTTTAAAATACTTGTTTCTTTCATGAGAGACAGACAGATACAGACACAGACGTAGGCATCTCTGATGGGGTCTTCTCACTGAACCACCCCATCTCAGCCAGCCCACGAGTGTGACTCACAAGCATCCAGCTTAGATATCTGCCTTCTTCACAGGTACACCAAGTGATTTTAACACAGGTATTTAAGGGCCACAGTTTGAGAAATGTTGGTCTAGGGAAAAGAGAGCAATAACTGCAGAATGAGTTGCAGAGCTTTTAAAGGTTGATGCTCAGGCCTCCCCTTGAAGATATATACCCTTGGTATATCTTGGCTGAGCTGCTTCCTATGCTTACCTTCCCTTCAGTAATAATTGTTTAAGGGGCAGGTGAAAAAATTAACTCACATTTTAAAATTTGGGAATACAAACATAAAATTTAGATATTATAAAACCACAGCTAGCAAAGGATTGTGTGTATGTGTGAATTTGTTTATACTTTTTTTTTTTGGAGAGGTTTTCGCTATAGGGTGCGTGCGCTCGCCAGACAGAGAGAGAGACATAGAGACAGAAAGCGAGAAATCATCCCACAGGGGGGATGGTCACGCCGCAATCCCTTCTCCTCCATTCTCCTCTCAGGATCTTGGGCACACACATGCGCGCCCGGCGTGAGTCTCAAGCCACCAGGTCCGGGACGCGAACCACGGTCGACTACGTGGGAGTCCAGCGACATAGCCATGATGCTAACTGCTGGTTCCCAATTTCTTTATACTTTTTAAATCCTAAATTATTGCTGTTTTACACTTTCTTACCATTGCTTCCTATGATAATAGTTAGAACAATCAGCTCTTCAAGCAGAACTTGAGAAGGAAAGGCAAGCCCTCAAGAGTGCCCTTGGAAAAGCCCAATTTTCAGAAGAAAAGGAACAAGAGAATAGTGAGCTCCGCACAAAACTGAAACAGCTGCAGGTACAGATTTGTTCTTTCAGAATATATTCTTACATAGGACACCTCAAGATGATGGTATCGGGACCAGCAGGTGGCGTGGTAGTTAAGATGCTGGACATTCCCACATGGCCAACCGAGGTTCAAGTCCCGGACCTGGTGGCATACTTTCTCACTTTCCTTCTCTTCTCTCTGTGCATCTCTCACTGGTCAAATTAAAATGAATGAATGAATAAATAAAATTAAATAAATTAATTAATTTTTTAAAAAAAGATGATGTATCTTTAGTCGGCACTTAACAGCCTGCTGATGTAATAAGCAACTTGAATTTTTAGGAAAAAAGGAATTGGAGGCAATACCATAGCCTCTGTTCCCTTGTGATGATGGTTTTAAAGTTATTAACATGAATATCCTGTGTCCTGCTATGGTAATGTGAAGAGATGGAGACGGTATGAAGAATAAATAGTATAGTATGTAAACCTATGGATGAAAACAACACCTTGCATTTTTCTTAGAAGCAGGTTTGTCCCTATACTAAGCTAAAATTATTAGATTGGTGTATTCTGCTTCCACTGGAATCTCTCTGTAATTATCCTGTAATTTAACTAGACTGATGATCACAGTAAAATTTCCTGATTGTAGTTTTCACAGTCCTTCTCTCAGAAAGGATATTATTAAAAAGTGTTCATTTTATATTTGTGGAGAATGTAAAATAGAATATTTTTATAGCTCTTCTCATAATAATCTGCCCAAGGAACTGTAGGAGAAGCAGGTGAGCAGGATTTTCCAGATAATTAAACTCTTTGAAAGAAGACAGGTATCTGAACCAACAAGTACCTGAAGCAACACTCAGATTTCCAAATCTGTACCATTAAGTGCTGCTTTGCTAGCCGAGGTAGCAGCTGTTAACAACAGAAGTAAAGGGACAGACTTGATGTGGTTTGAGGGAAGGCTTCCCAAAACCACCCAGGAGTATTTGTGACAAACCTGAGTTCATCCAAATTTTCTCTTCTTCCAATGCCCTAAATGCTTTTTCCTCATAGTGTAAGGAAACTTAATAACCTAAACTTTAAAAATTTTGTTGCTCTGAGTTCAACTTATAAAGCAGATACTATAAAAGCTTTTCATATTTCCCATTCTTGTGTGAGTTGTGTGTGTACATGTTGGGTCTTCATTGGGTTATTATTTTATTTTTACTATGGAAATTTTTAGGTAATTGCAAAAACAGAATAGTCTCTTGACCTTTATTTAAGCACTGTCTAGTTTTAAATAATTGTCAGCAGTCACTGTTTCTTTTAGCTCCCCTCTCCCACCTTTTGGTGGAATATTTTTCCTTAATTTCATAAATCATTCTCATATATATATATATATTTCTTTTTTGGAGAGGTTGTTGCTATAGGATGTGTGCCCTTGCCAGAAAGACAGAGACAGAGAGACAGAAAGTGAGAAATCACCCTTCGGGGGGATGGCCACACCGCGATCCCATCTCCTCCGTCCTCTCAGGATCTTGGGCACACACATACATGCGTCTGGCGTGAGTTCAAGCCACCGGGTCCAGGACTCAAACCACAGTTGGCCACATGGGAGTCCAGTGATATAGCCATTATGCCAACTGCTGGTCCCTCATATATGTTTTTTCCACCTGTGTACCTCTCCTATAGTAAAGGGCTAAAAGAGCCTTTTCTTCTTAGGTAGAAACTAAAGTCCGCTTTACAGAATGTTGCCCCGTGCTGTGGGACTTACCTAATTAGAACTGGGTCTTTTGGTTATTTGACCTACTAACCTTCTGATACCGCTTATAAGTTAAATCCACTCTACACTTGTTTTTGTCATAAATCATTTACTTGCAGTGAACTTAACCTACTCACACTACCTCAAGATGGAGGCCATTGTTAGGAACTAGAGCTGCTGTAGTAGTCTGTCAGCAACTACATGACTCTCTCATTCTTTCTCTGTCTCTCTGGACATTGTATTTAGGCCAGCATGGACCCCAGCCACTGACCTGACATCTCGTTTCAGTTCTAACACTTATATAAACTTGTTATACTGGACCTTGGTTCAGATTCTGGAGAGAGTGAGAACCTGTTTTCTGCCTTGTCAGTGCCTTGGCTAGTCTTTGGTCAGATCACCTGTGGCCAGGTTTAGAGAGTAGTACAGAAAGGGCTGCCTTAGGGCAGTGGCAGGACAGTTTACAGTAAAGGATACTCCAGATAAGACAGGCACTTGAAAACATGTTCATTGCAATTCTAAAATCTCCATGTTAGTTAATAGTGTTACACTGAGTTTGAAGTAAGTTAATTACTCAGGTTAAACTATAAGTACTGATGGGAATACAATCAGTAACTTTCATGCTGGTCCCATAGCCTAGTGATTAAGGGAGCCAGATCCCATTTGAATCCTGGCTGTGAGAGTTTGAAAAACACCATGGATGTATGCATGTGTGCCCAAAATTGGATAGGTTGGAGAAATGGAGTAGAAGGGATTGCAGGGTGTCATGCCCTATTCAGGGGTGCTTTTTTTTCCTTTCACTCTGTCTCTCTCTGGTAAGCGTATGTAACCCCTGGCATTTTAAAAAAACAAAAACAAAAATTTTTCTGTATAATTTAGGGAAATCTTAGTGGTTTATTTTTGCTTGGGGCCAGCAGGTGGCATGGTTATTGGGGTGCTTGACTCCCACATGGCTGACTGCAATTCAAGTCTTGGATTTAGTGGCTTGCTTTCTCACTTTCCCTCTCTCTTCATCTCTGTCTCTAGTCAAATTAAAAAATAACAACAATAAATAAAATTCAATAAATAATTCTTTTAAAAAAAAGTAAGAGGCATCTGGATTTAGTTCTGTGGTCTAGGTAGGTCATTAGCCTGTTAATAATGGAACTATCCTAGCATATAACAGCTAACTCCCCATTTCATCCCCCCACCGCCATAGGATGACAATAACCTGTTAAAGCAGCAACTCAAAGAGTTCCAGAACCACCTTAACCATGTGATTGATGGTTTAATTCGTCCAGAAGATGTGGCAGCTCGTGTGGATGAGCTGAGGAGAAAACTGAAATTAGGAGCTGGGGAAATGAGGTAAGGGGAGATCAAGACCTGTAAATACAGAGTGGGCCTCCCAACCTCTGAGTTGTAATGGGAGATTCAATGGTAAACATACCTGTCTAAGTTCTGCTGATGGATGATTTCTCTTGTAAGGTTCTCCTATGATGTTTCCATGACTGAGACATAAGACTGTTTAATTCTAGTTGTGAGTCACTGATTTTGTTTTTTACTACATTTTTTATCTTTTCTACTTTTTGGTATTATTTAATTTTAAAAAACGTAAAAATTTTGAGTAGCTCGCTCTTGAAAAGTTCATTATATGTGGTCAGAACATGAAGCCATATTATGATTTTTTTTTTTTTTTTGAGAGAGAGATTTTTGCTATATGGCGCGTGTGCTCACCAGAAAGACAGAGACAGAGAGAGAGAAAGCAAGAAATCACCCCCCCCAGGAGGGATGGCCATGCAGCAATCCCTTCTCCTCTGTTCTCTTCTCAGGATCTTGGGCATGCACACACACACACACACACACACACACACACACACACGGCGTGAGTTTAAGCCACCAGTCTGGGACTCAAACTGCAGTTGACTACATGGGAGTCCAGTGACATAGCCATTATGCCTTCTGCTGGTCCCAAGAGCCGTATTATGATTTTAAATAGAGAACAACCATCAAAAGAAAACAGGGTTATCTCAAATGTTGGGTTGTTGGAAAAGTCATGGCGTATTTTTGCATCATGACTCTTCCGATGACCCAATATATTACATGGACATTTCTTCTTTGGGCAAACTTTGTTAGCCTGATATGAGCCTGTCTTATCAGAGTGGCAGCAGTTAATTGACAGAACAGTAACTTGTACTTAGGCTGTGCTGAATGACTTGCCGTGCATGAACACCAGTCTCTTCAAATAGCTCTTTTTACTCTTGCACTAATGTTAATAGCAAATTCGCATCCAGGATCCAGTATAAAAAATAAAATGTCACATTTGTGTTATCTTTTTTTTTCTGCTTACTAGAATCCATAGTCCTTCAGATGTCTTAGGGAAAAGTCTTGCTGATCTACAGAAACAATTCAGTGAAATCCTCGCACGCTCCCAATGGGAAAAGGAGGAAGCACAAGTTAGAGAGAGAAAACTCCAAGAAGAAATGGCTCTGCAGCAACAGAAACTGGCAAACGGGCAAGAAGAGTTCAGGCAGGCCTGTGAGAGAGCCCTTGAAGCACGAGTAAGAGAAGGGCAAGAGGCAGCTGGAGGGAAGTTTTTGGCAAATACTAATGTTTCTCAGTAAATTACAATACCTCCTTTCTCGTATAAATACAACCTAATGGTGGTTATTTCCACTCATAACAATCCAACCTGGATGTGACAAGAATCCAATCATGAAAGTGTTTATTGATGTCAAAGTTAGGCTTATTTGCGACACTGGTTCCCTCATTTGAAAGCAAGTGAGAGATGTCTTATAACAGGCAGGTAAATAATACCACAGTGCTAAGTATAATGTGCCAGCATTAGCTGGGTTTTTTTAATTTTAATTTTTTTTATTTTTTACACTTGATGCTTTTAGTGATAAAACAAACAAATAGACCAAATATCAATAGATTCTAGAGAACATTTAAGATAAAGCTATTCTTTATAACTCATAAAATTTCACTACACTCTATAATAAAATGAAAGATAATTCTATAGAAATTTTTTTTATTTTGCTTAAAACATACTTTACTTAAAAATCATCTTTGAAATCTGATTTCCACACAGATTAATTTTGATAAGCGGCAACACGAAGCAAGAATCCAGAAGTTGGAAAATGAAATTCACTATTTACAAGAAAATCTAAAAAGTATGGAGGAAATCCAGGGCCTTACAGATCTCCAACTTCAAGAAGCTGATGAAGAGAAGGAGAGAATTCTGGCCCAACTCAAAGAGTTAGAGAAAAAGGTGGGAAAGACTGAGAAAGTGAGGCATGGACATATTGGCTGCCTGAGTCCTGGCCACTGGTGATCAGGTCAGCTAAGAGGGATGTGGATGTGATCCACAGTCACCTCTGATTGCTTTGCAGGCCCAGTGCTGATCTAGGAATGATCCTGGCCTTTAACCTAGAACCTGTGACTACAGTGTCATGGTAGATGGAAACAAGAGAATTGGGAATGTTAAGAGTAACTGACTAATCAGGTAGTACTTAACAAATAGTAAATGAATTTGCCTTCTTAGAACCCCTTCCCCAGTTGGACACGTCCTTGGCAAATTGCTTTTAAACTCCTCATCATTCTTTCTAATACTCTGACTTCTCTCTGATGGCCTTTTCCATCCCATCTCAACCATCTACTTCCATTGTCACATCCTGGACCTTCTCGCATTTAGAAATTGCACCCACTACCTCTGAAAGCACAAACTAAATTATTGCACTCTGATCATAGTCTCTTATCTTGCTGGCACCCCACATTAGTGTTTTTTCAACCTTACTGAGCTTCCTGTTCATCAGCCCCTTCTTTTCTGTTATATCTTTCCAGTCTTTTTTTTTTTTTTTTTTTTTTTGAGAGAGAGAGGTACTTGCTATAGGGCACATGTGCTTGCTGAAGAGATGGATAGAAAGTAAGAAATCACCCCCTAGGGAGGATGGCCACACCACAATCCCTTCTCCATTCTCCTCTTGGGATTTTGGGTATGCGCACACACACGCCTGGTGTGAGGTTTAAGCCACTGGGTCCAGGACTCAAACAAACCATGGTCAGCTCCATGAGAGTCCAGCAACATAACCCTTACACCATCTGCTGGTCCCATCCTTCCTGTCTTTACTTTCTCCTTATCCAACTTAAATTGCATGGTCTGTCATTATAGCTACTTTTTGCAAATATCCTTTCTTGCCCTTTTAAACTGAAGCTGTCTGCTTTCTTTGGGCCTGTACCCATGCTGCACATTTCTGGAGGAAATTTACTCATCCATCATAATGGCATCATTGTAAATTCATAGTCACTAAACTCAAATGGTCAGCATTATTACCCTTTTCTCTGGTAAGCTCACTCTCTCATGCTCCATGGTTTCATACCTCCTCACTCCTGCCATCTCCCTTCTCTCAGCCTCAGTGAATGACTTGCTTCATACTTCAGCAAGAAATCATCAGTTCTCATCCTATCAAGTCTACCACCAAAGTAGAAGTGGAATATGTGTATGTTTTCCTTCTCCGATGGTACCATTCTCATCTAGCTATTATCTCTCTATGAACAACTGTGTAGCCACCTGACAGATTTTTCACTTCTACTCAGGATCCTGCTCCATGGAGCAGCCATCTAACTTTTTTAATATAAATTGACTGTAGTCAGTTTTCTCCCTGTAGCTTCTGTTATTCTGAGGATAAAGACCAAAATTCCTTTTTTTTTTTTTTGTTTTTTTTTTAAGAGGATTTTGCCTTAGGGTACTTATGCTTGCCAGAGAGAGAGAGAGAGACAGTGAAAGGGAAAGTGAGAAATCACCCCCTAGGGGGATGACCATGCCGCAATCCGTTCTCTTCCATTCTCCTCCTGGGATCTTGGGCATGCATGCACATATGCCTGGTGTGCATTTCAAGCCACCAGGTCTGGAATTCAAACCACACTTGGCCAGGTTGGAGTCCAGCAACATAACCACTATACCATCTGCTGGCCTAAGACCAAAATTCTTAAACCTATAAGGCCTTGCATAATCTGCCTCTGTTAAGAGCATTCCTTTTCTCACACTGTGTTTTTTTAGTTCCTCAAAAATATCAAGTTCTTTACTTACCACTATATGCCTAGGGCCTATTCAGCAATTTGAAAGGTTGATCCATCCATTTCTTTGATGATCATGGCAAGAAAATGTCTTTCCAATGAATGAAAAAATTTATGATCAATAAGATTCTTTTTTTTTAGATTTTATTATAGGGAGTGTGTGCTTGCCCGGGACAAAGAGGGAGGGAAAGTGAGAAATTACTCCCCAGGGGGATCACCATGCTGCAATCTCTTCTTATTTCCTCTTGGGATTTTGGACATGCACACACATGTGCCCAACATGGTTTTCAAACCGCTGGGTCTGGGACTCAAACTGCATAGTTGACCATATGGGATCCAGCCACAGTAACCTCCACACCACCTGCTGACCCCTATGATCACTAAGGTTCTTGACAAAGAAAACTGATTCTAAGTCTCAGTTTTGAGGATTTTTTTTTTATTTCTTAATTTCTTTTCTTTTTTTTTTTTAATTTGCCAGGGGTCACATGTGTTTGCTTTGGGGAGAGAGAGAGAAAGAGTACTGCTCACTGAGGACAGCCACACTACAATCCCTTCTTGTCCACTCTTTCCCTTCAGGACTTTGGGCACACTCACACCCACCCACACACATGTGGCATGTTTCTCGAGCCACCACTTCCAGAACTCAAACCATGCAGTCAAACCATGTAGGATCAAGCTGCCTTAACCACCATGTCAGCAAAAAAAGGCCAACTCTTTTTTTCCTCCCCTCCTAGAGCTAACATCTTAATTCATTGCTATCAAATGATTCATATGTTCAATTAATATTCCTTTTGTTTTAGAAGAAACTGGAAGATGTCAAATCTCAGGAGCAGTTTCTGGGTTTAGATAAAGAACTGAAAAAGCTAAAGAAAGCTGTGGCTGCCTCTGATAAGCTCGCTGCAGCTGAGCTCACCATTGCCAAAGACCAGCTTAAGTCTCTTCATGGAACAGTGATGAAAATTAATCAGGAACGAGCAGAGGTGAGTCCACATGAACAAATCAAGTTGTCACCAGTGCTATGACTATTAAAAAACTTATCAATTTGTGTTATTAACCTCTTGTTACAGACTTGGGTGATTTTATCAAGTATTGTAAGGTCTTTTTTTTTTTTTAGGACCTGACGATTATATTTTCCCCATCACAACCCCCAGGAATTTATTTTGTGCTGCCATGGTGTTGCACTTACTGAGTCCTAAAAGGAGCCATCAGAGGACACATGCTATCTCTACCTTAAAGTATAGGGATCTGCTTAGAGAAGTAGCTGTCAGTGTCTAGACAAGTGGTGTTTTGAAGGTTTGCCATACTCACCTGCACCTCAAATCTTTGATTTTGTACAGTCATACCAAAATGTATTACTGGCCCAATCTGGTGGCATTGTCCACAGCAAACTGACCTGCAGTGCTGGAAGCCACATGGTTAACCAAAGGTTTGGATCTCTTAGGTAGGCTTTCAATCATGCCAGGTGTATGCATGGATGCCCAAGATGATCCTGATGAGCTGAGGGTCTCAGGGAAAGGGATTGTAGTGAGTTGAGACCCATCATGAATGCTTTCTTTCTCTCTCCCACTCTCATGCATGTTCACATGTGATCATGAATTAAAAAAAACTTAAATAGGTTACCTCATAAGGCTGTTATGATTCCTGACTGCAATAATGTCATGGTGCTTTAGAAGATATAAATACTGATGATGTTAAGAGTGTAGCGCATAGGACAAGAAAGATCTAATGATGAGAGTCCAGGGAGATCATGGAAGACTAACAGAAAATTGGCCTTTGTTCTTTCTGATGGGGCACTCTATCACTTGGCACCCTAGAAGGGTGGAGCAGGCTGCCCAGTGACAGGAACCACACAGAGGAAGGTAGAGCTTGGTGCCATATGTTCATGGATAGACAGGCAGGCAGTGTAATGAAAACAGAGGAATCCACCTGAAAGGGAGGAAGAATGCAGAAGACAGTCAGTGATGGCAGTGGTGCCTCTCTCATACTTCTGTCTCAATAGGAGTTGCAGGAAGTGGAGAGGTCCAGCAGAAAAGCAGCGCGAGCAGCGAGGGATCTGACCCGAGCAGAAGCGGAGATCGAACTTCTGCAGAATCTTCTCAGGAACAAAGAAGAGCAGGTCAGTTTCAGTACCCTAAAGCCTCCTTCTTATTGGGTCCTTATCAGCTCCTAAAAGACGAAATTACTATAAACGATGTCTCCAAATTCTGGAGTACAATTGATAGCCACGCAGTACTTCATCCTTCTACTGCATGTCAGAAGCAGTTAAGGTTTAAGTAGTATAAATAGAGTTTCCTTATTGGGAAAGTGAATAAAAATGATAGAATTATAATCAAGTTCTAAAGATAAATGTATCTGGGAGAGAAAGAATTCATTGACCACTTTGCGTGTATGATTTCCTAATAGTTTCGAACTGAGATGGAGAAAGCAGATGTAGATACTGAAGGAGCAAACTCACAGGTACTTGAAATCGAGAAACTGAATGAGACAATGGAGAGACAAAGGACAGAAATTACAAGGCTGCGGAATTTACTAGACCTCACTGGGGCCGGTAAAGTATTTGACTTGGTTTTTGGCAGTCTTTTTGTAGTTCTAAAATAAAATCATCTCTTTTTTTTTTTACCTTTAGAAAATTATTAATTGTCAAAAGTCAGTTCCGTGTTCGAATTATAGAGCTGTGGTGATTAGCTTACATAAGTAAAATCAGATTTTTTTAAAGCATTTTGTGCGTGATATTGAGAGACTTGATTACAGAGAGACAAGAGGTTTGTATTTGTAATTCCAAAAGAAGTTATATTTACAAATCTATTTATTTGCTTTTTCTGACATACTTTAATTAAGACAGAAGAAGATGTCTATCCTCTTGCTATTAGCAAAAACTAATTAACAAAGGACATGCTAAAAGCTTTGAGGAACTGATAAATTCATTGGCTGTCATGGAACCTTGTGAAAGGAAGTAGATGATTTTATACCAACTACATAGAATGACTCTTCCTTCCCAGACAATAAAGGAGGCTTTGAAAATGTTTTAGAAGAAATTGCCGAACTCCGACGTGAAGTATCCTGTCAGAATGATTACATCAGCAGCATGGCAGATCCTTTCAAAAGAAGAGGCTATTGGTACTTCATGCCACCGCCACCACCATCATCATCAAAAGTAAGAATGCTATGGTCCTGGGAGTGTATGCTGAATTTTCTTAAAGAAAGTGCGACATTGTCCCTTCCCCCTAATTTGTGAATAGGGGACAAGAACATTTACCTGCTAAGCCATGCATTTGTGTTCTTCAGTGTTTTTGATATTTGAAGTGAAAATAAGGCTTCCTCAGGGAAGATAGCAATTCTTATCTATGCCCAGGTGGTATGTTATAGGACCACCGAAAAAGGATGCTGTAAGGGATAAAGCGATTTGGCCTGAAGAGTTTGTTGAAAAGGGTATGTACTGAGGCTCAGATAGAAAGATAGTCACCTGAATTTTATTTCCTCTTAACAAACATTCATTCAGTGCTCACCAAAGTCTAGGCCAGGTGGTGGGGTACCACAGTGAATAAAACAGCCCCCACTCTCAAAGAGCTCTTGGGCCATGCCAGTGTAGTTAAAAAATAGAGGCATGTATTGACAACAGACATGAGTGCTCTAGTTACAGAGAAGTGTTAAGAATTCATTTCATGGGAAAATTCTGGAAGGAAAGCTGCTCAATCAGGATTGTGAAATCAGCATTTAGCCAGCAGCAAGAGAGATGGGCTTTTTGTTTGTTTTTTAAGATGGGATTTTTTGCTTTGTTTTGTTTTGCTGTAGGGCATGTGTGTTCACTGAGGGAGAAAGTGAGAAATTCCTCCCCAGGGAGGTGGAGGGGATAGCCAGGCCACAGTCCCCTCTCAGCCATTCTCCTTTTGGGACTTTGAGCCTGCAGGCATATGCGCTTGGCATGATTTTCAAGCTGCCAGGTCCAGGATTCAAACTGTTGTCTGCCAGTGGGAGTCCAGCACCTTAACTACCATGCCACCTGCTGGCACAGGATGAGCTTTTATGGGGGAAGAAACAGCTTTGTGTGGAAGAAAGGATTTGACATAACCATAGCAAGTAGCCTTATGGTTCTGGGGGGAGGGGGGGAGGTAGGTGTGGTGATGGGACAGTGAAAGATAAAACTAGAAAAGTAGATTGGGCACTTCATTATTTGAAATCGCCTGCACATCATTATTTAGGCCATAAGAAACAGGTTGTATATTAAAAAGATCAAAGTTAAAGTTTAGGAAGATATTCTGGTTGAGTGTGGAATCTAGACTTGTGGCAGGGTGAGTTTGTGGGGCTGTTTGAACTCATTTTAGTAAAGGATAGAAGAAGCAGAGCTAGATTAGTAAAGCTTGAAAAGAAGAAATGGGAGGACCGGTAGATGGCATAATGGTTATGTCACCGGACTTGCACATAGTTGACCACCGTTTGAGTCCCAGACCCAGCAGCTTAAAGCACACTTCAGGTGCATGTGTGTGCTTGCCCAAGATCCCAAAAGGAGAAAGAAGGAGAAGAGATTGCAGCATGTCCATACCCCTGAAGAGTGAGTTCTCGCTCTTTTGTCTTTCTGGTGAGTGCATGCGCCCTATAACAAAAGTGTCCCTAAAAAAAAAAAAAAAAAAAAAAAAAAAAAAAAAAAAAAAAAGGAAGAAGGAGGAGGGAGGGAGGGAGGAAGAAGGAGAAGAAATGGGATTATGGAATGCCCTGGAGATAGAATGGCCAGGGCTTGGTGCCTGAATGTGGGAAGTATAGAGAGGACTAGGAGCTGTGCTCATTCAGAGCAGAGGGGCTGGGTGACATCTTGCCAGAACTAGCTGATAGGCGAGTCGGGGAAGAGCAGTACAGACATGCTAGGATCCCAAGGTTGTGTAAACTTAACCAGAATGCTGAAAAGCAGAATCTGAGATCCTTCTCCTAGAAATCTAAAGGAAGCCAACATCTTTGACACACCAGGGTTGGAGGTGAAAACAATGAACATTAGAGCAAAATACTTTGAGTTTGAGCTAGGTGAGGGTTTGAAGGACAGACCTTCCAAGTAGAAGGAGAGGGAGAGTAGCAGAGTAGAGCTTTGAAGTCATGCCAAGTTCTCAGAAGACTCAAATCCCCATATTCCCTGGAAAGTTCACTGGTTTCCTTTGCCTCAGTTGCTAGACTGTCAAGGACAATGCAAAAAAAAAGGCAATCACTAGGAAAAGTTGTAAAGGGAGAAGAGAGGCCGCCACTCAGTTCTGATCTCTTAAGGAGAATTTATTTTCATTTCTTTCTTAGAGGACTACCATGTAAAATTAACCCAGTGACACAGCCAGGTAACATGTTTTTCCCATTTCAGCATGGTTAAGGACTTGTTATTTCTAGAAAAAATGTACTAAAAGACAGGATAGGAGATGGCTGTTACTAAATAATTTCCAGGGCATGGTGGCACCCGCCTTATGGCTAAATAATTTCCAAAGGGATACATACACATTGGTTTAGGTCTGTTGCTTTCACCACACTTTGAACCCTTCACTTTCCCAGACAATCCAATCTGAGGCCAGCTCTCCTCTCTGCACAGCCTCCCTGATGCTGCCATACTTATAAAGTGCAGAGGGACTTGATAATCTAAACCACATGTATGGAACTGCAGTTCATGTGACCCTGTGATCATTTCTCACTTGGTCCATGAAAAGTGAGAATTATGATCATGAAAGAAACCAAGTACTTGCTGAACTTTGCTATATCTCAACTTTAGACTTTGACATTTCTCAGAGCCAGGCTTTCCATTTGTAACAGATAGAGTGCTTTGCTGTCCTTTATTTTAGGTCTCCAGTCATAGTTCCCAGGCCACCAAGGACTCTGGTGTCGGCCTAAAGTACACAGCCTCGACTCCTGTTAGAAAACCAGGTCCTGGGCAACAAGATGGGAAAGAAGGTGGTGGGCCTCCACCTGCCTCTGGGTACTGGGTGTATTCTCCCATCAGAAGTGGGTTACACACATTGTTTCCAAATAGAGGTAAGTGAAATCTCATAAGGGAAGTTGTATTTCTCCTGTCTTTAATCATCTTTTATTAAACTATTTTATGAGACTCAGTCCAAACACCTTGGCTTGTTCTGCAAGGCCCTCTGTGATCTGGTCTTGGCCAACAACCTCTGTCCTTACCTTCCATCATTTTCTACACCATAACTGACTACTGAAGGTACTCTTAGCATGTCACGTTTCTCACAAAAACTGACTCCTGTTTATTCTTCAATAAGACCCAGGTGCCGAAAGTATACTCCTTTTTTTTTTTTTTTTTTTTTAAGTTCTATTTTATTTCTCATGAGGGTGGCGGAGAGAGGCAGATACCCTTGACAGCATCTCACCACACTGGTCTTTTCCCAGCCTCCCAGCCAGCTTGGATCATGGACATACCTGGCATGATCATGAACACACCCAGCGTGATCATGAACACACCTGGGATGTTCAGATCAACTCAGAATCTAAACCCTGGCCTCCAGTATGGCCCCAGTGACACCCTACTGCCTGTACCACCACTGCTGGACCCAACACTCCTTTTATGGGACCTTTCTCTACCCTGCTTTACCCAAACTGACTGAGCATCTTCTTTGCCTATACTCCTGAAGCATGATACCTTCTGTCTTTGTATCATGATGTTAATCTTGCTCTACTAAAATAGTGTTGCAGATCTTGCTTCCAAAGCTTCCAGATGGGGGAAGAATGAGATCTGGGCAAATCCTAGCTCTTTTACTTAGCAGCTGTATGATCTTGGGCAAATTATTTAGCTGCTCTGAGACTATTAATCTGTAAAATGGGAATATTACCTTCTGAGGATTTGTTCACTGAGGAATTATTTCTTGAGCACCTGCTGTGTGATAAGCAGACATAGTTCCTGCTTTTAGGGAAGATAAGTAAGGGAGCCATTGTATTAGAAAATATTGTATGTCATGACAGTGGAAAATGCTGAGTGCTCTGTGGCCTGACAGGTAATTTTTGTTGCTTTTCTATGTCGTGAGAAGCAGGGACCCAGTTGGTTACTGAATAAATAGTGAATGAAGAAACAAACCAGCAAAAAATCTTTAAAAAAACTCAAGTTTCCACTACTGAAAATACTTGAATCTGTGTTTTGATCTGCTTTTTGACCTTTTATTTATTATTTATTAATTTATTTATTCATTCATTCATTCATTCATTCAGTTGTATTATTACATCTCCAGTGTCTTAGGCAATTGCTGCTGTTCTTTCCTTAATCTCTTTATCTAGAACTACAAGGTAAACATTCTTATGTTTATTTCTTTGAAGATGCTGACAGTGGAGGAAATAGTCAGGAAGAAAGTGAGCCGGATGACCAAGATGAATCCCCATTTGTACCTCCTCCTGGATACATGATGTATACCGTGCTTCCAGATGGTTCTCCTGTACCCCAAGGCATGGCTCTGTATGCACCGCCTCCATCATTGCCCAACAACAGCCAACCTCTCACCCCTGGCACCATTGTTTATGGTCCACCTCCTGCTGGGGCTCCCATGGTGTATGGGCCTCCACCTCCCAACTTCTCTGTCCCCCTCATCCCTGTGGGTGTGTTGCATTGCAACGTCCCAGAGCACCATAACTTAGTAAGTTGAAAGACAAATGGCCTTCTCTCCACACAGCTTCTATGGGTGACTGATAAGGTTATAAAAGTCTTCCAAAAGTTTATGGGATATGCATATTATTTAAAAAACCATGCATAGATTTCAATATTTTTGCACCAAAATGATCTTTATTTCTATTTTCCCATGTACTTCTTGAATTAATCTTATATGTGAGTTGACCTGATTAAGAATTGATTATGTCCCCAAAGTGTGTTTGTTAGATTACTCTTTAGAATGAGCAAACATTCTCTCATTATTATTTTATTTTATTCTCTTTTTTTTGGAGAGATTTTTGCTATTGGGCATGTGAGCTCGCCAGAAAGACAGAGAGACAGAGACAGAAAGCGAGAAATCACCCCCTAAGGGGGATGGCCACGCCTCAATCCCTTCTCCATTCTCTTCTTGGAATCTTGGGCACGCACGCACATGTGCCCAGCGTGAGTTTAAGCCACCAGGTCTGGAACTCAAACCACAGTCGACTACATGAGAGTTCAGTGACATAGCCATTACACCAACTGCTGGTCCCTCATTATTATTTTTTTTAATTTTAATTTTTTTTTAATAGAGATTTTTGCTATAGGGCATATGCACTTGCCAGAAAGAGACAGAGAGAAAAAAGGCAAGAAATCACCTCCCAGCGAAGATGGCCACGCCACAATCCCTTCTCCATTCTCTCGGGATTTGGGGCACGCACACACATGCATCTAGCATGGGTTTCAAGCCTCCATGTCTGGGACTCAAACTCAAGCCATATGGGTGTCCCACAATGTAACCATTATGCCATCTGCTAGTCTCAGCATTCTCTTATTAAAATACAATTATGAACAGGAGTTAAAGTGCCCAGGGCCTTTTATCTAAACCTGGTTAAGCTATTTTGTAACAGAAATACTTTTTCACTCCAGAAATTAATCATTTGTACAAAGCTTATGTTGTATGTTTCTATTGTCAAGTACTATGTTAATGTGTATATATAGATATAGTCACATAGTAGCAGTTGTACTTGCTACATAAAAATACATTATATATATATATTTTATATATATATATATGTATATGTATATATATATGTATATGTATATATGCATATGTATGAATAGCATATGGCCAGGCTTTGGTGGAGATTATCTCTGAGTAGTGGGACTTACTGATGATGCTTTATTTTCATAGTTGTTATTATATACATGATTTTGAATTTTATTTTGGTTTGGTTTGGTTTTGCTGTAAGGTCCAGTAATTACCAGAGAGAAAGAAGCAAAGCAAGAAATCCCCCCCAGGGCAGAGGTGGGCCATGTCACAGTCCCTTCTTCATTCTCCTCTCAGGATTTTGAGTACACATGTACATGTGCCCGGCGTGTTTCTCAAGCCACTGGGTCCCTGTCTCAAATTGTTAAGTGGGCTGGGAACCAGCAGTTTGCGTAATGGCTATGTCGCTGGACTCCCATGTAGTCGACTGTGGTTCGCGTCCCGGACCCGGTGGCTTAAAACTCACGCCGGGTGCGTGTGTGTGCGTGCCCAAGATCCTGAGAGGAGAATGGAGGAGAAGGGATTGCGGCGTGACCATCCCCCCTGGGGGGTGATTTCTCGCTTTCTGTCTCTTTGTCTCTCTCTGTCTGTCTGATGAGCGCACACGCCCTATAGCGAAAACCTCTCCAAAAAAAAAAAAAAAAAAAAATTGATAAATGGGCTGTATGGGATCCAGTCACCTTAACCACCGTGTCACTGGCTGGTCCTGTACACATAATTTTGTATTCTGTTTTTCCCGCTTAATGTTATAAGCATTTTTCCATGGTCTTACAAATGTTTTTAAGCAGTATTTTAATGATCCTACAACATTTCTTTAATTGTAGGTACTGTAGCTATCTAAATTATTATAGTATTTCATGTTCTTTCTTTTTTTTAATTTGTCAGAAGGCACATGCCCTTGCCAGAGTGAGAGTGCAAGAGAGAAAGAGAACATGAGAAAACACCCCCTTCCCCATGGGGTTTGGTAACACTGCAGTCCCTTCTCCATCTCTCTCTCTCGGGATTTTGGGCATAGGCACACACATATGCCCAGCATGTTTTCAAGCCATCAGGTCTAGAACTTGAACTGCACAGTTGGTCCTTGGGACCTAGCTGCTTCACCACACCACTGACTGGCTCATCTCTTGCAGTTTTTTAGTGTACAGTGTAATTTGTAGCAGTTCTGTCTGGTCAGCATTTATTGACAATCTCTTTAACTGGTTCTTTAACCCTTAGAAGTACCCAGCTATGTATGTGGTCCCAAGGTGTGCCCTTATTTCCCCCTACTTTTGTACTTGTGACTTCAGTCTGTCTTTCTCCTTGGATTCATTCTTCAAACTCTTTGAAGGTTTGAAGATTGAATAATAGACATAATACCTATTTGCCTTTTCAGACAACTCCCGTCCTGTGTGTCCAGAGGCGAGAGAGACCTCTGTCTCTCTCTTCAGCTAGGAACTGAATTATTTGGTGGCAGAGGTTACTCACAGGAAGCTTAGTGAAAGCTCCTTGATCACAGTCAGGCTGATGGGAAAGTTAAAATTCTGAGTGGTATGTCAGTTTTTTCGATGGCATATGAAAAAATTAGCTTGACTTAATTTTTCTTTCCATACTGGGGTCTTGGAATGTACCACCATTTTTTAGGCCATAAATGCCACTTACACCACTGTTAATTTCAGTTAGCCAGAAAGAAACTTTCTGTGATGCTTTAGTTCTGTAATTTTTTTCTTTGTTCAGGAGAATGAAGTTTCTAGGTTAGAAGACATAGTGCAGCATTTAAAATCAAAGAGACGGGAGGAACGGTGGGTGCGGACATCCAAGCGACAGTCTGAGAAGGAACTGGAAGAGCTGCATCATGATATCGATGGTCTTCTGCAAGAGAAGGAAGCCTTAGCGCATGAAGTGGAAGAGTTACAGAGAACCCTCCAGAAATCTCATCAGCAGAAGTAATGATTATTCATTATAGTTTTATAATTCAGATGAGTATACATAGTTCATTAAGGTAACCTAAATCAACAGTCTTATACAACTTTCTGTGATCTTCAAAATGTTCTAGATCTGTACCTTCCAGAAGAGTAGCCACTAGCTTCATGTGGCTGTTGAGCACTTGAAATGTGGCTAATGGAACTGAGAACATAATGTAATATTAAGTAATCTAACAGCCACCTGGTGGGTACTGTATTGGACAGCACAGTTATGAATTCTCTTGACCAATAATCCAAATCAACTCTTTGTGTGTTCCCTCTTGGAGACTGATACAGCCATTCCCTCTCCCAGTTGCCCCAGCTAAAAACGTAACAGGGCTGCTCAGGTCTCTCCTCCCAGAATCCCCTAGACCTGCAGCAGGTCTCCATGTCCTGCTGACATTACATACAGGTCCCTCTGTCATGTCCCCTGCTCTGGCCTTTGAATTAGTCTCATGCTAGGCCACTGTGGGAGCTTTCACATTGGCTTCCCTGTCTTGTCTCTTTCTTTGCAGTCCATTCTCGACACATTACAAAGCTGACTGTGCCCTCTCTCTCTCATGTATCTCTCAGTCCCATCAAAAAATACACTGCCCTCCACAGTCTGAACCCTACCTGTCTTTTTTTTTTTTTCTTAACCTTCTCTTCTACACAGTGTTTGGTCTGGCTCACTTACTTTCCTGTGGTTTCTCTAAGCACCTCAATTTCTCTTGCCTTTCCACTTTTTTTTTCCACAAGGTGTATTTCCTGGCCAGCTGGTGACATGGTGGTTAAGGTGACAGGATCCCACATGGCCAACTATGAAAGTCCCCCACCTAGCAGCTTGAAAAGCATGCAAGGTGCATATGTATGCTTACCCAAAATCCTGCGAGTAGAATGGAGGAGAAGGGATAGTAGCATGGTCATGCCCCCTTGGGGAGTGCTTTCTTATTCTCTCTCTCTGTGTCTCTTTCTCCCCTAAGTACACATCCCTATAGCAACTTTTTAAAAATTTTATTTTCTTCTTGAAAGAGAGAGAGAATGAGAGAGATATTGTCAACAGAGTCTTTATGCTGTGAGCCTCTGCCTAGCCCTGTAGCCAGGCAGGATCAGTGTACGCCCTCGGGCATCCCTTGCTTGCTTAGGTAGACCCAGGATGAGAACCAAGAGCCTTCCCATGTGTCCTCCAGCATCAGGCAGAGAACACCTACTGTCCTCGCCACCGTAGCTGGGCCTGCCTCCATTTCTGCACATGCTATTCTCTATCTGAAATGCCGTCCATACCCCACTACTTGACATCATCCTGTGTCTCTAAACAAGGTCAGGGATCGCCTTTCCTCTCAGGTACACCCTATTTGGGGTTATCAGCTTCTGGCACAGCATTGTTTATTTTGTCATGTTAGCTTTGAGTTATTGAATTGTGTGTCATGCTTTTTGATCTGTCAAATATTATGTCCATAGTTTTACTCTAGCAGAACAGAAATAAAATCACTAAATTGGGTAGTCTTCAGGGCAGCCTGTGAACTGGGCCTTGAAGGATAGTTTTATAGTTGAGGGAAAGCATGATTTTCGTGGTAATGGTTTGTTTTATTTTTATACCTCAGAAGAGTAAAAGTATCACTTGTATTTTAAAGAACAAACACTCCATCATACTTTTGTGGGTTTTTTTGTTTGTTTGTTTTTTGTTTTGTTTTTACCATATGGCATGTACACTTGGCAGAGAGAAGGGAACATGAGATATCACCTCTCAGGATATGGCCATGTCTCAATCCCTTCTCTTCCATTCTGCTCTTGGGATTTTGGGCACATACACATACATCCCACCCAGCGTGATTTTTGTTTTTCTAGCCGCTGGGCCTGGAACTTGAACCATGGCCAGTGGTATGGTCAACCAAAATAATGTTGATATTTTTCTTCTGAGGTATAAAAATAAAACAAATGACACCACCAGCCAGCCCTTCCACCCTACATTTTACTTATTGTGCATTTATTGCCAAGAGTAGTCTATGATTAGTAAAAATGTAAAACATGGACCTTGAACATAATCAAATGTAGCTGTCTGTTTTCCCTTCTCATATAAAATTATAAAATTGTTGTATTTTTTTAGCAGTTAGGCTATAAGTATCTATGTTGTTTGTGTTTATAATTTCTTAAGGTATATTTTTTTTTTAGGGACTTCATCGATGGAAATGTTGAAAGTCTTAGGACTGAACTAGAAATAGAAAAATCATTCAAATACCATGAAGATATTGTTGATGAAATTGAGTGCATTGAAAAGACCCTTCTGAAACGTCGCTCAGAGCTCAGGGAAGCCAATCGACTCTTGGCAGAGGCTGAGAGTGAACTATCATGCACAAAAGAGAAGGTATTCCTTTTGTAGGCATGGGTCTGAGCTCAGCATGGGTGAGGCAACCTACTCTCATCTGCCTGAGGGATTAGAAAGAGAATGTGTGGTAAGAGCACAGTTGTCCAAGCTGGGTTCCAGGCTGGACTGTATTAGTGGTGGAGCTATGAAAATCTGGGCAAATCACGTAAGTCCCCGAACTTTGTAGGCTGTTGAGTGTGAATTAAATAAAATAGTATATTCAAAACTCTTTAAGTTATTTAGCTCCCAGCACACCCCTTTCTCCTTTTTTCTTTTTTTAAATTTTTAGGTTTTTGCCGTAGGGCACATGTATTTCCTGGAGAGAGAGAGAGAGAGAGATGAAGAGAGGGAAAGTGAGAAATCACCTCCCTCAGGGTGTGGTCATGCCACATTCTCTTCTCTTCACGACTTGGGATCTTGGGTGTGCACATACACATTCCCGGTATGGTTTTTAAGCTGCTGGGTCCAGGAGGCCACGTGGGAGTCCAGCACCTTAACCACCATGCCACCTATGTCTCCACATACCCCTTTCTTATCCTGTGTGTGTGTGTGTGTGTGTGTGTGTGTGCGCGCGCGCACATGTTTTTTAAAATTTGGGTTCAGATATCTGTCTTTTAAATAGATCAGTTTCAAATTCTTACAAAGCTATAATGAATCTCAAAAATCTTACTTTTTTCTCCAAGTTGGTGATGATATAAAATATTACTGGTCTAAGATAGTGTTCTTTAGATTATAACAGACAAGGAATTTGAATAGGAAAAGGAGCTGCCTTTTATTGTGTACTTACTATGATTGTACATTCATTTTTTTTTATAATTAACCTTCCTGGCAGTGCTGCAACATGATGTTAGCTCAGTCTACAGATGTAGTTCAAAGTAGTTGGCGATTAGCCTAGAGTCACACAGCTGAAATTTGGCCTCACCAAGAGCCTTTTTGGTGAGATGAGATGTTGGGTCATTGGAAAAGTCATAATGTATTTTTCTGTGTTTTTCTATGCAAAAATGTGTCACGACTTTTCCAGTGACCCAATAGGATGAAAAAAGGACTTTACCCACGTGGAACACCTCAGAAACTACTATTTTTATATGAGTCAATGTGGACCTATGTAAATTAGTAGAAATCTGTACTCAGGAACTAAAATAATTGGTGAGTTATTAAAGCAATTCTGCAAGTGATGATTTCAGTAAGAATGTAAAAAGCTGGAGCCAATAGGTAGTGTTATGGTGAAGGCACTGGATTCCCACATGGCCAATAGCTGTTTGAGTTCCAGACCTGGTGGCTTGCTTTCTCAATTTCTCTCTCTCTGTCTCAATCTGGTGAGTGTACATGCACTATAGTAAATTAAATAATAATAATAATAAATAAGTAATTATTTTAAAAAGATGACTGTAAAAAGCCATCTCTTTTTAGATGAGCAGGTCCTTCTGTTGTTACATGTAAGGATACTATGAGAGAAGATAAGTGTGAACAGAACTGAGTAAAAATCACTTGTATATAAAAGAATATTGATGACACTGGTAGTAGGCAGAGGTAGTGAATAAACCGAGGCTGATAAGCTGTTCCCCCTTTGTGCTCCCAGAATGATTATGAGAGGCAGCTTGATAAAATGAGGAAGAGCAGGAGAAACAGGAAAGAAGTGGCTGTATTTTCTAAGAACTGTGCTAGACGTGTTTTAAAGCCTGACATAGAAGGAGACAAAACTACCAGGAAATGGGCCTTCTGCAGTGTGTAGTGAGTTTTGCCCATGCTTTGCTGATGAAACTGACAGAAACCAGCTATCTGAAACAGAGTGAAGTGTGGGGAAACAAAACCCTTTGGGAGCTTGCCTACTCTTTTGTATCCACACAGAATACTTAATAGACAAATAATGTATAGACTCTTCTGACCTTAGTACAACTGTAAAACTTCAGTTTTTTGGCTAAACATGAGTCACTGCTCAGCTAAGTACAAACCAAACTCTGTCTTCAGATCTTTTCAATAACATTGTCTTAAACCTCTTATTTTAAGCAGAGAAAGAAACTAGGGTAACTAGTTTCTGTATCTCAATACATTGATTTTAAAAAAGTATTTAATATTTATATTTCTAGCCATAACTCAATCATCAGATTAATTGATTGTTTTGTTTTAAATTTGCTATAGGGCTATGTGTGCTAACCGGAGAGAGAGAGAGAGAGAGAGAGGAAAAGTGAGAAAGCACCCCCTGGGGGCATGGCCATCCACATTCCCTTCTCCTCCACTCTGGGGGTTTGGAGCATACACGCACATGAGCCAACATCTGTTTTTTTTAAGCCAGCACACCCGGGACTTAAATCATGCAGTTGGCTGTGTGGATTCCAGCCTCCTTTACTGGCTGGAATATTAATATTAACGAGTTTTTACTTGATAATATCTGGAGTGTAGCAGGAATCTCTATATGGAGGGATCTTGTTAAAATCACTTCATTGTTGGGAACCAGCAGTTAGCGTAATGGCTATGTTGCTGGACTCCCACGTAGTCGACCGCGGTTCACGTCTCGGACCCGGTGGCTTAAAACTCACGCCGGGCGCGTGTGCGTGCGTGCCCAAGATCCCGAGAGGAGAATGGAGGAGAAGGGATTGCGGCGTGGCCATCCCCTCTGGGGGGTGATTTCTCGCTTTCTGTCTCTCTGTCTCTCTCTGTCTGTCTGGCGAGCGCATGCACCCTATAGCGAAAACCTCTCAAAAAAAAAAAAAAAATCACTTCATTGCCATTTAATTGGATAGTTTCAATATAAAACAAGACAATACTATTAGATTATTTTGAAATATAAATATTATCTATAGTCACATCACTTTCAACTGATTATTTTGGTATAGACTTTCTTTCTTGACACAGATACAGTTTTACATGGTTGCATCCATTTAAAATTGTTTTTCAATCAACATAGTATCACTACCATTATTCTATGTTGTTCCATTATAATCTTACCGTTTTAAAAGCTACACATTGTTCCATAGTATCAAGGCATTATTGCTTTATCTCTTATTTATCGAGTTTTATATTATATCCATATACAATGAGTATTTTTATGTGATAATCCTTTTTTTTTTTTTTTTTTTTTTTTTTGGAGAGGTTTTTCGCTATAGGGCACGTGTGCTCACCAGACAGACAAAGACATAGAGACAGAAAGCGAGAAGTCACCCCCCAGGGGGGATGGTCACGCCGCAATCCCTTCTCCATTCTCCTCTCGGGATCTTGGGCACGCATGCACATGCGCCTGGCGTGAGTTTTTTAAGCCACCGGGTCCGGGACGCGAACCGTGGTCGACTACATGGGAGTCCAGTGACATAGCCATTATGCTAACTGCTGGTTCCCTGTGATAATTCTTTGCATCTGAATAATTTTTTGAGAATTGGAGAAACAAATGAATGGACATTCTTATGTCTTTCTGTGTCATCTTATTTTCCAAAAGAGTTCTACCAAGTTATGCTACCAATAGTGAGTATTACAACTGAATTACTATTAATGACAGTTTCTCTTCTAGACAAAAAATGCTGTTGAAAAGTTCACTGATGCCAAAAGAAGTTTATTGCAAACCGAGTCAGATGCTGAGGAATTAGAAAGGAGAGCTCAGGAAACTGCTGTTAACCTTGTTAAAGCTGATCAACAGCTAAGGTAGGTGGGATCCCCAAGCTATTGCTGTGTATGGTAAGATGAATGAAAACTTTAGCTCTAAGGATGATAATTGGTTTATGATAAATAATATACATTATGTCTAAGGGGCCTGGAGACATAAACCGATATGTTTTAGATCGCTCCAGGCTGATGCAGAGGATTTGGAGCGGCACAAAATCAAGCAAGAAGAAATCCTGAAAGAAATAAGCAAAGCTGTAGCAACAAAAGATTCAGACTTCCAGTGTTTAAATAAGAAGAAGGAAAAACTGACAGAAGAGTAAGTACGGCCTCTGTTGGGCTGCCAGGGTCTTGTGCTGGGAAGCACCTTGGGCTCATCTCCCTTGGGCTCTCCTCAAGTATTGCTGGTGCTTTGTAGGCTTCAGCAACTGCAGAAAGACATTGAGGTGGCTGAACGCAGTGAGGATCACCACCTACAGGTCCTTAAAGAATCGGAGACCCTCCTTCAGGCCAAGAGAGCTGAGCTAGAAAAGCTGAAAAACCAGGTATGACAATACATGCTTTGGACAAACAATTCATACTGCTTTAATAAAACCTACATATATTTAGTAATTATAAAAGTATTATGTATTTGGGCCAGCCCTATGACCTAGTTAAAGGAGCCAGATCCCACATGGCCTACTATATCGTTTGAATCCCAGTCATGGTGGCTTGAAAAACATGCCAGTTACAGATGTATGTGTGCCCAAAATCTCGACAGAGTGGAGAAATGGAGGAGAAGGGATTGTGGTGTGACTGTGCCCGTGACCCATTATGGGGTGCTGTCTTCCTCTCTCTGTCTCTGGCAAGCATGACCACCCTCTGGAAAATAAAAAGTTACACATGTCTGATTATAGAAAAGATTAGAAAATATAAAAAATAAATGAGATTTATATCATAGTGAGGTTATATATCATAGTAGTTAAGCATAGAGTCCCAACTCACCACGATATATTATTAAAATAAGTGAGTCCCAAAACATGGTATACATACTATTAATGTTAAATGTGTTTATAAACACTCATATTTGTATTTTTAGTCTACCAAAGTACAGAAGTCCTCTCAAAAGGCGGTGTTATGAGTACTTGCTATTTTCTTCCTTTTGCATGTTTGTATTGTCCGCTTTTTCTGTAACTAAGTTTATATTGCCCTTAAAAATGTGAACAATTTTTTAATTTAAAAAATTAACAGATTTTTTAAAATCTCTATTTTTTATCACCCAGGTTATTGTCAAAATAGAATAAGGATAGCTATGAAAGTTCTTTGAAAACTATAACCTGAGGGAACCAGCAGTTAGCGTAATGGCTATGTCACTGGACTCCCACGTAGTCGACCATGGTTTGCATCCCGGACCCGGTGGCTTAAAACTCACGCTGGGCGCATGTGCGTGCGTGCCCAAGATCCCGAGAGGAGAATGGAGGAGAAGGGATTGCGGCGTGACCATCCCCCCTGGGGGGTGATTTCTCACTTTCTGTCTCCATGTCTCTCTCTCTCTGTCTGGCGAGCGCACGCACCCTATAGCAAAAATCTCTCAAAAAAAAAAAAAACAAAAAAACTATAACCTGAGAGATTATCATGATTATCATGTTACTGTTCTTCTGTGATTTGAGTGAGTTTAGGTATATGAGCTCAAGGTCTTTATTGGGTACTTCATGCTTGCACTCCCAGCCTAGTCTTCCTGATTTGGAAGGCTAGGATCTTAGCTTCTTTGTGATTTTCTCCCATTACCTTTAGCTGTACTAAATGATCTCTATATTAGGACTGACGGCTACGTGAGCTTTGTCAAACTTTACACTCTTCCTTTTCCTTTAATATAGGTGACAAGTCAGCAACAGGAGATGACTGTCTTGGACAGACAGTTAGGGTACAAAAAGGAAGAGCTGCATCTACTCCAAGGAAGCCTGGTCCAGGCCAAAGCAGACCTTCAGGAAGCTCTGACACTGGGAGAAACTGAAGTAGCTGAGAAGTGCAGTCACATTAGGGTATATTTTTCAGAAGATCTTCTTAAGAGTCCTGGGACAACATTATAGATTGCCTTTGAGGCATGTTCATTGGTTTTCCTCAAAGGAAAATATAAATTTCTGAAATCTCACTTCCTTGTAGCATCAGTCTGGCATCAGTGTTGTGTGTCCGTACTAAGGCTGTCATTGTAGCTCCTCCTCTCTTGCTTCTATACCCTTCTCATACCTTTTGTTCTCCATGATTTCTCTTTCTTCCTTATCACAAGCCAGATTTCATGGTTTCTCATGGCCCTGCTTCATACTATCTCTTCAAGAAGACTTTGCTGGTTTTTTCCCTTTACCCTGGGAAGAAGAGCTTTTCTTGCTTCTGAGTTTGGTAACATTGCCTGCATGTTTCCCATGCTTTTAGTGATGGTGTTTGTATTCCTTGCCTTCCTTCTTCATGAGATACTAAGCTCCTGCAGGGCAGGAACCAAGTCTGTATCAGCCTATTGTTGCTACAGCACATTGCCTTGGACATAATAAATGTTATGTATCATTTAAATAAAAAGAATATGTTACTTTCTTACTTCTATTATACAGAAAAAAATGTAGTGCTGTTCTTGTCATAAAAGTCAAAAACAACCTTGTTTCTCATTGGAATTTCTTTGATATGAGACATTTAATAACAACTGATTTTTAAAGTAATTGCCATTCATAATTTCACAGGGGGAAGGTGACTTTCTTTTTTTCTTTCTTCCCCTTTTTTTTTTTTTAAACTCAGGAAGTAAAATCTCTTCTTGAAGAACTGAGTTTTCAGAAAGGAGAACTGAATGTCCAAATTAGTGAAAAGAAAAATCAGCTTGCACTTGTAAAGCAGGAAATTGAAAAAGAAGAAGAAAATCTTCAGGTAGTTTTAGGACAGATGTCTAAATATAAAGCTGGTAAGTTTAAAGGAAAATAGTAATATAAAGTTTGAGGTTGAAAATGTCTATAGTACAGGTCACAGAAAAATTACAAATGGCCAAGAAAACTTTTATAGTTTAACTTTACTAGTAATAAGCAAAGAAAAACAAATTATAAAAAAAGTGTATTATTTTCTGCTGTTTGAATTAATAAGGTTTTTTTAAAAGCAAAATACTTGTTGGGACCAGCAGTTGGCATAATGACTATGTCGCTGGATTCCCATGTAGTTGACCATGGTTTGAGTCCTAGACCCAGTGGCTTAAATTCACGCCGGGTGTGTGTGTGTGTGCGTGCCCAAGATCCCGAGAGGAGAATGGAGGAGAAGGGATTGCACATGGCCAGAGCGTGCTAAAAGGACAGCTCTTACAGGCTATTGTTTAGCTTAAACTTAAAGTTCACAACTGTTGACACACAGCAACATTTATAATTTTTAAAAAATTGGAAGCGAATCACCAATTTAAAAGCTGTATTCTATGAGGCCGGACAGTGGCACAACAATAAAATGTGATGCTCTGCAAGGCTGACCCACATAGGAAGGTTACATGTTCTTGTTAAAATGTCTTCAACAAATTAAATAATGTTTAGCAGTATTTTTAGAGAGTTTTTGTTTGTTTGTTTTTAGTTTTTTGCTATAGTGCATTTGTGCTTGCTGGGGAGAGATTGGGGGACGGAGTGAGAAATCATTCCCCAGGAGGTTTGCCACTCCACAATGCTTCTCATCCATTCTCCTCTCAGGAATTTTGGGCACACATACACCTGGCATGATTCTCAAGCCACTGGGTCTGGGACTTAAACCACAGTTGACCATGTGGGACCCAGTGCCTTAACCTCTACACCACCTTGCCAGCCCTTTAGAGACATTCTATTTTTTTTTTTTTTTTTTTTTTTAGAGATTTTTGCTAAAGAAAGACAGAGAGACTGAAGGTGAGAAATCACCCCCTGGGGAGGTGACCATGCCACAATCCCTTCTCTCAGGATTTTGGGCATGCACACACTACATGCCTGGTATGAGTCTCAAGCCACCAGGTCCAAGACTTGAACTGCAGTCGACCACATGGCAGTTCAGCACCTTAACCCTATACCACCCGCTTACTTATTAAAAACAAATTTAGTGGGCCACCTGGTGGCATGGTGGTAATGGTGGCAGCCAGATCTCATAAGGCTAACTACACGGTTTGAGTCCTAGACCCAGTGGCTTGAAAAATATGCCGGTACATGTGTGTGCATGCCTAAAATCTTGAAAGGAGAAATGGAGGAAAAGGAATTACAGTGTGACCATTCTCTTCAGGGCTGTTTTCTCATTTTCCTTCTTTTTCTCTCTGTCTCTTTTCAGCAAGTAGATGAGTCCTACAGTTTAGTTTAGTTTAGTTTAGTTAGTTAGTTAGTTAGTTAGTTAGTTAGATAGATAGATAGATAGATAGATAAATTTAGCACCATTAATTCAACCCAAAATTGTTTTGATTCTTGTTTCTTTTTTGGGTAATAGCATACTTCTTTTTCATTTTGCATATGTTTCCAAGTTCATTTATTAGCTTTGTTTCTTCCTATTAGAACTAAAGAATATTCTGGACATGTTGCAACTTGAAAGCAGTGAGTTACAAGGCTTGAAGCTACAACATAACCAAAAGGTGTCTGAGTTAGAGAAGATTCAAGTCGAAGTGCTAGAGGTAATGAACAAAGCTGTTGTACTCTTGGTAAACTGCAGTCTTTCACTTTTAGGATGTTTCTTTTTTCTTTTTTTTTTTTTTTGGTCAGAGGGTACATGCATTTGCCAGGGAGAGCACGCCCCCAGTGGAGCATGATTACTGCACAGTCCTTGTTCCTCTGTGTCCCCATTTTGTCAGGATTTTGGGCACTCATAAACACGCACTCTGTGTGTTTTTCAAGACCCTGGAGCTAGTACTCCAACCATACTTAGCCATATGAGATCTGGCTTCCTTAACCACTGAGCTATAAGGATAGCCCACTTATAGGATATTTGAGTGTTTGAGTCTTCTTTTCTCTGATTTAGGAGAAACTGGAGTTAGAGAATTTGCAGCAAACAGCCCAGCGACAAAAAGGGGAAATAGAGTGGCAGAAGCAGCTTATCGAGAGGGACAAACGGGAAATAGAGCGAATGACTGCTGAGACTCACGCATTACAATCATGTGTTGAGTGTTTGAGCAAAGAAAAGGAAGATCTCCAAGATAAATGTGACAGTTGGGAAAAGAAGCTGGCACAAACCAAAAGGTAAGAATAAGAACAAATAAGCTTGCAGGATCACTTCTTAAAGTCTAAAGCATTATAAACAGACAATAAATAATTAGAAAATAGAGAAAAGGAAAAGAGACCACTCTACAAACTTGGTATTATGATACAATTCACAAATAGCATTTTGGTGAACGTTCTTTTAGCTCTTTCCCCCACCTCAGGAGCTTTTTTTTTTTTTAAAGAGAGATTTTTGCTGTAGGGCACATGTGTTTGCCAGAGAAACAGAAAGAGACAGAGAGACAGACAGCAAGAAATCAACCCCCAGGGATGGCCACACTGCAATCCCTTCTTCATTTTCTTCTGGGGATTTTAGACACGCATATACCCGGCGTGAGTTTGAAGCCACCAGATCTGGGACTCGAACTGCGGTTGACGTGTCAGAGTCCAGCAACATAACCATTGTGCCATCTGCTGACTTCCCTAAGAGCATTTTAAAAAATAGTCTGTTGTGGTTTTTTAAAATAAAATAGTATATGCTGCTGGAAAATAATGGAGACGTACTTTGTTCATGGATAAGAAGACTTAATTCTCTTCAGATTGATCTGTACATTCAAAACAGTTATAATCGGGAACCAGCAGTTAGCGTAATGGCTATGTCGCTGGACTCCCACGTAGTCGACCGCGGTTCGTGTCCTGGACCCAGTGGCTTAAAACTCACACCAGGCGCATGTGCGTGCGTGCCCAAGATCCCGGAAGGAGAATGGAGGAGAAGGGATTGCGGCGTGACCATCCTCCCTGGGGGGTGATTTCTCGCTTTCTGTCTCTATGTCTCTCTCTGTCTGTCTGGCGAGTGCACGTGCCCTATAGCGAAAAACCTCTCTCCCCCCCCCAAAAAAAAAAAAATTATAATCAAAATCTCAGTAGGCTTTTTATTTTTTGTAAAAATTGAAAAATTGGTTCTAAAATTCATATAGAAATGCAAGAGACCTAAAATGGGATTTGTACAGTTTTTTACATGTGACACTAAAACAACTTTGAAAAAGAAAAATCCATTTAGAGCTAATACTACCTGATTGCTTTATTTTATTGAATTTTTTTTGAAAGAGATATTTTTACTATAGGGCATGTGCACTCGCCAGGCAGAGACAGAGAGACAGAAAGCGAGAAATCACCCCCTAGAGACGATGGCCATGCCTCAATCCCCTCTCCTCCTTTCTCTTCTCAGGATCTTGGGCACGCACACACACACATGCCCACCATGAGTTTCAAATCACCAGGTCCAGGACTCAAACTGCTGTGGACTACGTGGGAGTCCAGCAACACGTAACCACTATGCCATCTGCTGGCCCCAACACTACTTGATTCCAAGACTGAGTATAAAGCTATCATAATCAGAACGGGTAGACAAATACATGAATAGATTAGAACAGAAAGTCCAGACATAAACTTACACATATGTAGACAGCTGATTTTGGTACATTACAAAGACTTCTTTTTCTGTAGAGAAAAGATGAACAATATTGCTGAAACAGTTGGTATTGAAAACAAACAAAAGAGGGACCAGCAGTTAGCGTAATGGCTATGTTGCTGGACTCCCATGTAGTCGACTACAGTTCGCGTCCCAGATCCGGTAGCTTAAACTCACGCCGGGCACGTGTGCGTGCATGCCCGAGATCCCGAGAGGAGAATAGAGGAGAAGGGATTGTGGTGTGGCCATCCTCCTGGGGGGTGATTTCTCACTTTCTGTCTCTCTGTCTGTCTGGCGAGCGCACGTGCCCTATAGCAAAAAAAAAAAAGAAAAGAAAAGAATCTTGATGTAAAATAAACATTGTGTATTTAAAAAAAAAAAGAAAAAACTCAAGATGGACCATAAATGTAAAACCTTAATATAAAACTTGTAGGATAAAATCTTTGTGACCTTGGGCTAGGCAAATATTTCTTAGGTATAACATAAAAAGCATGATCCATAAAAGAATAAATTGATAAAATTGGATTTCACACAAGTTTAGAACATCCGTTTCTCAGGACTAGCAGATGGTGTAATGGTTACGTCTCTGGACTCCCATGTAGTTGACTGCTGTTAAGTCCAGGACCCAGTGGCTTAAAACTCATGCCGGACACACGTGTGTATGCCCAAAATCCTGAGAGGAGAATGGAGGAGAAGGGATTGTGGTATGGCCATGCCTTCTCGGTGGGGGGGGGGGGGGGGGGTGTTGTGATTTTTCACTGTCTCTCTCTGTTTTTCTCGGTCTCTCTGGCAAGCAGCACACTATAGCAAAAATCTCTCTACAAAAATAAATAAATAAATAAATTCTGTTCCTTAATAAAACACTGTTGGGACCAGCAGTTAGCGTAATGGCTGTCGCTGGACTCCCACGTAGTCGACCGCGGTTCGCGTCCTGGACCCGGTGGCTTAAAACTCACGCCGGGCGTGTGCGCGTGCGTGCACAAGATCCCGAGAGGAAAACGGAGGAGAAGGGATTGCGGCGTGGCCATCCCCCCTGGGGAGTGATTTCTTGCTTTCTGTCTCTCTGTCTCTCTCTTTGTCTGGCGAGCGCACACGTCCTATAGCAAAAAACCTCTCAAAAAAAAAAAAAATCACTGTTAAGGTAATGAAAGGCATGGGACAGGTAGAGAGAAAGTCTCTACAACCATGTTTCTGATAAAGGACTTGTATCCAGAATATGTACATAAAGAATTCTTGAAACTCATTAGTGAAACAACCTAACATTTTTGGGCAAAAGATTTGAACAGACATTTTTCCAAGAAGATCCATGGCTATCAAATAAGTACATGAAAAGATTTTCAGCATCGTTAATCTTTAGAGAGATACAGATTAAAACCAGAAAGGCATCACTACATACCTGTTAGAATGACCATACCAAATGTTATTGAGGATTTCTTAATGACTCATGGGAATGTAACATATATAGCCATGTTGGAAAACATTTTGGCAGTTATGTAAAAATCAGGCCAGGTATCATGTACTGAATACTGTTACTTGGTAGGCTGAGGCCACTGGAAAGCCTGAGTTGGATTTGCAGCCCACTCTAAAAAGCTAGGCCCTGCAAGCACTGTAATCTCAGCTACTCTGAGGCTGAGCAGGATTGCAACACAGAGAAACCCTGTGTAAAACACTGTACACATACACACATACAAACACACATACCCCATCACCACCAAAAAGAAAAAAATACACCTACCAGAAGATCCAGCCATTCCACTCCTAGGTGTTAAGAGAAAAGAAAGCATAGTTTCATACAGAGTGCACATTTATATACTCTGATAGCAACTTTATTTGTAATAGCTAAAAACTAGAAATGACACAAACGTCTGTCAGCTGGTAAATGGATAAAAACTTTTGCTATGTCCATTCTATTTTATTGCTGATGCTACTCAGCAACAAAAAGGAAATGAAGTTTTGATATACAAAACAGCATAGATGAATCTCAGGAGTAATTGTACCAAGTGGAAGACAAAAGCCCACTATCATATGACTCACACTGTGTATAGGGATGTGTGTTCATGTGTGTCTGTTGTATGAACAAATTCTGAATTGAATTTCCTGCCTTTCACTTTTCAAGTTAATAATTTTTTAAAACTTGATAAAATTTCTAAAAATAAAATACAGGGGCTAGGAGGTAGAACAGAGGTTAAGGGCGCTGGACTCCCATATGGCCAACCGTGGCTCAAGTGCTAGACCTGGCAGCTTGCTTTCTCACTCTCTCTCTCTCTCTCTCTCTCTCTCTCTCTCTCTCTCTCTGTCTCTCTGTGGTCAAATTTTAAATAAATAAATACATACATATGTGCATACATTCATAAAGTTAAATAAAATCATTAAATAAATAAATAGATAAATAAAATATGAAAACTTAATATTTCTTCTATCAGAGAGAGAGAGAGACACAGAAATAGGCACCTCCTAACAGTATCTTCACAAGGCAATCCACCCCTAGTCTGAGCCAGCCCAGATCATGGGCATGCACATGTACCCAACATGCTCAGGGATGTCGCAGGGTGCAAATCCAGGACCTTCCCATGTGGGCCCAGTTATATTACTGCTGTACCATCCCCTGGCCCCAAGAATCCTTTTTTATTTTTTAAGAGGTTTTTGCCTTAGGGTGTGTGTACTCATGGGGAGAGAGACAGAGACAGTGAGAGGGAAAGCGAGAGATCACTCCCCAGGGGGGTTGGCCATGCCACAATTCCTTCTTCTCCAGTCTCCTCCAGGGATCTTGGGCATGCACGCATATGTGCCCAGTGTGACTTTCAAGCTACCAGTTCTGGGACTCGAACTACAGTTGGCCACGTGGGAATCCAGCGACATAACTGCTATACCATCTGCTGCCTCCCCAGTATCTTTTTATCATTAATATTTTTGGAATTCTGAATGTCATCAAGTTCTTATCCATGCTTTTTACAGAACTTCAGTTTGGTGAGTCACTTTTTAAAAAATAAATTCCTATTTAAAAAGTTGATATAATTCTTTTGAAAATGAGTCAGAGTGTTTTACATTTTCTTGAGATTTATAATCATTCAGACTTTTCATTAACTATGCATTGTGGAAGTAACACTATCATTAGTCACTTCTTGTGTATACTGAAATATTTTATATTTAACAGTCTGACTTTCTATATGGTAGAATTTTAACAGCTGCAGAAGAAAATAGCAAAATGGAACAATCAAACTTAGAAAAGTTGGAGTTGAATGTCAGAAAACTACAGCAGGAACTAGACCAGCTAAACAGAGACAAGCTCTCACTGCATAATGACATTTCAGCAATGCAGCAACAGCTCCAAGGTATGAGGTAGCAGAATGGTAAAGGTGTGATTTTTCTTCCCCTCGTTAGATTCTTTGTTTGATTTCTCTTATTGCAGAAGTAATCCGTGTTCATTAGGGCCCAGGGTAATGATTGCACAATTCTATAAATATACTAAAAGCCTTTTAATTGGCTTTGAATAGGACATACATGATATGTGAATTTATCCTCAATAAGTCATTTAAAAAAAAAAGACCTGGGCAGGCCCCATGGCCTAGTGGTTAAGGGAGTCATATCCTTCATTGCTGTCCTCAAGATTCTAGTCCTAGCCCTGATGACTTGTACAACATGCCAGGCATGTGTATGTGTGTGCCCAAAATGCTGACAGGATAGAGAAACAGAGAAGGAATTACAGTATGACCATACCCTAATCGGGGTGGTGCTTACTTCCTCTCCTTTTCTTTCTGCCTCTCTGTCTCTTGCAAGAGCACACACCACCCCCTGTGACAAATAGTTTTTTTCAAAAAAAGATGGAAATAATAAGGATTTTTTTTTTTAAGAATTATTTATTTAATTTTATCCATTATTATTTTTTAATTTGACCAGAAGAAAGGCAAAGTGAGAACACAAGCCACCAAGTCCAGGACTTGAACCACAGTCACCTATGTGGGAGTCCAACACCTTAACTACCACACCACCTGCTAGCATCAAGATTTTTGTTTTTTAATACTAAATCTTTATTTCTTAAATTTAAGAGAAATTGGTAAAAATTGTTTAAGGTTTTTTTTTTGCCATAAGGTGCATGTACTTGCTAGAGAGAAAGAAAGAGAGAGGGACAGAGGGAAATCAAGAAATCATCCCTCAGGGGTGATGGCCACACCACGATCACCTCTCCATTCTTCTGAAATTTTTGGCCATGCATGTACATGTATCTGGCATGATTTTCTTTTTTTTTCTTTTTTTTTTTTTGAGAGGTTTTTGCTATGCACAGAGACAGAGAGAAATCACCCCCCAGGGGGAATGGCCATGCTGCAATCCCTTCTCCTCCATTCTCCTCTCAGGATTTTGGGCATGCACACACACGTGCCCAGCGTGAGTTTAAGCCGTCGGGTCCTGGATTCAAACTGCAGTCAACTACATGAGAGTCCAGAGACATAGCCATTATGCCAACTGCTGGTCCCTGTGGCATGATTTCCAAGCCACTGGGGCAAAGGCCTCAAACCATGGTCAGCCATGTAGGAGTCCAGTGCTTTAACCACCACACGAACTGCTAGATCCAGAAATTGGTAATTCTAACTAATACTATAATTGTCAAGCATTTTTTATTATCTTAAGCCTGATGTATTTTCTCATAATATTTTTATGAGATAGAAATTATTGTGTTGTTAGATAAGTTATGATGCATTTTTACATAGAAAAAGTTATGTCATGACTTTCCTAACAACCTAGTAGTATTTTGCCCATGTATAGATGAAGAAACCTAAGCTTAGTTTTCTTATGACTTGCTTAAGTAAGAAATGCTCAAGATCACACAGCTAGTAATTGGCAAAGCCAGTATATAAAATTTATTCCCAAATTGTCTTCCTGAAAGCTTGTCAGGACTAGCAGTTAGCATAATGGCTATGTCACTGGACTCCCACGTAGTCGACCGCGGTTCAAGTCCCAGACCCGGTGGCTTAAACTCACGCCAGGCGCGTGTGCGTGCATGCCCAAGATCCCGAGAGGAGAATGGAGGAGAAGGGATTGCGGCATGGCCATCCCCCCTGGGTGGTGATTTCTCACTTTCTATCTCTCTGTCTCTCTCTGTCTGTCTGGCAAGCGCACGTGCCCTATAGCAAAAAACCTCTCCAAAAAAAAAGCTTGTTTTAAATTTATATTTCTACCAACAATGTAGCAGGTACTGTTTTTAAACTGTACACCTCACCAACATTAAGTATTACCTGTAAACTTTTTCGTGAGCTTTTGAACATGGAAATCTTTGAAAACCTAGACACCAAGTCCAAATCCAGGTTGTTCATGTAATTCTACTTTTAATAAGATAGCCTGGCATGGTCATACACTGAATAGAAACAAGTTTAGGGTTGGCCCCATAGTGCAGGGGCTAAGAGCTGTACATTGTGAGCCAGATTCCACATGGCCAGTTGCGGTTCAAATCCTAGCCTTGGCATCTTGAAAAACATGTCAGGGTATGTGCATGAGTGCCCAAAATCCTAATGAGAAGGAGAAATGGAGAAAAAAGATTGTGGTATAATCAGGCCTCGGTAGAGGGTGCTTTCCTTCCTCTCTCTCTCTCTCTGTCTCCGGTGCACACACAAACCTTCTGGCAATAATAATTAAAAATAAACAAATAAGGGACCAGCAGTTAGCATAATGGCTGTGTCGCTGGACTCCCATGTAGTCGACCGCGGTTCGAGTCCCGAACCTGATGGCTTAAACTCACGCCAGGCGCATGTGCGTGCGTGCCCAAGATCCCGAGAGGAGAATGGAGGAGAAGGGATTGTGGCGTGGCCATCCCCTCTGGGGGGTGATTTCTCGCTTTCTATCTCTCTATCTCCCTTTTTCTGTCTGGCGAGCACACGCGCCCTGTAGCAAAAACCTCTCCAAAAAAAATAAATAAATAAACAAATAAGTTTAAATTCATTTCTACTTTTTTGGGGGGCAGATGGGAATCTGGAAAATACTTGTGTATTTCTTACTTTATGGAAATATTATTTTTGTAGAAAAACGAGAAGCAGTAAACTCACTACAGGAAGAACTAACTCATGTCCAAGACCACTTGAACCTAGCAAAACAGGTAAGGTTAACAACTTGTATCCTGGAAACCAGCAGATGGCAAAATGGTTACATCGTTGGACTCCCATGTAGTCAACTGCGGTTCGAGTCCCAGACCCAGCAGCTTGAAACTCACATCAGACCTGTGTGTGTGTGTGCATGCCCAAAATCCCGAGAGGAGAATGGAGGAGAAGGGATTGCAGCGTGGTTAATCTCCCCTGGGGGGTGATTTCTCACTTTCTGTCTCTCCAGCAAGCACATGCCCTATGGCAAAAATCTCTAAAAAAACAACAAAACAACAACAAAAACAAATAGTATCCTGAAGGCATGTACATTATTGGGTGAAATAACAAAAACGTCAAGTAGGCTAGTTCCTTTGCACAGTAGCTGGTCATTTATATAAACATCACAGAGCAGTGGGTTTCCCATTTATTTTAGCCCCAGAACTTTTGATTCAAAGCTTTGTACAACCCTAGTAAGTTAGGGTGGTGGCTAGACCAGAGCCCAACAGCAATACCTCTGTAGCCCCTTGAACCCAGGGACCAAATGGACCATTTTTATCCATGTCACGGATGAGGCCTCCAAGGGCTGGACTTAGAACTGATTACTTACTGAACTGCACAGTAACTGCCACATGGGCCTCCATCTTCTCAAATGTGGAGTACAACAGTTTCTTAACTCTTGACTTTTTTTTTTTTTTTTTTTTTTGGAGAGGTTTTTGCTATAGGGCGCGTGCACTCACCAGAGAGACAGAGAGAGACAGAGAGATAGAAAGCGAGAAATCACCCCCCCGGGGGGATGGCCACGCCGCAGTCCCTTCTCCTCCATTCTCCTCTCGGGATCTTGGGCACGCACGCACACGCGCCCGGCGTGAGTTTAAGCCACCGGGTCCGAGACTCGAACCGCAGTCGACTATGTGGGAGTCCAGCGACATTGCCATTACGCTAACTGCCGGTCCCAACTCTTGACTTCTGATGATCTTCTTAAAGGTAAGTCAGTATTGTCCTGTGAGAATAGTACAATAATTTGGATTTCAGAGACTCTCAAGCAGGTTCTGGTACTCAATTCCATTGAGGAAATTGAGTACCAGAAAAAAGCCAGAAAAAAAAAAACTCCAAGAGTTGGGTTTGATATGTAAATTTTCTTCCTTCTACTTGAAGAATTCTGTGTTTTAAAAACTTAACTTAAAATCAGGCCAAGCTGCCATGGTACAAGCAATAGGGTGCCAGCATGACACTAGAGCCACACCAGGGTTCAGATCCCAGATCAACCTGACTGTACTGGCATGCCCATGATCCTGGCTGACTAGGGGGCTGTGGGAAGGATCAGGCACGGTGAAACCATGTCAAGGGTACTTGTATCTCTCATGAAAACAAGAAAAAAAGAGAAAAAAGGGAAGGAAATCTTAGGAAAAAAGTACATTTAAAATCAAAGTAATCTATTTTTAAAACATCTCACATAGGTTTTTTTCTTTTCTTTTTTTTTTTTTTTTTTTTTTTAGGTTTTTGCTATAGGGCGCGTGCTCTCGCCAGAAAGTCAGAGAGAGACAGACAGACAGAAAGTGAGAAATCACCCCCCAGGAAGGATGGCCACTCTGCGATCCCTTCTCCATTCTTCTCTCGGGATCTTGGGCATGCACGCACATGCGCCCAACGTGAGTTTAAGCCACCAGGTCCGGGACTCGAACCGCGGTCAACTACATTGGAGTCCAGCAACATAGCCATTATGCTAACAGCTGGTCCCTCACATAGGTTCTTATGAATATTTTTTTTAGAACCATTGATAATTTTTGGGACCAGCAGATGGCCTAATGGCAAATCACTGAACTCCCACATGGCCAACCTTGGTTCTAGTCCTGAACATGGTGGCTTGAAACTCAACACCAGGTATATTTGCATATGTGCCCAAAATTCCAAGAGAATGGATGAGAAGGGATTATGGTGTGGCCATACTTGATTTCTTGCTTTCTGTCTGTTTGGCAGCACATGTGCCCTATAGCAAAAATCTCTCTTAAAAAAAAAACTCAGGGCCAGCAGGTGGCATGATGGTTAAGGCACTGGAATTCCCACATGGCCGACCACGGTTTAAGTCCCATACCTGGTAGCTTGTTTTACCTCCCTCCCTTCTTCCCTCCCTCCTCCCTCTCTCCTCCCTCCCTCCCTCCTTCCCTCCTTCCCTCCCTCCTCCTCTCTCTCTTTCTGTCTTTCTCTGGCAAAACTCACGAAAATAATTAATTCTTTTTTTAAAGAAGAACTCGATAAAATGCTTAATTTGACTGCCTTAAAAAATAAGTACTTGCGGGAACCAGCAGTTAGCGTAATGGCTATGTCGCTGGACTCCCACGTAGTCGACCGTGGTTCGCGTCCCGGACCCAGTGGCTTAAAACTCACGCAGGGCGCATGTGTGTGCGTGCCCAAGATCCCGAGAGGAGAATGGAGGAGAAGGGATTGCGGCATGACTATCCCCCCTGGGGGGTGATTTCTCGCTTTCTGTCTCTCTGTCTCTCTCTGTCTGGCGAGCGCACGCGCCCTATAGTGAAAAACCTCTCCAAAAAAAAAATAAGTACTTGCTATTTTCTGAGGTTTTTAACCTGTATAAATATTTCAGTAGTAACAAAACCAAGATTTTAGGTTTAGGTTGTTTTCAAGAAGTAGTAAACCTTACTCAGCTTTCATAATCTTTCTTTTTTTTTTTTTTTTTGGAGAGGTTTTTGCTATAGGGCACGTGCGCTCGCCAAACAGAGAGAGACAGAAAGCGAAAAAACACCCCCCAGGGGTGACAGCCATGCCGCAATCCCTTCTCCTCTCGGGATCTTGGGCATGCACGCACACGCGCCCGGTGTGAGTTTTAAGCCACCGGGTCCGGGATGCGTACCGCGGTCGACTACGTGGGAGTCCAGTGACATAACTATTACACTAACTTCTGGTCCCTGGCTTTCATAATCTTTTAAACCATTCTGTGAAGTGAAGTGGGTGTTGTATATTCCCACCTCAGTGACAAGGCTGCTAAAGCTTAGAGGAACTGAATCTCTTGCTGAGGTTTTCTAATTTTTTTTAGGCACTAAAAAAAGGAAAGCCAATAATTAAATTGAGGTCTGGATACCTTTCTAGAACTTTTTTCAGTTAATAAGGGAAGTTCCTATTCTTATAGACCCTTATTTTTTTTAATAATTATTTAACTTTATTTATTATTATTGTCATTATTATTTTCCAGCTTGATCAGAGAGAGACAGAGAGAGAGAGAGAGAGGAAGTGAGAAAGCAAGCCACCAGGTCCGAGACTTGAACCGTGGTTGACCATGTGGGAGTCCAGCACCTCTAACCACCACGCCACTTGCTGGCCCTCTTATAGACCCTTATTAAAAATGCTTTTCATTTTGTCAGACTTAGTAGATTCCAAATTGGTGCTGGCCACCTCTAGAAAAGATGGCTTTGTTTGTATTTCTGATTTGTTCTTTCCGCCAAAGGAGCTGCTTCACACTACCAGCCGCCAGGATGTACTACTGGGTGAGCAGACCCAGCTGCAGAAGGACGTCAGCAAATGGCTAGAGAGGTTTGAAAACTGCCAGAAAGAAGGGGAGACAAAACAACAGCAACTTCAAGTGCTTCACAATCAGATTGAAGAAAGCAAGCTCAAAGTAGTTCAACAAGAAATGGTACTACACATTTATAATTCTATATAAAAGGATACATTTGATCACTCATATGAGTTTTCCCCCACTGGCAGAAAGCTATGAAGGAATGGGAACCAGCAGTTAGCGTAATGGCTATGTTGCTGGACTCCCACGTAGTTGACCGCGGTTCGCGTCCCGGACCCGGTGGCTTAAAACTCATGCCGGGCGCGTGTGTGTGCGTGCCCAAGATCCCGAGAGGAGAATGGAGGAGAAGGGATTGCGGCATGACCATCCCCCCTGGGGGGTGATTTCTCATTTTCTCTCTCTATGTCTCTCTGTCTGTCTGGCGAGTGCACGCGCCCTATAGCGAAGACCTCTCAAAAAAAAAAAAAAAAGAAGAAAAGAAAGCTATGAAGGAATGTCCTCAGCATGGGACTATGTGCCTCTTACCTTCCCTGTATAACCCAGGTGGCTTTTATACCAGTAGTGCAGCTCAATCCAGATTTGTATTTATGCGCCATTAAAAGCATAGAACACAAGTCTTGTAAAGAATCTTAGTGGCAAGCTGGCCCCATAGACTAGTGGTTAAGGGAACTGGATTGCACATGTTGACTGTGGTTCAAATCTTCGCCCTAGTGGCTTGAAAAGCATGCCTAGTGCATGTGCATGCATGCCTAAAATCCCAATAGGATGGAAGAATGGAGAAGGGATTGTAGTGGTGACCATGCCTCATTGGGGGTGCTTTTTCTGTCTGTCTCAGTGCCGTGGTCTCTCTCTGATGAGTACACACATACACACCCTCAAGTCTTAGTGGCCACATGTTCAAATCCCCTTCTCACATGTTGACCAGATAGTATCCCAGTCCTTTGTAAAGGAACTCACTCTCTGTCCCCATGGGCTGTTTGTGCTTTCTGTTCAGCTGGAATCTGTCTCAAGTCCATGAAGGTTCCCTTATCTGGGAAACAGCATGTTTGTTATTTTATGACTAACTAAGGTTATTCTCTATTAAGATGTTTCAAAAACTCCAGAAAGAGAGAGAAAGTGAAGAAAAAAAATTAGAAGCCAATAAAATGACACTAAAGGAACAGCAGCACCAACTGGAAAAGGAATTAATAGACCAGAAAAGCAAACTGGACCAGGTGCTCACACAAGTGTTGGTGGCAGAAGAGCGTGTCAGGACTTTGCAGGAAGAGGAGAAGTGGGGTGAGACTCTGGAGAAGACGCTGTCCCAAACCAGTATGTATTCTGGAGCACAGTTCTGGGGGTAGAGTAGTAGAGGATTGGATTTGCTGGTTGTTCTGTAAAGTGGGTAGATTTGGGCATTGGAAACGGTTATTATTACTTTTTCCCTGGGAACTCTTGATAGACCCAAACCCAATTATTCTACTATGGAAAATGAAACAATCTGGGCAGAGTGCTACTCTTATTAGGGTGATAAGAAAAATCTCTGAAATGTCACTTTTATTTATAAGCCTTCAGAATTGATTACTCACTGTGTACCAGACGTTTGCCTACATGATTCCAACGGAACATCAGGAAATGTGTCATTTATAAAATTGTACATACCAGTGTAGGAACCAGCTCCAAATCACATGCTCTTTTCACTGTGTCTGCTCATCTGATGAAAGAATACTGACATACCTCACTTTATTAAAAATCTGTGTTTCGGGACCAGCAGATGGAGTACTGGCTACATCGCTGGACTCACATGTAGCCGACCACGGTTCGAATCCTGGACTTGGTGGCTTAAACTCAGACCGGGCACATGTGCATGTGTGCCCAAGATCCCGAGAGGAGAATAGAGGAGAAGAGATTGCGGCATGGCCATCTTCCCTGGGGGGTGATTTCTCACTTTCTGTCTCTTTGTCTCTCTGACTTTCTGGCGAGCGCACGTGCCCTATAGCAAAAACCTCTCCAAAAAAAAAAAAAAATCAGTGTTTGGAGCCAGCACATGGTGTACTAGTTATGACACTAGACTCCCACATAGCCGACTGCAGTTCAAGTCCCAGACCTGATCGTTTGAAAATCATGCCAGGTACATTTTCATGCATGCCCAAAATCCCAAGAGGAGAATGAGGAGAAAGGGATTGTGGCATGACCATTCTCCCAGGGGGTGATTTCTTACTTTCCCTCTCAGTGTCTGTCTTTGATTCTCTCTGGCGAATACACACACCCTATGGCAAAAAAAAAAAAAAAAAAAAATTAAAGAAAAAAATCAACATTTATGGCAAGCTCCGTGGCCTGGTGGCTAACGCAACTGGATCCCAACCAGCTGCATGGTTCAAGTCCTTGACCCATTGGCTTGAGAAACATGGCAAGCACATGTGTACATGACCAAAATCCCAAAAGAAAGGAGAAGTGGAAGAGAAAGGATTATAGCATGACCATTCCCCATGAGAGGGGTACTTTCTCCTCTTCCTCTCTCTGTCTCTAGTGAACCACATGTATCCTCTAACATAAAGGGAAAAAATGTTGTGTTTTTTTTTTTTTTTTTTTTTGGAGAGGTTTTTGCTATAGGGCGCGTGTGCTCGCCAGACAGACAGAGAGACAGAAAGCGAGAAATTGCCCCCCAGGGAAGATGGCCACGCCACAATCCCTTCTCCTCCATTCTCCTCTTGGGATCTTGGGCACGCATGCACACGTGCCTGGTGTGAGTTTTAAGCCACCAGGTCCGGGACACAAACCGCAGTAGACCACATGGGAGTCCAGCGACATAGCCATTACGCTAACTGCTGGTCCCAAAAAAAATGTTTATTAAAAAAATTTCAGTGGTCTGTCCCATGTTCCCAACACCTCAGACTTGGTGCTGTATTTACTCTGTTGGTCTCAAAGACTCAAAAATAGTAGCTCTCTGTCCCTTTGGGATCAGGCCTTACAGGAACCAGTGACTTCAACAGACTTCCTTCTCTGGAACTTTTCTGGGCTTTGATGTGGATTAGGGTAGGTATGGAGAAAAGCATCTGGGGGGGGGGGGGTGTGCTACTCTCAGTCCACCTGCCCATGAGGAAGGAAATCTCCGCCCACAGCCAGCCCAGGGCCTCTGGTTAAACCTTCTAAAAATGCTCATTTCAGAACGGCAGCTTTCAGAACGGGAGCAGCAATTAATGGAAAAGTCAAATGAGCTACTGGCTCTTCAGAAAGAGACAGACTCTATGAGGGCAGACTTTAGCCTGTTGCGGAACCAGTTCTTGACAGAAAGAAAGAAAGCCGAGAAACAGGTGTCCAGCCTGAAGGAAGCACTTAAGGTGCAGCGAAGCCAGCTGGAGAAAAACCTTCTTGTGAGTACCTGCTTCCAAAGCAGTTTTCCAGGAAATGGCACTTAACAAATATTAAACTACACCACCACCTCACTGTAGAAAACGATTAATTGCCATGACCCAGACCCTAATACAGATGTCCTCATTAGTATATTCCTGTACAGTTTAAACTACACCACCACCTCACTGTAGAAAACAATTAGTTGCCACAACCCAGGCCCTAACCCAGACGTCGTTATTGGTATATTCCTGTCAGTTTGTTCTTGAAGCAGATGGTGAGCTTTGCCTGAAACTGGACTACAGCCTCTGGGAGCTCTGTCTGACCAGCTTGGGAGATTTTCATGTGGACAGACAGTGTCAGCACAAAGTAGAGCCCACTTCCTCCTAGGGAGCCTTGGCTGTCACCTCCACTGGCAGGGGGTGGAGAGTGTAACAGAAGGTTCTGTAGACATTTTTACACAGCTGCAGTCAGTGCTTACACATCCTTATCCTGCCTTTTCTGTCAGTGTTAGCTTCACTTAATCACTGTCTTAAACCAGAAAGCTTAACACCACACTTACCCCTGCGATAAATTTGGTAAGTGATACTCAGATAGTTCAGAACAATTGTAGAAGGTGGAGGCAAGTAAGCAGCAAGGAGATTGTCAGAGATAAGGATTTTTCTAGCATCCTCTAGAGGAATTAATGGAGTCCTGTTGTATTAAAGGGACTTTTGAACTGTGTATTTACCAAGGGGTGATACACTTACGATAGGCAAGGTGACTGTAAAGAGAATATAGATGTCTAACATGTGAATCCTCCCAGTAATCTTGTGATGGTATCATTTCTCCCATGTTATAATTAAAGGAGGCTCTGATAGGGAAAGTAACTTACTGTCAAAGGTAATGCTGTGGTCTGGAAGTCAGACTAAGGACTAAGAGACTGACAAAAACATACTCCAGACTATGCTATACGTCTGCTTATAAGAGTCAGATAGGATTAGAGGAGCTGAGGCCCAGATGGAAAAGGAAGTTACCGAGCTAGTGATGGTGTGCAAAACCCTCACCTCCGCAAGTTGAACCACAGTCATTTTCCTCCTTCTGTGCTAGGAGCAAAAACAGGAGAACAGCTGCATGCAGAAGGAAATGGCAACAATCGAACTGGTAGCCCAGGACAATCACGAGCGGGCCAGGCGCCTGATGAAGGAGCTCAACCAGATGCAGCACGAGTACCTGGAGCTCAAGAAACAGGTGTGCCCAGGACCCCACCCTGGCCAGCCTGGAACAGAGAGAGCTCGTTAACACTCTTCATTCCCACAGGGCTGTCATAGAGTGTATTGTTTTTCATATCTTTTTAAGAGGAGTATTTCTTTATGGAAATTGTGAAAAGCTGGAATGTTCTTTAAGTTAAATCTGGTTTTTGTTTTTAGTCTTAAAACTTGGAAATGAGGGCTAGCCCATGGTGTGGTGGTAAAGGTGATTGGATCCCATATGACTAAACCTGGTTTAAATCTTAGACTGGGTGACTTGAAAAACATGCCGAGTCTGTAAGTGTGCATGCCCAAAGTCCTGAAAGAAGGAAGAGATGGAGGAGAAAGGATTGCAATGTGACCATTCCCACAAAGGGGTGGTCTCTTTCTCTTTTTCTCCCTCCCTATCTCTCCATGAGTGTACATGCCCTCCAGCAAGTTTAAAAAATAAATAGGGACCAGCAGTTGGCGTAATGGCTATGTCACTGGACTCCCACATAGTTGACCACAGTTCGAGTCCTGGACCCGGTGGCTTAAACTCACACCAGGTGCGTGTGCATGTGTGCCCAAGATCCCAAGAGGAGAATGGAGGAGAAGGGATTGTGGCATGGCCATCCCCCCTGGGGTGTAATTTCTCATTTTCTGTCTCTGTTTTTCTGGTAAGCGCATGTGCCCTATAACAAAAACCTCTCCCCCAAAAAATAAATAAATAAATAAATAAATAAACTTAGAAATGCACCTTCCATAAGGAAAAAAAATTGTCAAAAACATGCTTTTAAAGTTTTCTTAAATTCAGCAAGCTTTTCATTAGTTTTTTAAAGGAAAAAAATGGTAATTTTTTTTTCTTTTTACTTTTTTTTTTCTTTTTTTTGGAGAGGTTTTTGCTATAGGGCGCGTGCGCTCGCCAGACAGACAAGAGAGAGACAGAGAGACAGAAAGCGAGAAATCACCCCCCGGGAGGATGGCCACGCCGCAATCCCTTCTCCTCCATTCTCTTCTTGGGATTCTGGGCACGCGTCCTTCTCCTCCATTCTCTTCTTGGGATTCTGGGCACGCGTGCACATGCGCCCAGCATGAGTTTAAGCCACCGGGTCCGGGTCTCGAACTGCGGTCGACTACGTGGGAGTCCAGTGACATAGCCATTACGCTAACTGCTGATCCCCCCAAAATGGTAATTTTTTAGCATAAAATTTTATCACATCCAAAGAATTACGTTGAGATGTTAAATTTTGTAAGGGAACTTCAACAATTTCATAGAAAAATGGAATTCAAGTATGAGTTTCTGTTAATTTTGCAAGAGGAAGTGTACACTCATGGAGAGAGAGAATGAAAGCATCCCCTATTGAGATAGTCATGCCACAATCTCTTATTCATTTCTTCTTCCTTTTGGGATTTTGAACATGCCTACACACATGCCTGGCATGCTTTTCAAATCACCAGGTCCAGGACTCAGACTATGCAGGCAGCCATGTGGGAACTAGCTGCTTTAACCACCATGCTACCTCTGGCCCATTTCTTTAGTGCCAAAAAATTTTTAATATATGCATTTTTTCATAATACACATTTTCCATTAACTCTTTTAAAGCTCTTTTTATGCCAGAATAAGTGTATCAGAGCCAAAACCCTCAGACAAAAGAAAAAATGGTCCAGTAAAAACCTTTGATAGCATCCTTTGTAACCAAGTGGGTTAATGAAACCAGCTTGTGCTGGAACTAGTAAAGGCTCTAATTCTGATGCCTTTGGAGTCCCTTAGCCAGTATCAGTAGCTGGGCCATATCTGAACGTAGCTGGGCTACTCTGACCACTTGGTTGGCCCTGTTATACTTTGTCCTTTGCACAACCCCATGTGGCCATTCCATTGTTATATGTGCTTCCAATGGCCACTTCCCCCTCCATGCCCCACTACACACATACACACCCTCTGGATCAAGAAAAACTTCAAAGAAATAAAAAGGTTATTTGGACCAGCCCTATGGTCTAGTGGTTAAGAGAAATGGATCCCATGTGGCTGACTCCATGGCTTGAATCCTGGCCCCAGAACTTGAGCGCATGTGTATGTGTACCCAAAATACCAACAGGACGGAGGAATGGAGAAGGGATTGGGTGTGACTACACCCCTTTGGGAGGTATTTTCTCCCTCTCCTTCACTCTCTCTCTGTGACAAGCTCACATGCCCTCTGGTTTAAAAATAAATAAATAAAAATAACAAAATAACAGACATAAGAATGGAAAGTTACCCTTTAAGGATGATGTATATAGTAATATCTTTGACTTGATTGACATGTACTGCATGCATGCTTTGAAAAATCATATTGTACGCTATCAAGATGTACAGTGATTGGGTCAGCAGGTGGCATGGTGGATAAAGGCGCTGGATTCCCACATGGCTGACCGTGGTTTGAGTCTCGGACCTGGCCGCTTGCTTTCTTGCTTTTCCTTTCTCTCTCTCCACCTCCCCCTCTCTCTCTGGTGAAATTGAAAAAAATAATTAACAAATGGAATTAAGTAAATAAATAAATGAATAATTCTTAAAAAAAAAAATTATGTACAATGGCTTGGGGCCAGCAGGTGGCATGGTGGTTGAGGGCATTGGACTCCATCATGGCTCGAGTCCTGGACCTGGTGGCTTGCTTTCTCACTTTCTGTCTCTTTCACTCTCTTACTCTGTCCCTCTTTGGTCCAATTTAAATTAATTAATTTGTTTAAGAAAAAGATGTACAATGATTAAATGTAAAAATATTTTAAGGTTATTTGAAGGTCACATGCCCTTAGTGATTCCAGATGCTTCTGCAAACTTGGTAGGGCATTTAACGGTAATGTATGACTGTAGTACCTTCTTTAAGCTCTTTATTGGAGAGCAGCATAGTCTCAGAAATTAAACACAATCTTTTGTAACACTTTAGGAGACCTCTAGATTGCCCAAATCACTGGATTCTTTATCTATAAATGAAAGTATTTGACCAGATTTTAAATTTTTTTAGAATTTTGCCATAGGGCACATGCACTTACCAGAGAGACAGAGAGAGGGGAAATGAAAAATCACACACACACACACACACACACACACACACACACAGAGCATAGCACAGTCCCTTCTCTATTTTTCTCTCGAGGTTTTGGGCATGTACACATACTCCCCTGTTTTTTGGGTTTTTTTTAAAGAATTATTTATTTACTTTTATTCATTCATTCATTTCATTTTAATTTGACCAGAGAGATACACAGAGAGAGAGAAAGAGGGAAAGTGAGAAAGCAAGCCACCAGGTCCAGGACTTGAACCATGGTCAGCCATGTGGGAGTGTCCAGCGCCTTAACCACCACGCCACCTGCTGGTCCCACTCCCCTGTTTTTTAAGCTGCTGGGTCCAGGATTTGAACTGTGGGATCCAGCACCTTAACCATCCCTGCTGGCCCTGGCCAGATCATTTCTAAGGTTTCTTCTAGCATTAACAGTTATAATCTAGATCAGTAAAGACTTGTTTCAGGAAATGGCCATTTTTATCATTTGAGGTTTAATTTGTAGTTTTCAATTGGGTATCACTATGTTGCTTATTATAAATTTTCACTTAGTTCTCACATTTTTTGAAGGATCATTTCCATATATAAATCAAGTAGTAAAGGATTAGAAGGTAGCTTTTAGTCCTACTGGTCATTTTTATCAGAAATGAGATGTAATCCAGCCTTGTTTAGCTCCAAGAGCTTGACTTCCATAGAGTAAGTCACCATCAAGGAACACAATGCACGTGTTTTTCCAAAAGGAAGTTGCAAAATGCTAGTAAAATGATTCACTTGGTCCTTGTAGATACTTAAATAAGCAAAAAATCATACATTTTACAGTGCTAATAATCGTAGTAGTTGATATTGACAGATCTTTAAATACATGACACATTAAATAGCTCAATTCCAAGTAAGTCCCAAACTTCTCGCTATCTTCTTTGATTCCAATTCACTCTTTAGATGGCAAACCAAAAAGATTTGGAGAGAAGACAAGTGGAAATCAGTGATGCAATGCGAACACTTAGATCTGAAGTGAAAGACGAAATCAGAACCAGCCTGAAGAATCTCAACCAGTTTCTTCCAGAACTACCAGCAGATCTAGAGGCTATTTTGGAAAGAAATGAAAATCTAGGAGAGTTGGAAAGCTTGAAAGAGAACTTCCCATTCACCATGAATGAGAAACCTTTTGAAGAAAAGCCGAACTTTTCCCAAGTTCATATAATGGTAAGTGTTTATCCTGCTCTTCTCTGGGCTTCATAGAGAAGAGTTTGGTTCCCACCTCACCCACTTTAGCTAAAAATACATGTGGAGGTGCTGCAGTAGGAAGAGAGAAGGGTGGGTAGCTCCTGGTTGCATATATGTTGGCTCACTGATCTCTCCCTTCTTCTGGGAAAGGATGAGCATTGGCGTGGAGAAGCACTCCGAGAGAAACTGCGTCACCGTGAAGATCGGCTCAAGGTAGAGCTTTAAAAAACAAAATCAACCAATCCCACAGACTTAGCACACTGAGGGGAGGGAAAATTCCTTCCGCTCACTGCTGCTTTTACATTCAGTATGGCAGCATTCACAGCAATCTCTAGGTGACATTGCTGAAGCTCAGAGATCTGGCATCTCAGTAAATGGCAGTCAGTGTTGAGCATGTGAATTCTGGTGTTTGGGCCAATGTTCTTCATCCTATGTGATGCACTTCACCTCAACTAAAACTGTCAAAATCTAAGTATTAGGTTGGTGTGAAAACAACTGCAGTTTTAGACCATGAATTTTAAATCACTATAACTAGGCTCAAACACATCTTTATTAATCAAAATAGGAGCCACTACAATCAGTACATTTTTGCCAATGAGAAATAGGTTTATTCCTGTAACAAAAATCTGTGCTTCGGAATTCAACAAACCCTTGGAAGCATCTTCTGCATCCTGTTGGTTATAGAAGCATTCTTTTCTGCAAAAAGTTGTCAACATGCTTGGAGAAGTGGTAATAAGTTGGCAAAGAGGTCAGGTGAATATGATGGATGAGGCAAAACTTCATAGCCCAGTTCATCTAACTTCTGAAGTGTTATTTGTGCAACATGCAATCAGGCCTTGTAGAGAATTGGGCCCTTTCTGTTGACCAGTGCCAGCTGCAGGCTTTGCAGTTTTCAGTTATCTCACTGATTTGCTGAACATACTTCTCAGATTTACATCTGGTTTTGTCAGGATTCAGAAAGCTGTAGGGATCAGACCCCACAAACAGAGACCATGACCTTTTTCTTGGTGCAAGTTTGGCTTTGGGAAGTGCTTTGGACCTTCTCAGTCCAGCCATTGAACTGGTCATTGCAGGTTGTTGTATAAAATCCACTTTTCATCACATGTCACAGGCTGATTAAGAAATGGTTCGTTGTTGTGTAGAAAAAGAGATGATGACACTACAAAACGATTTTTTTTCAGTCAGCTAATAAGACACCCACTTATTGAGCTTTATCACCTTTCCAATTGCTGAACGACCATAGAATGCTTGAGTGTTTGAGTTCTTGGGCAGCTTCTTGAGCTGTAAAAAGATCAGCTTCAATGATTGCTCCCAGTTGGTCGTTGTCAGCTTCCAGTCGCTGGTCACTATGCTTCACATTTTTAGGACTCTCATCTCCTTTGCCCTGTACGTTCACTAGCAGTTCCTGGGCCAGTGCACTGTTGATGTTGCAAGTTGCCTCCACTGCTTTACAACCTGTTTTGAACTCACTCCAATTTGATTTTTGTCTAACAACATTTCCATAGTCTTAAAAAAACAAAAGAGCAAGTTATAAGTCATTATCAAAAAAAAACATAAAGCAAGAAATGTACATTATTAAAGTGATATATAACATAACTACATTTATTTAAGAATTTGTCCATGGCTATGTTGGGGGACTCCCATGTAGTCGACTGCAGTTTGCGGCCCGGACCTGGTGGCTTAAAACTCACACCAGGCACGTATGCATGCGTGCCCAAGATCCCGAGAGGAGAATGGAGAAGAAGCCATCCCCCCTGGGGGGATTATTTCTCGCTTTCTATCTCTCTCTCTCTGTCTGGTGAGCACACACGCCCTATAGCAAAAATCTCTAAAAAAAAAAAATTATATATATGTGTGTGTTTGTGTGTATATATATATATCCAATAGCAAACAGTAAATTTCAATGATGCAAAACTGCAGTTACTTTTGCATCAACCTAATATTTGGTACAGAAAATAAAGACAATAATAAATTCATAAGGATATCATAGGCTAGTGGTTAGGATAAAGATTGGGAATACTAGAAAATTAGCCTTGAGAGTCAGATAAGGAATTATTTCCTGTGACATCCAGGAAAGGACATCTAAAGGCAGCTGAAAATAGGAGTCGGATTCAGTGATCAATGTTGACCTCGAGATGGGAGGGTTCAGAATATAGGTGGGAGGGATGGCAGGTGGCGTGGTAGTTAAGGGTGCTGGACTTCCACATGGCTGACCACAGTTTGAGTCCCAGACCTGGCGGATTGTTTTCTCACTTTCCCTCTCTCTCTCACTCTGTCCCTCTCTGGTCATATTAAAATAAATAAATGAAGTTAAATAAAAATAATTTTTTAAAAAAGAATATAGGTGATTTTTTTTTTGATTTTGGAATATTTGCATATACATGAGATACCTTGGGGATAGGACCCAAGTCTAAACACAAAATTCATTTGTTTTATATATCCCTTATGCACATAACTCAAAGGCAATTTTATATAATACTTTCCTATTGCAGCGTTTTGATCGTGACCTATCACATGAGATCAGCTGTAGAATTTTCCCCTTGTGGTGTAGTATTGTTCTTCAGAAATCTGGACTTTGGAGCATTTTTGACTTTTGGATTAGATGTGGTCAATCTGTATTAGTTTTTGCAGTTATGAAAGTTGCCTGTCTCTGGCCTACTGGTGGTGGCATGTGCTGTTAAGGTGCTATGCTCTGCAGAATGGGATCACATGTGAGGCCGAGGTTCAAGTTCTGGTCTAACCTAAAGGCTGGGCACAGTGGTGCAAACCTATAATCCCAGAGTTTCAAGGATCCTGAGGCAGAAAGATCGTGAGTTCAAGGCTAGTCTGGGCAATGTAGTAAGACTTCATCTATAAGAGAGTCAGGCACGGTGACATACACCTATAGTTCCAGCTAGGAAACTGAGGGAAGAGAATTGCAACAGTGAGATCCTCTCTAAAAAACAAAACAAGGAAGTTTACTAGGTCAAGTTTCGCTCCTTTTCTGCAATTAGACAAACAGTTTCTATTGTCTCTGTTTTACTATTGGCATGATAGGTTGAATGCAGTTTTGTTTTTTAATAAATCTTCATTATAATTCAGTAAGTTAAAAATTGAGTTCTTCATTGCTACATTTCAAATGCTCAGTAACTGATGTGTCTATTGGGTACTTTATTGACAGCAGATATAGAACACTGCCATAACTGTAGGATGTTCTGTTGAACAGTACTATTACAGACTTTGAATGAGTTCTTTCCAGACTACTGCATAAAGTAAAGCCCAAAAGTTGTCTGAAATTGAGGATTAAATATACAGTGAGGAGACACTGAAGAATGCAAGTTTAAACAAATTTAAGGCTTTGCAGACAAATTTAATAGGCAGGAGACACAGGAATCCTAAGATTCCTTACAGTGGAAAGAACAGGCTGAGTAAAGGGCCCAGTTGACAGCACAGAATGGTAGTTTATGCATACTGAGAGTATCCATCTGACACTTTTTTCATTTAAAGGACAAAAGCATTATCAGCAGCATTTCTACTTTATGGTAGCCAAATTTGCCCAACAAATGTTGCACATGAAGAAGCTGAGTAATGGTTCTGGTACACTTCTAATGTGTTTCCTTTTTTTTGGAGAGGTTTTTGCTACAGGGCGCATGCACTCGCCAGAAAGACAGAGACAGAGACAGAGAGAGCGAGAAATCACCCCCCAGGGGGGATGGTCACGCCGCAATTCCTTCTCCTCCATTCTCCTCTCGGGATCTTGGGCACGCACGCACTTGCGCCCGGTGTGAGTTTAAGCCACCAGGTCCAGGGCTCAAACCACGGTCAACTACATGGGAGTTCAGCAACATAGCCATTATGCTAATTGCTGGTCTCAGTACATTTCTAATGTGTAAAATCCTCAATTTTATCGTAACTCTTTTCAGGCACAACTGCGACACTGTATGTCTAAGCAAGCAGAAGTTCTGATTAAAGGAAAGCGGCAGACAGAGGGCACTTTGCATAGTTTGAGGAGACAAGTAGATGCTTTAGGGGAATTGGTCACCAGCACTTCTGCAGATTCAATGTCATCACCCAGTCTGTCTCAACTGGAGTCTTCCCTTGCAGAGGACTCTCATCTGGGACAAAGTCAGGTAAGGGTTTAATACAGTACATGGAAAGTACTCAAAAGCTTTGAGGTACAGAGCCCAGGAGAGGCTCATAGATATAAATGCTACCCTTCAGCTCTCTGGAAAACTTTTTTAGCAAAGACTTGTTTTTTTGTGTGCTCCTTGAGAAAACTGGAACCAACGGGTTCATAGATATACAGAGAATAAGCTGATGGTTTAGGAAATAGAACAGGGATTAGAGACTGGAAGACTTAGCAGGGATGCCGTAAATCCTGTTAATGTCCTCCACTTCTGGGTTTCCTTTTCCTACCTGGTCAGTATATTGAACTGTGAGGCCAATTTAAGTCTTAATTTATTCTCTGTCTCCCTGTATCTTGGGGAAAGATGACTGTACCTACTGTGACTCCTCAGCAAAAAGTCTAAAAGCAGACTTAACTCAGGGTCTGTTTAAAACCCTGAGTTTCACAACGGTTTTCTGTGTGCAGTTTAGATAAGATTAATAATCATTTAAGAGGAACATGAAATATAGTCACAGAACCAGTAGATAGTAACACCATCAGAGACAAATAACAGCTTCCATTTTTTAGTACTTGCTGGGTGCACATACTGTATTAAGCACCTTACATATATCCCTTTATTTTTATCATAGAAGGTACAAATGTTAGTCCTTTCAGATAAGGAAAGTGTATAAAATGACAAATTAATTTGTCAAGGACATAACACACAAAACCAGGACTCGAGCTAATCTGTCTTTACCACAGAGCACTATATCCTTAATAGTTGAACCACAAGGAACATTCAAGGACCACTGCCTCTTTATTAGGCCTAAAGTGGAAAAACACTTACTACCTAGGTCACATAGCTAATTAGCAACAAAACAAAGATTTGAATATAATTAACACCTTCTGTGCCAAATCAGGTAAAAGCCACATTATCAGTGAGCCTCAGGACAGAGCTTGAGGAGGAGTGTGAGACATGGCATTGAAAAATAGGTAAGAGTCCAGGCTAGTGAGAGAAGAGTGGATATGGGTTTAGGAGCCAGGTTTCATGATCAGCTCAAGGTAGCAACCAGAAAACTTCAGGTGCTTTAAGGCAAGAAATAACACAAGAGATGTTAGAGGCATAGTGGGTGGGGGCAAGAGAGTGAGAATTGACATCTGGAATTGGAATCCATGCTATGTGGTATAAAAGCTTGAACTAGGGTAGAGATAGGGGGCTGCCTTCTGAGCTCACATTTTCTCTTCTTTCTAGAGTTCCTTCCAACAACTTCTCCAAGGTCCAGCAGAACCTCAGAACAGTTACCAACACTGACGCCATTCCTAACTTCCTGCTCACAGGGTACTCACTAGAGATCTTTTAAACTAACATTTTCAAGTGGAAAATCTTGAATTCTAGAAGTTTTAATTTTATACTTTTTTCATATTTGTGTACTATAGTTCATTATAAAACATCTTTCCAAAGTACTCAAATATGTATATTACCTATCGGGTCTTCAGGAAAGATGCTTTTTTGCATAGAAAAATATTTCATAACTTTCCTGACAACCTAATACATCATACCATGATTTAATATAAACTTATTTAAGTGTGTTTTTTTCCTGTTTCAAGAATTTAACTTGTCCTTCCTTTTTGTTTTACTGTAGGAAAAAAATGGCTTGGCCAGACGAGGAACACTGTCTTGCATAAATGTATGAGGAAATCCTTCTTTACTACCTCGCTAACTGCACAATTGGAATACCACTTGGTTTTTATCAAGATCCAGTGAATTCAGATGCTGAAATTCCACTGTAGTTTACTTTGCTTGTACCACTAATGCCAGGGTTTTTGTAAATCACTTGTATATATGGGAATAGTTGTATACAATTTAAACCGGAGTCCTAGACAGCTGTTTGTTTTTTTTTAATCTTTGGAATATGTTTTTATAAAACAATGCTGTTTTAAACTGAATGTCTGAATCTATAAACTGGTAAATCTAGTTACAAAGAAAAAAGAACATAATTTAAGTCATTTATATAGTGTCAAAAGTTATTTTTGGATTCTGCTTTAAATCTATTTTTTTGTATGGAAATAAAAAATTAAATCACCTTGGGTCTATCAACTTTATATTCACAGATCAGTAGTTCCAAGAAAACAAGAATCAGATGATTTTTCATCATTTACCTAGATATTTAATTATCTTATTAAATATATTTCACCATTTGGATACCTATTATAAAACTATGTTTCAGCTGCTTTTCCTCAGCCCAAAGTATTTTGTTGGAAAACTTTACCCCTTAAAAGAATCTGACCCAGTGACAAATTCAAACTATTCAGACTTAAATTTGCTTACTCTAATTAACAGCCCAACTCCATGATCTATATACATGTCTTTCAAAACATTATAGCAACTACTGTCACAGTTGTATGGCAACTGAATTATTCCTAAGGGATGAAGTATGCAGATTTTTTTTGTCTTTATTTTTTTCCATGAGAGTCAGACACCCCAACAGGGTCTTCATGCCATGACCCAGCCAGATCATAGGCACAGGTATGCTCAGAGAGATCCCAAGAAATAAATGACCCTAGTAGTGTTTTTATGTTTGTTTTTTTAAAGAGATTTTTGCTATAGGGTACGGGCACTCGCTAGAGAGATAGACAGAAAGCAAGAAATCACCCCGAGGGGGGATGGCCACGCCACCCTTCTCCTCCAGGCTCCTCTCGGGATTTGGGGCATGCATGCACACACACCTGGCGTGAGTTTGAAACCACCAGGTCTGGAACCTGAACTACAGTTGACCATGTTGGGAGTCCAGTGATGTAACCTTCAGGCTATCTGCTGGTCCCCAACCCAGTACTTTTACTGTGCAGGTCCAGCTGTTATTACTGCACTATCACCCTCCCCAGTTAGGTTTGGAACATTCCTAAGAACCTTCAACTAGGCCACTAGACAGCTTTTGAGCCCTACAGGCATTATACCTTGTTACCACAATACAGATAATACAATGCAGTAATCCCTCACTGCCAAGGTTTACATTGTTAAAATTGGCTAGGACTCCAGTCCTCCATTAAGACAACAAAGTAGGGACCAGCAGTTAGCGTAATGGCTATGTCACTGGACTCCCATGTAGTCGACCATGGTTTGAGTCCTGGACCCAGTGGCTTAAACTCACGCCAGGCGCATATGTGTGCATGCCCAAGATCCGAGAGGAGAAGGGACTGTAGCGTGGCCATCCCCCCTGGGGGGGTGATTTCTCTTTTGGAGAGCGCACACACCCTATGGCAAAAACCTCTGAAAAAAAAAAAAAAGTAACAATTTTTTTTTGAGCAATTTTTGTTATAGGGGACAGAAAATGAGAAATCACCCTCCACAGAAGAGGGCTGCACCACAATCCCTCCTCCTCCATTCTCTCAGGATCTTGGACATGCATGCACAACATGTACTCAGTATGAGTTTCAAGTCTTGGTCCAGGACTTGAACTATGTGCGAGTCCAGCATCTTAACCACTAAGCCACTTGCTGGCCCTCATTAACACAGAATAAATTCGAGAAGGTATTTACTTCCAAAACAAAACTTTATATTCTTGGGAACCAGCAGTTAGCGTAATGGCTATGTCACTGGACTCCCACGTAGTCAACCGCGGTTTGCGTCTCAGACCCGGTGGCTTACAACTCACGCCGGGCGCGTGTGCGTGCGTGCCCAAGATCCCGAGAGGAGAATGGAGAAGGGATTGCGGCGTGACCATCCCCCCTGGGGGGTGATTTCTCGCTTTCTATCTCTCTGTCTGTCTCTGTCTGTCTGGCGAGCGCACGCGCCCTATAGCGAAAAACCTCTCAAAAAAAAAAAAAAAACTATATTCTTTATTTTGCTTTCTTGAATTTCAGCAAAATGCTTGAAGGTCTAGCATATTCACAATTCCTGTAGTAATTCAGGTTTTTTGGACCTATGCTAAATGAGGGTAAAATAAGTTTTTGCTGTAGGGCACATGCACTCACCAGGAGAGACAAGGAAAATGAGAAATCACCCTCCAGAGGGGACGGCCACATTACAATCCCTTCTCTCCTCAGGATTTTGGGCACACATGCACAAGAGGCCGGTGTGATTTTCAAGTCACTGATTCCAGGACTCAAATGTGAAACAAGCTATGTGGGATCCAGTGCCTTAACAACCATGCCAACCTGCTGGCCCAGAGGGTAAAATACCTTCTAAACTATCACATAAACCTTTTCTGTTCGCTCACAGTGAACAGGACTGAAGGGTAACGATTTGGTCTTTTGCTTAAAATGAATGAACTGACATTAAAAAAGAGAAATCACTTAAAAAGACAGAAGTTCTCAAAAATAATTTAACAACATCTCTAGTATTATATACACAGCACCACCGAACCCACAAAGAAAAATCAAGGTTAGTACATCAAATACTTTATCATCCATGAAAAATTCTTCAACATTGTACTGGAATATCTAATGCATAAGTAGCACTGAGCACCAATATACTCATTGGAGGACCTCCTCTTAGGTGTGAGGGCAGCCAGTAACCCAGAGAAACACAGGTAACCTGCACAAGCTGTAAACACTTGTGGATTAAAAATGGAAAGAATTTCACATTCTGTCAAAAGTGTACTACCCAGTGTCTGACATACAGATGGTACAGTATGACAGTTGCTCCTATATTTTTTGAGCACCCAGGTTTACTATAGGGGATTACAAACACAAATAAGAGAATCTGGCCCCAAGTCAAGGGAGAGAACTATCAGCCACCAATATGTGGATCTCATGGTGAAAAGGGCTGGCTGAAAACACACTGTTAAGCGATGATGCAAGCACAAGGATAAAATTATAGTGCCGTTCTTAGTGACTTCTTATATGCTATGTGTGCAGACCTCCTGCTATACAATAAATAAGTTCGGCAATAGAGTGACTAAGTAATTGTTCACCTCAAGAAAATAAATCCTATCATAGCCCAGAAAATAATGCAACTGATTTTAATTTAATCTAGATACAGGTACTTTATTTACAAATATTTAGATTAATAGCATTTTGTTACATCAAATGAAGAGTACAGCAGTCTGAATAAATCCGTCTGTCACAAAAACAATTAAGACCCACTGTAACTAACTTTGGGAATCAGGGTATTGCACCTAAAACAAGCCGCAGTCTCTAGTTCGTGATTGCTACCTTATATCCCGATGGGTGGTTTGTTTTGTATTGTAAGTACATACACACACCAGCAGGTCATGGTCCCTGGGCAAATCCCTTGTGATGCAACAGTGTAAGCAAAATGGATCACTGTAAGTCTTTAACAGAATATACCAATTGACTCCAGGAATCTTATTTAAAAAGTTAAACAAAGACAAAAATAAAGATGAGTCCACAAATTAACCAAATCCTATTTTCTGCACATTCCAGTTTTGGCTTTTATTTAACAATGACTATACAATACTCCGGTACTACCACGTTTACAACCCAGAAAGATGTACTTTCACGTTAGTGTCTGTAAAGAGGGATTTCAAATGTGTATTTTAAACACAGCAGTTGAGCAAGTGCATTTTACATAATGTGCTCAAGTTTACCTAGCCTACTTCAAATTATTTCTCCATTCCCAGCCACTGAACTATAAGCTCAATTAGAAATCAATCAACAGAAGTGAAGAACTTAATAAAACATGTTTGTTGTATAAAGGAGACTGTTTCTTGCGATACAGTATTTTTTCAGTGGCCAAACCACCTAGTGCAAAGTAGTAACTTACTTTGTGTCAGCACACACACACTGAAACACCAATAGAAACACTTTCCCTTTTACAAAACAGCGTATGCCAACATGACATAAAATAGCCCCTCATACTATAAACACAAGTGATAAATTATTTCACTGTAGTGTTAAAAATGCACAATTTAAAATCCCTTAACAGCAGACCTGTGGTTCTGGCTGTTTGGTTCAGAATTTGACCATTCCAAGAAGATAAAGGTATAAAAGCTTAAAATGTGCAATAATAAACCCAGCCTTTTTTCTTTTTCTATACAGTAAGGCAAGAATGCAGCCTGTAATGCAAAACGTTTACAAAAAGAGAAAAGCAGGTTAGCACATTGTTGATTGCACAAGAACAGTTAAGAAAATCAGCAGGTAAGCCACAGTGCCAAGATGGAACAGAATCTGCTAGTGTTCATCCTCTGCTGCTAGGAGCTCTTTCCAGCACAATGTCCCCAAACACTGCCAGCACCAGGGGTGGAGCCGGTATTAACTGTGAACTGCATTTGTGTCTATTTTCTTGTGTGAAATGGAAGGGAGTAACATGGTCACATATAGGTCATACTGTACAAACTGGTATTTTATACTGTTCCAATGCCAGTAATCAATTTATTTTCTTCATTAAAATAATATACACAGGATGTATTGTTAGTTCGGTTCCTTCAAATTTTATACATATTTACTTTCTGTTAAAGAGAAAAGGATAAAATGGTATATATAAAAAAAAAAGATAAAGCTATTAAGCACAAGAGAAAAGAGAAAAGGATATTTTCCCTGTGCAAGGCTAAGACAGACGCAAACCTCATCAAGAAAGTTGCCACCCACACAACAGGGAACTTATCCAACAACAACAACAAAAAAAATGAAAAGCAGTTATAGAACCCCTTGTCTACCATCAGAAGTCATTTCACAGCAATAAACTTATTGGTTACAACAGACATACTTGAACAGTTAAAGATGGGGAGAAAGGCTTAAGATATCACCAAATTAAACCGTACAGTGAGACAAGCCTTGCCGAGGAGGGAGGGTAGAAATCATGGAGTCCAGCATCAGTGCTCAGTTTAAATCATATATTGGTGACATACCTATCACAAGGACAATCAAGGGGGGAAAAAAAGTCTAGATTTACCATGCAGGAGAGATTTGTTACTCTACTTGCCTTTGATAACCTGATTACATCTAATTGTTTAGCAGTTTAGTATTGTGTTAAACTGTTTTTTACAACAGAGTTTTGTTTTTTATGTTTTTTTTTTTAATTAAACCCAGTAAGATGTACAGAAGACAACAAGGCAGTAAAAAGTACTGCCTCCAACAGACAGAGGTGAAAGGTCAAATGAAGGGCCACGCAAAGAGGTCACTAGCAGCCACAGCCTTCTCTCTGGGGTTGGGGTTCACTGGTTAGCCGGCCTCCCTGCGGGGCTGAGGGTTTGTGTTGTACACCAGACTCAGCAGCATTCAGATCCAGGCTTCCGTCCTGAATATTCTGATAGATTTTCTTGGCAGCTTCCAGGAAAGCATCTTCTACGTTCTCTCCCCTAAGGGGCAATGGATAACTTTATTTGCGAACTATAGCTTTCTGCAAATGATGAGACATTATACACTAGACCTTTTGCTAACCTTTTATTCAAATGCCATGATATCTTCAACTTATTCATGATCATCTAATAAAATATTTTTAAAAGACTGAGCTAAGAGAATAACATTGGAAAATGTTTTTGTGTGTGTGTGGAAAGCACAGAAACATGGCACTAAGAGCCATTTCTACAAACCCTATTTGGATAATTATATGTGCCTAATCACTAAGAATGTTGTATGTTAATATACAGCATGAGAGTTGAGATAAGCCATTTCTGTGATACAGTGGGTACTCCAAAACAGAAATGAAATCCCTCCAATCAAGCTGAACAGACTTCTAGGATTTATATGGTCTGATCAGCCAAACAGGAAATGTGCTATTTTTTTGGTGTGATGCTGACCTTACATAGCCATGCTTAGCCATGTTCACACTTCAATTCTCCTGGGACTAGAAGAGACAAGACTGAACAAAAATGAGTTAACCCTTTCTCACCATCAACAAGAATTTTTGGCCTAATAAATGAACTGTGGTGGGAGTACCAGTGTATAAAATAGATATGGAAAAACAATTCGAAAATGATTATTATGCTTCTGATTAGACACTCTCTCTTTACACCATGTTTTTAATGTGATCAGAAGTGGTATATGATCAAGTTGGTGAAGTATGGGTCTGAGATGCCAAATGCAACCCCAGTTGTGAAAGTCAAACTCTGAAATGTAAACGCAGTTTCATTTATTAACCTGGGTTACACCAATGGGCATGGTCAAAGGATAACATGTTAAGTAAAGAAACAATCTTATTTTAACAATACAAAACAGAAAAGGATGTTTGCTTACTGTTCTCCCTGCAATAAGCATTACACCTTTTACATTATATGTGTATATACTGGGTAGTCGGAAAAGTCATAATGTATTTTTATGTTTTTCTATGCAAAAATGTGTCGTGACTTTTCTGACCCAATATACATATATATGAAATAGGTACATAGGCATCATATACTTTTCATATATGTAATTCTATTTTGAGAAATTTGAATATTTTTCAACTGAAACATGATCTACATTTTAGCCATACTTACGTTTTTGCACTTGCTTCAAGGAACAATAAGCCTAAAAAATGAAAGTCATACTATAATTAAGACATTTCAAACTAATTCACAAGAGCATTCTCTTCCATAACATCTGAATAAAAGTTTTCCATGCTTTTTGTCCTACCATAGTATTTTTAAAGAGTATGAGTTTGAGATTTGTCATTAGATAATTATACTACTCCCAACACGAATCTCAAAGAAACACACCATTATTTCTTCATTCTCCAGATTTCTGAGCAGTTTGCATCGTTTAATTGTCAAATAATCTACAATACCAAAATCCCACCTTTCCTTAGAAATTCTCCCAAGTGTGACCGTTAAGTCTTAAAGAAACCCACCGTTTTCTTCAGCAAACTGTTTGGCTTCTTCATATGTAACATCTCTCTGTGCCTCCAAATCTGCTTTATTTCCTATGAGAATTATTACCTAATTTGTGATCAAAAGAAAAACATCTTAAAACAAAAGCAACCATTTAAACCAACCATGCACATTCTGAAATCCAGAAATCTTAATAGAAAAAAAATATCTGGACCTTAAAAGAAAACTAAGTACTAGCAATTATCCACCAGGGAGAGCTGAAGAACTGTAAACATAACTAGGCTAAGAAGAATGTTGGCAGTCACAGTCACCTAGGCCAGAGGCTGGCAAACATTTTCAGGTCTGCGAGTCACAAATGGTCTGTTTCATATTCTTCTTTACTTTTTATTTTGTTTTTATATCCTTTTAAAAATGTAAAAGCCATTCTTATATTCACAAGGCATTAAAAAACAGGTCAGGAACTGATGCTACTAATTTGCTGACACCTGATCTACATCAAAGATTATGATTTATCTGAGTAATTACTAAGAGTCCACAGACAAATCTCCAGGGGATCTGTAAATGGCATGAAATTAAGTGTGAATGCTGTAAATGTGGATATTCTCTGGGGAAGAAGGTTCATGGCTTTTTATTAGATTTTCAAAAGGTTCTGGAACCCTCAAGAAGTTTAAAAACAATTAGTTCAATTCCTTTAGGCTGCAGATGAGGGAACTAAAGCTGAATAAGACAAAAGGGACTTGTCAAAGGTCACTGAATAAGTCAATGGTAGAAGGGTATTAGAACCCAGGTAGAAAACCCAAACTGACTTCTGGACAAATCCCATCCAACTCCACACTATCCTAGACAGGACTCAGCAACTGATAACAAATGTCTGTGTGTACCCATGGGGGCAGTTTGAAAGGGGGAATGAGGATACATATGCAATGAGTTCAAACCCAAGGCAAAATATTCCATTTGGAATCATTTATCCAAGTGAAGTAAAAGCCAAAGTTAAAGGCAGCTCAGCAGTTACAAAGATTTAAATAGGTAGCCTTAGGAAATAGCAAAGAGCTTTGGTCTTTGGGAGTGGGAGGAAATGGTATGGATAAAATGTATATGTGAGAGTGGGTATATGGGTATGTGTATATGTTAGGGTTTTGTTTTTTTTTGGTATGGTATATGTGTGTGTGTGTGTGTGTGTGTGTGTGTGTATATATGTATACATACACACATACATATATATACACACATGCATGTATACATATTTTTGTATATATACACACACACACATATACACATACATATGTATGTATACACATTTTGTTAAATAATTTCTTATATATTTCCGTGTATGTGTGTGTGTATTTTTAAAAAAATTTTAGTAAATATCCCTCCCTGTTTTCCCTTCTAGATAGAGACCAACAGATGGCATAATGGTTATGTCACTAGACTCCCACATGCCTACTGCGGTCTGAGTCTCAGACCTGGAGGGTTGAAACTTAATCCAGGAGCATTTGTGTGTGTGCCCAAAATCCTGCGAGAAACATGGAGGAAAAGGGACTGTGTAGTGGTCATCCCCCAGGAGGTGATTTCTCACTTTCTGTCTCTGACAAGCACACATGCCCTATAGGAAAAATCTCTCTTAAAAGAAAAAAAAGGGGGGATTATTAAGGCCTAGTGGCATGGAGTTTAAGGCACTGGATCCCACTGGTCAATCCTGCAGTTCAAGTTCAAGTTCCAGACCCAGCAGCTTGAAAAACATGCAGGGTTGGGAACCAGCAGTTAGCGTAATGGCTATGTCGCTGGACTCCCACGTAGTCGACCGCGGTTCACGTCCTGGACCCGGTGGCTTAAAACTCACACCGGGCGCATGTGCGTATGTGCCCAAGATCCCGAGAGTGGAGGAGAAGGGATTGTGGTGTGACCATCCCCGCTGGGGGGTGATTTCTCGCTTTCTTTCTCTATGTCTCTCTCTGTCTGTCTGGCAAGCACATGCGCCCTATTGCGAAAATCTCTCCAAAAAAAAAAAAAAAAGAAAAAACATGCAGGGTGTATGTGCATGTGTGCTCAAAATCCCAAGAAGAGAATGAAGAAGGGAATGCAGCATAGTCATTCCTCCCGGGGGGGGGGGGGGGGGGGGGGGGGGGGGGGGGGGGGGGGGGGGGGGGTGATTTTCACTTTTCCCCTCTCTCCCTCCAGCAAGCACACATGCCCAATATCAAAACAAACAAACAAACAAACAAAAAAGATTTCAACTAAAAGGTACTTCACCTATTAGCTTTTTTTCATGAGATTCAGCCACTGGCTCTTCCACTTTCAAAAATTGGTTCCAACAAACTAAACCATTTTTACCTGAATATAAACCTTATGCAAGGACAGTTATGGTACAACTGAAGTGACCATTCTTCAATTAGTATGGAAGTGCCTACTGAGAAGGGAAAGAAACTTGCATACATAGCTCACTAGTCTTCTAAAGAATACAGTAACATGGGGCCCGCAGGTGGCGTAGTGGTTGAAGGCACTGGACTCCCATATGGCTGACCACAGATCAAGTACTAGACCTAGTAACTTTCTTTCTCACTTTCCCTCTCTCTTTCTCTGTCTCTCTCTGATCAAACTGAAAAATTATTATTATTATTAATAAAGTTCAATAAAATAATTTTTAAAAATTAAGAAAACCAATTTTGGGGGCTAGCAGGTGGCATGGTGGTTAAGGGTACCAGACTCCCACATGGCTGACCATGGTTTGAGTCCCAGACCTGGCAGCTTGCTTTCTCACTTTCCCTCTCTCTCTCTCTCTCTCTCTCTCTCTCTCTCTCTCTCTGTCCCTCTCTGGTAAAATTAAAATAATAAGTAAAATAATTCTTTAATGAAAAAAGGCAAGTTGATTTTTAAAATATCAAGTCCAGGGGTCAGCAGGTGGCACGGTGGTTAACACGCTGGACTCCCACGATACTACCCATGGTTCAAGTCCCAGAATTGGCAGCTTGCTTTCTCACTTTCCCTCTCCCTCTCTCTCTGGTCAAATTAATAATAATAACAACAACAATAATAATAATAATAATAAATACAATTAAATAATTCTTTAAAAATTATAAAACAGGTACTCAAAACAAGAAATTGCCTTTCTCACTCCCCATGTATTTCCAAACCTGGATTCCCATCTCCCTAAAGGGAAAACACAGTGGCAAGCTAGTAACAAGGAAGTGTAAACCATACCAGTAACAAAATAAGAAATGATGTAACTTCTACATAGAAATCAAAGGCAACTTTATAGAAAATGTAACATTTGGGGACAGCAGGTGCCATGGAGGTTAAGGTGCTGCATCTCACATGGATGACAGCTGTTCAAGCCCCAGACCTGGCAGCTTGAAACACACTGGCACATAGGCGTTTGTGCCCAAAATCCCAAGAGGAGAATGGAGAATGGACTGTGGCATGGTCATCCTCCCTTGGGGGTGGTTTCTCACTTTCCCTCACACTCTCTCTCCCTAGGGCAAACTTAAAAAATTTAAAAATTAAAAAAACTGAAAAAAATAAATAAAAAGAATATGTAACATTTGCTTAGGACCTTAAGTATTTTTTTTCTTCTGAAGATTTAGCTAGCTTTCAAAGGGCATGAGGCAGGAAGAACACTGCTAATTTTCTTATAGTCCTCCACAGACCCCCTACAATGAGTTTTGCTTTTAATGCTTTACCTGAAATAACCATAGATTCCCAGAAGCTTACCGAAAATAATAGAGAGGTTCTGCATACTTTTTACCAACATTCTCTGGTGGTAGGAAGTTACCTAAACTATAGCACACTCTCAAAACCAGGAAACTGACATTGGTATGATCTATAGCCCTAACTCAGATCTCAGTTATTACATGCTCAGATACACGTTGGAGGGGGTGGGGGTTGTGGTTCCATGCAATTTTATCACAAGTACAGATTTGCATCATCACAATCAGCATATAAAACTGTTCTCCACTACAAAGACATCGCTCTGTGCTGCCCTCTTTTTTTTTTTTTTTTTTTTTTTCTTTTTTTCGGAGAGGTTTTTGCTATAGGGCGCGTGCGCTCGCCAGACAGACAGAGAGAGACAGAGAGATAGAAAGCAGGAAATCACCCCCCAGGGGGGATGGCCACGCCGCAATCCCTTCTCCTCCATTCTCCTCTCGGGATCTTGGGCACGCACGCACACGCGCCCGGCGTGAGTTTAAGCCGCCGGGTCCGGGACTCGAACCGCAGTCGACTACGTGGGAGTCCAGCGACATAGCCATTACACTAACTGCTGGTCCCTGTGCTGCCCTCTTTACAGTCACATCACTCCCTCCCCATACCCATCACTATGCCCTGACAAGCAGTTCTCCATCTCCCCAATTTGGTCATTCTGCGATTGTTTCATAAATTAAATCACAGTATGTAACCTTTTGAGATTGGCATTCATTTACTCAGCATAATGCCAATGGGATCCATCTAAGGTGTTAAGATTTATCATTAACTGAAACCTACGTATGATCAACTAGGTTTCCACAGTATGGATACGAGACTGTGTAACCATTCATGTCAATAGCCAGCTAGGTTGTTCAGTTTCTGCCTACTGTGAATAAAGCTGCTAGGAACATTCATCTACCCAAAGGTCTGTATGCACACCTACAGTGGGTTTAACAGGACAAAGGAAATGAAAGCTCTAGGCACAGTCCCTAACAAAACAGACATGCAATGTTAAAAGACTCTTACTATAAATTGCTGTTCCCCAATAAAGGCCAAATCTTACCACTGATGACACGTTTCCTGGACCAGGCTTCGGCTAGATACTGGGGGTGCCACACAGTTAAATGAGACACAGGTCTTGTTCCTGAGGAACTGAGTCAGTTACAACTCTGTGCCATTCCTCACACTGTCCCTGAAACACCCTCAACAGCATCTACTGAAAACTTACCCCTCAAGGCCCAGCGTAAACCCCACTCCACTGTAAAGCTGGTTTCTCCATATGTCACTACTCTTCCCAGGCTCCCTCTGTATTGCACCATTCTTTTTTTTTTAAAAGAATTATTTAACATTTATTTATTTAAATTTGGCCAAAGAGAGAGCAAGAAGAGGGAAAGTGAGAAATCAAGCCACCAGGTCTAGGACTCAAACCATAGTCAGGCATGTGCGAGTCCAGCGCCATTCACCACACCACCTGCTGGCCCCCGTTCTGTTTCTAATTCATATTTCAATCTGCTCTGCAGCACAGTTACATGGATAGCTGCAGGTTCTCTTCTACTAGACAATAATCTGTTGAGACTAAGGACCAACATTTATCTTCATATACTTTTTTTTTTTTTTTTGAGAGGTTTTCACTATAGGGCGTGTGCGCTCGCCAGACAGACAGAGAGAGACATAGAGACAGAAAGCGAGAAATCACCCCTCAGGGGGGATGGTCACACCACAATCCCTTCTCCTCCATTCTCCTCTCGGGATCTTGGGTACGCACGCACACGCGCCTGGCGTGAGTTTTAAGCCACCGGGTCCGGAACGCGAACCGCGGTCAACTACGTGGGAGTCCAGCGACATAGCCATTACGCTAACTGCTGGTTCCTTTATATACTTCTTCATATACTGAAGAGTCCTAGCTTCATGGCTGGACCTTAAAATTCCAGTAATCATCTTCCCAGTCTGGTTAAAAAGCAGATTTTTTAAAGCATGCAGAATCTTATTTTTAAATGTAATTTTTATTAAAGTAATTATAGATTCATACGCTGCTGTAAGAAATAATAGAGGGGACCAGCAGGTGGCGTGGTGGTTAAGGCGCTGGACACTCCCACATGGTCGACCACGGTTCAAGTCCCAGACTTGGTGGCTTCCTTTCTCACTTTCCCTCTCTCTCTTTCCTCCTCTGTGTCTCTCTCTGGCCAAATTAAAATAAGTGAGTGAATAAATAAAATTTAAATAAACAATTATTTAAAAAAAAGAAATAATACAGAGATCTCTTAGGACACTTTAACCAATTTCCTCTAATGGTAACATATGATAAAACTAATGCAGATCCTTTATAAAATTACAATTTCAGCTGTCATAGTCTCCACTTGACAACATCACCACCCATTTATAACTTCCATTTTTTTTAAACCACATACATGAAAACCAAGTATAAAAAAATGTAAAGCCTGGGGTAATTAATAGAACTGAAAAAATTTTTTTCAATTGATTCAAGAATAAAATACTCAATTTTAATACTCAAATACAAAACCTCACCAGCAACTGGCTTTCCTTTTGGGGTTAGCTTAGATCGTAAGTTTTCTGAATATAATGTGATTTAACTTACAGTATTTGGATTCGTGAGATTCCTTGCATCTGTCAACCAGCTGCTTAAGTGGTTATATGTACTTCTTCTGTAAAAATTAAAGTTTAAATTTGTGATTGCCACATACAGATATCATTTAAACAGGAAAAAAATAACTTCAATAAATATTTAAAATATTTACTTTAATGAACATACCCTAAAAGAATATAAATGCTTTGACCAAATAGATACTCTGAAGACAGTTATAAAATATAATCGATTACTTTCCAAAAATCTAGCCACACTCATCATTTAATATCCTACAACTTTGCTAATTACACATCAGCAGTAAGCCATTTATATTTAAAAGCACATCTGTAAACAGATCAATTAGTCAGCAAAGCACACAGAAAAAGGACAGAAAATTCTGAACTCATGGGGCCAGCAGGTAGTGTGGTGGTTAAAGGTGCTGGACTCCCACATTGCCATCCATGGTTCGAGTCCTGGACCTGGCTGGCAGCTTGCTTTTTCACTTTCTCTCCCCCGCCCCCCACCCCCAGTCAGCTTAAATAATAATAAAGTTAAATAAAATAATTATTTTTTAAAAAAAGGAAAGAAAATTCTGAACTTAGAATTACCAATCTAAAGTTAGAACTAAAATTATTTTGAAATTAACCAGATTTTCAATCACAAAATAGAAACATAGCTAACCAATGAATCAATGAAAAACATTTTTCCATCTATATTTCCTTAATAATAGTTTAAAGAGTAAGCTAACTACAACAGTATAAAAACTGGCTTTAAAAAAAATCACTAGGTCCAGGACCCAGTGGCTTGAAAATCACACTACACACATGTGTGTATATGCCCAAAATCCCAAGAGTAGAAGGATTGACAGCATGGTCATCCCTGGGAGCAGTGTGTGTGTGTGTGTGTGTGTGTGTGTGTATCTCATTTTCTCTGACTCTCTGTCTCTCTCTCTCCAGTGAGCATAGCAGCTATGGTAAACTTTTTTAAAAAGGCATTTAATAACAACTGACTGGTAATTCAAGTCCCCAGGTGGCAGAGAGGAAGGCTAAACTTAGCCTAACTCTGTATCATAATGTATAGGGTAGCTACATCATTTTGAGATTTAGACTGCCCTACTTCTCCACTTTTTCCAACCAAGAATTTAAAACCGCAAAGGCTCTTTGAAGCAGCCAAGTAATAAGCAGGCCCTAAGATAGTAAACAAATCCAAATAATTTACACACATTAAAAGTAAAACCTTGATACCAGCAGTTAGCGTAATGGCTATGTCACTGGACTCCTATGTAGTCGACCACGGTTTGAGTCCCAGACACGGTGGCTTTAACTCACGCCATGCCAAGGATCCCGAGAGGAGAGTGGAGGAAAAGGGAATGCGGCATGGCCATCCCCACGAGGGGTGATATCTTGCTTTCTGTCTCTCTGTCTATATCTTTCTGGCTAGCAAACACACCCTGTAGCAAAAACCCCTCCAAAAAAAAAAAAGAGTAAAATCTAGGGGCTGGCACTGGTATGGTGGCCAAGAGCACTGGACTCCCACATGGCTGACTGAGGTTCAAGAACTGGACCTGGCGGCTTGCTTTCTCACTTTCTCTCTCTCTGGTCAAATTAAAATAAGATATTAAATAAAATAAAGTTGAATATAATCATTCTTTAAAAAAAAAAAAAAAAGCAAACTCTACCAAATGGGTCAAGATAAAAATCTATTAAGTTAAAAAAAATTTTCTGATTCACAGACTCACAGAACACTACTCCATCTTACTCATTTAACATGTAAAGAAATGGAAACTCATATACAGAGTTAAACAATGTCACAGTCCTTTTACACATACCTAACATGTTTTCAAAGTGCTTTTTTAATTTTTTTTTTTTAATTTTTGCTATAGGATGCGTGTGTTTTCTGGAGATATACAGAGAAAGTGAGAGGGAACATAAAAAAGTAATCCCTGGGGGATGGCCATTTTGCAATCCCTTCTCTATTCTTATCTTGGGATTTAGGGCATGCACACACACAAGTCCCACATGTTCTTCAAGTCGCTGGATCTTGGATTCAAACCACATAGTCAGCCATGTAAAAAACCCTGAAATGAGAGAGGAATGAAGAAGAGACTGGCAGGATCACACCACACTGAGGGGTGCTTTCTCCCACTCTCTCTCTCTCTCTCTCTGGTGAGTACACGTGATCTCTGGCAGTTTATTTTAAAAAGCCAAAATAATGTCATAAATATCATAATGGTACCTTCTCCCCTAAAAGTTGTAGAATTTTCTTAGTAAACAGTAGCCAAAAAATTTTTTTCAGTTTTTTGCCATAGGGAGTCTGCACTTGCCAGAGAGACACTAAGAGGGAAAAGTGAGAAATCATCCCCCAGAGGATGGCCATGTCGTAACCCCTTCTCCTCTACTCTCCTTGCAGGATTTTGGGCATGCATGCAAATGCACACGGCATGACTTTCAAGCCACCAGATCTGAGTGCAAACCATGGTCGGTCATGGGAGTCCAGTGCCTTAACCATCACACTACCTGGTGGCCCAGTTAAAATATTTTTTAAAAAATCACAAGCTGGTTGGGGCCAGCAGATGGCCTAGTGGTTAAGGCACTGGACTCCCCTATGGCCAACTACAGTTCAAGTGCCAGATCTGAAGGCCTGTTTTCTCACTATCTCTCTCTTTCTTTCTATGTCTGGTGAGCACATGTGCCTTATAGCAATTTTAAAAATAATAGTAAATAAATAAAATTACATAAATTTCTTTTAAAAACCCCAAAACTGGACCAGTTGGTGGCAGGATTAAGGCAAGTGGATCTCCCATTGCCAACTCCTGTTCAAGTCCCAGGTTTGGCAGCTAGAAAAAACACTGGGTGTGTCTATGCATGCCCAAAACTTCAAGGGGAGACTAAAAAAGGGATGTGGTGTGGTCATCTCTCTGGGGTGGCGCTTTCTCACATTCCCTCTCTGGCGAGTGCACAAACTACAGCAAACACACACAAAAAAGCACTATCCGCAGTGGCCCACGCCGCTAAGACAGTCAACTTTGCAGGTGGGAACTGATGGGAGGGAGGCCTGGGTTCAATTCCCAGTCCAACCTAAAGGCCAGGCATAATGGAGCATACCTATAATCAAGAGGCTGAGGCAAGAGGATCATAAGCTCAAAGGTGTCCTGGGCAACAAAGAGCAAGATCAGGTATAAAAAATTAAGGTGAGGAGGAGGAGGGAAGAGGTTAGGTATGGTGGTTAGAGCGCTGGATTCCCACCTGGCCAAGCGCAGTTGGAGTCCTGGACCTGGCAGCTTTTTTTCTCCCTCTCTCTGGTGAGCACATGTGCCTTATATCCAATTTTAAAATAAGAATAGAAGTAAATTTATTTTTGGAGAGGTTTTTGCTATAGGGCGCGTGCGCTCGCCAAACAGAGACAGAGAGACAGAGAGAGAGAAATCACCCCCCAGGGGGATGGCCACGCAGCAATCCCTTCTCCTCCAATCTCTTCTCAGGATCTTGGGCACGAATGCACACGCACTCGGCGTTTTAAGCCACCGGGTCCGGGACTCAAACCGCAGTTGACTACATGGGAGTCCAACAACATAGCCATTACGCTAACTGCTGGTCCCAGAAGTAATTATTTAAAAAAAAAAATCCATTTGTTAAATAAAATAAAGCTGGGCATGACAGTGTACCTGTAGTTCCACTTGGAAAGCTGACAAAGGGGGCAGACATTTTGGGGACAAGAAGGGAAGTCTTATCACTCTTCCTTATTTTTAGTACTGGCATACTGGCCTATCTTGATTTTTTTTTTTTTTTTTAAGGAATTATTTTACTTATTTATTTAGTCATTCAATTATTTTAATCTGACCACAGAGGGACAGAGTGAGTGAGAAAAAGAGAGAGAGAAAGTGAGAAAGCAAGCTGCCAGGTCCCGGACTCAAATCATGTGGGAGTCCAGTGCCCTTAACCCCCACGCCACCTGCCAGCTCCAGTCTATCTTAATTTTACACAAAAGGTTATATTTTTCTTCTAGTTCATACGTAAAATAAATCCAAAGTATCTACACTGATTCTGATTATTTTAAAATTTCAAAGCTGGCATGGAAAGTGAATTATAAATAGCCAAGACTTTGGTAAACAGGAAAACTTATACACGGTTTATAAAGATCACATAAACCAAGACCAGACAGAGGTGGAGCAGTAACTGGACTCACATGGGAAAAGTCTTAGGTTTGTGTCTCAGGACCTCGCTGACCACAAAGGGCACAAATGCGCACATGATCTAGGCTGGCTGAAACGTGGGTGGATCACAACATAAAGACCATGTTGGGGTAGTCTCTCTCTCCCCACATCCCTCTCTCTCACAGAAATAATCGAACTTAAAAATATATATAAACCATATTGTTTACATTTATCAAAACTTCTACCAATGAACCTGACAATTGTTACTAGTTAAGTTCACAGTCATAATTTTAAATCTTTAAACATAGTACTAATCAAGTATTTATTAGTTGGTGGTACTAGTGCTAAAAGAAAAGTGCTAAAATATTCCTAACTATGGTGTAGACATTATATATATATCTATCTAACTGGTATGGCAGGAGTCTGGCTCCACATCCCCGACACCACCTCTGCTGCTACCTCCCCAAGGCCCTGCGCCACCTGTACACAACCTAGGCCCTCAGCCCAGGAGAAGAAGCTGTATTTAAGCTCCCTCGAGGTCCGGGAGTACAGCAATGGTGGGCGGCTACAGCGATGTCTATCGCGGGAAAACGGGAGCAGAGGGCGGCACCGGAGAGAGTCAGGCCTCGGCATGAACCACCTTGATGGGGGCAGCAGCCTCATCAACCTGGTCTCACTGCTAGGCCTCACTGCCTCCCAGCGACCTTCACTCAGCTCAATGCTCTCATCATGGAGCAGCTCAAGAGCCAGGGCCTGTTTGACAGCTTCCACTAGGACTGCCTGGTCCACGTGGACACCAAGCCAGCTTACGAAAATCTGAGACAGAAAGTGGATAAATCTGTGTCAACACATCTGGACAGGCAGAAATGGAATCCCATGATGAACAAAAACCACATCTTCAGGCCACAGACAGAATGAGTGACTTCTTGGTAGCTAAGAAGAAAGCCGTGCCTGCACTCTCTCTAGAGCCTGACAGCCAGGACCCTCCAGCTCCATCGTCCTAAGAATTTAAGGGACACCTTTTGAAAGTGCCATTTAATTAATGGTGAAGAAATGGATTCAGTTATGGAGGAGAACAACTTCAGAATGAAGACAGGCCAAAGTAGTCACTTCAAGATTCCAGTCTTGACTCTGGGGCATGTCCAGACTGAAAAAGGAGCAAGTCCGGTAGTGAGAAAGTTGACTGTGTGTGCTCCCTGGACTGCGCTGCCACTTGGCCAGCCTGTCTGAGGGTGTGGGAACCTGTAGATGACACTACAGAGGTAAAAAGAAACACTACAGCAACTGAGGTTGCCCTGAAACAAACATACTTGAACATGGAAACTGCACGTGGACTGTAGGGTTTGTGCTCTGGGATAGACAAAAGCTACAATGAAAGAGCATACCCAATCTCAAAGACAATTTCAAGGAAAGATGACTGACAGTAAAGGTTAGCTGGGAGTAGGTACTTGACAGTGCTTATTCAATAGTTTCTCAGAGTTGCAAACTAGAAAGTAAAAAAGCCTTTAGCATCAGATAGCTTTAAAGCTGTTGTGATCTTCTTGTACATGAATCTTATAGCCGGTTTCTTTTTCCTGGTAAGGGGACAAAACACGAACTACAGGACGCTGGGGAAGCTCAGACATTAAGCACAAGGAAGCCTTTGCAGACCTTCTGTCCAGGGCTTCTTCCTGTCCTGCAAGGTCTAGTGAATCTTGAGTATGTTTATTTTATTCTCATGCTTGGTTTTCGGTTTTTGTATTTTTAAGTAAATGGTAAATAAATAATTTAGGTTCTATAATAAAATCACTTGATACTCTGGAAAAAAAAAAAAACTGATATGGCAAAACAACCTGCATCATAGACTAAACTGTAAATTTAGAAAAGCACCCTGTAAGAGAATTAATGCCAAGAATAGGAAGTATTATTGAAGCAGGGACTTTTATTTTTGGAGAGGGTTTTGCTATAGAGTGCATGCACACGCCATAAAGAGAGAGACAGACAGAGAGAAAAAAAGCGAAAAATCTCCCCACTCCCAGGGGAAATGGCCACGCCGCAATCCCTTCTTCTCCATTCTCCTCTTGGGATCTTGGGCACTCATGCACATGTACCCAGCGTTGAGTTCAAGCCACCGGGTCTGGGACTCGAACCACAGTCAACTACATGGGAGTCCAGCAACATAGCCATTACACCAACTGCTGGTCCCAAAGCAGGGACTTTTAAGTTTTCAAGTTAAAGATTAATAGAAACAAATTTTTTAAGTATGGTGCCATGACTGCAATATAATTTCCCTATAAAGTGTCAATGAATCAAGAAAGCATCTAAATTCCAAAGTGTTTTTCAGTTTTATCGTAATATAATGAACATACTGTAAAACTTATAAGTATAGGGACCAGCAGTTGGCATAATGGCTCTGTCGCTGACTCTCATGTAGTCGACTGCAGTTCGAGTCCCAGACCCAGTGGCTTAAACTCACGCTGGGCACGTGTGCATGCGTGCCCAAGATCCAGAGAGGAGAATGAAAGAGAAGGGATTGTGGCATGGCTATCCCCCATGGGAGGTGATTTCCCGCTTTGTCTCTCTGGTGAGCACGCACACCCTATAGCCAAAACCTCTCAAAAAAAATAAATAAATAAAAATAAAAACCAACTTATAAAGTATATCATATAGTTGTTTTTAATATATTCACAAACTTGTATTCTAATTAACACTAAGTCATTTTCATTACCCCAAAGAGAAATCCAGTACAAATTATATATCACTCCCTATCTCCTGCCAGTCTACTCTATGTCTCCGATGGATTTGTCTATTCTAGATATTTCATAAGTGGAATCAGATAATGTATGGTTTTTGTATCTGGCGTCTTTTCCTTAGCATAATTTTTCAAACTGTTTTTACGATTCACCCACTTTGTAACATCTAACAGTACTTCATTCCTTTCTACAGCTGAATAATATCCCAATGTATGGATATACAATATTCTATTTACCCATTTGATTGATGGACATTTCAGTGGTTCCTGCTGAAGCACTTTATTTTTTTAATGACAGAGGGCACGTATGTGTGCACAAGAGCAAAAGAAACGGGGAAAAAAGGACCCAGTCTGGGATCAGCAGTTGGCATAATGGCTATGTCACTGGACTCCCTCCCATGTAGTCAACTGTGGTTCAAGTCCCAGACCTGGTGGCTTAAACTCACACTGCGCGTGTGTGTGTGTGTGTGTGTGTGTGTGTGTGTGTGTGTGCATACCCAAGATCCTGAGAGGAGAATGGAGGAGATGGGATTGCCGCATGGCCATCCCCCCGGGGGGTGATTTCTCACTTTCTCTTTCTCTTTGTCTTTCTGGTGAGCGCATGCACCCTATAGCAAAAACCTCTCCAAAAAAAAAAAAAAAAAGACCCAGTCATACCTCAATCCTTTTCCTCCAATTCTTTATCCAGTCAGGATTCTGGGCACCCAGGCCCAGCATGTTTTTCAAGCCACCAGAGTATGGGCTCAAGTCCTGGTGTGCAAGGTGGGATCCACCTTCCTCTGCGCAGTCCCTAACATGTGCACTACATGGCCGGCACACGCCAATGCATCCCCCCACCTTGTTTTAAGGCAGGGTCTCTGTTGCAATCCTCCTGCCTCAGTTTCCCAGATGAGACTACAGGCACACACTACCATGACCTGTTGCCCCTATGATGCCCAGGCCAGTCTTCAGGTCCAGATCCTCCTGCCTCAGCCTCCCGTATCGCCAGCCTCCCAAATTGCTATGGCTATGCTATACCACACCCAGCCACAGCCAGCCTTCTGTATCCGAGGTTCTACGTCCATGAATTCAGCCAGTCACACATGCAACCAGGCCATGTGAAAGAGGAAGAGATGGGCTCCCTACAAGGGAGATGTGGAAAGAGTTTATCTACACATGTTCCTTTCATTTATATCTGATGCTAGGATTACTTTTAAGTTAAACAGAGATGCTTTAAAATATAGAGAAGAATATGCCATGGCTATATGCAATTACTACATCACTTTGAAGATAGCACTTGAACACCCATGAATTTTGGAATCCACAGGGATCCTATAACCACAACCACAGGCAGATAAGAAGGAATGGCTATATAATCCAAGCACACATCACCATCTTTAAATTTTATTACTAATGAATAGTGTTTTTAATTATGTGAGGCCTTAAGGAATCAGTCTTTATAAAAGAATCATTCTGTATAGATGGCCAAGTTCAGATGGCCAAGTTCTTTAATAGTCTTCACACTGGAGCCAGCAGGTGGCGTGGTGGTTAAGGGCACTGAACTCCCACATGGCTGGCTACATTTCAAGTCCCAGACCTGGGACTTGCTTTCTCGCTCCCTGCCCCCTCCCTCTCTCACTTGTTCTATCCCTCTCTGGTCAAATTAAAATAAATAAATAAAGTTAAATAAAAGAATTCTTTTTTTGGAGAGGTTTTTGCTACAGGGCACGTGTGCTCACCAGAAAGACAAAGACAGAGACAGAAAGTGAAAAATCACCCCCCGAGGGGATGGCCATGCCGCAATTCCTTTCTCCTCCATTCTCCTCTCGGGATCTTGGGTACACACGCACACATGCCCAGCATGAGTTTAAGTCACTGGGTCCAGGACTCGAACCACGGTCAACTACATGGGAATCCAGCGACCTAACCATTACGCCATTGGCTGGTCCCAAATAAAATAGTTCTTAAAAAACAAAACAAAACAGTCTTCACACAATATGTATCAATTTGCCTAACCATGCAGTAAAGGTTTGTTTCACTATTTTGCCCTGAGGCCACCAGATTCTAGAACTTCTTGAACCCTTTAGCATTATAATTAGAATCAGCATTTATCCAGTGGCAGCAATTCCCACAGTGCTTCAATAAAATAAGTTTAGGAAACACCAAATGAAACAAAGTGAACAGTAAAGAATTTCTTTATAACAGAACTTCTCAGGGTCCTAAGTGCTAATGTGCATTGTGATTCTTCAAAAGGAAACAATATAAAGCCCTTCCCAAAAGGGCTTCAAATTCTAATTATCACTTGGTCCTATTTACCCATCTCCATCCCCAGAAGAGAGACTAACAATGCTTTGACTGGCACTTTGCATCAAACTGAAAGGTGATCCAGCTTATTTTCCAGCTTATAGTAAACAAACAGCACAGTCTAATGAAATGACAGTTTCCTATATTCTTCAAAGTCAACACTTTAGAGGCCAGTTTTGTTACTTTGTATCAAGTGTTTGGAGTTTGAAGAAGTAGGCAGGTTGAAATCAATTTGTTTTGCTGCATGTGGTTATTTAAATCACTTCAATCCATTTTAAGACAAAAAAAATGTAAGAAAACAAATTTCAAACAGCTTCAGATGCAAGCATAAAACCTTTTTATCATTTATCATGCTGAAATATTAAAATTACTTAATTCTTTGCTTGGCCTTACTTTGAGAAAGCACAGAACTTTAACACTAGAGTATTGAACAGAGTAATTTAAGATTTGCTTGCTTTCTACTGACATTAAAAAAAAGTTTCATATATTATTTCTCCTCAAATAATTCAATTGATGCTGCTTTTAAGAACTGTATTTCTCTACTGCTCTACCTATCTCCTAAAGTTTTTCTTCAGTCATACCAACTTCCAGAAAAGAACATCAAGGTGTAATATCGAGTTTTATATAACAACTTAAGAGGAAAAAAAACCATAAAATCCAAATAAGTTCATTTATAAACTAAAGAATGCCTAAATCAATAAAAAAGAAAGTAGCTATCCTTTTCCAAGCTGAAGGGTGAAAAATCATTACTCTCTTACCTAGTGATATCATACACCATAAGTGCTCCCGCAGCTCCTCTGTAGTAGCTTCGTGTAACCGCTCTAAACCGCTCCTGTCCTGCTGTATCCCAAATCTGCAGTTTGATTTTTTGGCCACTAACTTCAATTATTCTTGTACCAAATTCAACACCAATTGTGTGAGGACAATCAGCCATAACTGTCAGACAAGAAAAAAGAATATTATCCCAACTTTCAGAAAACTCTGAAATTAAGACTAGTAGGGAAAAATCCACTGACTAATCAAATGACATGCCAATACTTGTAGACTAATACACAGACTAAAACTACCACTGGAAAAAAAAATTAACAAAGACACAGAAAAAGTCAGGGAAATGTGACTGGACTAGAGCAGGGCCCAGCAAAGTTTCAGAAAGAACAAAAGAATAAACAATTTAAAATCTGTAAGCAAAGGGTCTCTGTCACAACTACTTGACTTTGCCACTAAGGCATAAAAGATGTCATATACAGTATATAAAATGAGCATGGTTCTTTTTGATAAAATTTTATTTGCCAGACCAGCAGGTGGTGTGGTGGTTAAGGCGCTGGACACTCCCACATGGCTGACCGCTGTTCAAGTACCAGACCTGGTGGCTTGCTTGCTTGCTTTCTCACTTTCCCTCTCTCTCTGTCTCTCTCTATATATGTATCTCTCTCTGGTCAAATTTAAGTAAATGGACAGATAAATAAAAATGAAATAAATAATTATAAAAAAAATTTTATTTGCCAAAACAGGCAGTCACTGAATTTGGCCCACTAACCACAATATACTGACCCTAGACTAAAAGAATCTGCTAAGTAAAAAGAAGGATTTTGATAAACTCTTCACAATACCAATATTATAAATTCAGCCTTCTGACAGTTACTACCTATAAAAAAAATTAATCAGTGGTTTTAAGATTCTAGTTGTTAGTGAAACTTTTAGATTCTAGTTGTTAGTGAAACTTTTATCTTGAAAAGTATTATCAGTGTCTCGAACAAAATTATCATGTTTACTACATACTGTAATTATACACTGGCAAGTTAGATCATGTCTGAACCAATAAAATAAGTTTAAAAGTTCTTTCCTTATAATTAGGTCACTTAAATCTAAATCCATTATTCTCTGCTACAAGTATATAGACTGCTGGACACTCCATAAAATATTACATTAAGGGCCGGCAGGTAATGTGGTGGTTAAGGTGGCTGGACTCCTACATGGCTGACCATGGTTCAAGTTCTGAAACTGGCAGTTTGTTTTCTCACTTTCCTTCTCTCTCTAGTCAACTTCAAAAAAATAAAATAAAATAATGACAATTAATAAAATTAAATAAAATAATTCTAAAAATAATTACATCAAACATTTGTGGGAAGCAACACAAAAATTCCATAAATAATTTCAACTATACAGAAACAATTTTTTTTTGGAGAGGTTTTAATTATAGGGCGCGTGTGCTCACCAGAAAGACAGAGAGAGACAGAGAGACAGAAAACGAGAAATCACCGTACACGCATGCAACCAGAATGAGTTTAAGCCACTAGGTCCAGGACTAGAACCGCGGTCAACTACATGGGAGTCCAGTGACATAGCCATTATGTCAATTGCTGGTCCTACAGAAACAATTTCAACTATACTTAGTATATAAGTTAAAACAAATTGGCACCTTCCCCTATCACTCAAGAAAGTGCTTTATTTTTCTGAATCCTAATCAACTAGTATGACTACAGAAAGAATTCCACTTTAGAATTTCAAATGTATTAGTTAACAAATGATATGTGCAGCCAATTTCCCCAGAAAGATTATTAAATTTCCATAACAAAAAAAGAATAATGAAAAGATCTAAATTTGACATTGTTCTTAGCCTAATGAAGAATTAACTTTACATTTTTACCATTGAGAAATCAAAACAAATGAATCATATTTATGGTGTATAAAAAAACAACACTCTTTAAGTATGCTGACATGATAAATTTTATATGCACCATTTTTTTAAAATGCTAATAAGGAGGACAAGCAGATGCACTAATGGTTACGTTGCTGGATTCCCATGTAGTTGACTATGGTTCAAGTCCTAGACCCAGTGGCTTAAAATTCACACTGGGTGTGTGTGTGTGTGTGTGCATGCCCATCCCCCATGGAGGGTGATTTCTTGTTTTCCATCTCTCTCTCTCTCTGGCGAGCACACATGCCCTATAGCAAAAATCTCTCTCTAAAAAAAATTTTTAATGCCAAAAAGTGGGGCCAGCAGGTGGCATGGCGTAGTGGTTAAGGGCACTCGATTCCCACAGGGCCAACTGCGGTTTGGGTTCCAGACCTGGTGACTTGCTTTCTCACTTTCCCTTTCTCTCTGTCTCTCTCTGATCAAATTTTAAAAAATATATAATAACAAAGGGAATTAAAGAAATAAATGATACTAAAAAGTACAAATATAGAGAAAAGGTCTATATACATATAATACAATGAAAATGACACTTTTTAAAATACAAATGTGACAACAAAAAACACTACATGTTTTTCCTCATATACTGAACTTACATTTTTTTTCTGTAAATTGATGAAGCAAGCAAGATTTTCCTACTCCCATGTCCCCTGTTTAAAAAAAAAAAGTTTCAGATGGCAATTACATCTCTCAATTTTATACTCATAAATCATACAATGACTGCTATGCTCCTTACCATAACACATGACAAGTTTCTGGGGCACTTAGAAAAATTTTATTTTCCTACTTTATAATTGCCTGGAAAGATCTATAAGTCAGTTTCCACTGTGAAATACAAGCTGACTATTCTCAACCTGTAGCAGTGCTAAAATTTGATTGTAAATTATGTTAATAGCATTTGGGAAGTGCTTTTTAACAAATTGTAATAATGGTTATTCACTTTGAAAAAGTTTTTGTTTTTTCTCTTACTCAGCCTAGAAGCAAAAGATTCTTAAAAGTATCAAATGGGGTAGCACTTAACAAGCAGAAACAATAAGCTGAGTTTTAGAAGCTTAATTCATTGGGTCTCTGTCTTATCCCAGACTCCTTACTTTTCTTTAGAAATCCATAAAAGAAAAAAGTTGTGTTATATGCAAGTCATAACAGAACAGCTGTCATCAGCAATTTTACTCTGCGGTGAAAGGAGCATTTTAAAGTCACGTAAACTCGGCATTAACACAGACTGTACTAATCTGAAGATTCACTGAACAGCATGTCTTTTCAACTGTACTCTTACAAATACGCTAAAACAGTATTTAAGACTTTTCACTTGAACAAAGTCTTCTTGACATATAAGGGAAAAATACCAATATTATATTTTATGTATTATACAACTTATTTTGAATCAGTGTTCTCTACCTTTTGTAGAATCCAGGAAACTCTGAAGACTTTAATGATACTATTTCTGGAATAGTACTCCTAGGAAATTAATCTCATTCCCAATATTTAACAAACTTTCAGATAGTCCTCAAGAACAACCAACATCACCTCACAATGTACCCAGCACTGTACTATGAAAGTATCCAGAACCATAGTACAAAGGTACATTATTAATGTAAAAATAAATCTTATAAAAGGAGCTTTAGTTTTGCAGTGAAAAAAAAACCCATTACTTCTTCTGGAGTGATATATTTAAGTATTAGTATATGAATATGCTGTATGCTAACCATCTTTAAAGAGCAAAAGTATAAATTAAACTTACCAATAATAATATATTTAAAGATGTAAGAGTAGTTGTATGGTGCAGTTGCCATGGTGGCACTAAAAACAAAGAAAACTGTTAATTGAGAAGGCAAGTATACACAATTTATCCAAACGTTTCTATCCTGTAAAGATACATAAAATAATGTGCACTTAGTACAAACAAAATATTGGTTACAATAAGTTAGAATAAAATTGCATTTCCCAAATTGACCAAGTACCAAATTTTCCTGGATGAATGTGCTTTAACATTCTCATGTATTATCAAGAGAAATATGAGGAGCCAAATCTGCCCCAGAAATTCCGATGTCACTTTAGGAAATATCCATTAAAAAATGTTATTCTCAGGGCCAGCAGGTGGTGTGGTGGTTAAGGGTGCTGGACTCCCACATGGCCAACTGCAGTTCAAGTCCTGGACATAGTGGCATCCTTTCTCACTTTCCTTCTCTCTCTCTTTCACTCTGTCCCACTCTGGTCAAATTTAAATAAATAAATAAATAAATATTATATATTTATATACACACACACACATATACATATACATATATATTTATATATGTATATGTATATGTATATATATATATATATATTAAATTATTATTTTTTAAAAAAATTTATTCTGGGGGTCAAATGGTCAAAAGGCAACTGAATCTCCATATGATCAACTGCATGATTTGAGTCCTGGAACCCATGGCTTGAAAAACATGCTGGGTACATATGCATGTGTGCCCAAAATTTCGAGAGGAGAATGGAGAAGGGATCCTGAGTGATCATCCCTGCCAGGGGTGATTTCTCACTCCCTCCCCCCTTTGTCTCCATCTCCATAGCACATACACCCTGTGGCAAAAATTAAAAATGAATAAAAACCTGTCAGAAAAAAGAAAGAGAAAAATGTTATTCTGGGGCCAGCCCATGGTTTGGTAGTTAAGGTAGCTGGATCTCACATGGCCTATTATGCAGCTTGAAAAACACACCAGGCACTGGGACCAGCAAATGGTGTAATGGTTACATCACTGAATTCCCATGTAGTGGTTTGAGTCCCAGACCCAGCAGTTTAAAACTCAAGCCAGGCATGTGTGCTTGAAATCCGCCTGGGGAGTGATTTCTAGCTTTCTGTCTCTGACTCTTTTTTTTTTTTTTTTTTCTTTTTTTGGGAGAGGTTTTTGCCATAGGGCGTGTGCGCTCACCAGACAGACAGAGACAGACAGAGAGACAGAAAGCGAGAAATCACCCCCCAGAGGGGATGGCCACGCTGCAATCCCTTCTCCTCCATTCTCCTCTTGGGATCTTGGGCACGCACGCACACGCGCCCGGCGTGATTTTTAAGCCACCGGGTCCGGGACGCGAACCGCAGTCAACTACGTGGGAGTCCAGCGACATAGCCATTACGCTAACTGCTGGTCCCTGTCTCTGACTCTTTGGCAAGCGCACCCGCCCTATTTCAAAAATGTCTCTCAAAAAAAAAAAAAGAAAAGAAAAACACACCAGCTGCATATGTGTCCGAAATCCTGACGGGAAGTCTGCACCTTCTGACCAATTTAAAAATTATTTTTTTTATTCTAAAAAGAAACATTATTCTGGGGACCAGCAGTTAGCATAATGGCTATGTCACTGGACTCCCACGTAGTCGACCGCGGTTCATGTCCCGGACCCGGTGGCTTAAAACTCATGCCAGATGTGTGTGCGTGCATGCCCAAGATCCCAACAGGAGAATGGAGGAGAAGGGACTGCAACATGGCCATCCCTCCGGGGGGATTATTTCTCACTTGCTGTCTCTCTGTCTCTCTGTCTCTCTCTCTTTCTGGCAAGTTCACGCACCCTATAGCATAAACCTCTCCAAAAAAAAAAAAAAAAAAAAAAAAAAAGTTAATTATTATTGGCAATTTCAGATAGTTCATCATACAGGGACTTGCAGATTAATAAAGAGCCTGCTATATGTACTATTCTAGGAAAAGAAATCATACTTGTGCTTGATAAAAATTTTAAAGTTTACATATTAGAAGACATTTTAAAAAACCATGAACTCTCAGGCAGACTTAACCTGAAGAATCTAATTTCTCTCCTACTTTTAATAGGGAAAAAAATAAGAGACCAGCAGGTGGTATAATGGTCACGTCACTGGACTCCCACATAGTCAACTGTGGTTTGAGTCCCAGACCCGGTGGCTTAAACTCATGCTGGGAGCGAGTGTGGGTATGCCCAAAATCCCAAAAGGAGATTGGAGTAGGGATTGCAGTATGGCCAGCACCCCTGAGGAATTATTTCTTGCTTTCTGTCTCTGTCTCTCTCTCTCTCTCATCTCTCTTGTGAGCACACATGCCCTACAGCAAAAAATCGCTCTTAAAACAAAACAAAACTCAGGGCCAGCAGCTTGCATGATGGTTAAGGTGCTGGACACTCCTACATGGCCAATCACAGTTCGAGTTCCAGACCTGGTGGCTTGTTTTCTCACTTTCCCTTCTCTCTCTTTCATGTCTCTCTCTTTCTGTGTCTCTCTCTGGCCAAATTAAAATGAATGAATAAATAAATAATTAAATCACTCTTTTAAAAAACTGCAGTGTATTTATATGAATGCCTTGCTACCAATTACAGACTGGCATGTTGTAACAAATTTATAATCAGTCTTCTACATCACAGAAAACTCCCTTAACCAGTTCTTTCAGGTAAGGGAGTTTTTCTAGTTAGATAAACTCTGATTTTGAACATTAATACTTTCTTCCCTTTTCCAGACACTAGGGACTTAAGACTTTTAAAGATAAACTTGGTCCTCAGGCTAAAATTGGTCTGAAGTATTTACCAGATCACTAAACGAGATGCCAAATACAGGGGAAAAAAATGATCTCTTACATTAGAAAAGACATTTAAAGGTTATTAACCTCTTACCCTGCATTCCTCCCAGACTTATTTCTTCTGATTAATTTTTAACTCCTCTTTTAAATTCCTCTTTCTTCAAATGTGGGTAAAAATAATCACTTAAGTCACTTTTAAATTACTCTTTCTCTTGTGCTCATCCCCTTGATTACCTTCTTTCTGTTCCCTCTTCTAACTAAATGTTGTAGCTATACATATTTTGCTTCCATCTATTTTATTATGTTAAAATATGGCTTCTAGGGATCAGCAGATGGCTTAATGGTTACTTCTCTGGACTCCCACACAGTCGATTATGGTCTGAGTCCCAGACCCGGTGGCTTAAAACACGCCAGGCATGTGTGTGCACATGCCCAGAATCCCAAGAGGAGAATGGAGGAAAGGGGATTGTGGTGTAACAATCCCCCCTGGGGGGTGATTTCTCCCTATCTGTCTGTCTCTCTGGCGAGCACTTGTGTCCTATCACAAAACTGTCGCAAAAAATATGTATAGCTTCTAAACCATCTCAATTTCTACTTCAAATGCTCTAAAGACTAAACATGGAGTTATGATTCAATTCTGGTTGTACTAATTTGTGTACTTGCTAATTTTCATACCATGTATACATTAATGAAATATATAACAAAACTAATTTGACGAAAAAATTTAATTACAAAAATTAATATAGTGTATAGTATTTAGAAGTTTTAAAAAATGATCACTATTTAAAATTGAATATCAACAGTATGTCTCTACCTTACCACACAATTTCCTGGTTCAAAAAATTTTTTTAATTACGAAAACCCTAAAAGCAGAATTTCAAATTACTTAAATGTATTAATTTCAGTAGACAAGGAAACAGAAAATATCTAGCGCTGTAACTATCAAAACTCATAACAGGTTCTCCCTTTTTTATGCAAAGGTAAGATACTAGCTAGGATTAAATCTATTTCCATATTTTATTGAAACATTCAGTCAAAATTACATATCTGTAATAAAACAACAGTCAAGTGACCCCCTTTAAATGTTAGCTACACTTAATATTGCTTTGTTAAAGCAATATTAATTATAGTTTAATATTAATTGCTTTTCAACCTCATTTCTTAAACATGAAACAAACCATGGTTAAGATGAGGAAGATATTTTTACCTAGCCTTAAAAGGGGGGAGAAAGTTTTTCCTGGGTTTTTTGTTTGTTGTTTGGTTTTCTGTCATTTTTGCTATATGGCGTGTATGCTCACCAGAGACAGAAAGAGGAAGTGAGAAAGCACCCTCAAGCACGGGTGGCCATGGCAGAGTCCTTCTGGGATTTCGGACTTGTACATACAAGAACCTCATACCTTTCTCAAGCCACTGAGTCCAAGACTTGAACCACTCAGTCAGCCAAGTGGGATCCAGCCACCCTAACCACTATTCCACCAGCCTGGCCCTTTTCTGTTCCTCAAGAGTGATTTTGCTTTACTTACTTCAAGAACTCAAAGGTAAAAACAAACAAACCAAAAAAAAACCCAGCAACATATGTTGATTTAATTCAAATACTGAAAACCCAAGCCCACAGTAATTAAAAAAAAAAAAAAAAAATCTCAGTAACATTCTATAACTTGTGTACAATTACTGCTACCATGAAAATGCACTTTCTTCCAGTTTTACAAAAGTCATTTGAATATAAAAATAAGAACTTGCAGATGAAGTCTCCTCTAATGCCTTTGATTTCTTTAAGATAAAAGGACTACTACATTTCAGAAAACAGATGTCATTAAATGCATGAAGAACTTGTAAACTAGTAATAAGACAATTGTTACAGTTACCATTTATTGCACCCTTAACATAGTTAACCAGGCAATTTTATTTAATCCTTATTACTGTAATCCTTATAAAATAGTTACTATTACCCTCATTTTAAGGATAAGGAAATAGACTCAAAAGATAGAAACATACCCAGCTCATAGAGCTTAGTGGCTAAATTTGAACTGCAGTTAGGACTATCCTAACTACAGAGATCTCCCTCTTAACCCATTTCACCCTGCCTCCTCAACAAGGCTGTGAGATGAACCACAAAGCTGTGTAGTGGTGCTTTGGACTACACACCTCTCTCAGTTCACTCTTGGTTCTAACGTAACATTCTAAATAAGACATATTGGGCTAGCCCCCTAGCCTAGTGGTTAAGGGAGCTAGAACCCACATGGTCAACCGTGATTTGAATTCAGGCCCTGACAGCTGGAAAAAAATACCAGGCGCATGTGCGAACATGCCCCTTGGAAGTGCACGCACCATCTGGCAATTAAAAAGGAAAAATATTAAACAATTACATTCAGAGGATGCACTGTGATCAAAATTTTAAAAAGTGGATGGATGCTAATAATAATTTATCTACCCACAAAAATGTTCCTTAAAGGAAACTAGCATTTGAGAGTTCATGTCATGAACTACACTACTTTTTCCTATACTATCTTAAGTCTTTAAAACACATCTTTTAAAGAATTGTTTTAATTTTAGGGCCAGCAGGTGGCATGGTGGATAAGGGCGCTGGACTCCCACATGGTTGACCACAATTCAAGTCCCAGACCTGGTGGGTTGCTTTCCTCTCTCTCTCTCTGTTCCTCTCTGGTCAAATTAAAATAAATAAAGTTTAACAAAATAATTATTTTACAATAACTTTTTTAATTTTATTTATTTATTTTTTAATTTGACAAGAGAGAGAAGTAAGAAAGCAAGCCACAGGTCCGAGACTCAAACCATATGAGAGTTCAACACCTCAACCACCATGCCACCTGCCAGTCCCAGTCTTAAATAACTCTTACTTCATTCTCTCAATTCTGCACAGTTGGGTCCATTATGTGACTGCATTCATAAAAAAATCTGAAGAAACTGAGGTTCAAAGAAATTCACTAATTTAGCCACTGTTACAAAGTGGTAAGTGGCACAGTTGGAACTTGAACCCAGGTCTGACTCCAAAGACTATGATTCTCCTTATCTAAGATAGTTTATAAGAAGTATATATAGGTAGATTAATAAAAGCAAAAAATCAAAGTCAGAGAAAGAGAATAATTACACAAAAATTTAGGGTAATAGTGTTACTATCAGCGCATATAAAATTTAGCTCCAAATTTCACAAGAAATGTTTACTAAATGCATAGTAAATACTAATAATTGTTGTGCCGTGTATTAAAGCAGTCCCTTTTAAATATTAACCAGGTTTAATATTGCTTTAACAAAGGATTTCTCAATCTCAATCTAATCTCTTGGACATGATACACACCACTGTTAAGATGAGAAATATATGTTAAAATGGGGTATATTCACTGCATATAACACTTTTCTTTCACTTAACAAATTATGAACCTATTTCCAAGTCAATACACTTACATGTAAATGGTTACTAAATACATATTAAACAATACTCATTGTTGTGCCAAAATAAAATGCCTGGTCTCCATTTATTGCATCAAATAACTTTCCAAATGTTATGTAGTCATATGAATGAGCGGTTTTGAAATATGCAGGTATACATGGGAAGGCAGACATTTTCATACACACTGCTTGTGGAAATCTGAAATGCCACAATATTTTTAGAGTAAGTAATCATTATATTAAAAAATCTGTAAAATAATTCAAATCATCCTTTGGCCCAGAAATCCACATACATGTATCCTGTAGAAGCAAAATCTTCAGTCTATAAGGCTACAGGACTAAGTACATTTAATACGCCATTTTTAAAGGAAAAAAAATTGGGAACAGCAGATGGCATAATGCTACGTCACTGGACTCCCACGTAGTTGAACGTGGTTCAAGTCCTGGATCCAGTGGCTTAAACTCATGCCAGGCACGTGTGCGTGCCTGCCCAAGATACCAAGAGAAGAATGGGGGAGAAGGGATTGCCGCGTGGCCATCCCTGGGGGGAGGGGATTTCTTACTTTCTGTCTCTCTGTCTCTGTCTTGTGTGCCCTATAGCAAAAACCTCTCAAAAAAGAAAAAAGAAAAAAAAAAAAAAAAAAACTGGAAACAATCTATACTCTCATCACTAGGAAATGACTGAATAAAGTACATTTATACTATTAAATATTATGTGTAAAGTTTAGAAATCAATTTGATTGGGGTTGGCATGTGGTGTGGAGGTTAAGGGCACTGGACTCCCACATGGCTGACCTCAGTTCGAGTCCCAAACCTGGAGACTTGCTTTCTCACTTTCTCTCTCTCTCTTCCTTCCCTCCCTTCTCTGGTCAAATTTAAATAAATACATGAATAAATGAAGTTAAAATGATTCTTTAAAAAAAAACTACAAAAAAATTTGATCTATATGCATTAATTTGAAAATATATCCATGGTTTTGTTAAATGGTGAAAAATAGCATATTTTAGGTTTTTGCAATAGGGCACATGCACTCACTCAGAGAGAGAGGAAAAGTGAGAAATCACCTCTCATGGATTATGACACATGATGCAATACCTTCTCCTCCATTCTCCTCTTGGGATTTTGGGCATGCATGCACATAAGCCCAACATGATTCTCAAGCTCTGAGTCTGGGACTCAAACCGTGGTCAGCAACATGGGAATTCAGTACCTTAATCACCATACCACACCTGCTAGCCCCCATACTGCAGAGTTTTATGCACTGGTATACTTTACTATACACCTATGACATGCAAAAATAAATACCAAATTGTGAAATATGAATATACAGTACTGGAAGTAGAAAAAGAAAGGAGGGGAGATGATTATGTAGCTGTTATGTTGCTGGACTCCTAAAGAGCTGACCACAGTTCGAGTCCCAGACTGGTGGCTTGAAAATTACTTGGGGCATGTGTGTATGTGTAGAGAATGAAGAAGTGGTTGTGGTGTGGCCATCCCCCCTGGGGATGGTGATTTCTCACCCCTGGGGTGGGGGTGATTTCTCACTTTCCTTTTCACTGTTTCAGTCTCTCTCTCTCTCTTTCCTGCCAGTGCACACACCCTAAAGCAAAAACTGCTTTAAAACAAAAAAAAAAAAAAAAAAAGAAAAAGAAAAGAAAAGGGGTAAAGTATCAACTTTCTTTATAATCTCTGCATTAATTTATAATAAGCAGGTTCTACTGTCATTTGGTAATATGCTCTAAAATATACAAAATAAAGATCTGATATTTAAAAAGTATTTTAATAGAATTCTAATACATAAATAGGTTAAAGAATAACCAAACACAAAAACTCCCACTCATAACATTTCTAACATCATTTCCGCATTTACTGAGAATATGGAAAACATCAGATGAAACCAATCACATGATTGACCTCAAAATAAAAACTAACACCCAACTGTAGGGGCTTTTTTTTTCTTTTCAGCCTTTTTGTAGTTTAACTCTGCTGTGTTTTTAAACTATGCCTGACTATCATGTCTCTTACAACCGTTTTATTCAACTTAGATTATGTTACTGAATAATCTTTACATAACTGACACAAGACAACAGAAAGTGCAACCCACAAATACTCAAAGTTATTAAAGTTCTTACCTTCATTGTTTAAATTGACAAATTTTTGTTCTAAAATGTATTTGATTTTTTTTTAGAATTATTTTATTTAACTCCATTTATTTACTTATTTTGACCAGAGAGCGATAGAAAGAAAGAAGTTGAGAAAGCAACACACCAGGTCCAGGACTCGAACCACAGTCAGCCATGTGGGAATCCAGCGCCCTCAATCACCATACTACTTGTCGGCCCAATTTTGTTTGTTTTTAGCACACAACATATTTTGTTAAAAACACCAGAGACCCAAGATGAGCTGCTTTTGTGATTCTAACATAAAAATATTTGCTGAGGGATCAGCAGATGGTATAATGATTATGTCACTGGACTCCCACGTAAACTGCGGTTCGAGCCCTGAACTGGGTGGCTTAAAATTCAAACCAGCCAGGCAGATGTGCATGCATGCCCAATTTCCCTAGAGGAGAATGGAGTAAAAGGGACTGCAGAGTGGCCATCCCCCCCAAGGGGGGGGCGGGGGGATTATTTCTCACTTTCTGTTTTTCTCTGTCTCTCCAGTGAGTGCGCACACCCCATAGCAAAAATCTCTCTCAAAAAAATAATACATATATATATAATATATTTGCTGAATAGCTACTAAGCACGAGGCACTGTGCTAGGCTCTAGCAATACAGCAATGATGATAAAAAAAAAAAAATACAAGTCTATGCATCCATAGAACTTAAGGACAGAAGCATTCTGATTGGCCCACTAAAGATGAATGCTCCTTGATTTGTCAGTCACTATGAAACACTTCTGTAGTTAATCTAATCTAAATGAGTATTCTATTTTCTTTTCTCCATAGTACAACCTCTGAAAGGAAAAAAAAAAAAAAAAAACACCCATTTGGGCAGCATAAAGAAACAAAACAAAATTTTTTAAACTCACTTTTGACAAGATAGTTAATGTCACACTTTATTTAAACAACACTGTGGATGATAAGAAAAAAAAACTAGATTGCCTAAAATGTCGAGAGGAAGCCAAAATCTTCCAGCTATTACATTATGTATGAATAGGAAATAAAATGCTCCAAAAATACGCCTCTGTTCATAGAAGGAAAATACTTAACAACTAACAAGACCCTGCACTACTGGTTAAAAGGATTACTAGTAGTGAAGATTTTGCTGACATGTCTTGAGATTTGCTTCAAAAACAATTTGGCAGGGTGGAAGCAGGTACATATAGATGAAGCAAGACAGACTAATCACTGTTGACACTGGCTGATGGGTATATGTACTGCTTTATTTTGTGTATGTGTAAAACTGTTTAGAATAAAGTTTTTTCACAAATAAAGTACAGTATCTCGAATATCTCTATTTGTAAATTGTTGTCTACAACCATGCTGATATTTTAAGCCATACAAAAATATTTCAAGTGGGCTAGCAGGTGGTGCAGAGGTTAAGGCACTAGAGCCCACGTGGCTGACAACACGGCTCAAGTCCTAAATCTAGTGGCTTGAAAAGCACACTGGATGCGAGTTGCATACGTGCCCAAAATCTTGAGAGGACAATAAAGGAGAGATTGTGGCATGGCCATCCCCCTTAGGGGGTGCTTTCTTACTTTTCTTCTCTCTCTCTCTCTCTCTCTCTCTCTAGCTAGCATACACATCCTACAGCAAATTTTATTTTTTTTAATATAAATAAATAATGAAACATCTCTCAATAGCCCTGGTTTTAATATTTTATTTGGCTTAAGAAAAGTTTCCTCCAATAAAACGGTATCTTACTGGGTCAGTTGGTGGCATGGTGGCTAAGATGGCTGGATCCCATATGGCCAACTGTGTGGTAAATCCCAAAGCCAGTGGCTTGAAAAACACACAAGGCAGGTGTGTGTGTATGCACAAAATCCCAAAAGGAGAATGAGGGAGAAGGGACCATGGCGTGGCCATCCCGCCCCGCCCCTCCCCACCGGGACTTTCTCTCTTTCTGTCTCTCTGACACATGAACACCCTGTAGCAAATATTTTTAAATTAAAGAAGGAAAAAAAAATTAAGACTTATTTTACAAATAAAGAAACCAGGTCAAAGAGGTGCTATACCCATCGCCATATACAACTAAGCAGAGAGCTAGAATTAAGGCCCAGGTCTAACTTGATAGCTCTCCAAAGACACGCTCCTCACATTCAGTAAACAGATAACAAACCCCCACTATGTGCCTGGCACTATCACGGCACAAGGGAATGTGCCAAAGGCTTTCTTTAAATCCCATTCAATCTTTATAATGGGTACAATTATCCTCTTCAAAAATAAAGACACTGAGAGGTTAATTAAAGTCACTTAGCTAACTAGGAAACTGCAGTACCTGAGTGGAAAACCTAGGCAATAAGAGCACAAAAACCCTTAACCACTACATGCCTCAAGGCATGACCAAATACAAGGAGCCTTCAAAAAGCTCCTGGGGAAAAAAGAGTATTATGAAAAAACTACGCATGGATTTCATTTATTTTTGCACCAAAATAAACTTGTACTGTACCTCCATTTTTCACGAACCTTCTGAAGTCTCATAAAACTGCCTAAGCAAAACTGAAGAAAAATTCTGCAAAGGCCCCTTGGGTAAAAAGAGGTGGGAACTGTATTACTGCAAGGTCAAGTTCGTCCTCAAAACCACATCTAAATAAAAGGCAGTTGTGACAGTAAAGAAATGAGCAGTAAAGTTTGCAAGAGTTCAAATCTGAGCTCTTGCCCAGGGGAACCACCAGGAAAGCACCTGTCCTCTTAGAACCCTTTGCTTCTTCAGACATAAAATGGAAATTCTGTCTTCTCTCCTCAGAGGGTGTGACAATGAGGATTAGGCAGCGGTTGACGTGACAAACTTTAAGTTAAAACGGGGTAATCAGCTGTCATCCAGTGCAAACAAAAAAGGAACTAGCTACATGTTCAACGGTCATGTCTGAAACTCTAGCCTAACTTCGAGTATTAGACACCACCAGCCACAGCGTGGGGAGAAGCCAGTCTGCACAGTCCATCGTTAGCCAGCGATATCACAACTTCAGGCATCCGTTTCCTCGTTTATTAAACGGAGTTAACTCCACATGTCCAAAGGCTAAGCCAGGCACGATAAACAGTGCGAGGACACCTAAATCCGTGCCTGGCACGCAGTGGAGTTCAAGCCCTCAAAATTCTCATTCTGACTTTTCTAAAATGTTACAGATGCCGAAACTTAACTTTCTTCTTCATTCTGTGGACACGCTAAGTAAGTTCAGAATGCCCTCAGGCCTCACGGGGACTCACCAAAACCAGAACCGCGCAAGCACGGACCCACTGACCCCAGTCCCCGGCCCGAGTCCAGAGACAGGCTGCCCACACCGACAAGGGCACCCGAGCTCGTCCAAGATGCCGGCGAGGCTGCGAGGTGCCGCCTTTTGTACCCGGGGCCAGATGCGGCCTAGGAGGTGGCAATGCCACATCTGGGACTCGCGGGTCGCGAGGCGGAGCGGCACGCGTGGGTAAACACTGCGGGGGTGGGCTGCCGCCGCGGGGACAGGCGGCAAGGGGAGCGGGGCCTGCAGGAGACGCCGCTCTGCCCAGCCCGGCAGAGGAGGCGGGGAAGGCGAGGCCCGAACACACCCTTCCCGGTCCGCCTCGCAGCTCTCCGCCGGCGGGGCGGCCCTGGGGGCCCGGGCAGGGACAGCGCCGGGGACACCTCGCCCCCGCACGGGAGTCCTGTCAGGCCGGCCCGGGCGCAGACCCCGGGCTCGCCGCGGCCTTGCGCGGCCTGGCCCCAGGCGCCGCCCGCCTGCGGTTCGGCGCCGCTGTTCCACCCGCGCCCCTCGGAAAAGCCGAGCGAAGAGGCCTCGACCGGAGACACTGCGGAAGGCCTGGGTTACCTGGGGGGTTGCTGGTGGCTGGGCAGCTTTCCGGGCGGGAGGGGGGCGTCAGGACGAGGAAGAGGAGCGGGGCGCGGCGGGAGCTGCGGCGGAGGCGGTCGGCCCAGGCCCCGGCAGGTAGGCGGGCTGGCCGAGAGGTGCAGACACGCCGGCGGCAGTAGCGGTGGCAGCGGCGACTGCTCCTGCAGCTCCCTCAGGATCTTCCTCGGGCTGGTCCAAGATGGCGGCGCTCCCTGCACAGGGTTTCCTGTCACCCTCGCAATGGGCCGGACCACAAAAGAAGGGGGGAGGATGCGCGCGCAGCTGGCGGAGCCCGGAAGAGGGTGGCCGAGGCCGACCTGCAAGCCACACCCCTTCCTCAGCCCTCCCCTTAGGACTCCTCGCGCAGCCGCCGTGGCCCGCCCACTGTCCCGGGCGCCTGGAGCGGCGGTGGAGAGCCCTTCTGCGCAAACGTAGCCGCCAGTCGTTGCCTCCCGGGAAGTTACTGCGCAGGTTCGCGTAGAACCTGGCGTGTTGTACCTTGCTGTTGAGAGACTCGGATTGTCAGGATTGCAGATTTTTTATTTTTACTATTTTTAATGCCATCAATGACCATTCACTGGACACTTACGGTATCCCAGCCACTGTGCTAAGACTTTTTTAGTACATTCATTCAGCATATATGTATCAATCGCAGCATAAATAGTGGTGAACAAGGCATACTAGGTCACTGTCAACAACCTCAGGGAGTACATACCCCTATTTTATCGAGGGAAATACTGAGGCTGAGAGCGATCGACTGACTCACTTGTCTAAGACCATGCATCTAAGATGTCGTTTCTGTCATGTGTTTCACCTTGGCTCTTGACCTCGCTTTGGAGGTGTCTTTGATAGGAAGAGAGAAATTGTGACACTTCACAATTTGTCCACCGCTTTCCATCTTCCAGCTTGGTTTGCCATTATCACTGCTCCCAGAAAGGTTCGCACACCTCGCTGCAAGGTCTCCTTTTGACTTTCTTGGGCCCTGGGTAGTTATGCCTTGTGGCTTGTAAATGTGGATATTTTTATAATTCATTTATATTTTACAACTATTGCTATAGAAAGAAATACGTTAATATTATGTAGCAAAACATTTTCTTTGGCCTAGAAGTTTCTCTTTTCTTCTTCTAATTTTAAAAACTTGAAACATTTTGGGGCACCAGGTGGCGGCTAAGTTAAGGTGGCTACACCTCTTGTGGCTGATAGTATGGCTGAAGTCCCAGACCCAGTGACTTGAAAATCACACCAGGCACCTATTGCTGGTGTGCCTGTGTGCCCACTCATCCAAAATCCCGAGTGGAAAATAGAGAAGGAATTGCCCTATGGTCATATCCACTCTGGGGCATGATTTCTCACTTTCCCTCTCTCATGATCTCTCTGACTCTGTTGAGCATACATGCCCTATAACAAAAATTAAAAAAATCAAAAGACCTTGAACCATTTTTATGGGCCCCAAAAGTATAATGGGGCCTAGATGTTCTGCTTACTGTGCCCAATGAGTAAGATTATCCTGCCTCACTCTTCCAAATATGAAGTTCAAGCTTGCTCTTGGCATTTAAGACCTTTCAAAAACTGGTTCTGCCACAGGCAAGTGAGATTTTATTGGAAAAGTGCATGGCAATTTACAAATCTTATATTCAGAAAGACCTGGGTGTGAATCCATACTCTGCAACCTGCTAGTAGTATACTCTTAGGCAAATCGCTTAATTTGATTTCTCAGATCTTCAGTCTCTTCTACAAAATAAGGATGACAATAGCTATCTCACATAGCTCTTTGTGAAAACTAAATGAGATATTATGTGCAAAGTGCCTGACATACAATAAAAACCCAATAAATGGGAATGGTTACTACATGACAATCTAAGGTCATACTGAAATCTCAGCGAACCCTTGAGATCTGTGATTCTATTCCCATATTCTTTAATTCAATTGTCACAATTTTTTTTTTTTTTTTTTTTTTGCCAGAGGGCACATGTGCTCACCAAAGAAAGAAAGAAGGTCTGGACTTGAAACAGGCCTTGTGGGATCTGATAACCTTAACCTCTACTACAGGCTGGCCCTGTTGATACAATTTAACATTTCTGATATTAAGCAATTTGCCCCTGCCAAGTACAAGGCCAAAGCTAAGAGCTATTTATTTGTTCAGGTAAACACTTAGACCTGGTTAGAAAGCTTCTGTGTGTGGGGACAAACAGATGGCTCGCTGGGCCCAGCAGCTTAAAACACGCTGGGCACATGTGTGTGTGTATGCCCAAAATCCCCAAAGGAGATGGAGAAGAGATTGTGGCATGGCCATCCCCCCAGAAGGTGATTTCTCACTTTCTGTCTCTGTCTCTCTGGTGAGCACATGCACCCTACAGCAAAAACCTCTAAAAAAGAAAGAAAGAAAGAAAGAAAGAAAGAAAGAAAGAAAGAAAGAAAGAAAGAAAGAAAGAGAGAAAGAAAGAAAGGAAGGAAGGAAGGAAGGAAGGAAGGAAGGAAGGAAGGAAGGAAGGAAGGAAGAAAGAAGGAAGGAAAAGAAAAAAAGAGAATTTCTGTGTATCAATTTTCACCTGAATTGATATCTTTATGTAATACTTAGGCTTACTGAGCACTTACTATATTCCAAGAAATGCTCTAAGAATCATGCATTTTTCTCTGTTTAATTAATTTATTTCACGAGACTGAGAGACACAGAGAGAGAGAAGCACCCTCAACAGGATCTCATGCCAAGATCACCCCAGCCCCCTGCAGTCTACCCAGCCAGCCAGTATCATGGGCACACACACCTGGTGTGTACGAGTTGCTCAGGGGAATAGAATTCATGATCTTTCATAGGTATCCTGCTTTGTTTGAACAGTGTGTTATCATTGTGTCCCTGAGCCAGCCAAATAACGCATATTTCTTACTTATTCCCTACAGTAGCTCGTGAAATTAGTACTATAGCCATCCATTTAATAAATGATAAAATGGCATATCTAAAGTCATATAGGTAAAAATTGGCAGTGCTGGGACTTGAAACTGACCACCTATGACTTCAGAGCTCCCATTCCTAAGCACTTCTCTTTATTTCCGTATTTGCACCTGTCACATCATTGCCAGCTTAAATGTAGATTCTGATATGTTGCTGAAGGCTGTGTGAAAATGTTTAACGCTTTGAACAGAAACATTGTTGTGGATTTAGCTATCTGTCAAATGCTAAGCAAAGCAAAAGGCAGCAGAAATCATCAATTCCTGTAATAAGTTCCAGAATTATTAAAACAAGGAGAGACTGGAAACCAACAGATGGCATAATGCTTACATCATTGGACTCCCACATAGTGCACCGCAGTTAGAGTCCCAAACCTGGCAACTGAAAACTCATGCTGGGTGCTTGTGCATGTGTGCCCAAAATCCCGAGAGAATAGACGAGAAGGGCTTGCAGCATGACCATGCCCCCTGGGTGAGTGGGTGGGTGAGTGGGGTTCTCACTTTCTGTCTCTCTGGTGAGTGCACTCGCCCTAGCAAAAATCTCTCTTAAACAAAAACAAAAACAAAAACAAACAAACAAACAAACAAAAAACTAGGAGAGACTGTGTGACCAGTTGCAGCATAATTAAGAAGGTCTGTCCATTGAATGACAAACATTTGTCAGTGTTTCTAGTTACCTTTTTAAAAAGGTAATTGGGGGACCAGCAGATGGTGTAATGGTTATGTCACTGGACTCTCACTTAGTTGAGTGTGGTTTGAATCCTGGACCCGGCAGCTTAAAACTCACACCAGGTGTGTGCATGTGCATGCCCAAAATCCCGAGAGGAGAATGGAGAAGAAGGGATTGTGGTATGGCTATCCCCTCCTCAGGAGGTGATTTCTCACTTTCTGTCTCTGGTGAGCGCACACACCCTATAGCAAAAACTAAAAAAGAAAAAAGGTATCTAGAACTATTTTTATGAAAAGAGATGTATACACAGAATACTTACTGAGCAAAGGACTAGAGACAAATGGAATATGTATCATTTGATAGCTGTTATAGCACATTTATGTTGTAAAATACCGTGCAGCCACTAAGAAGAATGAGGCTCAAGTGTATGTCCTTACACAGAACAGTCTCTAAGAAGTACTTCAAGTGAAAAAGGCAAGGTGCAGAAAACTAAATAATATGTCAACATTTGTTAAACTATAAAAAGTGAGCAAAATAGACACACATGCTGCTGGACTTCATGAAAGGGGGTTTGTGGCTGGCTCCATTGCCTCGTGGTTAAGTGAGACACATGCTACATGACTTATGATAGTTTGAGTTCCAGCCCCTGGCAGCTTGAGAAACATGCCCGTGTGTGTGTGCAAGATCCCTATGGGATAGAGAAATGGAGGAAAAGGAATTGCAGCCCAGTCATGCCCCATTGAGGAGTGCTTTCTTCCTACCTCCTCAGCAATTAAAAAAAAAAAAAAAAGTTAATAAAAGCAGGGGAGGGACTTCCCATTGTCCTGGAACTGCTTCTGAGGCCCAAACCTGAAAATGGAATGTCCACATTCTACATTTAAAGAATGACTGGGGCTGACGGGTGGTGTGGTGGTTAAGGTGGCTGGACTCCCACATGGCTGACCACAGTTCAAGTCTTGGACCTGGCAGCTTGCTTTCTCCCTTTCCTTTTCTCTCTCTGTTTCTCTCTGGTCAATTTCAAAAAAAATAAAATAAGATAATGATAGTGACAATGAATAAAATTAAATTAAATAGTTCTTAAAAAAAAAAAAAAAAAAAAAACTGCCAATGGTGGGGCTGGCAGGTGGCACAGTGGTTAAGGTGCCAGTCTCCCACATGGTCAACTGTGGTTCAAGTCCCAGATCCAGCAGCTTGAAAAACACACTAGGGGTGTGTATATGTACATGCCCTAAACCCCAGGAGGAGAATAGAGGCAAAGGGGTTGCTGCATGGCCATCCCCCGAGATGATTTTTCACTTTCCCTCTCTTTGTCTCTCTCTGTCTCTCTCCACTGAGAATACGTGCCCTATGGCATAAACCTAAAAAGAAAAAGTATTGCCAATGTCTAGAACCAGTTATCATCCAGCAGAACATTTGAAAAGCCATTGTTGAAGAGCCCAACCTTTCCCCCCAGTGCACTACTCCTTCACCCATTCCTCATTCCCAGCTCCCAACCACAGACACACACCCTCACCACTAATCAGTGGGAGCAGAGATCAGAGAGATGGGAGAGAAGTTCACTTCCCGAGAAAATGCAGTGTTGTGGAAAGAGACTCATCCCTCCTCTCTCCCTCACATGAGGGCTTGTATCCCCTCCTTTTTTTTTTTTTTTTTTTTTTTTTTTTTTGAGAGGTTTTTGCTATAGGGCGCGTGCACTCACCAGACAGACAGAGAGACAGAGAGATAGAAAGCGAGAAATCACCCCCCAGGGGGGATGGCCACACCACAATCCCTTCTCCTCCATTCTCCTCTTGAGATCTTGGGCGTGCACGCACACGCGCCGGCGTGAGTTTAAGCCACCGGGTCCAGGACTCGAACCACGGTCGACTACGTGGAAGTCCAGCAACATAGCCATTATGCCAATTGCTCGTCTCTTGTATCCCCTTCTAGAATCAAGGGAGAGAGGCTCCAAGAGAATCACTAGTGAAAATTGGGTGTGCCTGGGAACCAGCAGTTAGCGTAATGGCTATGTCGCTGGACTCCCACGTAGTCGACCGTGGTTCACGTCCTGGACCCGGTGGCTTACAACTCACGCCGGGCGCGTGTGCGTGCGTGCCCAAGATCCCGAGAGGAGAATGGAGGAGAAGGGATTGCGGCGTGACCATCCCCCCTGGGGGGTGATTTCTCGCTTTCTGTCTCTATGTCTCTCTCTGTCTGTCTGGCGAGCGCACGCGCCCTATAGCGAAAAACCTCTCAAAAAAAAAAAGAAAAGAAAGAAAATTGGGTGTGCCTTCAGAAAGAGGGGAATGGTCACCCCTAACCCCTATATCAGTTCAGGCAGCAGACTTACTGATATGTAGGTCCCATTGTCTTCTACACAAAAGAAAATACAGGTAGAGACAATATGTTAGGGGGTTTTGGGTGCTGTGGTGGAGAGCTCTAGCTATGGAGGGGCTGATGCTGCTCCTACAACCCACCATGCACGTATATACACCTTGTCTTCCCAGTCTCAGATTGGAGCACAGCAAAGAGGTATTTACTAGGGGGAGGGGCCAAGAGGACTGGCCCCTAGCTGAAGGATATAGCAGGTACCTGAGGAAACATGAGAATCCTCCGGGTACTCATTCTTTGACATATCTACCTGTTCTTTTTTATTTAATTTTATTTATTTATTTATCATTATTATTATTTTCTAGTTTGATCAGAGAGAGACAGAGAAAGAGAGGGAAAGTGAGAAGCAAGCCACCAGGTCCGGGACTCAAACCATGTGGGAATGTTGACCATGTGGGAATCCAGTGTCTTAACCATCATGCCACCTGCCAGACCCTCTACCTGTTCTTGTTTCGTTTCTGTTTACAGTGTTATAGGTTTTTTGGAAAAAATAAATGTTATTTTCTTCTCTATCTCCTTCCAGAGTCTAAGCAAAGCCATATTCATATCTCCCTAATATGTTTATTTAAACCAAAGGTGGTGTAGTGGTTAAGGCCCTGGACTCCCACCCAGTCGACCATGGTTTGAGTCCTGGACCTGGTGGCTTGCAAATCATGCCAGGCACATGTGCATGCATGCCCAAAATCCTGAGAAGAGAGTGGAGAAGGGATTGTAGTGTGGCCATCCTCCCTACAAGGTAACTTCTCATTTCCTTTTCACTGTCTCTCTCCAGCAAGTGCACACATCCTATGGCAAAAACCTTAAAATAAACAAATAAAAAATAAATAAACCAAAGTAATTGACCTCTTTATTATTAGTTTTATTCATTTAATTTTATGAGTTAATTTTTCTCTTACACTTTCATTGTTTGTTCATATGCTTATCTTGGATTGCAGATTTGTTTTTCTATCTTTCTTTCTATATTCACACCCCCTCCCATCTAGTGATTTTAGAATTGCCACAAATCCAGAACCAGGTATTAAAATATTGATGGCAATTCCTAAGATGATATTGAAGAAACAGCAGAGTTAACACAGTTTTATATTCTGAATTTTATTACCGTATGCATGTGCTATTTAATTAAAAAACTAATATATTTTTAAAAGCAATTGAGGGCTAGCTGGTGATGTGGTGGTTAAGGCAGCTGGTCCCACATGGCCAGTTGCACAGTTCCAGTCCTGACTCAGTGACTTGTAAACATACCAAGTGTGTGCATGCTCAAAATCCTAAAGGGAATGGAGAAGAGATTGCAGTATGACCGTCCCCCACGGGAAGTGCTTTCTCACTTTCCCTCTCTGTCTCTCTCCAGCAAGGATACACACCCTCTAGCAAATTTTTTAAAAGCAGTAGATTAAGTTGGGACCAGCAGATGGCATACTGGTTACATTGCTGGACTCCCAGGTAGTCGACTGCAGTTCAATCCAGGACCCAGAAGCCTAAAACTCATGCTGGGTGCATGTGCATGCATGCACAAAATCTCAAGAGGAGAATGGAGGAGAAGGGATTGCAGCATGGCCACTCCCTCCAACCCCCTGCCCCAATTTCTCACTTTGTGTCTCTCTAGCTCTCTCTTTGTCTCTCAGGCAAGCACACGCACCCTATAGCAAAAATATGTCTTTAAAAAAAAAGCAGTATATTAATTTCACATCATTTCTTTCTTTTTTTTTTTTTTTTTTTTGGAGAGGTTTTTTATAGGGCACATGCGCCCACCAGAAAGACAGAGAGAGACAGAGACAAGACAGAGAGAGATAGAGAGACAGGAAGCGAGAAATCACCCCCCCCCGGGGGGGGATAGCCACAATCCCGTCTCCTCCATTCTCTTTTCAGGATCTTGGGCACACACGCACACACGCACACACGCCTGGTGTGAGTCTAAGCCACTGGGTCTGGGACTTGAACCGCGGTCAACCACATGGGAGTCCAGCAACATAGCCATTATGCCAACTGCTGGTCCCATCTTCACATAATTTCAAACAAATAGCTGAAAAATATTAGTTTAAACAAGAAATGACAATTGATATACTTCAGAATTCAGCAAATTGACAAAGTGCATGAAACTCTTTAGACTCTGGATACGAAAAAGGATTAGATTCAAATTACACTGAAGAAGGGGCTGGCAGGTGGCATGGTAGTTAAGGGCACTGGACTCCCACATGGCCAACTGTGGTTCGAGTCCTGGACCTGGTGACTTGATTTCTCATTTTCTCTCTCTCTCTCTCTCTAACACTCTATCACTCTGTCCCTCTCTGGTCAAAATAAAATAAATAAGTAAATAAAGTTAAATAAAATAATTCTTTTTAAAAAATTATACTGAAGAAGAAGGTGATGCATAAATGTGAGAAGAAATGTGTACTATAGTCAGTTGAAAAAGAAATTTTGTGTCCATTAAAATAGTGCTCCCCAAAATAAATAAATAAATGTAAAATGAAATAATTCTTTTTTTTTTTTTTGGAGAGGTTTTATAAAATAATTCTTTAAAAAGGGGAGGGGTACTGGCATGTGGAGTGGTGGTTAAGGGCGCTGGACTCTCACATGGCAAACTATGGTTCAAGCCCCAAGCCTGGCGGCCTGCTTTCTCACTCTGTCCCTCTCTGGTCAAATTAAAATAAATTAATTAATAAATGTTAAATAAAATAATTCTTAAAAAAAAAAAATTACTGCTCTAGGAGCCGCCAGGGTGCGTGGTGGTTGGGGTGGCTGGGCTCTCACATGGCTGACCACAGTTCGAGTCCTGGACCTGGCGACTTGCTTTCTCACTTTTCTTCTCTCTCTGTCTTTCTCTGGTCAACTTTTAAAAATAAAATAAAATAATGGCAATGAATGCAATTAAATAAAATGATTCTTTAAAAAAATTAGTGCTCCCCACATTCCCATGTACTTTATTCCTCCCCAAAAAATATAATCCTTTAGAGACATAGCTTATGAGGGAGTGACATGCTAAAGTTCAAATAACAAATGGTAAAAGGTATATTTGAACATTTCTCAGGAAAGCAACCCACTGGAGACTAATTTATTGTCACTTACTTTTCCTTTGTCTTTGGATCTGATAGCCTTTCTTTGGCCACCAGAAGAAGAGGGTAGTATCAATTTCAAGGACATATCACATGAAAGAAATGTGCATCTTTAAATTTTTAAGTCACATTTAGTGTGGGAAAGTGACCGCACTATGGGGTCCAAATGGCAGCTGAGAGCTCTTGAAAAACTTGATACAACTCTTCTACGCGCACTCTAAGGCACACACCTATTTAGAAATAGGGAGGGCACTTAGTGCTTAAATGATACTTTATTGCTTTGTTTGACCTCATGCATTTGGTTGAAGTAATGTAAAGTGGAAGCATGTGTGTTGTGACACGCTGTATGAAACTGATGGTGACTCTCATAATGGCACAAATACAGCAGATGCTGTCAAGAACAGGTCTTACATCCCTGACAAGCTAATAAGTTAACCTGCTGCTTTTTCATGGCTCCCCCTAGAAGATATGAGGCTCCCCCCAGAAGATGTCAGACGAAGGACTTTATTATTCACGGCACAGCAAGCAGAACGAGCACAGCACACTCGCATGAGTTCCCCTTGTCCTCGGGTCCTCCGAGGGTGTGACATGCATGGTGCCTGCACACACGGTGGGTTGCATCACAGGAGAGGAGCTCTGAGCTTGGGTAAATTAAGTCCTTTATAAGGGGAGGTATTTCTGTCCTTTCCTTTGGAAAGAAATGCTATCTCTATCCTCTAAGGCTGTTGTCTCTACAAACATCCTTGAAGAGATAGTCTGGGGCAAAGGGCAGTCAATGCCTAACGAGACCCACAGAGGGTTGTCTTCCAACGGGGGCAAGATTTTATTGTGTTGATGGCATTGTTTTTAGTGGGAGAAGATAATGAATGAATGGTATGCTATGGAGGAAAGAATACGGTTTTTAATTGTTTTTAGAGGTTTTTGCTATAGGGTGCGTGCGCTCGCCAGACAGAGAGAGAGAAACAGAAAGATAGAAAGCGAGAAATCACCCCCCAGGGGGGATGGCCACGCCACAATCCCTTCTCCTCCATTCTCCTCTCGGGATTCTGGGCACGCACGCACATGCACCTGGCGTGAGTTTAAGCCACCGGGTCCGGGACACGAACCGCCGTCGACTACGTGGGAGTCCAGTGACATAGCCATTACACTAACTGCTGGTCCCGAGGAAAGAATATGGTTTTGAGAGTCAAACTGATCTCAGCTCCATCTCCAACACAGCTCTTTATTAGCTGTGTGGACTTAGTCAAATCAAATTAACTTCTCTGAGGCTCAACTACACAACAGGATAATAGGTCTACCCCCACAGGATTGCTGCTTAGATCAACAGAAAAAGTACAACTAGAAGTATCTGACACAATACCTGGAATATTCCAAGCATTCAACCTGATCCTTCTGTTCTATTTCATTGACTGATTCCCTCATACTTATGAATCAGGTGTACATTTGGGCTGGAACCCCACACTTCTCCTCCAAGTTGGGAAGCTATTCCTTGGGTACCTATATGTATTAGTTAGGACCCATGTTCAGATGCCGTAACTAAGAACCCCCAACGTGGTAGTGGCTTTAATGAAATAGAAACATACTTGTTTCTTGTATGCAAGTCTGGGTAGGTAGTCCAAGGCTGATAGGGTAGCCTGAAGGTGGCAAGTTGTAAACTCCTCCTTGGTTATTGCACTGCCACCAGAAAACATGCTTCATTTCATGGTTCAAAATACTCGAGCTGCCACCGAGAGAGGGAAGAATAAGAGTGGATAGCATGCGCCTTCACATTGTGCATATGAACCAGAAGTTGTACACATCATGTCTGTTTACATCCCATTGGTGAGTCACATGGCCACACCTAGCTGCAAAGGATGCTAGGCAATTTAGTCTTATTTCTGAGGAAGATTATTAATAGAGGAAGAAACCATAGATAGGATAGAGAGAAGAGATAGGAGGAGAATAGCTATTGAGAAACAGCTAGCCATTTCTGCTACATCACCCTCCTTTGCTTAAAAGAGGGTAAGTGGAGACTAGCAGATGGCATGATGGTTACATCGCTGGACTCCCGTGTAGTTGGCCACGGTTTCAGTCCCAGACTCGGCAACTTAAAACTCACGCCAGGCTCATGTGGGTGCGTGCTCAAGATCCCGAGAGGAGAATGGAGGAGAAGGGATTGCAGCATGGCCATCGTGACGGGGGGGGGGGCGGGAGGGGTGACTTCTTGCTTTCTGTCTCTCTGCCTCTCTCTCCATCTCTCTGGCAAGTATACGTGCCCTATAGAAAAAACCTCTTTCTCTCAAAAAAAAAAGAGGGCAGGTGTCAGAGCAGCTCGAAGACCTGGGAAAGCTGAAGTTAAACCCTCAAGATCAGGACCTGAAGTAGACCATGAAACCTTCCCTTCCTGTAATTTTCTCAAGATGCCCATTTAAGACTCTCTCCAGGTCTCTGAATAAATAGCATTTCTTTGCCTCAATCCAACAAGATGAGGAATAAAAAGAAGCAGAGAGAGGCCAGAATATCCACCTCCACCTTACTAGTGATAGCAAGAGGAAGAAGGGGCTTTTAGAACTGGTAACCTGACAGCACTGCTAACAGTTAACCCAGCACTGGGCTGCAAGGAAGAGACCAGACCTGCTCAAAGGGGGCTGAGGCCAGGAACAGATTCTCCCCCAGGAAGGACAGTGCTGACTTGAGCATCACCAGATATTCTCAAATCTGCCAAACAGATCTGTCCTTCATCTTTCCAGGAGTAGTTTCAAAGCAAGAAGAGAAACAAGATGTGCTCAGGAAAAAAAAAAAATCTTCCTCATTAAAACCCGGACCAAGGAGAAGGTGTTCACTTCCACCATTCATGGTGAACATAGAGTAAGGCTTAAAAATAGCAAAGGAAGAGCCATCCGTGGCCTGGTGGTTGGGGGAGCTAGATGCCACATGGGCAACGTGTGGTTTGAATTATGACCCAGCAGCTTGAAAAACATGCAGGCATGTGTGTGTGCATGCCTCAAACCCCTCCAAGACAGAGAGGTGAGGGAGAGGGCAAGGTGGCCCAACTGTGCCTCTACGGGGGATGATTTCTCTCTCTCTCCCTATCTCCCTGGCGAGCACATGTGCCCTCTGGCAAAATTTTTTTTTTTTTCTTTTTTTGGAGAGGTTTTTGCTATAGGGCACGTGCGCTCGCCAGACAGACAGAGAGAGACAGAGAGATAGAAAGCAGGAAATCACCCCCCAGGGGGGATGGCCACGCCGCAATCCCTTCTCCTCCATTCTCCTCTTGGGATCTTGGGCACGCACGCACACGCGCCCGGCGTGAGTTTAAGCCGCCGGGTCCGGGACTCGAACCGCGGTCGACTACGTGGGAGTCCAGTGACATAGCCATTACGCTAACTGCTGGTCCCTGCCCTCTGGCAAAATTTAAAAAGAAAGAATAATAAGAAGGAAGGGGAAAAGAGAGGAAGGGAGGGAAGGAAAGAAAGAAAGAAAATCGAGTCTACAAAATGAACCCAAATTGACAAACCAGAAATTACCCAACTTTGTAATTGGATTCGCATCCTCTTAGTAGCTGGTGGTTTTAAATAGGTTCTGTGAGGTCCCTAATTCTTCATTTCCGTGTCTCTAAAATGAGGAAATAGCAGTATCTAATTCCTGCAGTGGCTATTAAGATAAAATGAAGCAAAACATGAAAATCTCTTAGGATAGTGCCTGCTAGGCAATAAACACTCAGGAAAGAGAAGTTGCTATGATTATTTCTGAGAGCCAATCAATGGCTCCTGGAACAGTTTTTCCATATAAATTGGGAAAGAATGTGACTGGCAGGTAGTGTGGTGGTTGAAGGCACTGGACTACCACAAGGCTGACTACGGTTTGAGTCTCGGACCCGGTAGCTTGCTGTCTGTCTCTCATTCTCTCTCTCTCTGGTCAAAAATGAAAAAATAATGATAATAAATAAATAATTCTTTTAAATAAATAAATAAATTGGAAGAGAAGGAAACCTTTATCTGCTTTCTTGGAATTCAGCAGAGATCAGAGGTTTCCAGGGAGTAATACGAATAACTGGAGAGAGAAGAAGAGAGGGAAGAATGGGAAATGGAGCAGGTGGCATAGTGGTTAAGGCGTTGGACTAGCACATGGCCAACTACTGTTCGAGTCCTGGACCCAGCAGCTTAAGATTCCGTGTCTGTGTGTGTGTGTGCGTGTGCCCAAAATCCCTAGAGAAGAATGGAGGAGAAGGGATTGAGGCATCACCCTCGTTCCCTGGGGAGTGACTTCCCACTTTCTCTCTGTCTCTCTGGCAAGCACAAGCACCCCAAAATCTCTGTAAAAAGGAAGACTGAAAAGAAAGGGAAACAGGCCTCTGTAGGCCTGGTTTGCAAAGTTGGCTGGCATAGGATTCAGGGCAATGTGGGCTGGAATTCCCTTTCCCATATCCCCTGCTGCCATTCCCCATCCCCCACCCCCACCCCCACACAATCAAAGACCAGTCAAGATTTATCTGGAGTCTGACATCTCAACACCCTGTTCTCACAAAAGGTTACTGCCTGTAGAAGAGGTTAGGTTTCACTGTGTATTAAATGACCTCAAATCTCACTGGCTTACAACCACTCGCTTGCTTACCTCTATGTCCATAATGAGTCAACTGCTTTTCTTCTTTTGTTTCTTTTTTTTTTTTTTTTTTTTTTTGGGAGAGGTTTTTTGCTATAGGGCGCGTGCGCTCGCCAGACAGACAGAGAGAGACATAGAGACAGAAAGCGAGAAATCACCCCCCAGGGGGGATGGTCACGCCGCAATCCCTTCTCCTCCATTCTCCTCTCGGGATCTTGGGCACGCACGCACACGCGCCCGGCGTGAGTTGTAAGCCACCGGGTCCGAGACGCGAACCGCGGTCGACTACGTGGGAGTCCAGCGACATAGCCATTACGCTAACTGCTGGTTCCCTTTTGTTTCTTTAAGAGAGATTTTTGCTATAGGGTGTGTGCACTTGCCAGAGAGACAGAAGGAAAGAAATCATGCCCCATAGGTGATGGCCACTCCACAATCCCTTCTCCTCCATTCTCCTCTCAGGGTCTTGGACAGGCGTGCACATGTGCTCGGCATGACAGGACTCCAACCACAGTCAACTACATGGGAGTCCAGTGACGTAGCCATTACGCCATCTGCTGGTCCCAGAGTCAAGTGCTTTTCTGTTCCATGTCACCTTCACTCCAGGGCATATGCTTATAGATCTCTCTCTCTCTCTCTCTCTGGAGTATTTCCAGATTTTACGGCAGAGGGAAAAGGGACCTGGTGAATGACGTGCTGAATCTTCAAGCTTCTGCTCCAATTATGCTCACATTTCATTAGCCAAAGCAAGTCTTAATTCTCCTGTGAGGAGGTGAATATAGATAAACAGTAATCCAAACCACCACCCTCCACCTAAACACGCCCAAGAGCCAGAAGGACAGGTTGCCACTGGGAGCTTCTTATTCGTGGTTGACCAGAGGCCTTCTCTAGCCTCCGTTTTATGCTTTGCTAAATAAGGGTAGCAATGTCTGTCCTGGGAACCTTACAGAAAGGGTAGGAATTCAGATGAGTTCACAGATACAAATATGGTTTGTAAACTGTAAAATGCCACAGTCCCATGAGAGACTTTCATTACCACTATGAATGTACTGGGAGAGAAAATAGCATTTTTTTTTTTATAAAACGTGCAGGCATTCTCTACCACAGGAATGACTTGTTGACCTTATTACCACATAGTCAGTGTTACACACTGTTCCTCATTCAGTCTTCTCAGTTACTCTATAGGTGGGTGATATTATTAACTTCACTTATAGATGTGGAAATAACCAAAATGTTTATTGATAGATAAAAGGATAAATAATATGTGGGGGCAGCCAGGTGGCCTAGTGATTAAGGAAGCTGGATTCCACATGGCCAACCATGGTTCAAATCTCAGCCCCCGTGGCTGGCTTACACGCCCCAAAACCCAGTGATGGAGAAATGGAAGAGGGATTACAGCTGGCCTCTTCCCACTGGAGAGTGCTTTCTTCCTTTCCCTCTCTCTGTTTCCTTCTGGTGAGAACATATAACCCCTGACAAACAAACAAGTAAAGAAATAAATAAAATGTGGCATACACAGACAATGGGATATTTTTCAGCTTAAACAGTAAAGACATTCTTGGAGCCAGCAGGTGGCACGGTGGTTGAGGCACTGTACTTGCATATGGCCGACTGCAGTTCAAGTTCTGGACTCTCTCTCTCTCTGTCTCTCTCTGGTGAGTAAATGTATCCTATAGCAAATTAAAAATAATAATAAAATTTTGGGCCAGCAGGTGGTGTGGTGGTTAAGGGCACTGAACTCCCACAAGGCTGACCGTAGTTTAAGTCGCAGACCTGGCAGCTTTCTCTCTCTCTCTCTCTCTCTCTCTCTCTGTCCCTCGCTAGTCAAATTAAAATAAGTAAATAAATAGTTAAATTCTTATGGGCAGAGGAGAGAGGGCTGAGTATTAGGAAGTGAATCCTACATCTACTGACGGCAGTTTGAATCTTAGACCGGGGAGCTTGAAAAACACACACCAGTCACGTGTACGTGGATGCCCAAAATCCTGCTAGGAAGGAGAAATGGACTGTGACTGTGCCCTATTTTTTTTCCTCTTCCTTTCTTGCAATAATTAAAAAAAAAAAAAAAAAAAAAAAAAATCTTACCTAGGCAGTCCTTTGGACCCTCTAACTGAGATAACAGCCGCTGGTCTTGAACAATAGGAAAGCTAACAATCTTTGATCCCCGAGCAGTCACTACCTCCCCCGGCCCCCATGCCATAACTTAGTCCTCTGACCTCAAGTATGCCTCTCATATGTCCCCAAGATGGCTCTCTCCGTTTGCCCAAGTTTGCCCCTATTGTTCTAGCTCGGGCCAGTTGGTGGTATGATGGTTAAAGCTGCTGAGTCCCACGTGACTGCATGATTTGAGTCCTAGGCCCGGCAGCGTGAGAAGCATGCCAGCCACAAAGGAGAAATGGAGAAGGGATTGTGGCATGACCGTCTCCCATGAGGGGTACTTTCTCGCTTTACTTCTTCCTCTTTTTGTCTCTCTCCTGCAAGCACACATACCCTCTAGCAAAATAATTTTTAATTATTTATTTGATATGTTTTAGATTTTTGCCATTGGGTATGTGAGCTCTCTGGAGAGAGACAGATAGAGAGAGAGGGAAAGTGAGAAATCACCCCGCAGAAGGAATGGCCACTCCTCAATGCCTTCTCCTCCACTCTCCCCTAGGGATTTTAGGCATGCACACATATGCTCAGCATGTTTTCTAAGCCATAGGGTCTAGGACTCAAACTGCAGCGTCTGCCATGTGGGATCCAGCACTCAACCACCACACTCCCTGCTAGCCCAATTTTTTTTCTTCTTTTAATTCCAGTTTACTGTAGAAGGGTGAATGGAATACATGGTGTGGAGGTCTGCATTGTGAATATGAGGGTTTCTTTCCATTTTGTAAGTTACCCTCCAATACAATACCTTTGTCAAATCCTCCATTGGATTGTCTGCGGTGTTTTTTGGTCTCAGAGTCCAGTCAAATGTGGGTGACCTCTGAGGACATGCTAAGTGAAATAAGCCAGCCACAAAAGACAAACTGGATTCCATTGACTTGGGGTAGCTAAATAAATCAAACTCACAGAAATAGAAAAAAATAGGTGTCACTACCAGGGGTCAGAGGGTGGGGGGACTGGGCAGTCAGTGTTTGATGGGTAAAGTTTCAGTTTGGGATGATGAAAAAGTTCTGGAGACAGATGGTGGTGATCATTGCATACATGTAAATGTATTTAATGCCACTGAATGGTACCCTTAACAATGACTAACATGACAAATTGTGTACTCTGTTTTATTGTGAAAAATATGTGAGGAGGCTTCAAAAATTTCATGGGAAAATAAAATTAAAGCACGAGTTTGTTTTGGTACATCTTTTTTAAAAATTAATGCATAGGGGACCAGCAAGTAGTGTGGTGGTTAAGGTGTTGAACACTCCCATATGGCTAACCACGGTTCGAGTCCCAGACCTGCTGGCTTGCTTTCTCCCTCTCTCTTTCTCTGTCTCTCTCTGGTCAAATTAAAATAAATTAATTAATAAATAAAATTAAATAAATCTTTTAAGAAAAGAAATTAATGCATGTTTTTTCCCCTCTATATGGATTTTTCATGAACTTGTTAAAGATCTCTTATATAGGACAGCAGAACAGGAGAAGTCTTAAAGGTCTACAAACCTTGAGTGATTTGGCTCCCCTGATGGATACTTTAGCTCTGGGTAGGTAATGATGGTGTTTTATCCATGGCAGGTTGCTATTGCTGATAAACATTTCCAGGAGTAAATGTGGCTAATGAATTGGGAAGGAGGATGGGAGGGGTGTGAGGTGAATAAAGCACTGAACATTCCAAACCAGCAGTGTGGTTTCAGGTCGGTTGCTTCCCCTCTCTGGGCCTTATTTTTCCTATCTGAAATATGGACAGGCTAGTTAATCAGGTCCAATGTCTCTCAGACCTAGAGGCCACAGAGAGAGTTCCAGAGGGGTTCAGATAGGTGGGGCTCCCTCCTCTCCCACAAACACAAACAAACAAAAAGCTATAGCAGCCAGTTTTTAAAAAAATTATTTTATTTAACTTTATTTATTTTAATTTGACCAGAAAGGGACAGAGCAAGAGAGACAGAGCGGGAAAGCAAGCCATGAGGTCTGGGACTTGAACTGTGGTTGGCCATGTGGGAGTCCAGCACCCTTAACCACCATGCCACCTGCTGGTCCCATAGCAGCCATTTTTGAGAAGGACTTTATGGATTGGATTTCTGTTTAAAAATTTGTAAAACAGCTGGATAAGGGAAACTCTGAGGTCTCTGCTGTTCTGTATTTGCCTACTGAATAAAGCTGTGTAATCCGGGGCCAGCTGGGTGACACAGCGGTGATGCCTGCTCAAAGGTGCTGGGTACAGATGGAAAACTGTGGGTTCAGTTCCCCAGCTGATCTGTGCATGTTAGGCTTGCATGCCCATAATCCTGGCTGAGAAGGCCTTGGGGGTGGGGAGACTTGCAATGTGAGATCCTATTGAGGATGCTTGTCTTTCTCCCTCTCTCTCTCTCTCTGTCTGTCTCTTACTCTTATAAAAGAAGGAAATAAACTTTAAAAAGAAAAAGCAGTGAGGTCCCCTCATAAGAGGCTTTTGGGTTAGCAGAACATTACTCTCCAGTGACTCATGACTAGGCTTGGACTTGGGCTAACCCCGCAGGGTCCCCCTTTCTGGTTCTCTGCTCTGGCTCTACAACGGCAGATCGGGAAGAGACTATGGGTACCTTTTTTTCTTTTTAATCTAGTTTAGTCTTATGTGTGCTCACCACAGAGAGAAATAGAAAGACAGAGAGAGAAAGTGAGAAATCACCCTGGGGGTGGAAAAGGGGGACGGCCATGTCGTAATCGCCTCTCCACCACCCTCCTCCCAGGACTATGGGCACACACACACACATCCAGCATGTTTTCCAAGCCACCAGGTCTGGGACTAGAACTACACATTTGGCCATGTGGGATCCAGCCACCTTAAATACCATGCCATCTGACTGGCTCTATGAATACCTTTTTATTTTTTGGCGGGGGGCAGGGAGGTTTTTGCTATAGAGCATGTGCGCTCACCAGAAAGATGGAGAGAGACAGAGACAGAAAGCGAGAAAATGTCTACGCTGCAATCCCTTCTCCTCCATTCTACTCTCGGGATCTTGGGCATGCACGCGCACGCACCCAGCATGAGTTTAAGCCACCGGGTTCAGGACTCGAACTGCAGTTGATTACGTGAGAGTCCAGCGATGTAGCCATTACGTCATCTGCTGGTCCCATCTATTGATACCTTTTTAAACTAACCCCCAAGGTTGTAGACAAGAAAAGAGAGATTCAAAAACTTGAGATATTAACTGACCTGTCCAACAGTCACACAGCAAGTGTTTTCAGAGCTGGGCTAGAAAACAGTCTTTGGATTCCTAATCCATTGTTTTCCGAGACTTAAATTCCAACTCTGCAGCTTAGTGGCCCTGAGACTTGGATAAAATGCTTAACATCTCTGGGGCCACAGTTTCCGCCTGAAGCAGGGTAGATGGTCCCTGGCTTATCAGATTGTTTGCAAGGTTAGCCATTATATAAAATCCCTCTCCGCCATAGCCCCATTCCTCGTTTCCCACCCTTCACTCTCCCTGCCCAGTGTCAGTTTCTTAAAGGCGATGGCCCGTAATGGGATGAGACCAGCAAGATGATGTAATGGTTACATTGCTGAACTCTCATGGAGTCGACCACGGTTCGAGTCTTGGACTGGCGACTTAAAACTCACACTGGGCGCATGTGCGTATGTGCCCAAAATCCGGAGAGGAGAATGGTGGAGGGGGATTACCACATGGCCAACCTCCCGGGGGTGATTGCTTGCTTTCTTTCTCTCTGTCCTTCTGGTGAGCATGCACGCCCTAAAGCAAAAACTTCTCTCTAAAAAAAAAAAAAAGATTGATTCTGGGTATTGCCTCAGTACGGACAAGGACTTAGTTCTTTTCTTTTTGTTTTTATTATTTTTAAATATTTTTAAAATTACTTATTTAATTTTATTTATCATTATTATTATTTTTTTTTTTTTTTTCAATTTGCTACAGGGCATGTGCCTCACCAGAGAGAAAGAGAAAGTGAGAAAGTAAGCCACCACATTCAGGACTCAAACTGTGGTTGGCCTTGCGGGAGCTCAGTGCCCCAACCACCATGCTATTTTCTGGCCCTGAAGACTTAGTTATTTTAAGTCCCCAGAGCACAGTATCTACAATACTGTGGCAAAGGAAACTTGAGTACAGAGAGACATCATTTTTTTCCCCTTTTTTTTGGAGAGGTTTTTGCTGTAGGTCGCATGCGTTTGCCAGAAAGACAGAGACAGAAAGCGAGAAATCACTCCCCAGGGAGGGTGGTCATGCCACAGTTCCTTCTCCTTCATTCTTCTCTCGGGATCTTGGGCACACACGCACATGTTCCCAGCCTGAGTTTAAGTCACCCGGTCCGGGACTCGAACTATGGTCAACTACATGGGAGTCCAGCGACATAGCCATTATGCTAACTGCTAGTCCCCAGAGAGATATCATTTTAATGAATGCTAAAAAGTCTTTCTCTGTCATTTCTTGGTTTTGTCAAAGATTGTTCTCCCCTCTAGAGACAGGGAAAGGGTCCAGTTGGTGGTGCAGTGGTGAAGGTGGCTGTATCCCACATGGCCAGCTGTCTAGTTAGAGTCCCAGACCCAGCAGCTTGAAAAACAGGCATGCCATGGGACTAGCAGATGGTGTAATGGCTATGTCGATGGACTCCCATGTAGTCGACCATGGTTTGAGTCCCAGACCTGGTGGCTTAAATTCACGTGGGGCGTGTGTGTGTGCATGCCCAAGATCCCAAGAGGAGAATGGAGGAGAAGAGATTGCGGCATGGCCATCTCCCCCTGGGGGGTGATTTCTTGCTTTCTGTCTTTCTGTCTCTCTCTTTCTGGTGAGTGCATGTGCCCTATAGCAAAAAACCTCTCAGAAAAGACAAAAAAGAAAGAAAAACAAGCATGACCAAAACCCCAAGAGAAGAATGGAGTAGAAAAAATTGTGGTGTGGAAATCCTTCCTAGAAAGCACTTTCTCATTTTTTCTCTCTCTTATCTTTCTCCAGTGAGTACAGGTCCTACAGTAAATTTTAAAAAAAGAAAAAGAAAAGAAAGCTAAGGAGAAAAAGGAGTGTAAAGGGAGGAGAATTTCTTCCTGTCTATGTATTTATTTTGGATTTTGTAGGTTTAATGTCTGACCCTGAGCTAAGGCAAACAGGTCTATTTCTGATGGGTCCACTGCTTGATACCTGGTATAAGTATTTCAAAATGTAAAATAAGACACACACAAAAATAACTCATTTCATCAATAAAGGAACACAAGGAAGCTAGGCTTCACTGAGAAGTGACCCATGCCTTCAAAGGGGGTCTTCATTTTAGAGCAATAACTGGGGTCCCTGGTTTCTACAAACTCTACCCAAAGCTACTTCCTGCTCCACTACCCCTAAGTCTCTTCTGGTATCAACGTGGAAACCTCAGTGCAGGAGAGCATTTCGGGCATGCTCCACAAGAGGGGGCAGCAGGTCCACGCCGGCCAGCTCTGCAGCCAGGACTCCAGCCTTTGGCTGCTTGTCTCATCTGTGTCACTCACACAGACCTAGTTTAGCAGTAGTAGTTCCTAGTCCCTCTGTTGGTTTCTCACCCTCCTTTTCTTATTACTAAGTTTTATTTTTATTTACTTGTTTTTTAAGTTTGCCAAAGGGCCACGTGCTCACCAAAGAGGGATAGACAAAAAGAGGGAAAGTGAGAGAGCACTCCCCTGGGGAAATGGCCAGGCCACAGTCCACTCTCCTCCGTTCTCTTCTCAGCATTTTGAGCACTCACGGACATGCACCCAACATATTTCTCTTTTTATTTTTTATTTATTTATTTATTTATTTTTGAGAGGTTTTTCGCTATAGGGCGCGTGCGCTCGCCGGACAGACAGAGACAGAGAGACAGAAAGCGAGAAATCACCCCCCAGGGGGGATGGTCACGCTGCAATCCCTTCTCCTCCAGTCTCCTCTCGGGATCTTGGGCACGCACGCACACGCGCCCCGGCATGAGTTGTAAGCCACCGGGTCCAAGACGCGAACCGCGGTCGACTACGTGGGAGTCCAGCGACATAGCCATTGCGCTAACTGCTGGTTCCCCTCTTTTTATTTTTTTTGAGAGGTTTTTGCTATAGGGCGCGTGCGCTCGCCAGAAAGACAGAGAGAGACAGAGAGAGAGAAAGCGAGAAATCACCCCCCGGGGGGGGATGGCCACGCCACAATCCCTTCTCCTCCATTCTGCTCTTGGGATCTTGGGCATGCACACACACGCGCCCGGTGTGAGTTTAAGCCACCGGGTCCAAGACTCGAACTGCGGTTGACTACACGGGAGTCCAACGACATAGCCATTACACTAACTGCTGGTCCCAACACCCAACATATTTCTCAAGCTTTCGTGTCCTGGACTAGAACCACACAGTCCACCACGTGGAATCTGTTGCCTTAACCACCAAGCCAACTGCTGGCCCTTTTTAATTAATTAATTAATTAATTTCTTTAGTGTGTGTGTGCAAGAGAGAGAGATCTCTGAGGAAAAAAAGGCACACTCAATAGGATCTTCACTCTGCAATCCACCCCCAGCTTCAGCCATCCTGACTACGAGCATGTGACCGACGTGAACGGGGTCGCCTCCGGACAATGAGCCAAGACCGTCGTGTGTGGCTTCAGCATCATGGAACGTTATGTGCGTATCCTCACTACCCCCTGCCCTGAGCCAAAGTCTAGCTATGACTAAGCACGTTCAGAACAGTTGTTGTATGATTGAAAGGAGGGAACGCATGAAGTAAACTCTGCTAGGAATTTTCTGGCATTTACTGAAAAATGTGTCTGACATGTAAAATGGAGAAAGATAATGATAACACTCATTTCCTAGGGTCCTCAAATTCTCTGGCATTTAGAGGTTTACCCTTCATTCTATATATTGATTTATTTTTAAAAATTTTTGTATGGAGCCAGCTAGTGGCATGGTGGTTAAGGCAGTTGGGCCCCATATTATTCAAGAAAGACCTAGGCTCCCAGCCCAGTTTCTGAAAGCACATTAACTACTAAAGGTTCAGGTAAGGGGGTTTTACCAAAGCCTTCCTTGAGAGTATCATTTTCTTTTCTTTTCTTTTCTTTCTTTTTTTTTTTTTTTTTTTTTAGGCCACGTGCACTTGCCAGAAAGAAAGAGACAGAAAGTAAGAAATCACCCTCCAGAGGGGCATGTCCACACCACAATCCCTTCTCCTCCATTCTCCTCTTAGGATCTTGGGCATGCACGCACACGTGCCTGGCCTGAGTGTAAGCCATCAAGTCTGGGACTCGAACCGCTGTCGACTCCATGGGAGTCCAGCAACCTATCCATTAAGCCATCTGCTGGTCCTGAGAGCATCATTTTCATTTCTATCATTCTCATCTCTCAGAGGACACTATTTAGGTTAAGTCTTCACAGGCCCAGTATCCCTGCAGCTTCAAAAAGCCCAAGGGGTAGATTTCATTAACATACTCATTTTGCAGGTCAGGAATGAGAGGTTCAAAGAGATTAAGCAGCTTTCCCAAGGCCACTCAGCCAATGGGTGGGAGAGCAGGGCCCTCAAAGATTTTTCAAAGTCTGGCTGGTGTCAGTGACGGAACCACAGTTAATTTTTGTTTCGCACGGAGGCATTAAGTCCCTGTACTACTTTGCGAGATAGCTCCACTCCTGATTAAATCAAGGAAAGCCTCATTTTGTTTCTAATATATCTTTAAAAGTTCTCTAACACCATGCTAATCTCCTTTTCTAACAAGGGAGAACAGTATCCAGCTAGAATTTAATCACATTGTTTCATTTTCTTTGTATTTATTTTGATGTGATGTCCCATTGATGTAGTGATATAAATGCTCTTTAAAAATATATTTAAATGGGGGCCAGAAGATGGCGTAGTGGTTACATTGCTGGACTCCCACATGGCCGACTGAGACTTGAAAATCGTGCCAGGCATGTGCACGTGCGTGCCGAAGATCCCAGGAGGAGAGTGAAGAAGGAATTGCAGAGTGGCCATTCCCTCTGAATGATTGCACATTTTCCCTCTCATTGTCTCTCTCTCTCTCTCTCTCTCTCTCTCTCTCTCTCTCTCTCTGGTGAGCACATGCTCCCTATGGCAAAAATCTCTCTCTCTCTCTCTTTTTTTTTTCAGTAGAGCCAGTAGGTGTCATGGTGGTTGGGCCACTGGTTTTCCACATGGCTGGCAGTTTGGGCCTGAGCCCCAGTGGCTTGAAAGTCACTCCCAATGCATGTATGCCCCAAATCCCAGGAGGAGAATAGAGGAGAAGGGATTCTGGTGAGAAGGGAGTGTGGTGTAGCCATCTTCCCAGGGGGGGATTTCTCACTTCCCTTCTCTCTCTGTCTCTCTCTGTTTTCCCTGTTTTGGAGCCAGCTGGCGGTGTGGTAGTTAAGGCAGCTGGATGCTGCATGGCCCACCACGAGGTTAAGTCCCAAATCTGGCAGCTTAGAAACACCCTGGGCACGTGTGCATGCATGCTCAAAATCCCGAAAGGAGGGAGAGATGGAAAAGAAGGAATTGTAGTGTGACTATTCCCCACGGGGGGCGGGGGGGGGGGGTGCTTTCTCACTTTTTCCCCTCTGTGGTGCACATGCACCCTTTGGCAAAATTTTAAAATATATATGTGTATATTTAAGTTATTAAAATAAGTCGATGTACAAAAAAAATTTAAGTAAAAATTAAGTGTGGTTAGTTCATTGAAATGGCAAAAACTGTGAGATTTGGGTTTTCAAGATCAGGAACTCTGCATGTAATAAATAGGAACTTAAGACTCAGAGCCGGAATCCCCCTCCTGGCCTCTTCAGTACTGAGGAAACGGCCGCCTCTCTCTTCCTTTTCTGGCAGGGACCTTGGAAGCCTCACAGCCCAGTCAAGTTAATGCCATAAACTCAGCCTTTCCATCATGCAGTTTATTCTCCTAGACTTCTTCATTTCAAGGGGGATTTCCATCTCCTTTTGCAGAACAAAAGTGCCCTGACTATATTTTTCCCCAAACAAATGAAAGCAGCCAACTTTCCCCTCAGATGCAATTAAATGGCTGCTGCTTTGCTAGGGCGGTTTATTAAAGGTCTAGGAAGATGCTAGTCCTCGAGCCAGCAGGTGGTTAAGCTTCAGATCTTTGTGTACTTACAGAATTATTTTATTTTAACTTTATTTATGTATTTGTTTTTATTTGACCAGAGAGGGACAGAGTGAGCGAGAGAGATGAGACAGAGAGAGAGAGAGAGACAAAGAGAGAAAGTAAGAAAGCAAACTGCCAAGTCCGGGACTCAACTGTGGTCAGTCATGTGGAAATCCAGTGCCCTTAACCACCACATCACCTGCCAGCCCCAGCCAGCTGGTGGTTAAGGCAGTTGGATTGCACATGGCCACTGTGGAATCAAACCCAGTTTGAGTCCCAGACCGGGCAGTTTGAGAAATAGCCCGGATGTCTATACCCAAAATCCTAAAAATACTTAGCTCATCAAGTTAAATAGGTTCATCCATATAGACTGCTTGTTAATGCTCAACAGAAGAAAGCTACTTTTACCAACAGTGTTATTGTTATTATTGTTAGTTTAAGAGAGAGTTTTGCTATAGGGCACGCACCCTGCCAGAGAGACAGAAAGAAACAGAGAGAAAGAAAGTGAGAAATCACTCCCTACTGGGGGATGGCCATGTCTCAATTCCTTCTCCTCCATTCTCCTCCTGGATTTTGGGCATGCATGCACATGCGCCTGGCATGATTTTCAAGCCACCAAATCCAGGACTTGAACCATGGTCATGTGGGAGTCCAGCACCTAACCATCATTCCACCTGCTGGCCTTGTTATCATTATTAAAATCTGTATTCAGTAGGATAAGTTGGTAGAAAAAACAATGGATTTGGCTGAAGAGCCTCATCCAGGCTCTGAACCTTGGGCAAGTCCTGCTCCTACTCTTGTCGACTTCATTTTCCTTACCTATGAATCCAGGCACATAATACCTCCCCTGCAAACTTCACGGCATCACTCCACAAGTTTCATGAGCATCTGCTATGTGCAGGGTAATCACCACAGGGGGAGTGTCGCCATAGTCGTCCTTTAACACACAGCCAGTTGGCCATCCAGAGTCGGTGAAGAGCAGAGCTGGGATTTCATCTGGTTCTCCTTGGCCTCAAAGTCTGTGTCCTTTCCTTTAGGTCATAGTGTTCAGAAGGGCAAATAGGAGCTAGAAATAAAAATGCTCGCCGGGCTGAAGAGCCCTGGGAAGGTAAGGATTTAATTGTTAGCAACAATAGCATTTCTTCCATGGAAAACTTCACTGGGAGGAAAGCAAGAAGCTTTGGATTTTTTTTTGTTTTGTTTTGAGTTTTTGTTTTGTGTTGTTTTGCCATAGGGTGTGTGCACGCACCAGAGAGACAGAAAATAAGAAATCACCCCAGGGAGGATGGCCACACCACAATTCTTTCTCCTCCATTCTCCTCTCAGGATCTTGGGGATGCAAACATATGTACCCAGCATGATTTTCAAGTTGCCAAGTCTGGGACTCAATCCACAGTTGACCACGTTGGAGTCCAGCTCCTTAACCACTACGCCACCTTTGGCCCCAACTTCAGAGATCTTTTTCACTTTTTCTATCCTCAAGATAACCCATGAGAATCTTAGGTTGATATTATTTATTTATTTTAAATAATAATTTATTTTATTTTATTTATTTATTATTATTTAATTTGACCAGAGAGACATAGAAACAGAGGGAGAGTGAGAGTGAGAAAGCAAGCTGCCAGGTCCAGTATTTGAACTGTGGTCAGTCATGTGGAAGTCCAGGGTCTTAACCACACCACCTGCTGGCCCCAGATTATTATCTATGGGGGCCAACAGGTGGCATGGCCAACCGTGGTTTGAGTTCCAGATCTGGCAGTTTGCTTTCTCACTCCCCCCCCCACCCCCCACCCCCGTGAGCGCATGTGCCCTATAGCAAATTAAAAAGTGGGGACCAGCAGGTGGCATGGTGGTTACGGGCACTGGAGTCCTACATGGCCAACGGCGAATGGAGTCCCAGACCTGGTGGCTTGCTTTCTCACTTTCTCTCTCTCTCTCTCTCCACTGTGTGCACACACTCACACTCTGTCCCTTGCTAGTCAGAATTAAAATAAATAAATAATTAAAATGAATAAATAAAGTTAAATAAAATAATTATTAAACAATTAGTAAATTTTAAAAATATTATTTACCCAGAATTTCTCCTACTCTTGAAGAAATAACTGAGTAAAAGTAGCAGGGATCCAGCCAGCCTACTTGCCTCAGTTGAAGAAGCTGATTAGAAAAGGTTTTTGAGGGACCAGCAGTTAGCGTAATGGCTATGTCGCTGAATTCCCATGTAGCCAACAACGGTTCACGTCCCGGACCCGGTGGCTTAAACTCACGCCGGGCGCGTGTGCGTGCGTGACCAAGATCCCAAGAGGAGAATGGAGGAGAAGGGATTGCGGCCTGGCCATTCCCCTGGGGGGTGATGTCTTGCTTTCTATCTCTGTCTCTCTCTGTCTTTCTGGCAAGCGCATGCACCTTATAACAAAAACTTCTCCAAAAAAAAAAAAAAAAAAGAAAGAAAGAAAAGGTTTTTGAAGCTATAATTAATTTAGCATGCTATTTTCTTTCTTTCTTTTTTTTGGAGAGGTTTCTTATTTTTTTTGTTTGTTTGTTTGTTTGTTTGTTTTGGTATAGGGCGCTTGCGCTCGCCAGACAGACAGAGAGACAGAGAGACAGAAAACGAGAAATCACACACACACACACCCCCCCAGGGCGGATGGCCACGCTGCAATCCCTTCTCCTCCATTCTCCTCTCGGGATCTTGGGCACGCACGCACACGCGCTGAGAGTGTTTTAAGCCACCGGGTCCAGGACGCGAACTGCGGTTGACTACATGGGAGTCCAGCGACATAGCCATTACGCTAACTGCTGGTCCCTTAGCATGCTATTTTCAAAAAAGGAAAAAACAAACAAACAAACCAAAAAAACTAACCCGGTAACTTGGATGTCAGCTCTCTGGCCAATTCAACTGAGAGCTGGAAAGTAGAGAAGCAGAATGACTACAGGGTGCTGTGGTATGAGCTTGCACAGTGCAGTGGCACGGAGGTGTGCCATTGTTTGAAAGATGGAGGGCTAGCCCCCTACCCCCCCCCCCCCCCCCGAAAAAAAAAAAAGATAAGAAAAGAAAAAGGACCCAGTGTCATAGCCTAGTAGTTAAGGGAGTCAGACATCTCATAGCCAACTACAATTCAAGTCCCGATCCTGGAGGCATGCCAGGCCTGTCCTGTGCATGCCCCAGAGCCTGACAGGTTGGAGAAATGGAGGTGTGGCATGACCACGCCCCATTGGGAGTATTTTTGTTTTGTTTTGTTTCTCATTCTCTTCAGTACACCACCCTCTGGCAAAAATGAATGAATGAATGAATAAGGAAAGGAAAGGAAAGAAGCAGAGAGGAGAGGAGAGGAGAGGAGAGGAGAGGAGAGGAGAGGAGAGGAGAGGAGAGGGGAGGGGAGGGGAGGGGAGGAGAGGAAAGAAGGAAAGGAAAGGAAAGGAAAGGAAAGGAAAGGAAAGGAAAGGAAAGGAAAGGAAAGGAAAGGAAAGGAAAGGAAAGGAAAAGAAAGGAAAGGAAAGGAAAGATGATGGAAAAAGTTTTCATCTTAGGACAGTCAGGTGATGTGGTGGTTAATGCAGCTTGATCCCGTATGTCTGAATTCGCTGCTCGAGTTCCTGACCCAGCAGCTGGGCATGGCAGTGTGTGTGCCCAAATTCCCAAGAGGAGAAGGGATTGCAACGTGGTTATCCCGTTTGGGGACCTGGAAGAGTGGTTGCCTTCTGACTCTCTCTCTCTCCTGTGCAAACCACATGTGCCCTATAGCAAATAAATAAATTAAAAATTTAGAAAAGGGAAAGCATTTGTAGCTATCCACAATTAACATGGGAGGAGGTGGGTGGGGAAACTGACCTGGTAATCTCAAACCTAGCTTGCTATAACCTGATGCAAAGTGAGTTGGTGTTCCTTGAGGTCAGGGACTAGAGCTGCTTCATAAGTTTCTCTCAAGTGCCTGGCACAGGGTCAAGCATCCAGTGGGAACTTTGGAAATATTAGTGTAGTGAGGGAGTCTGGGCACTGGCAAAATCCCGTAGTTGGCTGACATCAAAGTTCAGCAACTCCCTGAATCTGAATTTGGTTTCAGCAATCTCAAACCTATGGCCTCAGAAGAGCTTTGAAGTTCAAGTATCTCATGGCAAACATCTCAGGACTTGAGCTTGTCATTCTCCCTATTTACTTATTTTCAAGTTTGTTTATTTACCATTGCTATGAGCAAGTGAGACACACACAGTACCCCCTGCAGGGTCTTGATGCCACAATCCAGCCCATGCGTGGGTCAGCCTGGATCACAGGTACACACGTACCTACGGTACTTGGGGAGGTCTCCAGACCTACATCTGGTACCATCTCATGTGGGTCAGCCTTGCAGAATGTTCCGTCTTGCCCTGTCCAACTCCCATTCTCCCTGTTTTTCTTTTCTTTTCTTTTTTTTCTTTTAAGAGATTTTTCTATAGGGCACGTGTACTCTCTGGAGAGACAGAGAGACCCAGAGAGACAGCGAGAAATCACCCCCCACCCCTGGAAGAGGGATGGTCACACCATAATCCCTTCTCCATTCTCCTTTTTAGGATTTTGGGCACATACGTCCAGCTTGAGTTGCAAGCTGCCAGTGATATAACCATTATGCCATCTGCTGGTCTCTGTTTTGTTTTGTGTTTTAAGAGAGCTTTTTGGTACAGGGCATGTGCACTCACTGGAGAGACAAAGAGAAAGTGAGAAATCATCTCCCAGGGGATGGCCACACTGCAATCCCTTTTCCATTCTTGGGATTTGGGGCACGCACACACATGTCCCATGGCAAGAGTTTCAAGACACCAGGTCCAAGACTTGAATTGCAATCAGCCAAGTGGGAGTTCAGTGCCTTAACCACTATGCCACCTGCATTATCCCTGTTTAAAATAACTGATACCTTTGGAAATAACCATCCTACTGGTTTCAACCTCTCTCATCTCCCATTTAGGTTACTGAGAGTTTTAGCTTCAGCTCATCCAAAGTTTCAAATAATATAAGAGATTATTTCCTTAACCAGGGTGTTCCACCACTGCTCCCTCCCATTCTGGAAAACAGGATTCTCAATGCCTTGCTCTCTGTCTCTATTCAAGCTCAAACTAGAAAACAATAACAATAATAATAAATAAAGTTAAATAAAATAATTCTTAAAAAAAAAAAAAAAAAAAAGAGCCATGGATAGTTTAGAAGCTAAACTAAATTCTTGCAAGAAAAAGGCAACCTATTCCCCTGAGCAGTGACCTGCAGGAGGGCAGTCTCGCTCCTTTGCCATTCATTCTTCCCGAAGGCAGTGTTTTGTACGGATGAAGCAAGAGAGCTGTTAGCTTGCTTTTCGGCAGCCTAAGGCATTTCTTGTTTTGTGGAAACTTCAGTCAGTTCTGGCATTCACATGGGTTCTCCCAGTGTATCTTTACATTATCTTCTCTCTACATGTCTGTCTCTATGTCCAAGTTCCCTCACGCCTTAAAAAAAATAAAAAAATAAAAAAAAAATAAAAAAGAAAAGAAAAGAAAAAAGAAACTTGTACTTTAATTCCAACTTCTATTAACTTTTTAAAAAGTTGCCATAGAGTGCATACGTTTTCCAGAGACAGAGAAAGTGGAAACACCCCCAGTGGGGCATGGTCAATGCTATAGTCTTTTCCCCTCTGTTTCTTCATCTCGTTAGGATTTGGAGCATACTCACACTGCGGCCTTATGTTTCTCAAGACACTGGGGCTGAGACTTGAACCGCAGTTGGCCATGTGGGATCTGGTTCCTTTACCTCAACACTAGGGGACCAGCTGGCAAATCCCCCTTTCTTCTTTTTTTTTCCCCCTTTCTTTTTAGAGAGAGAGATTTTTGCTATAAGGCACGTATGCTTGCTGGAGAGACAGAGAGACAGAGAGAAATCAACCCCCAGGGAGGATGACCATGCCACAGTCCCTACTCCTCCATTCTCCTCTAGGGATTTTAGGCACACACACATGTGTTTTAAGCCACCAGGTTCGGGACTCAAACTGCGGTTGACTACATGGGAGTTCAGCAACATAAATATTATGCCATCTGTTGGTCCCAGTCTAATTCCCATTTCTAACGACACCAGTAACAGTGGATTCTGGCCCAGCTTGATGACCTCATTTTTAATTTGATGGCCTTTACAAGAACCCTGCATGTGGGCCAGTCAATGGTGTAGGTTTTAAGACAGCTGGATCCCACATGACTGACATGGTTCAAGTCCCCGATCTGGCAGCTTGAAAAACACTCTGAGTGTGTGTGTATGCACTCAAAATCTCAAAATCCTAAAAGAAGATAGAAAAAGAAAGGATTGTGGTGTGGCATCCACTCTGGGGGTGAGGGAGCACTTTTTCACTTTCTCTCTCTTCCTGTCTCTCTTGAGGGCATGCACCCTGTGGCAAATTTTAAAAATTTCGAATCCCGGACCTGGCAGCTTAAAATTCATGCCAGGTGCGTGTGCAAGTGTGCCCAAAATCTCAAAAGGAGAATGGAGGAGAAGGGATTGTGGCATGGCCATCCCCCGCTGTGAGGGGATTTCTTGCTTTCCGTCTCTGAAAGAGAGAAAGCTAGCAAGAGCACATGTCCTATAGCAAAAATCTCTCTTAAAAAAAAAAAAAAAAAAAAAAAAACCTGTTTCTAAATAAAGTCACAATTGGAGGTCCCATGGATGAGGACTTAAAGTATTCTTTTGGGTAAGGGAACACAGTTCAGCCCATAACAGGACCTATCGCCTGCACAACTCCGGGGCCAATATCTGCATCACACCCTAAGCAGACCTGAGCAAAGAAAGAGAATGTATTGGGAAGATACCGGTAACTCCTGACACCAAAGGAGAACTTAGGCAATCAGGCCTCAGGAGAGTCAGACATAGGGCAGCCCCAGGACAGCTCCTTAGGGCCTGCCTCTAGAGGACCCTGCTCCAATGCCCTTCATGCCACTGTCCCTTTTCTCAGGACACAAATTCTTGGAAAGCCAGTTGGATTGGCCCGTGTTGGAGCCAGGACTTATCTGGAGGCATGTGAATGAGATAGTGAGGGACAATCTTCCTGTGGTCTTCCTGTGGGAGAGGCAGTTACCTAAATGAAAGAAAGTGGGGGCTCTTCCTAACAATGGGAGGAGGAATGTATCGTGCAAGTGAAACCAAAGGTGTTTGCCATGCATTGCATTGTAATCCACTGAGAAAGACTTCCAGTTCAGGCACTTAAAGGAGCCATTTAGTCATCTGGAAAATGCTCAGTTGTGGAAAAAAAACAGGATTGTGTGGTAAAAAGAGCACTCGGGGTGGAATCAGGAGAGCAGGTTTTGTTTTGCTTTTTAAACTATTTGCAGATGGTATAATTCTATGCTAGAAACTGAACAGAAACAGCTGAAATGCATTTGGAAACAAGAAAGTTTAACCAAGTATTGAGTTACTAATTGGAAATAAAAATAATGCAATATGAATCGATTAGGAAAAAAGTATAACAACAAAAGATGTTATTCAACTTAGCTAAAAAGGGGATTTGCAAAAAAGTAAACTCAGCAAGAAATGCAGAGTCTCTATGGAGGAAAAGCACCGGGGCCCAGCCGGGTGGTGTGTGCTGTTGAGACACTATTCCTCCCAAGGTGGCGGGAACACATGGGAAGGCCAGAGTTAGAGTTCCAGCCCAACCTATAAACATCAGGCATGGCTGTGTGCACCATTAGGCCCAGCTGGGAGACTGAGGGACAAGGATCAGAACACCGTGAGACCCTGTCTTTGAAAAAGAAGAAAAATGGGGTCAGCAGGTTGCACAGTGATTAAGGTGCTGAACTCCCACATGGCCAGCCATGGTTTGAGACCCAGACTTGGCTGTTTGAGACTCTCACTGGGCGCAAGTGCAAACGTACCTGAGAGGAGAATGGAGAAGGGATTGAGGTGTGGCCATTCTTCCTGGGGAGTGATTTCTCATTTTCTCTCTCTCTGTCTCTCTAGCAAGCACGAATGCCCTATAGCAAAATTTCTATGTCTCTCTAAAAAAAAAAAAAAAAAAAAAAAAAAAGAAAAGAAAAGAAAGGAAGGAAAAAAGAAAGAGAGAAAAAGAAAAAGAAAAAGAAGAAAAATAAATAAAAGAAAAAAGTTCACATTTTTTGGAAGCCTAAAAGATGAAGAATGAGAAGATAAGGAAATAACAAAGATATCGCTTCTCCCTAAATAATTTGAATAATTCAGTGAGAAATCTCAAAAACTAACCTGACCCAGTCAAAGTCTTAATTACATTTTTAAATTTGAAAGTATGAGTCTAAAATTCATAGGAAGAGTCTTTGTGGTTAGATGTCAAATCCTCATAGCCAACAACATAGCTTGCTCCCCAGTTTTTGATTCTGGCTCTGTTTTTTCATGATCTGTGAGATTTGGGCAAGTAGAAATAGAGTATTGTCAAAAAGTCCATGGAAATGCATATTATAAAAATAAACTAAGCATGTACTTAAAAAATATTTGTACTCAAACTCATACTTTAATTCCATCTTTCCATGTATTTTTTGTCTTGTTTATTCTTTTTAGAATTTTGCCAGGGACCAGCAGTTAATGTTGTAGCTATGCGCTGGACTCCCACGTAGTCGACTGCAGTTCAAGTCCTGGACCCAGTGGCTTAAACTCATGCTGGGTGCATGTGCGTGTGTGCCCAAGATCCCTAGAGGAGAATGGAGGAGAAGGGATTGCAGCGTGGCCATCCCCCCTGGGGGGGGTGATTTCTCACTTTCTGTCTCTCTGTCTCTCTCTGTCTTTCTGGCGAGCGCACGCGCCCTATAGCAAAAACCTCTTCAATAAATAAATAAATAAATAAAAATGAATTTTAAAAATCCAAAACAGAATAATGTCATCGAATTTACTCAACTGTCACATTAAGGGCCTAATGAACCCCAAGTATGAGTCCCGCCTGACTCACAGACTCTGGTAATGAGTCAATGAAAAGACAGAGCCAAAGTCACCTCGCCCCCACCGCCAGTGCCCCACCCACTGCAAGGAGTCTGACCAAGGAAGTCATTCTACTAAGACTGCTAGCCTTCAGTTAGTCAGGAGGAAACAGCTATAAATAGCCTGTCAATAATATATGCATAGAATGAATAGAGTGCTCCCACATTCACTTCTTCATTTCATCCGTATAAGTCCGTGACGGGACTTAAGACAGTTATTTTATGGAGGGAACTGAGTCTCGGGGGTCCTGTAATGTATTCAAATTAGTCAGTGACAGAGGAGAAAACAAGTGTTATAACTTCAAATCCCGGGCTATGGACCCTTCTCTTCTTCTCTCCCTCTTTCTCTCTTTCCCCCCTTTTCCCTCAGTCCCTTTTTTTTTTTTTTTTTTTTTCTTTTTTTGGAGAGGTTTTTGCTATAGGGCGCGTGCGCTCGCCAGACAGACAGAGAGAGACAGAGAGATAGAAAGCAGGAAATCACCCCCCGGGGGGGATGGCCACGCCGCAATCCCTTCTCCTCCATTCTCCTCTCGGGATCTTGGGCACGCACGCACACGCGCCTGGCGTGAGTTTAAGCCGCCGGGTCCGGGACTCGAACCGCGGTCGACTACGTGGGAGTCCAGCGACATAGCCATTACGCTAACTGCTGGTCCCCACCTTTTTTTAAAAATAATTATTTTATTTAATTTTATTTATTGTTATTATTTTTTAATTTGCTATAGGGCATGTGAACTCACAAGACAGAGACAGAGGGAGAAAGAGAGACAGGAAAGTGAGACGTGAGCCACCAGGCTCAGGACTCGAATTGTGGTTGCCCTGTGGGAGTCCAGTAGCCTTAACTACCATGCCCTCTGGTGACCCTCTTCTTTTCACTTTCTCTTCTTCTTTCTCCTGACATCTTTCCCTTTTCTCTCCCTCCTTCCTCTCACTGCTTCCTCCTTACTTTCTAATCCCTAAGTGTTTGTCAATTCTTACAGTGGGCCCAGCCTTAGGCTTGGAACTGGGGATTCAAAGATAAATGCGATGTAATCACTGCTCTGAAAGAACACAGCAGGGGGAAAACAGATGTATCCAGAGCTAAAAATGGATACCCGAGGCTCGGCAGCAGGAGAGAAGACATTAACTGGGCCTGGAAGAGTCAGTAGCACCAGGAGACACAAGTCATTGAGACTGGAAGGGCAGTCTAGGTGGGGGGAACAGAGGGAACAAATGCTTTAGAGGTCGCCGATGAGGAGGGGTTGGGGAGAAGTCCTGGTGTCTGAGAAAGAGGTTGAGCTAAATCCGATGGGCCAAGGAGGGCCTTGGGGGCTGTGCTCAGGAGTTTTTGAGGAGAATGGGAGTCACCAAGGAACTTTAAGCATGGAAATGACAGGATTATATGTTTGTAAGAAAGGTAATGTGGAGTCCTTTGCATGGTGGGTGATTAGGATGTGACGAAACTGGAGGCCCTGAGACCAGTTAGGAGGCCGTTGGAACAGTCCAGGCCAAGTCAGATTTGGGGCAATGGAGAGGGTGAGGAGGGAGCTATTTCATAAAACAGCTAGGAGATAGAATTGATAGGACTTGGCCATGGAGGTACCTACAGGGTGCCAGAGAACAATCATGAAGGGATAGTGCCAGTTCATCTCTCCCCAACGTTGTGTGTCCTTACCACCTATTCCTTTCAGAGGTTATACTGATACTTATAAATCATCTCTCTCTGAAGCTACTTTCTTAAAAATGGCTCTCAATCTTCCTGATTGTTTTAAAATTTAAGTTTATTGAACCAGCAGGTGGCACAGAGGTTAAGGCACTGAATCCTGTGTGACCAACTGCACGATTTGAGTCCCAGACCTGGTGACTTGGAAAACACGCTGGGTGCCTGTGCGTGCATACCCAAAATCCTGAGAGGAGAATAGAAGCCATCGCCTCTGTAGGTTGCTTTTCATTTCCCCCTCTCTCTGTCTGTCTCTCTGGCACACACATCCCATAGCAAAAACTAAAACAAAATAAAACAAAATATGAACTTATATAAATATAAGTTTCTTCTATTCCTGAGAGAGAGGGAGGCACCCCAAGTCCACTACAGCACAGTCCTCCCCGACTCTCGCCCACGGCGCTCCAGCAGCTGGGACCACGGGCATGACTGCAGGTATACTGGGTATGTTCAGGTTGACCCAGAATCCACACCCAGGGCCTTCCTATGTGTTTTCAATACCAGACGGCAGCACCCCATCACCTGTATCACTGCAGATGGACCCCTCGTTCTAATTTTAATGGGCGACAACTGATTTTTCTTCCCAGCCTTTGTTTCCCGGTGTGTAGTTCCTCCTTAAACAAGGTCGTGGTGAGTAATGGCCATATGTATACCTTGGGACTTTCCACTCTGGTTACCAATGATTGGACCAGGTGGACACCTGAGCAAGCTGGGTCAATCTGGGATCTTCAAATTAGGACAAAAAGTATGGCTACTGCTCTCTTGAAAGGAGAGTTTAGGGGCCAGCAGGTGGCAATGGTGGTTGAGGCGCTGGACTTCCACATGGCTAACTGTGGCTTGAGTCCTGGGCAATGGCACCTTTTTCTCGCTCTGTCTGGAGAGCATGCATGCCCTATAGCAAATTTAAAAATATAATAATGATAAATAAAATTAAATAATTTTTTTAAAAAGAGGTTTTTGCCTTAGGGCGCATTATACCCTCAGGCAGTAGAAAGAGAACTAGCCTCCTCTCTGACTAGAGATGGCCTCTTCTCATAAGGGCTCTCATTCCATTCATGAGGCTCCACCCTCATGACTTAATTAGCTCTCCAAGGCCCCACCCTGTGGGGCCATCTCACTGGGGTTAGGATCTCAACGTTTGAATTTTTCTGTGACCCAACATTCAGCCCATTGCATAGCCGGTCACAGAGAGAGAGAGAGGGAGAGAGAGAGAGAGAAAGACAGAGACATTTAAAATAAAACACTTGTTTAACAAATATTTATTTAGTGCTCAAAATATGTCAGGCACTGTGAAAGATCCAAGGAAGTCAGTTTTGTTTTTTTTTTTAGTTTTGCCAGAGTGCTTGTGTGCTCACCAGAGGCAGAGAAAGAGAGACAGCGACAGAGACAGAGACAGAAGAGAGAAAGTGAGAAAGCACTTCCCGAGAAAGTGAGAAAGCACATAATCATGTCATGATCCCGTCTCCATTTCTCCCTCCTGTTAGGATTTGGGGCATACATGTGCACATGGCTGGTATGTATTTCAAGCTGCCAGGTCTGGATTACAAACCACGAGGTCAGCCATATGGGATCCAGCTCCTTTAACCACTAGGCCATGGGACCAGCCTGCAAGGCAGCCAGTTTTATGGAACTTAAATGCTAATCCAAATATGTAAGCACATGGCATAATGGTTATGTTGCTGGACTCCCATGTAGTTGACCGCGGTTTAAAACTCACGCCAGGTGCATGTGCATGTGCATGCATGCCCAAAATCCTGAGAAGAGAAAGGATTGCAGAGTGGCCATCCCTTCGGAGGGGTGATTTCTCACTTTATGTCTCTCCATATCTCTCTGTCTCTCTAGCAAGCGCACACACCCTATAGCAAAAATCTCTCTCAAAAAAGAAAAAAAAAAGAGAGAGAGAGATGTGGTCAAACCAGGAAGGACCAACTAACTTTACCGTGAGGGATCAGGAATGAAGAAGGAGCATACGAGTGGAGCTTCAAAGAGAAAGCAGAATTTCTGCAGATGGAGAAGGTGGAACCAGGGCAGTTTCTGTTCGGAAACCAGCATGAGCCAAGGGGGTGGAGGGGTGGTGGCGAGTGACCTCCTGGAGAGCTGAGAGAAGGCTCTGTGGTCAGAGGTCAATTGTGACTTTGGGAAAGTAATGGGACAGGAAATGAAGCTGAAAGGGATCCTGGGGGCAGGTTACAAAAGGTCTCAAAAACCTCATACAACAGAGATACTTACTGTTCATCCAATATTCATCCACCCTCCATGTTTCTAGGTCTTTTGCAGTTGGAGGGGCCCACAGGGCCACTCTCACCAGTGGGCTGGAAGTGGAATGGGTGTCAGTTCTGGGGAAACACGTGAAAGAGCAGGTGTGAGCTTGCCTTTCACTTTCCTGCCCAGCCTGGTGACCAAGGGGGGTCACATGTCCTGAGTGGTTAGCTCCAGGACGGTGGCCCCTCCATCAGTCTGGGTCCATGAGTGATGACGTACAGCACGTACACTGGATACGTACTATAAGACAGAAACTTCTGTTGTATGCAGGTACTAGGTTTGGGGGTTAATTTGTTACTGAAGCATAACCTAGCCTATCCTGATTGATACTACACTAACACACCAATGAATTTTCTAAGGTGAGCATAGCCTGTCTTGGTCTTTTTTGGCAGCTATAACAAAATACCATAGCTTGGGTGACTTTTAAACAACAGAGATTTATTTCCCACAGTTCTGGAGGCTGGAAGTCTGTGAATGGTGTGGTAGCATCGTTGGGTTCTAGTGAGGGCCCTCTTCTGGGTTACAAGCTGCCCACTTCTCATTGTACCCTCATGGTAGAGAGAGAACTAGCCAGCTCTCTGGCTAGCGCTGGCCTCTTCTCATAACGGCACTCATTCCATTCATGAGGCTTCACCCTCATGACTTAATTAGCTCTCCAAGGCCCCATCCTGTATATACCATCTCACTGGGTTAGGGTCTCAACGTTTGAATTTTTCTGTGACTCAACATTCAGCCCAGTGCATAGCCAGGTTTTAAGCAGGTGAGTAACACTGTCACATTTGCCAGACAAATGCCATCATGTTTCTATCCACTCGTAGAAGTGGTGTAACTTTGTCACATTGTAGGAGGGTTTGAGCTTGTCCAGTTTAGCCCCCACTTTTCTTGTCCCCTCCCTACCAAGTATAGTTGCCCAGAGCTTTCTTGTCATCAGTCTACGTGCAGAGCCCCACGTCCTTGGTTTGGGCTATAGGTTTTAGCATGGAGCATTAGGAGGTATCTACCACTTGGAGTAATGGGCCGGGCTCCTATCAATGCTGTGTGGCATGGAAGGGCATCTCTCCAACTGAGCAGACGTCCGGTGAGTTAGTGCTGGTGGAATGGCAGAGTCACCAGCTGCCCTCAGAGGATTGATGTGCAGAGGTGAACTTGGTGCAGGCAACAGGAGGTTCCCTATTTGGTCACGTCTGAGCAATCTGTGGCGATGACTCAGGTCTCGCCCTGCGCCTTGGTGCTCAAACAACGTCCCTTGAAGCCCTCTTTACTAGTTCATGTCTCTACTCAAATTTGGGTCTTCCTTCTTGGCAAACTGCCCCAGATCAACCCCCAGGCTTCAGGGCCCTTGTGGAAACTCTCTTCACCTTCTTCTCTCCCTCATCCTCTGGCCTCTTTATAATTTTAAGGAAATCCTTCCACCTTTCTTGGTGTCCTCTGTACTTCCTTCTTTCTTTTAGTTCCTCTGTTCTTGTTTTTTTTTTTTTTTTTTTTTTTCTTTTTCCCCAGAGTAAATCAAATGTATATACTCACAGAGAGATAGAAAGAGGTAACGTGAGAAAACAGCCCCCAACCTCATGGGGGACAGTCACGCTGCAATCCCTTCTCCTCTGTTTTTCCTTCCAGGAGTTTGGGCATGCACACAGATGTGCCTGGTGTGTTTCTTCAGACTGCCTGGTTAGACCGTGTGGAACCAGCTGCCTGACCAAAGATGAATTATTCTGCCATCCCTTGTGACGAGCATATTGTTGTAGTGTTTACAACATGTGTTTTGTTTCTAGTATAATTATCTTGACTGTTTAATACATACCCATAGCTTAGCATTCAAATGCAACAAAAGGATATACACAGAAAAATCTCCTTCCTGCCCCTGTCTGCCAGTCACCCAGTACTCTTCCAGAGGTGGTCAATGTTACGCGTTTCTTATGTGTCCTTCCCAAATACTTTATGCAAATACTTATTTCCATTCATTCTCCTCCTGTGCTGGCATTTCATACACATTGCTTTGCACTTTTGTTTTTTGGTTTTGTTTTATTTTGTTTTGTTTTGTTTTGTTTTTGAGAGAGAGATTTTCGCTACAGGGCGTGTGCGCTCTCCAGACAGACAGAGAGAGACAGAAAGCGAGAAATCACCCCCCAGGGGGGATGGTCATGCCACAATCCCTTCTCCTTCATTCTCCTCTCGGGATCTTGGGCACGCATGCACACGCGCCCGGCGTGAGTTTTAAGCCACCGGGTCCGGGACACGAACCGCGGTCGACTACGTGGGAGTCCAGCGACATAGCCATTACGCCAACTGCTGGTTCCCTGCACTTTGTTTGTTTTTTTTTTTTTTTAACCTATAGATAGAGCTGGGGAATGCCCCCTTTTTACTGCACAAAGGTTTCCCCATGATTTATTTTTCTTTTTAAAAAATTATTATTTTAACTTTTATTAATTATTATTTTCCAATTTGACCAGAGAGAGAGAGAGCGAGCGAGAGACAGAGGGAAAGTGAGAAAGGAAGCCACCAGGTCTGAGGCTTGAACCGTGGTTGACCATGTGGGAATCCAGTCCCTTTAACCACCACGCCGCCAGCTGGCCCTTCCCCATTATTTCCTTACAGTGGAAAAATATTTTACTATATTTAATGTATCATGTTTTATTTAAACAATCTGCTATTGGTGTATATTTAAGCAATTTTCTTCTTCTTCTTCTTCTTCTTCTTTTTTTTTTTTTTTTGCTACTATAAACATTGCTTGAATAACCTTGTAAAATGCCTTTTTATACATGGTTGAGTATATCTCCTGAAAAAATTCCTGGAGGTGGAATTGCTAGATAAAAGAGAATAAAAGGTGTTCTTTTATTGCCCTTTTTTGGTTTGTATCAATTTACACTCTTACTAAACATTTAGAAATTCTGAGGCCTGGGACCAGCAATTAGTGTAATGGCTATGTCACTGGACTCCCATGTAGTCGACTGTGGTTCAAGGCCCAGACCCAGTGGCTTAAACTCATGCCAGACACGTGTGCGTGTGTGTCCCAGATCCCGAGAGGAGAGTGAAAGAGAAGGGATTGTGGTGTGGCCATTCCCCCTGGAGGCTGATTTCTCACTTTTTGTCTCTCTGTCTCTCTCTGTCTTTCTGGTGAGCGCACGCGCCCTATAGCAAAAACCTCTCCAAAAAAAAAAAAGAAAGAAATTCTGAGGCCAGCCTATGGACTAATGATTAAGGAGGATCTCACATGGCTGACCACATGGTTTAAGTCTCAGACCCAGTGCCTTGAAAAACACACCAGGTGCGTGTGCATATATGCCCCAAATCCTGAAAGGAGGGAGAAACGGAGAAGATTATGGTATGACCATCCCTCATGGAGAGAGTGCTTTTTCACCTTCTGTCTCTCTGGCAAGCTTACATACCCTCTGGCAAATTAAAAAGAAAAAAGGAAAAAAAAAAAAAAAGAAATTTGACTTCCCATACAGTGCTCTTCATATATTTCTAGAAAAATCCTTCTTTCATATATTTCTAGAAAAATCCTTCTGGAGCCAACTGAGAATTAATTGGAATGAGAGAGTCTAGAGATATCTATAAGAAAGGTGGAGTATTCTAGGTAAAGTGGGGCTGGGGGAGATTCACTTTCTTTAGGGGTCAAAGAAGGCTTTATTCAATGAGGAACTTGAACGGAGTCTTAAAGAAATCAGGAGCTTGTTAATGGGGAAAAAGGTGAGTGTGGGGGCTGTGAGGTCCTGCTGGTTTTTCTTGGGAATTTAATCTGAAGAGATAATCTTTTCCAAAGAAAACAGTCGTGTGCCTGAGCAGGTACCTTGAAGAATTTTACCTATGAAAATCAGGAACAGGAAGTCATTTGGTAACAATGAAGTAGCCGTGACACATGAATTCTATAGAAAAGGAAACTATAATAACAATAGCAACTACCATTTGTTAAGAGCTACTCTCTGTAGGCACTGAATTAATATTACACAGCCATTTTTGAAATTAATTTCATCCTTACATAACTCTTTGCACAGGCAGTATAAGCTCCAGAGGCAGATGAGGAACTGAGGATCAAGGATGACAAGCAGGCCCAGCCATGGTGGCACAGCAGTAGCCCAGTGCTCTGCAACGCCGAAAGCCACAGAGATGATCAAGGTTCAGTTCCCAGGTTGGCTTGGATATGCTGGACGTGCACATGCGTGTCTGATCCTAGCTGGCTGGACGCTGCGGGAAAGATCATAGCATGAGATGGAACCAGCAGTTGGTGTAATGGCTATATCGCTGAACTCCCATGTAGTCCACCATGGTTCAAGTCCCGGACCCGGTGGCTTACATGGTTCAAGTCCCGGACCCGGTGGCTTAAACTCACGCTGGGCACGTGTGCGTGTGTGCCCAAGATCCTGAAAGAATGGAGGAGAAGGGATTGTGGCGTGGCCATTCCCCCTAGGGGGCAATTTCTCGCTTTCTGTCTCTCTGTCTCTCTCTGTCTTTCTGGCGAGTGCACGCGCCCTATAGCAAAAACCTCTCCAAAAAAAAAAAAAAAAAAGGTTATAGCATGAGATTGTTGAGGGTACTAGCTGCTAGTCTCTATCTTTCAATAAATACATAAACAAAGAAACAAATGAATAGGGCTGGCCCCACGGCTTAGTGGTTAAAGAAGTCGTATCCTATATGGCCGACTATGTGCTTAGTGTCCCATGCTCTGAGGCTTTAGACACCTGCAGGACGCTTGTGTGTGCATGCTCAAAATCCCAACAGGGCAGAGAAATGAGGAGAAAGGCTTGGGGTGTGACCACACCCAATTCGGGACTGCTGTCTCTCTTTCCTACTCTCTTTGTCTGTTCTTTGTTTCCCTCTGGCAGGTGCACATGCCCCCTGGCAAATTAAAAAAATAAAATAAAATAAAATAAAAATAAACAACCTTAAAAAGAAAGAAAAAAAGATGATGAGGAACTTGTCAAGGAAACATAATAAGGCATTAGTAGAACCAATATTTCACAAAGACATGTGCTTTTATTTATTTATTTATTTAAATATTTTGCTGGGACCAGCAGTTAGCGTAATGTCTATGTCGCTGGACTCCCATGTAGTCGACCGCAGTTCCTGTCCCAGATCCGGTGGCTTAAAACTCACGCCAGGCGTGTGTGCGTGCGTGCCCAAGACCCCGAGAGGAGAATGGAGGAGAAGGGATTGTGGCATGGCCATCCCCCCTGGGTGGTGATTTCTCACTTTCTGTCTCTCTGTCTCTCTGTCTGTTTGGCGAGCGTATGCACCCTATAGCAAAAAAACCTCTACAAATTTTTTTTTACTTAACCTTATTTATTTATTTATTTACATTTGACCAGAGAGGGACAGACAGAGAGAGAGAGAGAGAAAGTGAGAAAGTTGGCCACCAGGTCTGGGACATGAATCGCGGTTGGCAATGTGAGAGTCCAGTGCCCTCAACCGCCACGCCACCTACTGGCCCCAACATGTGCTTTCAAAGCCTGCACCCTGACCTGCAGAATAGCCCCCTTTCATGATCTCATTGAACTCTCAAGCACTCTGGGAAAGCCGATATTGGAGATGAAGGGATTACCGCTGAGAAAACCAAGGCTCAGGAGGTTAAATGGCTTGGTCAGAGGAGGTCTGAAGAATATATCATGGCCCAACTGCAGTAGAGCACTCTGGTTGTCACTGCTTCTTGGCAGACTGAGACCACATGGGAGTTAAAGTGCAGGCCCACCCGAAAAGCTGTGTGCAGTGGTGCACGCCTGTGGTCGGGAGCTGCATGGACAGCTGCTTGGGAGGTGGAGGCAAAAGGATCACAACAAAGCAAGAACCTGTCTTTACAAAATAAAAATAAAATTATATAATACACACACACACACACACACACACACACACACACACATATATATATACCAACATGGAAAAATGTTTGCTAAATAATGTAGCGAGGAGGAAAAAAAAGCTGTGTGTATAGTTATTTAAATGTGATGATCACAGTTATGTGAAAATAGAAGTATCTGTGGGTGTGCTGACTACCCATGCGGAATATTCTAGGGCAGTCCTGGGTTTAAAGTTTCTGAGTGTTGTCAGTCCTACATTAGGTGTTATGCCCTGATTTTTACAAATTTGGGGAAATGTGGCTACTTTCCTTAAGGCTAAAGATTGTATTGAAGACATTTAAGTAGTTACTGTGTTTTTTAAAATATAAAACTCAGAAAAACTAGGGGGTGATATCCAATACAAATCTAGAAGATTAAGGAAGCAAATGTTTTGAGAAGGTATCTTAACCTTACTAATTACTGTAAATTGATATCAATGTCTTGCCTATTCATTAAAAGGCTACTCCTGTCATTGGATTTCTGTGGTGATTGTTTTTTAAAGGTTAGCCTTGACCAACTCCATTATAATTTCTTTTTTTCCTAGCAGCACAAGAGAGGCGGCCCATTCATTTCAGATAGTGAAAGTAACAGACATCAATTGGTTGTTATAGAAAAGTTATTTGGGATTCCTTTATTTGATCATCTGTTCATCTTGCCTTCATGTTAGTTCTACACCTCATTCATTCCATCCATCCATCCATCCATCCATCCATCCATCCTTTCATCCATCCGCCCATTCATCTATCTATCCATCCATCCATCCATCCATCCTTTCATCCATCCATTCATCCATCCGCCCATTCATCTATCTATCCATCCATCCATCCATCCATCCATTCATCTTTCCATCCATCCATCCATCCATCCATCCATCCATCCATCTATCCATCCAGCTGTCCAGCCTGCCAGCCAGCCTTCACTAGTCTCCTATCATGTATCAAGTCCTGTACTGAAAACTAAGAACACATAGCAAACGAGACTTAGCCCCTGCCCGTGTCTGGGTCACTGGTAGAGTTAGAAACACAAACGGGTACTCATAGCACAGAGTGCTCAGTGCATTTCAATTCAATTCGGAAAGTGTGTACTGAGGTCTGCTCTGCCCAGGGAACCAGGATGGGGATACTCTCACTGGCAGCAGAGAAGGAGACATCTGGCCCTACCCTCAGGGAACTTGCTATCTATTGAAGAGACAGTAAAGAAAACAATAACTAAATCATTACGGATAACCATCACTTACAAGGAAATTAGTGGAGTTCTGGGCTGACGAATAATGAGACAGGGGAGCCCATTTCAGCAGAATGGTGCAGAACATGCTATGACAAAGGCATTTATAGTGGACTCTGGGGCCACAGAGGGTCAGGGAAGGCTTTCAAAGGAGGGCCCCTGAGACTGAGTCTGAAAAGATAGGGAAGAGGTAAGCAGGGAGAAAATGTCAAGATGGGTCGCCCCAAGAGAGAACCGGGGAACCAAGGTTTGGAAATAACCAGGTGACAGAAAGCATGGCCTGCTGGGGAACCAGCAGGTAACCTAGTGACACGGGGTACAGAGTTCAGGCCTGAAGGGGACAAATGAGGCTGGAGAGATAAAGCAAGGCTATATGTGTGTGGCAGCCAGTACTGGGCCAAAGAAGCTTGGGATTTGTCTGGGTGGTGGCGTGTAGAGTGTACCAAGCTGTGGCCCTTGGCACTTAAGGTTCCCAGAGCCTTCATGGCTCTCATGAAGCCAGACTGCATGGATTTCATTTTATGCTGTGACCAAGTTGTACATTTTAAAAGAGGTGTCATAGGATCGGTAGTGTTTAAAGTGCTGAACTCCCATATGTTCCACTGTGGTTCGAGTCCCAGACTCACCAATATATTTATATATATTGGTTTGAAACTCACACCTGGTGCGTGTGCGTGCATGCCCAAAATCCCAGGCAGAGAATGGATGAGAAGGGATTGTGGTGTGGCCATCCCCTCTGGGGGATGATTTCTTACTTTCTCTCTCTCCATCTCTCTGGCACACATGCTCTATGGCAAAAATCTCTCTTACAGAAAGAAAAGGTGTCACAGGTTGCCCGCTGAAGATATAGCAGTTTCTCTTTTCCAGCTCCAGAGAAAACTGGGCTTGGCAGTTTTCTTGGGGTGCTTCACCATTAACTACCTTCAGGCTGCTCTTTGTTCCTAAAGAAAGATCTCCCTAAAGGGCATCTGAAACAAGTAAGATGGTGGTCAGGGTCTCTAAGGAGCAAATCTACAAATGAATTTTAACTCAGGTTGCTGACCAGCTGAGACCTTGAAGAAGGGCTGTGTGGGAAACCAAGCAGAGCTGGGCTAAGGCGAGAGGAGCTGGGCAGCTCCCCAAGATCCCAAGTCCCTGCCCAGGGACCTGCATCTGCTGGGTGGTCTATCTGAGGTCAAGACCGTGCTACAGTGCAAGCATGACTCCAGATCATCTGTGGGGGTGGAGGTGGTGTGTGAGTTGACCCCTCCTGCGAGGCTGCTTCTACCTCAGAGTTTGGGGAACACTCAGGAGAGAAAAGCTCTATCAGGGAGACACCATGCTTCTTGCCAATCAGGTCTTGGGTTTCCCAAGTTGGTGAATTTAAGAAAAAGTGAAATGATCACATTGGCACCATGAGTGTTTGAAGACATTATTATAAATTACAGATATAAAATAAGACAACCCAGAATGAATTGACCTAAAGGCTAATTTTTCAAAAAGTTTATTTACTTATTTCATCTACGAGTAAGGTGTGTGTATGTGTGTGTGTGTGTGTGTGTGTGTGTGTTTGTGTGTATAATTTATGCATATATATGGAACAGCAACTCCAGCAGTATTTTCACACCACCATACAGCTTCGATATCCCTGGATCACAGACACTCAAGTCCCTGGTGTAGTCACTTATTTTTTCCATGAGTAAGTCATATGTTTATAATTTATATATATATTGGGTCATCAGAAGAGTCATGATGTATTTTTTTCTGTTTGTCTATGCAAAAATGCTGCATGACTTTTTTGACAAGATATAGAACACCAACAGGGTTTTCGACCACAATCCCAGCTTCAGTATCCCTGGACCATAGGCACTCATGATCTGGAGTGTTCAGGGAAGTCTGTGGATGTGAACCTGGAACCTTCCCAAGTTGGTCAGCCTCGCAGAACTGAACTCTGCACTACCACTGCATCACCATCTGTTCCCTAGGGCTAATGTTCGAAAGGACAGTTTACTGGACCTTAGGGAAGAAATGCTCTCTGGCTTTTCTTTGGGGGAGGAAGTATGACTGGGGCCAGTGCAACACAGCCAGGGGCTTCCAACTGGTTTTATGCCACAGGGATAATCCCTCTTCTAGGTATTTATTTCCAGCTTCCCAGTTTGTGGAGAAGACAATGGAAGCTCCGGAGAGAGTGACTTTTCTGGAGTCATTTGCAAGGTAGAGCAGGACAGAGGAACCTGGGCATCCTAACTCCCTGGGCTAGGTTATTTGGACTCCAACAAAGTACTGCTTCTGTTGGAGACAGTGGTGAGGAGAAAGGGGTGGGGGGAAGGCAAGAAATAGGGAAAAGAAAGAATGAAAGAATAAGAAGGAAAAGAAAGGGCAAAGCAGAAGATTGGAAAAGAGGAGAAGGGAGATCAACTTTGGACTAAAGCCGTAAAAATCAGCTGTTATTCTTCTGTTTGGTTGGTTTCTCCAAATTCCAAAGAAGGTAATGCATTGCTGGCCGGATTTCAACTCCAAGACACAACATTTGAAAAGCCCATTGTTCCACATTGTGATAATGTAAATGGCGCAGTCCAGTATACAAAGTACCGCCTCTCCCACCCCACTGGTGACCTGCGGGGACAACTGAATGCCTTCTGGTCCGCTGAGTCCAGAAGAGTGGGGTTGGGCTTTCAGAAACAGCTGGGCTGATTCATCCAGAACAAAAGCCAGCTCTTCCTGCTAAATCCCTGGCAGGCACGGCTGTGAGGCCAGAGAACCCTGTGCCCCTCCACGGAAAACGTCTTCCTGATTCATCTCCAGCAGTGTCAGTTTCCTGCGTGAGGGCCTTTGACAGCTTCCCAGTGCCAATCCCTTCAGCCTGGCCTGCTCCCAGCCCCACATGAGAGGCAGAGGCTCTGAAGAAATCAGGTTTCTAGTCCCAGCCCTGCCATCTCCCACCTGTGCCATGTAAACTAATGTCTTTACCTCCTGAGCCTCAGCGTCTCCATCTGTGACCTCGGTGTGAGAGTAGCTCCAGTCTGAGGGATTCAGTGTTAGATTTGAAGGAGATAATGCCTAGAGCAGGAACCTGGGGGTAATTCTGTCCTGGTTCACATAAGCCCAATGCAGAGAGAGAGAGAGAGTGAGAAAGTAAGCTGCCAGATCTGGGACTTGAACTGTGGTTGAGCATGTGGGAGTCCAGCATCTTAACCACCAATAATGAGGCTGGCTACTTGCCAGCCTCATTATTATTATTTTTTAATTTGCTATAGGGCACATGCGCTCACTAGAGAGAGAGAGGAAGAGAAAGAGCAACAGAGAGAGAGCGCAAGAAAGCAAGCTGCCAGATCCAGGACTCCAGTCATGGTCGGCCCTGTGGGAATCCAGTGTCCTAACCACCATGCCACCTGCTGGCCCCTGCAACTTCTCTTAAAACAATCTTACCTTTTGGGACCAGCAGTTAGTGGTCGCTATGTCGCTGAACTCCCATGTAGACGACCGTGGTTCGAGTCCTAGACCCAGTGGCCATCCCCCCTGGGGGGTGATTTCTTGCTTTCTATCCTTCTCTCTCTCTCTCTCTCTCTCTCTCTCTCTCTCTCTCTCTCTGTCTTTCTGGCGAGCGCATGCGCCCTATAGCAAAAACCTCTACAAAAAAAAAATCTTGCTTTTCTTCATTTTTTTTAGGAATTATTTATTTTTGGGACTAGCAGTTGGCATAATGGCTATGGCGCTGAACTCCCATGTAGACGACCATGGTTTGAGTCCTGGACTGGGTGGCTTAAACTCACGTTGGGCACGTGTGCGTGCGAGCCCAAGATCCCAAGAGGAGAATGGAGGAGAAGGGATTGTGGTGTGGCCACTCCCTCTGGGGGGGTGATTTCTTGCTTTCTGTCTCTCTGTCTCTGTCTTTCTGGTGAGCACACACACCCTATAGCAAAAACCTCTCAGAACAATTTAAAAAAATTATTTATTTTAATTTTATTTACTTATTCATTTTAATTTGACCAGAGAGATACACAGACAGAGAGAAAGTGAGAAAGCAAGCTGCCAGGTCTGGGACTCGAACCACGGTCAGCCATGTGGGAGTCCAGAGCCTCAATCATCATACCACCTGCCTGCCTTAGTCTTACTTTTCTTACACAGCTACAAATATGATAAGCACTCAAAATATGGTAGTTATAATTATGCCTTTAGTTATGGTTACGAATGCCACGGTCATAGGCCAGCTGTATGAGGCTGTGGGCAGCAGCGATGGCTCCAGAAGGAGGAAGAGCACTTTTGCTCTTTCCTTGAAAATCCAGGCTGGCCCCACAGAGCAGCAGTTAAGCCCTGGACTTTGGGTGCTATATCCCACATAGCTACCACGGTTCGAGTCCTGGCCCTGGTGGCTTGCAAATCACACCGGGTAGATGTGTGTGCATCCCCGGACAAGTTGGAGAAATGAAGGAAAGAGGATTGCATTGTGATTATGAAGCCCCCGGGGTGTTCTTTCTCTCTCTCTCTTTCTCTCTTTCTGGAGCGCAGGCACCCTCTGACAATAAAAAGAAAGCAAGAAAAAAAATTCTAGCCTGGGAGGCTGACTGGAAGGAAAATCCTATGTGTGTAACAGGATCACTGACCCTGGCTGACACTCACTCTGCTCAGCATCTTACCGGCAGTTATGGGGCATAATTATAGAATCATGCCTGTTAGAAATCCAGCCATGTGAAATCCATAAACGATGGGTCTTGGGACTGAGCTGACAGTGGTAGTATGGAACTCATAATTGTAAGATCTTATTCAAATAATGGCACCAACACGCTCTTGCCCAAGGCATCCAGGAACATGTGGATTGGCACTTCTTGGATTCAAAGTGCAGCCCTCTCTGGAACCTGCAGACTGGGTCCTGAATCACTCTGATCAAACTCATCCTGGGTCATGCCCCTCTTTCACTAATTAATGACTTTAATAAAAATTTGCTGAGCATCTGCTCTTGCTCAGGCACCACATGACACGGGTTACATTGGGAAACCATGAAAAGATACTTTCTCCTTTTACTGAGCTTGTAGTCTAATGAGGGAGATACACCTATAAACGGCCAATCTGGGGACTAGCAGTTAGCGTAATGGCTATGTCTCTGGACTCCCATGTAGTCGACTGTGGTTAGAGTCCTGGACCTGGTGGCTTGAACTCACACCAGGCGCATGTGCGTGCTTGCCCAAGATCCCGAGAGGAGAATGGAGGAGGAGGGATTGTGGCATGGCCATCCCCTCGAGGGGTGATTTCTCGCTTTCTCTCTGTCTCTCTCTTTCTGGCGAGCGCACCCGCCCTATAGCACAAACCTCTAAAAAAAAAAAAAAAAAAAAAAAAAAAAAAAACCAGCCAATCTGGCTGCGGAAAGTTGAATGGAGGAAACCCCGGGTATTGGGCAGCGGTGTGTTCGTGGATGGTAACTGACTCTTGGAGCAGAGGAGAGGGAAGTCCTGATGTACAGCCGTTGCTGAATTTCTGTGGTGTAAATATCTCCACCGTAGCTGATACTGCGCTACTGCCATGACATCACTGAGCGTGGAGCTGGGAGGGGGTGTGCAATCTCACAGTTACATAGCATGTCCATTGCATATATAGAGTGTTAAAATAAACTTAAGATCATAGGCAATAATGAGGTAATTAGGAAGTAATATTTTGAGCATTTATTAACTTGTATTTATAAGTAATTTAATTATAAGTTTATATAAATTGTCATTGAAGGCCGTGCTTAACAGCTGGCTATAAAAATTCCTGGAAATGTCAGATGGGCTCTTGCAAGCTAGTTTGAGCTGGTTCTAACACACCACCGAAGGGGACCTAAGCTGGAGCAGTAACAGACTCCTTCCTTTCAGTCCTGTCTTCCTCCAACTCCCATACCTTGGCTTGTTTGTGCCCTTAGACGATGCTGTCCCCTCCCTCTCTTCTGTCTTCTTTCCATCCTTTCGAAGCCAACTTTGCCCTCTGGCCTGGAGAAGCTGTTTTCTCTGCCTGGCTCACTTCCCCTTTTTCTCGAAACTGTCCTCCTTCATCCCAAGGTTGCAGAGAGGGAGCCAGGTTGGTGCTGAGTGACCCTGAACTGTGGCCAGAGTTAATTGATAAGGGGTGGGCCTCTGACCGGAGTGAGAGTATGGACCACAAAGATTCCAGCTCGCTGCTGGCAGCCGTCATGCTCTAGAAAGCAGAAATGTTTGTGTGGTAGGAGGCAGAGGAATGAGGTGCATGGGCAGAGATGAAAGGACTCTGCTGTGATTTGACTGTGTCCCCCCAAAATGCATGTGTTGAAATTTGGTTATGACGGTACCAAGAGGATGGAAAGCTAATTCAACTGTGGGACTTTGGGAAGGGATCAGGGTCAGATAAGGTCATCAGGATGGTACTGCAGGATAGAATACTGGTGGACTTACAAGGAGAGGGAGCGAGACCAGAGCGGGGACGCATGGAGACACGCAGACACGGACATGCTGTCTCTTGCTCTGTCTTGCCATGTGATGCCCTGTGCCACCTCACCTGTGCCTTGCTGAGTCCCCTCCAGCAAAAAGACTCTTACCACATGTGATCCCTTGACCTTGGAGCTTCAAATCCATGAGTTCAATAAACCTCTGCTTTTTATAAATTACCCACTGTGGTATTCCATTGTTAGCGACAAGACAAAATAAAATGAAACACACTAACACAGGGTGGCATTACTTTCTGGGTTCCCATTACTACTCAGGTCCCACTGTGATCTGACTGAGGCCCAGCTGCATCCCTGCTCCAGTGCTCTGTGGGGAATTCTCCTGAGAGCTAATCCCTTGCACAAAACCCCATCTCATGCTCTGCTTCTAAGAACCTACGCGATGCTCAAAAAATACTTGTCCTAGTACTTACTTTTCTGAAACTACTCTAGGAGAGGAAACTAGACAATTAGACTGAGACCAAAAGAACCCAGAATCCAGAAGGCTTCCCTGGCTAGACCAGCTTCCTCTGCTGTGAGTTTCTGCACCCTCTAGTCATTTAAGGATCTCACTGGCTTTTTCTGTGAACTTGATGGAAGATGGCTATCTCAAAATGTCAGCCTTGGCCTCCAGAGATTTGCCAGGCCCCACAGGCCCAGTTAATTAACCACAATTGTTACATCCCAAACTCTTGGCCAAGTCTGATAGTCTGACTTGGTTCTAGTGCCCACTCCTAATAGCGTTCACTGTATTGAGGGAGAAAGTTATAGTGGAAAGGTGATGCCATGTGAGATTCACCCCGTGAGGGGGTAGGGGTCCCCAGGGGAGGATCAGGTACCCCCAGATTGGCTGTTGCATGGCCTGTGTGGCCGTTTCTCCCCATCCTCACTCTAGGAAGGAAGTGGTCTTCTGGTAAAAGAACAATGAGGGAACCAGCAGTTAGTGTAATGGCTATGTCGCTGGACTCCAACGTAGTCGACGGCGGTTCGTGTCCCGGACCCGGTGGCTTAAAACTCACGCTGGGCGCGTGTGCGTGCGTGCCCAAGATCCCGAGAGGAGAATGGAGGAGAAGGGATTGTGGCGTGGCCATCTCCCCGGGGGGTGATTTCTCGCTTTCTGTCTCTCTATCTCTCTCTGTCTCTCTGGCGAGCTCATGCGCCCTATAGCAAAAACCTCTAAAAAAAAAAAAGAACAATGAGGAGGAGGTCTACATCAGCAAGACATTCCCTCCGAGGTGGGGATCCAGGGCCAGCAGGCCTTCCTGATGTCTAGATCCAATGAGGGGAGAAATACAAAAAGGAGTTCAGAGAGGAACGAGGACAGGACGCCAGGGCGAAGAGGCCTTCTAGGCACCCATGATGCAAGGCAGACTTGATCTGAAAGGACAGGCCAAAATATTTCCTGCCAGCTGTGAAATGCACCTGTGGGTGCATAAAGCCAAGCCCTGGGAACCCGCGTGGGGGTGTAAGGAGTGGTGACCATCACCATCACCATCACCGTTTTTCGGTATTTCTGGTGGTCCCCTGTGCCTAGGTGCTACTTCAGCTACCAGAGGGAGCAATCATGGAGGAGTGTGTGCAAGCCCTCCTTTCTCATGGCCTCGGTTTCCCCATCTGTGTGTTGGACCAGATATTCTCCAACATTTTCTCCGTGGTGATATGATACCCTCCTGCTGGAGGCTGAGACAGATTCAGAAGTCCGCCTCCCTTTGTCTGAGAGAAGTTGCTGGGGTTGGAAATGATATGTTGGATAATTCCAGGGCATGTGTTTGCCAGAGCTTGTAATCAAAGAGCTCAGAGCCAAACAGCCTGTGTTTCTGCCGCTCTCCCCACCGCGGGGCACAGGCAGCCTCTGGAAAAAGCAAGAGTGGCAGGGAGAGGGTGTGAACCTTCCTCGGGGGTGGGCGCCCTGCTTCAGTTCTCAGAGAAAGTGGAACTGGGCAGCATTTCCCAAGCCAGGAAGGGTGGCCGAGTGTGACATAAGATATTGAGCAAAGGAGAGGGGGCCAGGAACTCAGGCATGGAGGACCAGACTGTATGGTATCACTTGTGTGACGTCCAGAGAGCTAGGCACCCTCTCTGTGGCTTGGCCTCCTCATCTGGAAATCACATGGTAGTACCCACCTTGGGAGGCAGGGTAGGGAGGTGAGAGGAAAGCCAGGAACACAGGGGGAGCCCAGAGCACGGCATCACGAAGTGACTCCTGTCATCACTGGTGCCATTCAAAGAGAGGGGCCAGAGGAAGGGCCAGGCTGGGATTCCCCAGGCCCTGTGACTCCCTGGCTGCTACCCAGCAGAGAGCCCAGGAAGCACAGGAAGTCACTGCTGAGCCCTTGTCTTCTCTAAACACCCCAGCTGTTCCTGCTCAGATCCCCATCACCAGCAATGATTGGCATCTCAGTTGGGGTTGGAGGCTGAACATAGGTGGCTGAGAGCACCCAGGCTGGGGATGGACACCACAGTCCTCGGGCCCAGCCCCCTATTGAGTGTATGAGTCCTCTCAACCTGAAGAGCAATTGTCATAAAGCAGTGCAAGAGGCCTGGGAGGGGACCAGCAGTTGGCATAATGGCTACGTCGCTGGATTCCCCTGTAGTCCACGGTGGTTTGAGTCCTGGACCCGGTGGCTTAAACTCACGCCGGGCACATGTGCGTGCGTACCCAAGATCCCGAGAGGAGAATGGAGAAGGGATTGCAGCGTGGCCATCCCCCCAGGGGGGTGATTTATCACTTTCTGTCTCTCTGTCTTTCTGGCGAGGGCATGTGCCCTATAGCAAAAACCTCTCCAAATAATAATAATAATAAATAAAAACATAAAATAAAATAGGCCTGGGAGGTCCATGTTTGCTCCAGGGAGTCTGTCCTATGCTCTGTTGCTTTACAAACGGCTTTCACACATGCACACGAGCTGCTATCAGGGAAATAAAATGTTACGATGGTTGAAAAGTGACTTTGCACTTCCCTTTCTAAACCGTGTGGATTTCTCAATCACCTAAGATCATATCTGCCATCCCAGAATAAGAGCACGTGTTTATGACGAACCCGCAGTGCTTGCCATTGTGCAGTCTTTTTTTTGTCTTCCCAACTTGCCAGGAAGAGTCATTGATGGTGCCCATTTTACAAATGAGACAAGCCGTAGCCAAGTGATGTCATTTGCCCCGAGTTGCAGGTTCCATCCAGCCCAGGCCTTCTGACTCCACAGCCCTTGCTTAACGTTCCAGGGGCCCCAGAGTTTGTGTCTGACAGTCTCACGTAAGGCAGGGGGAGGCGGGACCCAGTTCCATCTGCCCTTGCTGCCTCCCTCGCCCAGGTGGGAATTTAAACTGTTTCTTGGCTGTTCCAGTCACTAAAGGGCTCCGTCACATACACCCCACTTGAGGGAGCTGGCTGGTGTTTCCTGGGGGCTTTACGGACAGGAAGGCACTTGGGCGGTTCCGGTTTCTCCAGTCCTACTTACGAAGATTCTCGTTCTTAGCCTCTATTCCCTGCAGGGGTCTAGCCGCGTGCCCACCCCTCTGAGAGCTCGGCCTCACCGGGGAGGAAGTCTGCCTCCCCTGCTCCCAGCTGGGCATCGCACGTTTCCCACGCTCAGCCCTTAGGCCCGGCCCAGCCCAGGCGCTCTCTCGCGTCTCCGTCCCCCACCCTAGGCACCTTCAGACCCCTCCTCGGTGCTCAGTGCCTCAGTTTCCTCCTGCGAGAAGCACGGGGCTTGCTGCCTTCCGGCCGACACGTAGCGAGGGACTTTGCGAAGTGACACACGGCGCTCGGGACGAAGGCTAGCCTGCGGCCAGAGTCACGGTCCCGGCCGCCGGCGGGAGCGGCTGGCGCTCCTCCCCCGCCCCGGCCGGCCGCCGCCCCGCCCCGAGGCGGCTCCGCCCGCGCCCTGCCCACCTCTGCTGCGCTCCTCGCGCGCCCCCGCCCCGCCGCCCGGAACCAGCTGAGCACAGCTGGACCCGGCAGCCGCCTTCGCCAGAGCCGCCGCTGCAGGTAGGGCAGGGGGCGGTCACGGCCCGGGGCCTCCGGGGATCCTGAGCGGGCTGAATCCTTCCTCGCCCTCTGCTCTCAGTCTGACCCCGCCTGCACCTGGAGCTCGGCGGGGCTGCGGGGCATCGCTGGAGAGGGGCCTCCTCGCTCACCCGGCCGGTCTTCCAGGGCACCCACGAGGGTGAGGGTGGGGGAGGAGAGGGCGTCGGGGGAGCAGAGGAGGGGGCCGGGCCTCCACCCGCAGGCCCTTTGTGCTGACCTGGATCTCGTCCGCGGGTGGTAGAGCTGGGCCCGGGGTCACCCTCGCACGGTGGGTGTCTAACCCGAACGTGCAGGTGGCCGGCGCCCGTGTTCTGGTCCGCTCAGCGGACCCTCGACTCCCAGGGGGTACCTGTGCCTGCTCTCCCTGGGCGAAGAGGAGCCCTCACCTCCTTCCTCTTTCTGGGCCAGGACTGTTAGAATGTTCTTTCTTGCGCTCGTCTGGAATCCGGGAAGCTCTGCTACCTGGAGAAGCCAGCCGCCTCCTCCCTGGCCCCGCACGGTGTGTTCCCTTCCCTGACTTACAGGGAAACTTCTTCCAGAGTTCGAGACCCTGACTGGAACCCCCTTCTCCCGGGAACCCCGTCTCTTCTTGGGTCCAACCCCGGTAGAATCAGATTACAACTTCCCCCTGGTCCAGGACCGGCTGGCAGCTCTGGGCGGTGCCCGGGGCAACCCCCGGTCCTTGGAAGCCGGGAGACCGGAGGCCTGAGTGGGCGGGAGACGTGGCCTCCTTCCTCTGCCTAGACAGCCCCCCTCATCCCTTCCTCACTCCCCCCTGCAGGGCAGAGAGGATTTCTGAACCGCCCCACTCTTTCCTAGCCGTCCCGGTGGTAAAGCCGGCTTTGGGGAAGGCGGGGTGTCTGGGGAGGTGCCTCTGCTTTTGGTTGGCCTCTGGGAACTTTTCAAAAAACGTAACCCTGCCTGTCCTGTTCTCCCAGGGCCACATTTCTGTCCAGGGCCCAGGACCCCCCCTGCTCTGCACTTGGTAGTGTCCGTGGCTAGCTGGAGCCTCACTCTCTCCCCTTTCCACAGCCGGGCCCCAGAGTTTTTGCCTGACTGTGAGGCCGGAGTAGGCGGGACCCAGTTCCAATCTGTCCCTGTGGGATTTGAACTCTTTCTTGGGTATTCCCTTCACTGAAGGGCTCTGCCCCCTACCCCCACACTGGACGGTGCTGGCGGGTGTTTCCTGGGGAAAGGGGCTCAGAACAGAGGAGGACTAATGGATGAGGGGACCGTTGACATCCACTTCTCTGAAACTCCATTTTCCTTCCTGGGGCCTTGCTATTTATAATGCCAAGGAAATTGTAAACAGCCTGCAGCTTGGGTTGGCACATGGGTGAGTTACAGAGCAGCACAGAGTGTTTCCGTGTGAATCAGGGAAGGCACTTTACTCCAGAATTTTTCCATAGACATTTTATTATGGACCCACGAGTCTGGGAAAGCAGGCTGCTCCCGGGAGGGGGGGCGTGGCTACAGGGTCTGCCTCAGGGCAGTTCCTCCCTTCCCTTCTGGCTTGGTTCTGCCCTCTTCTGGTCTGTGTTCTGTGCCTTGTCGGGGGCCCAAGCATCCCCGAAAAGAACACAGTTCTTTGCCTTTAAGATATTTCCCATCCAGGGAACCAGCAGCTAGCGTAATGGCTATGTCGTTGGACTCCAACGTAGTCGACTGTGGTTCGCGTCCCGGACCCGGTGACTTAAAACTCATACCGGGCACATGTGCGTGCGTGCCCAAGATCCCGAGAGGAGAATGGAGGAGAAGGGATTGCGGTGTGACCATCCCCCCGGGGGGTGATTTCTAGCTTTCTGTCTCTATGTCTCTCTCTGTCTGTCTGGCGAGCGCATGTGCCCTCTCCAAAAAAAAAATAAATAAATAAAAAGATATTTCCCATCCACAGAGACAGTTACCTTAGCCGGTAAGAGGGCTGACTAATTCTGTCAGGTGAGCCAGACCTCAGAAATGAGTAATAGTTTAGGAGGAGGGACGGGCAGGTGGTGTGGTTAAAGGTGCTGGATTCCCACGTAACTGACCACCATTTGAGTCTTGGACTTGGTGGCTTGGTTTCTTGCTTTCCCTTTCTCTCTTTCTCTCTCTGTCTGATCAAATTTAAAAAATAGTAATAACAAATGGAATTAAATAAATAAATAACTCTTTTGGAAAATATAGTTTAGGAGAAAAAACGATTGAGAAAAGACATTTTAAGCAGCTTTATGCAAAGGCACTGAGGTTTTCTGTGCCATCCTCATGGCTAGAATGGAGAGTGGGGGAAGCTGAGACTGTAAGTGAAGATGGAGCCCTTGGGTGGTTGGAAAAGTCATGACGTGTGTTTGCATAGAAGAAAGCAGAAGGATCCATCGTGACTTTTCTGATGACCCAATAGATTGTCAGTGAAGGGTTTTGATCCTAAAGACAATGGGGAGCTGAGAAACGTTTCTGACCAGAACAGTGATTAACATTCATGGCGGCTGATGTAGGGAAAGCGCTAGAAGAGGCTGAATTGGAGGGAGGGAGACCTCAGCAAGGATATTGCACGATCACTTGTGAAAAAGGGAGTGCGAGTCTGAACCAGATCCCTGGTCCCTGGGATGGGTCAGGTGGCAAAGTCTGGAAGCCCAGCTGAAGGTGTCAGACAGAATTGCCAGACATTTCATCTGGAAGCGGGCAACAAGTTTTTAGCTGCTGGATAAAGCTGCCAAGTTATGTTGTGTTTTTCAGTGCTGTTATTCTTTTTTTCTATTTTATTGTCTTAAAACAAAAACACATAGGTATGGTTAAAGATTCAAAAATAGAGAAGAGTCTAGAGGTTCATTCTTCCAAACCTTTCTCTTTTTCCAGAGGTAGCCATTGTTAACAGCACGTGATTTCCGACAAACTGTACCAAGCAAGAGCTGCTGATCGAGGCCTTTACGCTTCTTAGACAGCCAGGGCCCGTAGTCAGTTCTCATGACATGAGAGCTGCTGATCGGAGGCCTTTACGCTTCTTAGACAGCCAGGGCCCGTAGTCAGTTCTCATGGCTCCAAGTGGATATTGTGGGTCTTTTGAGACACGCACTAGGTCATAGAGAAGGCTTCTGCTTGGTCTGTAGACTTTCCCAGGCACTGGTTTCTAGTGTGGACAGCCTCTGACGATGGGCTCTGGGTGTGTGTATTTACTTATTAGAGATTACAAGTGTGAGAGAAGATAGAAGGAATGATGTGAGAGTGAAGCCAAAGTCTTTGGTTCTTCTGGGTGACCTTGGGCAAGTCCTACCTCTTTGGTCCTCAGTTTCTCTATCTGTAAAATAGAATGCTGTCGTTCTGTATCATAATAATATGCTATCTTTTTTTTTTTTTTTTTTTTTTTAGGGTTTTTGTCTTAGGGCACATGCGCTCACAGGAGAAAGACAGAGATAGTGAGAGGGAAGTTGAGAATTACCCACCAGAGGGGATGGCAACACTGCAATCCCTTCTCCTCCATTCTCCTCCTGGGATTTTGGACACACACACATGCACCTGGTGTGATTTTCAAGTCACTGGATCTGGGACTAGCGGTTAGCATGTGGGAGTTCAGCTGCCTTACTACCATGCCACCTGTTGGCTCCAGATGCGGTCTTTCAATATACTATGCCCTGGAACATTTAGGACTTCATTGACTTCTCATAACCTTTCCTCTGAGGTGGGTACAGATGAGGAAACCAAGGCTCTGAGAGGCAAAATAACGTGTCTGGGTTGTGTGTGTGGCTGTCTGGCGGTGGTGTCAGAATTCAGAAGCCTTCCTACAGAGCTGCGCTCTGATTACTGCATAAATACTCTCCCACAGGTCTGGTCCTGGCATTTTGAGAACGGGTGGGGAGTTTTGCTTTGTCTGTTATGAATCATGGGAGTCGGTGTGCACAGCGTCAGAGCTCAGTCCTGCAACAGGGAAGCCTGGAGGGGCCTCGTGGGGTTATTTTAACTCCTACTTTGGTAGGCCCTTAGCAGGACCCCACCGTGTAGGTCACCCTCCCCTCCGTTTCAGGGAATGAAGGGTCTGAGAGGACATGCCCAGCAAGGGGACTTGGCGAGTTAAGAGCCTGGCCAGGACTGGTCCCCTTTTCACCATTTGTTTTAGATATCTATCTGGAAAAGCCAGGAAATGTGGGTAACTGCCTGCTCCATGGAGAAAATGCTGGCAGAAGCAGGGAAAAGCAGGTCCCAGGGGTCATGCATTTTGGGGAGGAGGGAAAGAAAGAGACCAGTGTTTAGGCAGCCGGGGCACATTAAGTAAAATATCTCTGCCTTTCAACTGAGTGAGCGTGTGTCATATTTCAGCCTGATGTGGTTTGTGAAGTTGGAGACCACAGACTGGCCCGGTTCCTGCTGCTTGCCTCTTGCTCCTCCCTCCCCGGCCTCCCTTCCTCCCCTCTGCCCACTCTCCCTGCCCTGCCTGAGACCACATCAGCAATTTGCAGGGCTGAGAAAAGCAGTGGGCGTGGTGGGCAGGGTTGGACAGCTGAGGGCCTGGGGTTGGGTCCTGGCTTTGCCGCTGAGAGGGTGTTGGGTGACTGGAGATGGTTGGCTGATCTGGGCTAATCTGCACCTTTCCCTGAGCCCCAGTGTCCATCCTGCACCGTGGCATAATGTTAGGCCTCCTCAGCCCTGCTGGTCTGTGAGTCAGAGGGCTTTGTGCTCAGCACACGAACAGGAGACGCACAGGTCTGTGACAGACCGAGCCCACAGCGGTTGTACGTGTGTCAAAGGAACTTGTGCCAGTGTAGGTGGACATCCAGCTGCTGTTCTCCAGGTTGGCCTTTGCAGCCTTAATTAATTGCCCCATTTTGCAGATAAGGAAGCTGAGGCCTAGGATTTATGTATCTTATCCCCTGTTCTACAGTCAAAATAATAAAGGCCATCGTTGGGACCAGCAGTTGGCATAATGGCTATGTCACTGGACTCCTGACCGCAGTTCGAGTCCCGGACCCAGTGGCTTAAACTCATACCGGGTGCATGTGTGTGCCCAGGATCCCGAAAGGAGAATGGAGGAGAAGGGATTGCAGCGTGGCCCTCCCCCCTGGGGAGTGATTTCTCACTTTCTGTCTCTCTGCCTCTCTCTGTCTTTCTGACGAGTGCACGCACCCTATAACAAAAACCTTTAGCCCCCCAAAATAAAATAAAGGTCATTGTTTGTAACCCATTACCCTGTGTGTTCACCTTTTGCTTTCACTGTCTTGTTTAATCTCTGAACAGCCCTATGAAGGAGGAGAGAGTGACTCCATTTTACAGATCAGGAAACTAAGTTAGAGATGTGAGCTCCCTTGTCCCCATGGCCAGTCAGGTTCTTTCCTAGACCCTGGTGCCGGCTGGTCCTGCACCTTTTGCATTCAGTGCTTAGACTAATGAATGACAAGGGCTTTCTTCCTGGGCTGGGAAGTTTTCCTGAAACACACTGTTCCCAGCAGGGATCCAGAAGGATTGGAGTCAGGGAGCCTTGCAGGGAACTCTGATGAAGGGCCTGCACCAGTGGGAGTGGGTTCAGTTATTCTGCTACTTTCCAGCCTCAGCAAGGATATCTTCTGGGTCCGGGTTATTTGCCAAGCAATGTCTGTGTATTCCGTATCCGTGAGCTTTCTGGGCGGGGCTTGACCCTTCACTTCCCTGCCACAGCAGCCGTGGCTGGGCTGGGCGCTTGGTGGGTACTCAGTAAATACTCGTTAAATTTTTGGGAGTGGCTGGTGGATGGTTAGCATAGGTGCTTTTTTTCCCTCTCCTCCTCTAAGAACGTTTATTCCCCTTTACTATCATAAATGCTTGTGACAGAAAATTGAGAATGTAAAGTATATAAAAAAAAGTAAGAGCCGTCTGTAATTCTGCCGACCAGAGATAACCATGGCTAACGTGTGGGTTGCATTTCCTCCCTGATATTTTCAGTGCATCTTTTGACTCCTGTGTAATTATGGTCATAGTTCATTTATAATGTTCTAGTCTGACATTTATTTCCCCCTCAACCTTAAAATATAAATATTTTTTTCATGTTCTTAAGGATTCTTTTTTTTTTTGAGAAATTTTTGCTATAGGCTGAGTGTGCCCGCCAGAGAGACAGAGAGACAGAAAGCAAGAAATTACCCCCTAGGGAGGATGGCCATGCCACAGTCCCTTCTCCTCTGTTCTCTCAGGGTTTTGGGCACACATGCACAAGCACACACACACATGCACATGCACACACATCAGGCATGTTCTAAGTTGCTGGGTCAAGGACTCAAACTGCGGTCGGCTACATAGGAGTCCAGTGATGTGATCATTACGCCATCTGCTGGTCCCAAGGACCCTTTTTACATGTAGTTTATTAGAATTTTACCCTATACCTAAGTAGATAAATGTATGTTTATTCTATTTAAAGTCTTTCATTCCAGTAGGGCGGAGAATTAAAGAACAGAAATAATGCTTTTCTGAAAGTTTATTTATTTCTGAGTGAGAGACATACACACACACACACACACACACACACACTCACACAGAATGAGGGAGAGAGAAAGAGGCGCCCTTGATAGGGTGTGACACTGATCTCCCCCAGGCTTCCCAGCCAGCAGGATTGCAGGTATATGCGAAGGCCTGGTGTGTGCAAGTAGGCCCAGGCTCTGAATCTCTGATCTTCCACATGGCTCCAGCATCGTGGTGTATTACCATGGTCAAGCCTAAAGTAATGCATTTTAGTTGGTAGACACATACCGTGCTCATTAACGGTCGTCTATTAAGCATGTCGGCTGTTTGTAAACAGTACTGCAATGAACATCCAAGTGAAGACGTTTTTGTGTTCTTCTTCCACTATTTCCTGGAGAGAATCCTAGAAATGAAGTTCTGGGGTTATAAGTGACACATTGTGGGGCCAGCAGATGGTGTGGTGGTTAAGGCACTGAATTTCAACATGGTCAACCACAGTTCAAGTCTTGGACCTGGAGGCTTGAAAATCACAACAAATAAATAGATAAATAAATACACACACACACACACATATTAGTTTAAAAAATATAGAGGTTTTTGCTATAGGGCATGTGTGCTCGCCCGAAAGACAGACAGAGACAGAGAGACAGGCGAGAAATCACCCCCTGGGGGGATGGCCACACCACAATCCCTTCTCCATTCTCCTCTCGGGATCTTGAGCATGCACGCACACATGCCTGGCGCGAGTTTAAGCCACCGGGTCTGGGACTTGAACCGCAGTCAACTACATGGGAGTCAAGCGACATAGCCATTGTGCTAACTGCTGGTCCCAGCATCTGTTTTTCTTAGAAAACATGTTCTGAGTTCTAACAGCTGCCTTCTTTCTGTATTCTTTCAGATGTAGGAACTGCCCACCCAGTCTTTCAGTGGTCTTCAGTCTTCAAAAAAGACCATAAAGGGACTGGTGGGTGGCATAGTGGTTAAGGGGCTGGACTCCCACATGGCTGAACACGGTTTGAGTTTGAGATCTGGTGACTTGCTTTCTCACCCGCCCCCCCTCCCGTGTCTCTCTGGTCAAATGAAAAATAAAATAGTTACGACAAATAAAATTAAATGGATGGTATAATCCATATATAATTCATAGTTGCATAAAATCAAGTTTCCATAAATTTAAATTTCATTTTAAATGTGGTAGACTTCATCTGGGAGCTTTTTAGAACTGCGGGATCTTGGGCTCCACCTTTAGGGTCACAACATTTAGCAAGTAAAAAAACAAGATGCCAGCTAAATTGTAATTTCAGATAAATCTCTCTATATATATAGCATTAGAATGCCCCCTGCATTATTTGGAACATACTTACACCAAAAAAATGTCATTGTTGGGGCCAGCAGGTGGCATGGTGATTAAGGCACTGGACTCCCACATGGCTGACTGCAGTTTGAGTCCTAGAACTGGCAGCTTGAAAATCATACTGGGCACGTGTGCATGTGTGCCCAACATCCCAGGAGGAAAATGGAGAAGAGATTGTGGCACATAGCCATCCCTCCTGGAGGGGGGCGATTTCTTACTTTTCCTCTCACTGTCTCTCTCTGTAGAGTGCGTGTGCCCTATGGCAAAAACCTTAAATAAAAAAAAAAGTCATTGTGTGAGCCAGCAGATGGCATAGTGGTTAAGGTGCTGGACTTCCACTGCAGTGCTGACCGCAGTTTGAGTCCTGTACCCAGTGGCTTGAAACTCATGCCGTGTGTGTGTGTATGTGTGTGTGTGTGTGCATACCCAAAATCCCAAGAGGAAAATAGAGGAGAAGGGATTGTGGAATGGCCATCCCTTAGGGAGGTGATTTCTCTCTTTCTGTCTCTGTGTGTCTGGTGAGTGTGCTCTATACCAAAAACATCTCTAAAAAAATAAGTAAAAAGAAAAGTCATTGTGTATCTGGTCCTGTATTGTATCCTGCCTGCCCTGGGCTTACTGAATTACCGGCATTTCCACAAGACCCCGTGGGTTTGTGTACAAATTCAAGCGTGAGCAGCACTGCAACAGCCCCTGCCGTCAAAGTCTGGGATGAATCCTTTTTGTAATGAATCCATCTGTGAAAGAGGACGCACTGTGAGGAGCCTGATCATTCCCAGGTCAATCACTGGCACAAATCCACATGTTCATGTGTTGAGGTTTCTTAATTCGGGTACCCTGCATCCTTGTCAGCTGAAGAGAAAGAGCCCTCGCTTTGATAAGAAGCCCTGACTTCTCTCAAGGCCTCCATTTCCCCATCTGTAAAGTGGGCTGCCCCCTAAGCCTCCCTGCTAGCCCTCTGTGGTGACCGGCCAAGGTGGCCCCAAGGGGCTATATGTTGAGTCCTCATACCTGGTCACCCTTCTGCCACCGCACTAAGGACTGAAGGCCTTGACTCTGTGTCCCCAACCTAGAGACTGTGGTGAGCGTCACGGTGCCTCTCCTAACTGCCTCCTCACCCCAACTACAGTACCCGGCTCTGACTCACAGCCGAGCATTGGGAATCTCCGACCCCACCATCCTTACTTGATGGTGGGGATACCCACACCCAGAGAGAGTATGTGAATTTCCCAAAGTACACAGCAAGCCCACTGGATAACTACTTCACCACTTAGATTTCAAAAATATTCATCTGAACCAAAATTACTTCAGTTATTATTATTATTTGGGTTTTGCCTTAGGGCACGTGTGCTCCTTGGAGAGAGAGGGAAAGGGAGAAATCACTCCCCAGGGGAATGACAACACTGCATTCCCTTTTCCTCCATTCTCTCGGGATTTTGGACATGCACACGCACATGCCCTATGTGATTTTCAAGCTGCTGGGTCCAGGACTCGCACCATTGTTGGCCATGTGGGAGTCCAGTACCTTTACTACCATGCCACCTGCTGGCCCCACTTCAGTTATTAAATCTAAGATCCCGGAAGATCACGGAACTGGGCCACAGTCATACCTCTAGTTTGTCTTAGTGTGTGGTCCCTGCCCTTTCTAATCTCTGCCTCCTGCTTGTGAAGTGGGGAATGTGGGGAATGGTACCTTCTCCTGTTCCCCCAGGGCTGTTTCCTTTCTTTTTTTTCTTTTTAAGAGTTTTTTCCCCTTTCTTTCTTCTTTTCTTTTAAAATTTTATTTTATTTTATTTTATTTTATTTTATTTTATTTTATTTTATTTTATTTTATTTTATTTTATTTTATTTTTGCCTTAGGGTGTCTGCACTCACTGGAGAGAAATGGGGACAGAGATAGAGAGTGGGAAAGTGAGAAATCATCCCCCCATACACACCGGGGATGACCACACGGCAATCCCTTCTTCTCTATTCTCCTCCTGGGATCTTGGACATGCACACACACATGCCAGGCATGATTTTTAAGCCACTGGGTCCAGGACTTGAACCACAGCGGCGTAACCGCTGCCCCACCTGCTGGCCCTGTCCCAGGGCTGTTTTCTACCTGTTTAAGATTTGACTTTAAGGTCCAGGGGAGGTCTTGATCCAACATCATGCATCCTGGAGTGGAGACTTCCTGAGCTCAAAGGGCAGGCATTAGATTGGATTTAATGCTACAGTGTCATGAAAGATGTCTCTAGACCCTTTCTCTGTATAGGTAAGAGGCTTAACAATGTTTCCATTGGAGATAAAAGGCGGCCTAGAGCATGTCAAACTGATTATGCCCACACACCTGGAGATTTTATTAAAATGTAGCTTTGTCTTTAGTAGGTCTGGAGTGGGTCTTGAGACTCTGCATTTCTCATAACCTCCCTGTTGATGTTGCTGATCCAAGGGACACTCTTTGAGTTGCAGAATTCTAAACCAATTTCTTATTAATTTAGAATTGATGCTTAAAAGGTAAGTCTCTTGGGACCAGCAGTTAGCGTAATGGCTATGTCGCTGTACTCCCATGTAGTCGACTGCGGTTCGCATCCCAGACCCAGTGGCTTAAAACGCCAGGCGCATGTGTGTGCGTGCCCAAGATCCTGAGAGAATAGAGGAGAAGGGATTGCAGCATGGCCATCCCCCCGGGGGGTGATTTCTCGCTTTCTGTCTCTGTGTCTCTCTCTGTCTCTCTGGCGAGCGCACATGCCCTATAGCAAAAACCTCTTCCAAAAAAAAAAAAAAAAAAGGTAAGTCTCTTGTTTAGTACTGAAGAGCTGTGAATATGACCAAAGCCCAGCCTAGAGCCCAGATCTTTTCATGTTTTCTTTCCCTCGTTTTTAAATAATTTTATTGCTTCATCAAGCACTTTATTTATTATTTTTAGGTTTTTGCTATCGTGCACATGTTCTCACTGGAGAGAGACACAGAGAGATACAGAGACGGGGAAAGCGAGAAATCAACCATGGAAGTATGGCCACACTGCAATTCCTTCTCCACGTTCTCCTGGGATCTTGGGCACATATGCCCACACACCTGGCGAGATTTTTCAGTCCTTTTCCCACCAGGTTCAGGACTTGAATCGCAGTCAGCCATGTGGGAAACCAGCGCTTGAAGTACCACACCACGCCCTGGTTCCTTGTTTCTGAGGTCCTTCCTACCTGTTGTGCTCGCCTCCCTCTTGTCCTCCCAACTCTGTATGTGGCTGGCTGTTCAGTCTGCAGCTGAGTGCCTGGGATCGCAACGGCCCTTGCAGTACTTCGCTGCCTAACCGCAGAACAGAATAGGGATCTGCTGTCGGAGACAGTGACTCAGTGGAAAGCCATCTTAAGGGGGAGCAGTACAGCTGAAGGACCTGGCATTTGGCTTAGAGAAATATTTCTACCAGGAGTTTTTATACTTAAGATTGTAATCATTATTCTCTGTATGTTTACAGGCTGCAAACTGTAGCCCTGAAGGGGCCCTACCCTAGTCTGTTTTTGTGTGCTCCTGAGCTAAGTAAAGATGGGGTGGGTTTGTGTGTGTAATTTTTTTTAAAAAAGAATTATTCTTATTTAATTTAATTTATTTATTTAGATTTGGCCAGAGAAGGACAGAATGAGAGAGAGAGAGAAAGTGAAAAAGCAAGCCGCCAGGTCCAGGACTCGAACTGTGGCCGGCCATGAGTTCAGCACCCTTAACCACCATGCCACCTGCCAGCCCCAGTGTGTGTGTATAATTTTTTAAAGAGGTTTTTGCTTTAGGGCACATGTGCTCACCTGAGTGAGACAGAGACAGTGGAAGGGAAAGTGAGAAATCACCGCCCCCAGGGGGGATGGTTACATCACAATCTCTTCTCCATTCTCCTCCTGGGATCTTGGGCACACATGCACACACAACCAGCCTGAGTTTCAAGCCACCAGGTCCAGGACTTGAACCACGGTCGGCTATGTGGAGTCCAGTGATTTAACCACTATGCCATCTGCTGGCCCAGTTTTTATATTCAGAAGGGGTGGTTAAAGCACACATGCACATAATCAAAAAAAAGAGAGAGAGAGAGAGGGAAGACTATGTAAGAGAGGGGTATGTGGCCTACAAGGCCTAAAATATTGACTGTCTGGCCCTTTACAGGAGAAGTATGTGGACTCCTGGTCTAGAATAACCAGTTCTGTTTTTTTTTTCTAGTGAGCAAGGGGCCTGGTCTTATAGCTTGAAATTTAGTGGGACCAAAATGTAGGGAGGCAGCCCGACTTGATGGGAACTGCCTAGAGGTCTCAGCTGTGTGACTCTGAGCACATTAATTCACCTCTCCGAGCTTGTGTCCTTGGTTTGCAAAATGAGTACAGTGATATCTGCCTGGCAGAATTATCACGAGGGTGAGACGTGATGTCTGGAGGGTTTAACACTTGGTAGGTGCACAGATAATGGTGTGGTTATTGGGGGTGGCCATTTGAACCTTTACAGCATTATTGAATTTCTCCCACCAAATCTGAAGGCCCTACCAATGAGCCAGGAGCAGTCTTTTAGAAGAAAAAAGGACTCTGCTCCAGCCTCCTCCTTTCTACTCCCAGGACAGGAGCTCCTCTTTAGTCACCTAGATAACAGACAGAAGGGGTTCCAGAGTGACTTGCACATTTTCACTGGGGGCGAGCTCTCCACGCAAAGGCTAGCCTTTCCCCTGATGGACAGCTAGGGCTGTTGGACGGTGCCTCTTCTCTATGCTGTAAGAGGTAATTCAGCCAGGGACCAGCAGTTGGCATAATGGTTATGTCACTGGACTTTCATGTAGTCGACCGCCGTTCATCCTGGACCCGGTGGCTTAAACTCACGCCGGGCACAGTGTGTGTGCGTGCCCAAGATCCCGAAAGAGGAGAATGGAGGAGAAGGGATTGCGGCGTGGCCATCCCCCCTGGGGAGTGATTTCTTGCTTTCTGTCTCTCTGTCTCTTTCTGGCGAGTGCACATGCCCTATAGCAAAAACCTCTCCAAAAAAAAAAAGTAACTCGGCCAACAGGCACGGAGCGGGGCCCCAGCTGGGATCCCGAGGCTGGAATGAAATGCCTCTCTAAGGCTGTGTCTGGCTGTGTGGGAGGTGGACTAGGGTCGGAGGCTTGGGCTCTTGTTTTTGAGCGGCTGCAGCCTAAAGCTCCCAAAGTCCGAAAGCAGGCCGACTTGGAGTTTGCCGGGTAAGTGCAAACTCAGCCGTTTGAAAACCGGGGCTCCTGGGGAGAGTACGATGCTTTTCCTGCCCATAGATGGCAGCATCTGTACTCTCAGCCAGCTCCGTGGAGATGTGTGTGTGCACGTGTATGTGTGTGTGTTTCGCACGTGTGTGTGCATGTGATTCGCTGCTTTCTTCCTCTGGCAAATCTTGAGCTGGGTTCTGGAGCAGACCTAGTCTAACTGGGAGGCTGACTTGGAAATACCCGCCACAACAGGCAGGGAAGCCGGGGCGGAGGGGACACAGAGAACTCAAGGAGCAGAGTGCGGTTGTGTCTGGTGGAGCCTGGTGGGGGTGTGGGTGAAGCGCACTGCGGCTCAAGGGGCCGACAGAGGCAGATCATGACGTTGGAAAAAGGTTGTTACGGATCTTGGACTTTGCCTGGGGGCCATGGGGAGCCATGGCAGAGTCTGCACAGAGGAGTGACAAGGTCTGGGCTTCCTCTGAGGAGATGCCATTGCAGGAAAAAGGGGGACCAGTTAGGAAGCTGGGCAGTCACCCCGGGAGAGGCGATGGTGCCAAGGACAAAATGAACGTTGGCAGTTGGGGCGCGGAGCAGAGGGTGCTCGGGGTGGGGGTCGAGGGTAGAATGGTGGGGTGTGGTTGGAGGTGTGAGTGACAGAGCAGGGGGTTTGAGGTGGGCGGTGTCCTGGGGCCTGGCCTGTCCCTTGTGTGAATGGTGGCACTGTCTGCTGAGACAGAGAGCACTGGAGGAGGACCAGACTGCATCTTTCTAGGTGGGGATGAATAATCCAGTAATGATTAATAATTATCTAGAAACAAATACAGCAGGGCTGGCTCCATAGTGCAGTGGTAAGTCCTGAAGGCAGGGAGCTGGGTCCCACACAAGTGACTGTGGTTTGAATCCTGGCCTCAGCAGCTTGAAAAAACATGCTGAGTACATGTGTACCCCAAATTCTGACAGCATGGAGAAACGGAAGCAGAGGAGGGCTGTATCTGTCCAGCACACATGTCCTCTGGCAATTAAAAACAAAACAGTGTGATTAGGAGGTGTGCAGACGAGAAGGGAGCTGGATTTGACTGTTTTCTAAGTTATTACAGGGTGTGTGTGCTCACCAGAGAGAGAGAGAGGGAAAATGAGAAAGCACCCCCCCCAGGGGGAATGACCATGCTATAATCCCTTCTCCTCTATTCTCCCTCTTGGGATTTTGGGCATGCACACACACACATTTTGGGCATGTTTTCCAAGTCGCCAGGTTTGGGACTCACACTGCGCAGTCAGCCATGTGGGATCCAGCTACTTTAACCACTATGCCATGGCTAGTGGTTAGGGAGCTGGATGTGAAAGGCTCACCCTCATGCAATTAACAGAGTGTGGAAGGCCATGTAGTCACTTGCAACTAAACCCAGTTCTTCTCTGATCAGTCCCTTGGAACCAGGAAGTTTCTGCAGGGCTCTGAGCAAGGCCCACAGACGGGCCTGCAGTACCAGGTCCCCAGACCCAGCTAAACGTCTGAGCTCTCCGATTGGAGGTGTGATGCTCTGGACCTGCCATTATGCTCCTGTGTCGCTCACAATGCAGACATCACCAGGAATGCCAGAGCCACAGGCCATCTGCCTGCGAACAGCTCATTGGTGTCCTAATCCTAGGAGCCTGCATGGTCCTGTTGCATTTGGGGCCTTAGACTTCCCTCTTGGAGAAGCTAGTTTGGGCAGAGAAATTTTCTCATGTGGTTAAGAGCCGGCTTGCTCAGCTGCACCCGCCCTACCCCCTCATGTAGACGGCTAGGACTTTGGATAGTATAGACATGTGGAAAGGTGAAAATCCAGGATGTCCCTGAAAGATCCAGGTAAGGGCTGAAGGCCAAGTTGCACAGTCCATGGTAGAGTGGGGTAGGCTGGTCCTCCATCCGCTCACCTAGCCTATGCCTCCCGTCCTGCTCTTTTCCAGGCCTGGCCTCCAGGGAGCTTACAGCCTGGTGGGAGGGAAAGACAACGATGATGTGGTCTTGCTCAGTAACAGAGCCCCGAACAGTGATAGAGCCATGCTTAGGCATAAAGGTGGGAGTGTGACATGCCCACAGCTTGCGTCCCCAACCTGCCCATGTTCAAGATGAGAAAGACAATCGATGGGAAAAAGACTTAGGAGTATACTGATTAATAATCAGAATATTAACAGGCAACCCCCCGGTTATATTTTATCTAAGTTCATTCTCACAGTGACTTATCAGGTAGGCTCTGAAATGATCCCCTTTGAAGAGAAGACCCTGAGACAGAGAGGTGAGTAGCTTGCTCAAGTTATGCAGTTAGTTAAGTGAGGCCAGTTGGTATAACACCAGAGTCCGAAATCACAGCTCTGAGGTTGACTATAAACTGAATTCAGTCATACAATAGGGCTACCCGAAAGGCTAACGGGATTTTAGGCTATATTAATAGAGGCATGATACCTAGAATGATGGAGGTGAGAGTCCTACTTTCCCTGTCCTAGCCTGAATGTCTAATTCCAAGTCTCGTGCTGTCAGTAGGGCCAGGGTGCATCTGAAGCAGATCAGGGAGGAGGGTGAAGAAACTGGATACCCTGATCTCAGGAAGAGAGTATACAACTTGTAGAAGACTTGAGTGGCCTAGGATCACTGTCTTTAAGTCTCCAAGGAGCCATCAGGAAATGGGACAGGCCTGTTTGGGGTGGTCCCAGAGGCAGAGCTGAGACAAGCATGTACAGGCAGAAGGAGAGAGAGGTGTGAGCATAACCCAAGGACAACTCTTCTACTTTCTTTCTTTCTTTTTAGAAATTTTGCTATAGAGCATGTGTGTTCACCAGAGAGAGAGAGACCAAAAGCGAGAAATCCCCCATTCTGGAGGGCAGGGGGATGGCCACACTACAATCCCTTCTCCTCCATTCTCCTCTCGGGATTTTGGGTACACATGCACACACACCTGGCATGAGTTTTAAGCCGCCGGATCTGGGACTCGAACTGCAGTCAAGTACGTGGGAGTCCAGTGACATAACCATTATGCCATCTGCTGGTCCCAAGGACAACTCTTTTAACCAGCAAACTCTTTAGTGGCAGGTCTTATGGCCTTGGCAGTAAGCGAGTGCCCATTGCCCGGGGAATACAAGCAGGAGTTGTGTGACCCTGGGGGGGAAGAGAGAAACTGAGACATCCAGCTGGGATGTCTTTCCTCCCATGCTAAGATTCTTGGGCCCTCTGTTCACAGGCGCTGATAACCCTCTGTCCAGTGCCTGACCCTGGTCCCAGCCCCTCCCACGGAGCAGCTGTCTTCAACCTGCACAGCCCTGTAAGGTAGGTGGAGCACCGCAGGCGCCTTGGTCCTCCTGGACCCAGCCCTGGCTGCCCAGGGGAGCTGGAGGGGACTCCAGCAGTGGAAGCCACAGTGCATTCGAAGGAAGTCCCTGAGGCTTTCCTAATAAGGCTAGAGTGTGTTTCTATCCGTTACCTCATTAGTTCCTCACCCACTCTGGAGGGAGACCAGGTGAGGGTGCTCCAGTAGGGATGATGCAAGGACTGGGCTGGGTGCCCGGATGCCTGGCTCCCACCCTGGCTGTGCTGCTTGCTCGCTGTGTGACTTGAGGACAGTTGCTTTCTCTCTCTGGGCTTCTGTTAGCTCCTGTGCAGAAGGGCAGATTCCCGGGAGGAGGAGGTGCTGGAATTCTCCCCGGGGTGGGGGTGGGGGGCGTTGGAGAGGTGAGAAAAGCAGGGGTGTGGCTGGGAGTCTCCTGGCTTTGTTGACCTAGCAGGAGCACCTGAGAAGTGAGTCATGTGCAGGTGGTGAGTCATACCCCTGGGACAGCGGGGCAGGGTGGGGCCTCCTGACTATCAGGTTCACAGGTGACCTGCTCCTGTAGGCTGGGAGGCGGAGGTGCTGGGCTGGAAGCCAGGGGACCAGGTCCAGCCCCCCCCCACCCCCTCGGGCCTCCACCTGTGAGACAGATGCATTAGTTTGCTCCTTGCCCACCTGACAAGAGGAAGAAAGACTTCAAACTTCAAAGAGGCCGAAGGGCTTTGCGGGCTATGAAATAAGGATCACGATTGCAGCTGCCGACACCAAAGCAGAAGTGAATTTCTAGTTAGCAATCACGCAAAGGGCCTGGAAGACACCCTCCGCTCTGACATCACTCTTAGTTGCCAAAAGGGGAAGGGGACAAGGCGCCAGGACTTCCTCCTCCACGGTTCCCAGGTGGGGGTAGAGCCGACCACAGCCAGAGCAGTTCCTCTTTCTCCAAGCTCAGACAGAAGAGCCTTTTGGTGGTCTCTTTGGGGCTGTGCTGCCCTCAAAGCCCAGGATTCCTAGAAGTCTGCTGGGCCCAGAGAGGAACCTGTCCTTTTTTGGTCACTGTGCAACTGAGGGCTCTGCTGACAGAGGGGATGGAGCAAGCATCTTGGAGCCAAGTGTCTTGGCTCTGAGGCACCTGTTTTTGGAACTGAGCCTTGTCAACTCCAAAAACCGAGCTGCTGCAGAGATCTGTTGACAAAAAGAGCATTATGCTGTGTGAATGCTTCTGGGAACAATGACACAGGGGCCTTGTCTCTGTCTCACACCTGCAGACCCGACAGGGCCAGCCTACCTCAGGCCCCATGGGGTCCCCTTTGACTGAGAGCTTTTCTTGTTCATCCCCCTTCACGCCTCTGCCCCCTGCAATGTACCTGCCTCACCTCCCCCTCCCCCGAATGCGGTTTCCATAAGGCAGCCTCAGAGACCACCTTGTCAGATCCAGGGGTGTGTCCTCAGGGCTCCATGGACCACGTCTCTGGTGCATTGGACACCTTCTCTGAGAAGCTCTCTCTGCTCCTGGGAGGCTGTTCTCTCTGTTTATTTCCAACCTCTCCGACCTTAATCAGGGCCTGTTTTTCTGCCTCAGACATTCACCTGCTCCTCTGGCCACCTCCTTATCTTGAGTGACATACATAGGGCCTTTCATTCATTCACTTAGTCACTTATTCATGCATTCACTGGACAGGTGCATAGGCCCTGAGCTAAAGAATCAGCAAAAACCAGACCTCCTCCTCCGTTGGGGGTCTTACGGATCCTTACACACGCTGTGGATGAATGATTTCTTCAGCCCTCCTGAAATGACAGACCCGAAGAGGCAGGTGGCTAGAGGAATGATATGGAAAAGGCCTGGAGACAGAACGGAGCATGTGGAGTCCTTGAGGAACTGAAGAAGGGAGAGAGGTCTAGGAATGAGGGGGTGATGGGAGCAGGGTCCGGGGACCAGGCAGCAACTAAGGCACGTGTATGCTGGGGTTCGGGTTCTGTGCTAGACAGTAGGGGCCATAGGATGCTTTAGAGCAGGGCAGAGGCTGGCCAAGCTTTCATCAGTAAAGCCTTGAAAACTGAACACAAACAGTGTTCTCATAAGCCCTGAGGCTGCAGTTTTGCTTTTTCTGCACTGGGGTGTCCTAATGTTGTGCCTTGGTTCAAGGTTTGGCACCAGTCAGGAAATAGGCACTTTCCCAGGATTCTATCTGCCTTCGCCTGTTTTCATTTACTCGGCCAACCTTGCTGTGCTTCTGCACTGGAAGGGGAGGTGAGTCGGCCCTGCCCCACCCTCGGATGTCCAACCTAACTCTGGATAGAGATGTGGCTGACACCCAGAATGCATTGCCATAAGTGCCAGGGTGCTCTGGGAGCCAGGGAGGGCTTTTCCTTCTCGTGAGCCAAGTTCTAGCCGGAAAAGGCAGAATTGGGCATCGCAGGCCAGGGGGTCATGTGTGCAATTCTCAGCTACCGAGAAGAGCCTGTTGTACGGGGGGGTGGGGCTTGTGAGCAATAGTGTGGTTAAGCAGAAGTCTGGGGATTGAGGTGGGGAGTGGCAGGAGGTGACAGGAGAGAGGCCTCGAATGCCAAGTCTCAATCCTTGGGTGCTAGGGAGCCATTTACAGGTCTTGAGTTGCACAGCGACTTGGCCGATGGGATTTCAGAACAGTCCGATGGTAGCAGCATCGCGAGGGTGGAGCTGTGGGGGCAACACTAGAAGTGGGTTGTAGAGAACACGCATTGCTGGTGAAGCCTCTTCACTCCCCTCACTGCACAGCAGTTCAGTCCTCAGTGTCTCTGCCTGTCCCACAGCTTGGTTCAGGGATCTCCCGGTTGCCCGGCCGTCCTGAGTGGCCCAGAGCTGATTCACTGCAGTACCGATGTGTGGTTTATCCTGCGTTCCAGAGGGGACGGCTCTGAACTGGAAACTGTGGTCTAGCCTTGACTTGCTGTGTGCTTCTTTCTTTTTTTTTTATTATTTTTTTTAATTTTAGAGAGGTTTTTTGCTACAGGGCACATGTGCTCGCCAGAAAGACAGAGAGAGACAGAGAGACAGAAAGTGAGAAATCACCCCCCAGGGGGGATGGCCACGCTACAATCCCTTCTCCTCCATTCTCTTCTCAGGATCTTGGGCATGCACGCACATGCGCCTGGCGTGAGTTTAAGCCGCTGGGTCCGGGACTCGAACTGTGGTCGACTATATGGGAGTCCAGCGACATAGCCATTATGCTAACTGCTGGTCCCCTGTGTGCCTCTTGATAAGTCCTGTAACCCCTCTCAACCTGAGCGCATTCATCAGTGAAATGGGGGGTGACAGTAGGGTTGCTGAGGGTTGGAGCATATCTTGATTTCTCTGTTGGTTGGTAATGGCTCAGTCCATGTTGTAATCTGTCCCTTAGGGAGCCCTTCTCTTTGGCCATGAATCTGCAAGCTGAACTAGAAACAAGGTGTCCCCAGCGGCCCCAAAGGGGACCTCTAGTTGGGACCCTGAGGGGTTTGGATGTGCGTTTACCATGATGTCTGACAGGGACGGAGCAGGGCCAAGAGGGGTAGGTGGGTCTCATTCATTTCTCTGTCCTCAGATTTCAGCACAAGGCTGGCACCTCAGGGCCTGTGGCTGGGTTCCCAAAATGCTAAACAAAGTAATTTTTTTTTTTTTTTCTCCTTGTCAGAGGGTGCGTATATTCGCTGGAGAGACAAAGAGAAAAAGAGGGAAAGTGGGAAAGCATCCCCCACGGGGGATGGTCGTGCTGCAAGCTCTTCTCCATTCTCCTTTCAGGATTTTGGCATGTGCACACAGGTGCCCAGAGTGCTGTTCTGTTCTTTTCTTTTTCTTTTTTCTTTCCTTTCCTTTCCTTTCCTTTCCTTTCCTTCCCTTCCCTTCCCTTCCCTTCCCTTCCCTTCCCTTCCCTTCCCTTCCCTTCCCTTTCCTTTCCTTTCCTTTCCTTTCCTTTCCTTTCCTTTCTCTTTGCTTTCTTTTCTTTTCTTTTCTTTTCTTTTCTTTTCTTTTCTTTTCTTTTTTTTCTTCTTTTCTTTTCTTTTTTCTTTGAGAGATTTGTGCTATGGGCATTTGTGCTTGCCAGAGAGATAGAGAGATAGAAAGCAAGAAATCACAGCCCCGGGGTAATGGCCATGCCGCAATCCCTTCCCCATTCTCCCCTCAGGATTTTGGGCATCACACACACGTGCCCAGTGTGAGTTTTATGTCACCAGGTCCAGGACTCAAACTGTGGTGGACAATGTGGGAGTCCAGTGATACAGCCATTATTCCACCTGCTGGTCCCCCAGTGTGTTTTTCGAGCCTCTAGATCCAAGACTTGAAACTCAGGGTCAGCCATGTAGGATCCAGCTGCCTTAGCTGCTATGCCATGAACTGGCCTACACTCAAAAAAATTAATTTAAAAAAATCCATAGACCTTGGACATGGTCCCAACAGTACCTTCCCTTTTGTGACTGAGGAATCTGTGGCCAAGGAGGGATGGTGGCTCATTCAAGGTCTCCCAGCCCTTCGGTGGCAGGCCTCGGGCCTGTTCATTTCTCCCTGGCTCGAATGTTTATTGCAATTCTAATTTTTAAAATGCCGATCATTTAAAAAAAACCCAAGTTGACAGGGAAGATATAATAATAGAATGGGGGGCAGCAGGTGGCGTGGTGGTTAAAGACACTGGACTCCCACATGGCTGACCATGGTTTAAATCCTAGACCTGGCAGCTTGCTTTCTCACATTCTCTCTTTCTCTGTCTCTCTCTAGTGAATATGTACCCTATAGCAATTGTAAAAAAAAAGAAAAAAAATAACAGGGGCCAACATTTGGAGTAGTGGCTGTGCCGCTGGACTCCCCATGTAATCGGCCACCGTTCAAGTCCTGGACCTGGTGGCTTAAACTCACGCCGGGCACATGTGCGTGTGTGTGCATGCCCAAGATCCTGAGAGGAGAATGAAGGAGAAGGGATTGTGGTGTGGCCATCCCCCCGGGGGGGGGGGTGATTTCTTGCTTTCTGTCTGTCTGTCTCTCTCTGTCTTTCTGGTGAGCACATGCACCTTATAGCAAAAACCTCTCCAAATAATAATAATAATAATAATAATAAATAATAAATTTTTAAAAATCTCTCTATGTCAGGGGCATTTGTGGGATAGGGGCTCCTCACAAACAACCTCTGGAAACATCCTGATTAGACGGGCCCTGAGGACATTACATCCAACCTCCCTAGTTTATATTTGAAGAAACTAAGGCCCAGAACAAGGTAGTGGCTTGCCCAGGGTCCCCAGAAGGGGGACGCAGAACGGGCCCTAACATAGCTCTGATCTGTAGGTGGGGCTCTCCCCCAGAGCTACTCCCTATGCTTAAGAAAGTGAAGTGAGTGTGAACAATGGTTTCCTGAGGAAGTTTTGGTTTCCAATTGTGTTGAGAAGGACCATTTCCGGAACTGTGCGTGCCTACGATCCTGTGGAGCTGGGGACTGGCACAGTTATCTAGACTAAGCCACAGGAACCTATTTATAGACCAATAAGATTAGGCCGGCCGAGTCAGGAGAGGCTCCGTGTTCTCTCTGCCCAGCCCAGCAATGGCTGAAGAAGCCCTCGGGGCCAATTCTGACTCATGGGTGAGTAGCGAGGGTTCTTGGGGGGTCTCCCAAAGCTGCTCAGAGGAGAGACAGAGGCCAGGCGGGCCAGGGGGAGTCCCACTGCTGACCCCCAGTTCAGCAACCAGCCAGGCCTCTGCAGAGACGAAACCAGTTCTAATCCTATTCTCTCTCTGCTTGAAAACCCTCTGCTGCCTCAGATCAGGCCAGGACCTGCAGCAGTCAGCCCTCTCCCCGCACACCCACTGTGCCAACCTGGCAAGCCTCTCCAAACCATTGGCATTTCCGCACACGGACCACACAGCAGAGCTGTCACTGCTATTGGTCCCTCCACCTGGCCCACTGGATCCCACCTCCCCAAGAGAACTCCATTCAAACTTCCAGGCTCCGTCGGGCTGCGGGGGCTCCCTGCTTTGTACTCCCCCTGCCCATGGACACTGGACCCCCATGACCCGTGTGTGCTTCTCCCGAGGAGGGACCTGACTTGAAGGAAGAAAGGAGAAAAGCACTTGTGATTGAGCACACATGCCTTTACCTCACACGTTGATACGATTGGGTCCTCACACCGCTCTGTGCAGTAGGTGTTTTTTAAAGTGTGCAGGAGGGACTCGGACAGCTCTGGATTCAAGCCCTGCCCTGCACTTCACCACTGTGCAACAGGGTCGAGCCTCTCTGAGCCTGTCTCCTCCTCTATAAAATGAGCTGACGTTGGCCGTGAGTTTGGGGGAGGATGCAGCAAGACAGTGCATGTGAATTCCACATCATGTTGCCCAGACCTTGATGAGCTTCTCGGTGCAGTAGGTGCTATTATCCACAGGGGAATCTGCAGCTCTAAGTGGGGAAGCTCCTTATCTGGGGCCCCACACAAGTGCGTGGCCAAGAGGAGTGGCCAGGTCTTGGGAGTTCTGACCTCCAGCTGGGCCCTGAGTTCTTCTCCCCTCCCTGTCTCAGCCCCGTGGGCCTATTCTGTTCCCCAGCTCAGGAGAAGCTTTGTTGGGGATTGTTTTTCCCAAGAAGTTTCCTCTGTGGCGCCATGGATGACTCAGCCCTGAGTCACTGAGAGGCTCAGGGCAGGGGAGGAGTGTGAGGGGGAGGAGGGAAAGGAGAGAAGGGCCTGGGTCTAGCCCTGGCTCTCCACTGTGTGATCGGCTAGGTCTGGTCATGGCTCCTTCCGCCTAGCCTCAGTTTATCCAGTGTGAAAGGAGGACTTTTGGCTTCGATGGTTGGTGCCCAGTCCTAGTTGAGCCTCAGAATCGCAGGCTCCTAAGGCTGCACCCAGGCCTATTGGCTCGGCGGCTGGGGGTGGGCCTAGAAATCTATAGTCTTTCTGAGATTCCTAGCGGAATCCTTGCACACCTGGGCTGTAGAGGCGTTGGGAGCCATGCGTCCCAAACAAGCCCACTCCCAGCCAGGCCTCCAAGAGTTACTCAGCCACTGAGCACCTCACAGACGTGCAGAGAGCTCACTTCTTTTGCTGAATACTTTGGCAGAGTGGGACATGGGAGGGGGCTGGCAGGTAACATGGTGGTTGAGGTGCTAGACTGTCACATGGTTGTCGGGGTTGGAGTCCTGGACCTGGTGGCTTGCTTTCTTACTTTTCCTTTCTCCCTCTGTCTCTCTCTGGTGAGTGTATATGCCTTACAGCAAAAATAATAATGATAAATAAAATAAAATAAATTATTATAATTATTTTTTTAGAGAGAGAGATATTTGCTATAGGGCCTATGTGCTTGCTGGAGAGACAAAGAGAAAGAGAGACAGAAAGTGAGAAGTTGCCCCCCTTGGGAGGATGGTCATGCTGCAATCCCATCTCCTGTATTCTCCTCTCAGGATTTTGGGCATGCATGCACATGTGCCAGGCGTGAGTTTAAGCTGATGGGTTTGGGACTCGAACTGCTGTCAACTATGTGGGAATCCAGTGATGTCATCATTATGCCATCTGCTGGTTCCAAATTAAATAATTTTTTAAAAAATGGGACATACGGGAACCAGCAGTTAGCGTAATGGCTATGTCGCTAGACTCCCACGTAGTCGACCGCGGTTCGCGTCCCGGACCCAGTGGCTTACAACTCACGCCGGGCGCGTGTGCGTACGTGCCCAAGATCCCGAGAGGAGAATGGAGGAGAAGGGATTGCGGCGTGACCATCCCCCCTGGGGGGTGATTTCTCGCTTTCTGTCTCTATGTCTCTCTCTGTCTGTCTGGTGAGCGCACACGCCCTATAGCGAAAACCTCTCAAAAAAAAAAAAAAAAAAAAAGGGACATAGGAAATACATGGGCTTTCTATCTGTTTTAAAATAGCTTTATGTACTTTGAAATTTACAGCATTTGTTAGAGCCAGTTTACACATAATTTACATACATATCATCCATCCACTTTGATTCAGTGATTTTGAGTAAATTTACACTTATGTGACCATCGCCACAGAGTGAGAACATTTTCATCAACCCGAAAGATCCCTGTGCTTGCAGCTGATCTCCAGGACCTGCTTTCTGTCTCTGGATGCCTAGACCTGTGTTCAGATCCCAGCTTCACCCTTCCTGGCACTGTGACTGCATGCAAATGATTACTCTGCTCTGAACCTTGGATTTCTCTTCTGCAAAAGGGGATAATCATACCCTCCTTGTTGGCCGTTGTTTGAATTTCGCTAACATGCATAAAGTCTCTGATGCACAAGAGGAGCTGGGGATGCAGGAGCCTGCTGCAGTGCAGACAGGGCTTAACGCCCAGGCGCAGGTGTAGCAGTCCTAGTGAAAGGAAAGGCATTGGCTCAGGCCCCGGGCTAAGCCCCTTTGTAAATCCCACGACAACCCTATTAGGTGAATGTTGTATCATTTCCGTTTTCGAACCAAGAAACTGAGGCACTGAGAAGGGAAATGACTTTTATAGGGTTACAGAGGCTGCGGTTGGTAGGGCTGGGCTCGGTCCCAGACCCTGTCCTTCTTAGCCATTGTGTTACATTGCCCCCAATACGTGTGAATCATGGAGTGACAGGTACAGTTCATGGGTCCAAGACGAGGTTTAGGACACGTACTTCCAAGGGGTAGGACCCGGGACAGCAGACACAGAATTCAGAAGGTGGGACCCAGTACAGAGCACGTGGTGCAGCAGCCGCAACGTGGCGCGTGGACTGTCATCCGGGACACAGGCAGCTGAATGTAGACACACAGGTGTGAAGGGCACAGGGCCTGGCATGTGGCTTACTCACAAAGTGTAAGGTGCAGGGACGTGGTTCCCAGCGTAAAGGCCTTGAGATACGGCAACTGGGCTGGCTCCCAGGCCACAGTAGGGCCCTGTCTGGTCTGGGATCCCCCAGCCTGTCAGTGCCTGGGGCCCCAGTGAGCAGTGGTGGCAGGAGCCAGTCTTCTGCTCACAAAGGCCTGTTTTGTTCCCTCCTCCTCCCTGTCTCTTTGGATGCAGATGAGTGGGAGTGTCCCAGAGGAGCTTTGGGGCCCCAAGTACCCCCGCCACTTCCCACCGGCTTGGACAGGGTCACAGCTGGGGGCCAAGTCCATAGCTCAGAAAGAGCCTGGCCCCCAGATCCCCTCTCTCCCAGGCAGCTGTGAGCGCTCACCTTGGCTACGCCCGAGCCGAGTAATTTTCCTCTAAGCTGTCCTCCCTCAGCCCTCCTTGGCTGCTGCTGCTGGCTGTGAGCACGTCTGCATTCCAGGGCTTAGGAGACAGAGCCAGAGCCCGCACTGCGCTGAGGTTGGGGAAGCAGATTGCTAACAGCCGGTCAGAGGGCGTGGATGTGCAGGAGAGGAGGCTGCGGGTTGCAGGCTAATTTTTCTTGAACTCTCTTGGTATCTGGCACTCACCACATTATCTTGGCTCCTCTGCACGAGACCCTACAGTAGCCTAATGAGAAGACAGGCTCAGAGAGGCAAAGAGCTTGCCCAGGTCACACAGTTGCAGGGCCAAGGCTAGACCCCAGGTGTCCTGGGGGCAGAAAACTGAGGATGTACAGAGGCAGAGGATGTTGGTACAGAGGATGTTGTTGGGGGCAGGGGGTCAGTGGGCAATGAGGTTTCTGATGTGGGCATCAGATCACAGAGATCTAAGTTTAGGAGTCTTCCTGTCTGGACTGGGGGCTGTGGAAGGGCCTTGAGCTGGAGTGATGCAGCCTCTATGGGTAATGGTTGGCTGGGGCAGAGTTTAAGGCAGTGAAGAAGCTGTTGAAGTGAATTTAAGGCAAAGATGGGGACACTGAACCAGAACACTGGCTGGGATATGGGTGGGAAATGGATGTAAAGTGGGGGGGGTTGGGGTTGAGCATCTCTGCTGTGGTCTCAGCCCTTAGGTGCTGTCTCGGTGGGCTGGCTTTGATTGGATTCTGCTTCCAAGGGTGTGCCGGAAGGTTCTAGAAGTCCTTGGAGGGACAGGCACCTGGTGGGCCATGTTGACGTTTGCACAGGTGCCTGGACAGAAGTAAGGCCTGTAGAGCACCTAGGGGAGAGGAGGCAGCACCCACTCTGCAGCCCTGCTTTGTATTTTACGTGCAGAATCTTAACAGCATTTCAGTGCTACACCTCTTCTTAGCTTAAAAAGGAGGAAAGTACTTTGAAAAGATCCATTAGAATTAAAAGATCTAACAGCAGTAAATTATCTTTGAAGCTGGTAATTCTATTGTAGTTTAAAGTTGAAGATAAATTCAGAAGATTCTTTAATCTTACCATAGTATTTGAAGTTTTCCTCTTTTTTTTTTGCAATAGGGTGCATGCGCTCACTGGAGAGAGACGGTGAGAGGGAAAGTGAGAAATCACCTCCAGTAGGGATGGCCACACCACAATCCCTTCTCCTCCATTCTCCTCCTGGGATTTTGGGTATGCACGCACATGCACCCGGCCTGAGTTTCAGGTTGCTAGTTCCAAGACTCAAACCTTGGTCGACCATGTGCAAGTCTAGGATCTTAACCACCACTCTACCTGCTGGCCATCCTTTTTCTTTTAATACACTTTGAAACATTTAAATTTTGTGATAGAGTACATGTGTGGGCACATGGGAGAGGGAGGAGAGAGAACGAGAGAGAGGAACACCTTCCACAGGGTCTGGCCATACTCTGATTCCCTTCCTTCAATCCTCCAGCCCATCGGATCTGGGACACATGCGTGCTTGGCATGTTTCCGCTGACCGGACTGGGGACCTGAAGTGGATTGTCACGTGGGATCTGACTTCTCTTGAGCAGGGCATTACTGCTGTGCTTTGGAGCTGGCTGCTTTTATAAAATAAATTTTATTGTGTGTATTTAAGACATGATGTTATAGGATCCATATAGACAGTAACTATGTTGCCATAGTGAAGCCAATCAATGCATGTATCCATCATCTCAGAGTTTTTTTTTTTTTTTTTTAATTTTGTGGTAAGAGCAGCTCAAATCTATGCATTTTGTATGAATCCCCACTGTAGTAGGACTTTATTACCTGTAGTCTCGTGTTCATCTCTAGACTTGTTCTACCTACCTACCTGCTACTTTGTATCCTCTGACCTACATCATCCCATTGGAGTTTTTCTGTAACTAGCTTTTAGTTCTGGCAAGCCGGTGATAGTCTGGCCATTCTGTTCTGAAGCTCAGAGAGGTTGAGTCCCTCACCCAGTGTCACCCAGCTAGCAAGTGGCAGGGCTGGATCCAGAACCCTCCTTCTGTGGGGTGGGTCAGAACAGGCTTGGGTTGGAGAGGAGGGGAGGGGCGTCCTTAAGTAGAGACTCAGAGGAGCCGGTAGCAAGGCTGGCTTTTTAGGTGCGGGCCTGAAGCCCTCTCCTGAAATATTTCCCATCCTTGACACCAGCCACTACCCCAGCTCTCTGAGCCTTGGTTAGAACCTTCCCTGCCCCCAGCTCCCCCATAAAGGTCAAGGGGTCCGTGTGGGCACTAGTGAGTTGTAGGCATGTCGGGAACGGGCATGTTTTATTTTTTTAAAAATTTTATTATCATCATAATCTTCTTTATATTACATTTAATTACATATAACTTTACAGTGTATTACATTGCTTTTTCAAAAGGGAATGCCATGCATGTCAGTCAGTACAGAGACATTAATCTCCCCACTTCATCATTCAATATCTTTTCTGTTTTTCCCAATCATCATTATTATTATTCTAATTATTTTTTAAAACAGTCAGTCACTATTTCTCATTTTGCTTGTAAAAAGACTTCACCCATCATGAAATACTTTTCAGACCAATCCAGTTGAGAATACTGTACACGTCAAAAATATGGAACGCTTCACGAATTTGCGTGTCATCCTTGCTCAGGGGCTATGCTAATCTTCTCTGTATCATTCCAATTTTAGTATATGTGCTGCCGAAGCGAGCACGGGACTGGGTATGTTTTGAGGGATTGTCTTTAAATATTATGGTTACTGAGTATCTGCTGTGTGTCATGCAGTGTCAGGGACTCCTTCAACCCTACCAGACACCTCGCAGAATAGGACTTGTCACCCACTTTATAGGAAAAAAGCTGGGGCACCTCAAAGGGAGCAACTTGCCCAAGTTCCCTAGTGGTAGTGGTAGGGGCCTGGGCTTTGTCCAGATTATCCTCGGACGTCGCCTCATATTCTCTTGATCGGAAAGTCACCTGCCCTTCACTTGCAGGTCCGTTGGTGTCCTGAGCGCTGCTGTCTCGTCACTTCCCTGCACTGCTTCCTTTGCTCAGGACATTCTGCCTGCTGGATGCAAATTGACAGGCAGGTGCTGGGCTTCTGCTGCACACCAGAGCCAGGCTCTGGAGACCTTGGTTGGAGTTGGCTGGTGAGGCTTGGGGACAGAGAAGGGCTTCCTTAGGAACCGCAGCAGGAGGGGCAGGACGCCATCATCTGATGTCACTGTTCCCATCAGGATGATGGTCCAGGCAGCGTCCATTGTCCCTGGTAGATCCTGAGGAACTTGACCCCCAGACAGGCAGGCGGGGACCTTGGCCAGATGCTCAAATATTGTTTTTCTTCCTTCTTTCTTTTCTTAACATTTTTGCCATAGGACACATGTTCTCACTGGAGAGAGAGACAGAGACATTGAGAGGGAAAGTGAGAAATCCATCCTTGGGGAAGATGGCTATGCTGCAGTCTCTTCTCCACTATTCTCCTCTTGGGATTTTGAGCACAGAGGCATGCACGTACGGTGTGATTTTTAAGCCACCAGGTACGGAACTCAAGCTGTGGTTGACCATGTGGGAGTCCAGCATCTTAACCATTATGCCACCTGCTGGCCCCATCTTTGGTAGTTGTTTCAGCATCCTTGAGTCCCAGGTCCCAAAGGGCCTTAGAAATAGACTGGTTCGCTTGTCACTTGAGTCATCTTGGCTGGTGGTTCACCACGGAGTAGTTCATTATCTCTCAGAAAGAGGGCAAGGAAATCGACATTCCCTCTGTTCCCCCCCTTTTATTAATTTGCTAGAGGATGCATATACTTGTTGGAGAGAGAATGAGTGGGTGGGAGAGGAAGAAGTCCCTCTCCATGGGGGATGGTCACATTGCAATCCCTTCTCTTCCATTTCTCCCTCCTATTGGGATTTTGGTCACATATGCACATATGCTCAGTGTGCTTTTTCTTTCGTTTGTTCTCTTTTTTAATTCAATTCGATTAATTATTTTTTAAAATTGCTATAGGGCATATATACTCACCAGAGAGAGACAGAGAGGGAGGGAAAATTAGAAAGCAAGCCCCCAGGTCCAGGACTCGAACTGCAGTTGGCCATATGGGAATCCAACACCTCAACCACCATGCTACCTGCTGGCCCATCCCAGTGTGCTTTCCAAGCTGCTGAGGCTCAGCTTTGAACTGTCTGGTCAGCCAGGTGGGATCCAGCTTCCCCAGGTTTTTTTTTAATTATGGTAAAGTACATGTAACATAAAACTTACCATCTTAGCCATGGTAAAGTGCATGGTTCTGTAAGAGTACATACACTCATAACAGTGTACAGGCATGACCACCGTCCGTCTCCAGAGCTCTTTTCATCCTGCAAGACTGTCCCTAATAAACAATAACTCCTCATTTGCCCCCTCTACCTACCCCCTGGTATCACCATTTTACTTTCCATCTCTGTGGATTTGACTGCTCTAAGGACCTCATGGAAGTGGACTCAAACGATATTTGTCTTTTTGTGACTGGCTTACTTAGTGTCTGTAAGGTCCATCCATGTTGTAGCGTATTGCAGACTTACCTTCCTTTTTTTTTTAGTATTATTTTTATTTGACTTTATTTATTTAAATTTGACTGAGAGGAACAGAGAGAGAGACAAAGCGAGAAAGCAAGCTGCCAGGTCTGGGACTCAAACCATGGTTGGCCATGTGGGAGTCCAGCACTCTTAACTACCACGTCACCTGCTGGCCCCTGGCCCCCTTATCTTCCTTTTGAAAGGCTGAGTGATATTCTGTTGAATGGATATACCACATTTTGTTTGTCCACTCACCCATTGATGGACACTTGGGTCGATTCCATGTTTCAGCTATTGTCTATAACGCTGCTGTGAACATGGAGGCACAAATATCTCTGTGACTCTGCTTTCAGAAACTAGCAGTTTTGAACATCTCTGCAAAATGTGGTCCTAGGATCTTTCACGTTTATGGTCTCATTTAATCCTCTTAACTAGCCTTCAGAAAGGGCATCTTTACCCCTATTTTACACATAAGGAAACTGAGTTTCAGAGAGATAACCTACCCAAGGCCCTCCCACAAAGTAACTATAGTAACAGCTCCCTTGTATACATACCTGCTCTGTACTAAGCCCCAAATGTATTTTACCTTAGGACAGTCTCATGACAACCCTAGAACTAAGGTATTATGAGCCCCATTTCATGGATGAGGAAAGTGAGGCTCAAAGAGCTGGAATGACTTGCTCGAAGCTGCATGACTGGGAACTGGTAGATCAGGGACTTGAGCCCAGACTTCTGGTGGGAGTGCTTTTCACCGTCACACACATAGAGTGGATCTCTTATTCTTCTGTCTGGAAAGCCCATCCTCTGCAGAGCAGAAGGTGCCTCTGGTGGCTTGTGCTCATCCTGGCTCTGGCCGGGTATCACAGACCCTGCCTTCCCTGGCACATTTATAGGCAGAGACTGTGTCCCCAAGCCTTCTACTGGTTTCCCAGTCCAGTGTCTGCGGCTGGGACTCTTTGTCCTGCTGTTGGTTTGTGCTTGTGCCTAGGCTTCCCCAGGCATGGGTCGTCGGGTACTGAGGGGGCTGGGACACCATGTTGATGTTTGCAGTTCCAGTTGCAGGCCTGCTGTGCTTCCCAGGGCCAGCTCTTCCCCCTGGCATGGGGAGACAGACTGTCGCGGACCTTGCCAAGAAGGGCCTGGAGCTCATACCCATGGCCAAATCTGGGTGCTTCCAGGGCATGGGGTCAGGAAGTTGCAGGGCCAGGCCCCCTCCAAATGTCCCGCTCTGGCTCTCAGCACTAGGTGGAGTTGGCTCCGGAAGCTGGGCGAGGGCCAGTGGCTTTGGTCCCTGGGATAGTTGGCCTCCAGTAGGTGGCTTCAGCCAAACCTCGCTGGCCATGTCCCCAGCAGCTGTCCACACCCAGGATGGGCTTGGTCAAGGCAGAGGCCCAGCTGGCCTTGATAGGGAGCCCTATCACATTGTGGAGACACAGAGCTCGGCTCTGGCCCGGGCTCTGAGGGACCCAAGTTCTAGATCTGCTTTGCTTTGTGGCCCTGACAAGTCCCTCTCTTATTCTTTGTCATTGTCTACAAAAGAGAGGGGGCACTAATGACCATAGCTACTAATAAATCCTGCCCTGTGCAACATTCCCATTCCCCCAACAGTCCTGCAACTGGGCGGCACTGTGCGTGTTTACAGACGACAGACCTGAGGCTCAGAGAGGGACAGTAACTCGCTCCAGGTCACACAGCCACGACCTGCACTGCAGTCCCTCTGAAATCTGTAACCTTTTTCCTGCACCCCACAGTGCTCTCACCTGGGGCGCACATGCCAACACAGGCCTCTACAAAGAAACTGGACTGTTTAGAAAGAAGAGGGCTGGGGCCAGCAGGTGGCATAGTGGTTAAGGACTCTCACATGGATGACCGTGGTTCGATTCCCAGACCTAGCAGCTTGAAACTCATGTTAGGCATATGTGCACGTGTGTCCAAAATCCCAAGAGGAGAATGGAGGAGAAGGGACTGTGGCATGGCCATCCCCCAGTGGGCGATTTCTCACATTCTCTTGCTCTTTCTCTTTGACAAGTGCACACACTCTATAGCAAAAATCTCTCTCTCTAAAAAATAAAGGAAAGGAAGAGTGCTATCTTTTGGGGAGCTCCTACAATGTGTCAGGTCTTGGGTCTCTTCACTGCTCTATGAGCAAGATACCATTCTCCCATTTTATAGAAGGGGAAACAGAGTCCTGATCTCAGGAGCCAAGTCAGCCAGATTCTAAAACCTGTGTTCTTTCAAGTCCACAAGGCTCCCCAGACCTTCTCCAGGCCCTGTCCAGCTTCCCTGAGTTTCATAACTGGCTTCTCTGTTTACTGACCATTGTCCCAATTAGCAAAATCCCAGGCCAGAGAGAGGGGGTGGGTATTCCCAGGAGGACCCGGAGAACAGCATAAGCCAATAAGCAAACAAGCTGGAGAGAGGGCTTCCCGAGTGGCTGGCTGCCTGGAAAATCAAAAACAACAGTTTAGGGTGAAAAGAAAAGAACAGGGTGGTGTTGTCCAGGTCCTGCCAAGGCCTTCTGTACACTGTGGCCATGGTGGGTGGGTGGGGTGAGGGCGAGGCCACCTCCTTGGTCTCTGGGAACTATCCTGGGAGACCCCACAGAGATGACAGAGACTAACCCCAGGTTGCAGAGGGAAGGAGGGCCAGGAGCTGCCCTGGGGTCTGGGGTCTTGACTTCAGGGGAGGCAGGGGCCTGCCAGGGCTGGGTCCTGTGGCAGACACTGTGAAGCTGCCCACTGTGTGTGTGGTGCTGGGCAGGACCCAGGAAAGCCAAGCTCAGAGGTCAAGGGGACCTGTGAGTTGCAGAGAAGGGGGGGAAGTAGGGTGTGCTCATGTCGGGAGCACTTGAGCAGAGCCAGGCTGCCTCTAAGTCAGAGAAATCACGCGAGGGCCCGCTGCTGCGCATCGTAATGCAAATACCTTGCAAGGCAGGAAGCTGCGTGGCGACAGGGGGTTCGGATCCTGGGGCTGGCCTGGAAACATGCCTGGTCAGTGCCTGCAGGGGCCCTGGGCAGCTAGAGTGCTGGGCAAGGATGATCGCGCTATGACGAGACTCTGTTGAGGGTCTCTCTCTCTCTCAGGTAAATGTGTTCTCTTTCATGAGGAAATCTAGAAACCATACCAGATCTGTGGCACAGAGTGAAGATTCCACAGTCTATCCTCCACCCAGTGGCCACAGCCTGGGCATCTTCCTTGGCCATGCCTTCAGCCCCGGCTCTCATATCGGGTGTGTGGAGGGGTCAGGGGCTTTCCTGGTGCCGCCTCCTGCCCTGGCCTGCGAGGTTTGGAGGGACAGCTGTCCCAGAGATTCCTGGCTACAGGGCTCGGCTTGGGTTTGACTGGTTTGGCAACTGCAATCCTTTACCTGGAAAGAGCAGGGCTGCTTCCTGCCCAGGCCAGGTGGTGCCGGGAGTTCCCACTTGAACTTCCCAGGCAGAGCTTGGGCTCTGAAGCCAGCCAGATGGTGTCTGAATCCCAGCCACACCTTGGTCTGGCTGAGTGACCTCAAGCGAGTGACTGAACCTCCGTGTGCCTCAGTTTCCCTAGAGGGGCCTGAAGATGAGGTGGCATGTTGCTGTCAGTGACTGTAATGCCTCTTTTGTTAAGGCAGGGACCCTGGACTGCCTGATTCAGAAGGGTCTGTCGAGGTGACCTGGTCCAATGCCCCTGTTGTACAGATGGGAAACCCGAGGCTCAGAGCCGTCTCATTCTGGATCTAGTTGCACACCTGGTGGGAGTGCTAGGCTTAGGAAAGATGCTTAGAGTCAGAGTCAGGGACTGCCCTGTATCTTGCAGATGGAGGTACTGAAGCCCAGAGGGGGTGATGACTTGCTCAAAGTCACTCAGGGAGTTAGTGGCAGAGCCAGCCCTAGCACTGAGACCTCTTCCTTTGCACCCAGGAGTCTTTCTTTTGCACCCTAATTCCCCCACCCTCTTGAGTGCATACATCCTCATCCGGGCACAGAGCAGTGGACACGGTGTCACTCCCAGCACCATCTGCTCACGTCCATATCCAGATCTGCAGTGCCATGGGCCCAGACTCCAGAGCCGCACAGCAGGCGAAGCTGCAGGACCCTGGCGATCATTAACCTGAGGCCCAGTGAGCCTTGGCTTGTGGTCGGTGACCCCTGGGCCAAGGCCAAGCCACAGCAGCCCTGTGTTAATCACCAACTGGGGGAGTTGGGCCACCCTGCTCCAGAAGGGGCTGCTCAGCTGGGCCAGCTGCTGGCCCAGGTTCTCTCCAGGGTGTGGGAGGGTGAGGACAAGTCTTTCTACTTGTTTGGATGTTCTAAATCGTGTAATGAGCAGACATCACTTTAAGGATATTTAAAAGTATTGTAGCTAGGGCTCGAAATAAGCTGGGTGCATGTATGTGTGTGTGTGCCTAAAATCCCAAGAGGAAAATGGAGAGGAGGGGATTGTGGTGTGGCTACCCCCCGCCTCCCTCCAGGGTGATTTCTTGCTTCCTGTCTCTGTCTCTCCAGTGAGCACATGCACCCTATAGCAAAACAAAACAAAACAACAGCAACAACAAACAATTTTTAAAAAGATAAAACTATTGGATATAGACCCTACAGCATTACTTTAAAATTTTTTTTTAGCAAGTATATCAAGGTGTAATTTACATACCACAATAATTCACCTACTATAAGTGTACTTTCTGTGACTTTGAGTCTTCTTTTCTTTCTTTTAGAGAGAGATTTTTACTATAGGGTATGTGTGCTCACTGGAAAGACAGAGAGACAGAAAGTGAGAAATCACCCCCCATGGGAGATGGCCACGCCACAATCTCTTCTCTCCCATTCTCCTCTTGGAGTTTGGGGCATGCACGCACATGTGCCCAGTATGAATTTAAAGCCACTGGGTCTGGGACCCAAACTGTGGTCAACCACATGGGAGTCCAGTGCCTTAACCACCATGACACCTGCTGGTCCCTATTAGAATATTTTCATCACCCTACAAAGTTCCCTCGAGCCAGTTGCAGTGACCTGGGCCCATCCTCCAGGGTAGTGTTTGAGAGTGAAAGTCTCCCACCTCAATCGTTTCGAGAAAACTGACCTCGATAGTTGCTATTTTATCCTCAGTGACTTTTTATGGGCATATGCAGAAACATACATCCTTGTGAAAGGGAGGAGAGGAGCCAGACTGCAGTTGTTGGTGGGCAATTGTTGAGAACCTCCTGTTGGACCGAGCTGATTCTTTTTTCACAGCTGCATAGTGGTCCATTGTGTGGCGGCTCCATCATTTATTTAGCGAGGACATTTGGAACCTTTCCAGTTTTCTTCAAACAATGCTTTAGTGAACATCCTTGCACATGTATACTGGTGTTTGTCGGTGACTCTGTAAGAGAGCGTTACGTTGTGCGTGTGTTTTGAGAGGTTTTTGCTATAGGGTGCATGCACTCACCAGAGTGACAGAGAGACAGAGAGACAGAAAGCGAGAAGCCATCCCCCAGGGGAGATGGCCATGCCGCAATCCCTCCTCCTCCGTTCTTCACTCCGGATCTTGGGCATGCACGCACATAAGCCCAGCGTGAGTTTAAGCCACCGGGTCAGGGACTTGAACTGTGGTCAACTACATGTGAGAGTCCAGTGACATAGCCATTAGGCTAACTGCTGGTCCTGTTAAGTTGTGTGTTTTGAACATGGCCAAACTGTTCTCCAGAGAGGTAAACGATAAACCAGTTCACTTCCATCAGGAGCACACAGAGCTGTGGGCTTTTTACAGTCCTCCATGTGGCTCGGGAAAGGGGAGCACTCTCTGGCTTTACGCCAGGGCTGAGCCATAGCAGGAGTGGCACGCCAGGCCAGGATGTAGCAGAGCATGGAGCCCTGAGAACGCAGGCATCCCAGGGGCTCCCCAAGTCACTGGGGTGGAATTCCGACTGTGGCACACAGGCTTCTGCGACATGTGCCGCCCCTGCCGCCTCAGGTCATGCTCCCTGTGTCCCAGGCTGGACCCCTCCTCCCTCACGGGATGTGGCCCGCGCTCGACGTCCCTTTGCCCAGGCTGTCCCCTCCCCTGGAAGGCTTTTTCTTCTCCATCTTCTCTGTCCTTCAAGGCTCAGGTCCCAAGTCCCTTCCTCCATGAAGCCTTCTTTCATCCCTGCAGCCTGACTGGCATTCTTTCTCTGTGTCCCCTTAGCCTCTTATCTGACCCACATTCCCCCTGGAGAGGAGGAAGTTATGGCTGGGAAGGGCTAGACTGACGAGCTAGAAGCTGGGCTTCCAGAGCAGGGGTGACCATAGCTTGTGGGGAGCAGGGTTGGGGGCTCCCAAGTATTTAGCTACTTGCAAGGTGATTTGCAGACACACCAATTTAAATCCTCAGCAACCACGATGTCTACTTGGTAGAGGAAGAGACTGAGACATTAGGGAAAAAGTGACTTATTTCTAGTAAGGTGAGATTCAAACCCAGTCTCCAATTCCCCACTTCTCTTCCCTGTCACTGCAACAGCTACTGGGGGAGAGGGAGAGCTGGGACGCAGAGAACTCAGGTGTAAGCATGGGGGCCAGCGGAGGTGAGTCCATTGGTCCTCCTAACCTGACTCTCTGCTGCTGGTGGGAGCTGCAGGGTGGGGAGGGAGATGGGATGGGGAAGGGATCTAGATCCTTCTTCCTAGGCAGAGCCAATAGACAGCCTAAAATGAAAAGAACTTCAAGAAGCAGCAAGGGCTTGTTAGACAAGAAGGCACCCCTAAATCATCAGCTGAAAGAAATACAAGCGGTTTTCCCCAGGAGGGGTAAATGGGATGGAGAGGGAACAAGTTTGTACAGACATGTGACTTGATGTTTCTATCAAAATTAAAAAAAGGACAAAAAAAAAAAAAAAAAAAAAAGACAAAGAAAAGCCACCTGCTGCAAACCAGAACCTTTAATCCCAGGAGCCCAAAGCTATGCCCTGTGGCTGCCTGACCTGCCCAATATGGCGAAGTCCCTAGCTGCTACCTCTAGCTGGTGGCCGGTGCTGCCCAGACCCAGCACTGCTGAGTTCAGATCTGACAGTGCCGTTACTAGCTCTGTGCGGTGCTAACCGATGTGCAGTCTCTCCCTCTGTAAGATGGGCTGATGATAGCACCCGCAGTGAAAACGATGTTCTGACGTGCGTCTGTTAATAGAAAGACTTCAAAAAAACAAAAACAAAAATTCATATTATTTGCTTTTGAAGAGGCTACTGGGTGCAGAGAGGAGAAGGTCGTCAGGGAGTTCGAATTCGCGTCCCCTTAGCGTGCACTGAGTTGGCGCCCGCTGTGTGCCAGGTTGTCTGCAGGATCTCTGCCCCAAGCTCGGGTGCAGGGGCGGCCGCGCCCAGTTGGGTAGGTCGGGGTGGGAATCCAGCTGTCTCCAAGATCCGGCAGAGATCCCCGCCCCCACTCCGGGCCAGCGGGGGCCCAGCCCTGCCCTGCGCCCTCCCTGCGGGGCGGTCCCGGCTTAGGCGGGCGGCTACTTAAGGTCGGCGACCCGGCGAGGCGGCTGCGGACCGGGTCCTCTGCCGCCGTCGCTGCCATGGCTCCGCACCGCCCTGCGCCCGCGCTGCTCTGCGCACTGGTCCTGGCGCTGTGCGCGCTGTCGCCGCCGGCCTGCGCGGCCACCGCGTCGCGGAGGGCGGCCCAGGCGCGGGCGCCCCAGGGGCGGGTGTCCGAGACGCGGGCGTCCGAGACGCGGGTGAGTACCCGGGGGAACCCGGGGCTCCCGTAGTAACTCTCTATTGTAAGTTCTTGCAGATACAGCGCTAGGAAAAGGGGATAATTCAGGTCTAGAATGGAAAAACTGTTTTGTTGCTTTGTAAGTATCTGTGGCTGCTGGGGGGCTCTCGCGGAAGGGGGTGGGAGCCTCGGGCCCTGGCCGCGTCCCCACTTACAGGCTAACCTCGCCTCGGCCGGATTTCTTCCCCGTCTCCCGCTTCTGCTATCTCACCATCTCTGCTGCCCGATTTCTTCGTTTTCCTGCCTGATTTCTCCTCTTCGGCTTCATTGCTTCCCATTTCTTCCATTCCAGGTCCCTCCCCCTCATCCGATGTCTCCCCCTCTCCGATCTTTCCTCCCGCTCACTGGGATCTGCCTGTTTGCTAATCGTCAGTGTCAGTACTGCTGTTTATCCTCCTCTCTGCCGCTCTCCCCGCCTCTCTTCCATCTCCCCTTCGTGCTATTCCACCCGCCTGCCCAGGTTCTTCTCCCCGCCCGGTTTCTTTGACTCCTCCCGTCTGATTTTGACGCCCACCAGACGCTCCTGGCCTGAGGTGCCCCGCCTGCTGATTCCTGATTCCACCCTGGCTCCAGCCTAACCCAGGCAGCCGCGAGCATGTCTGACACTCCCCCATCCTGACCCCTCTCCCCAGCAGGCTCCTGCAGACCCGCTGCGTCCTCTCCACCTCTGAGAAATGGAATGGCGGGGGTGGCAGGGAGGGCAGGAGGGAGAAGGCAGACAGCGCAGGAGGCCACTTGGGCTCACCCTCCTTACCCGTTTTGACGACGTGCGGGGGATGGATGGGAAGGGAGAAATCTTCCCACTTTCAAAGGGCAAAAGCAAACAGGCCGTGTGACCTCGGGCCAGGCCCCCACCCTCTGTGGGCCTCAGTTTCCCTATCTGCAGAGTGGAGCTGGATAATGAGGTCTCTGAAGGCCCTTAGTTTTAGAGCCATTAAGGATGCTGAAAGGAAGGAAGCCAATTTACCACTGCCATCTTTGGGGGTCTGCCCACAGTCCTGGAGCTTGTTCACTCCCCGCTATGCTGGCTCCGAGCTGGGATCCCCGGCAGAGCTGCTCAGAGCTTTCTATTGACAATTGGCAATCAGAGAAGGGAGAATGAGGCAGAGGCTTCTCTCCCCGGGCCCCATCAGCAGAAGCAGCAGATGGGTTGCTGAAGAGATGCTGCTGGCCAAGGCAGGGGGCTCGAAGTGTCAACTCTTGCCCCGTTTGCTAATTCATCGAGATGGGGCTCTCTGAGGGGTGTGGGGAGAGCAGGAGGCACAAGTGAGAAGCTCTTGGTGCTGGAAACCCCCCTCCCTCATGCCCAGGGCCCTGCCTGCAGGAAGCCGCCCTGCTCAGGCTCTGCCCTGTGTCTCCCCAGCCCAGCACCATGGTGGTGGAACACCCCGAGTTCCTCAAGGCGGGGAAGGAGCCCGGCCTGCAGATCTGGCGTGTGGAGAAGTTCGACCTGGTGCCTGTGCCCCCCAACCTGTATGGAGACTTCTTCACGGGCGACGCCTACGTCATCCTGAAGACGGTGCAGCTGAGGAACGGGAACCTGCAGTATGACCTGCACTACTGGCTGGGTGAGGCGGCCCTGCCCAGTCCTGACCCCACAGTGGGCCTTGGCGACCGATCCCCAGGACGCCGTGAGGAAGCAAACTCACTGAGCACCGTGTGTGTGCCAGACCCTCGGCCAGTGCTTAGTGTAGGCCCCCAGGCCCTACAGCCAGCCTGGCCAGGGTCTGGGCCCAGCTCTGCCTCTGAGCCATGGTCGGCACGTTGACAAAGTCACTGGTGTCTCTGTGGAGGGGACCTGATATAGTTAGGTGTGTTGTGAAAGCTTAGCAAGTTTGATGGCACTTGGGACTCTGGGTCCCTTGGGGACCCTGGACCCCACACAGCTTCCCTGGCCCAGCTCCAGTCACCCCCCAGTTTGCCTTTCAGAGTCAGGAGCCTGGAGTCCCTGCCACAGCCATTACCCTGCTGTGTCACGCTGGAAATCCGGGCCCTTGCTGAGCCTCAGTTTCCTAATCTGCAGATGGAGCTGATGCTCTTAGTCTGAGTTTGCGCTCGGGAGGGCTGAGCATGAGTGTGGCGGCAAGTGTCAGAGCTGGAAGGGAAACGGGGCCCAGCCCCACTGGTCCCATTGTCCAGATGGAGTAACTGAGGCGCGTAGAAGGCAGGGGCTCCCCCAGCTTCTACAGCAAGGCCAGGGCAGGGCTGGAGGCTGCAGACCCCTTCCCCGGGGAGCCAGGCTCAGGCTGTGTGTCTGTCCCCTAGGCAATGAGTGCAGCCAGGACGAGAGCGGGGCGGCCGCCATCTTCACTGTGCAGCTAGACGACTACCTGAATGGCCGGGCCGTGCAGCACCGTGAGGTCCAGGGCTTCGAGTCGGCCACCTTCCTCGGCTACTTCAAGTCTGGCCTGAAGTACAAGGTAGGTTGGGCCCCACTTTGCTCAGGTGGCAGGGACAGCTGCATCTTGAAAGATGGCCTTACGTGGCCATGGGCAGGCAGGGCAGAGGTCAGGCTTTGGTGTCAACCGGCCCTGAGTTTGCATCCTGGGCTCATCCTAGCTGTGTGTCCTTGAACAAATCACGCACCCTCTCTGAGCTTCTGGCTATTTATCGTAAGATGAGAAGACAATTTCCCGTAATGCTGTAGGTTGTTTTCCTAGCCCTAGCAGCAAGGAGTAGGCCACAGGTGGAAACCCAGCCCTTCTCACGGGCCCAGAGGAATAGGAGGCCTTGGGCCTTGGACTGTTCCTGTACCCCTAACCTGAGGGCCCAGCTAGCAGAGGGCCCTGTGTGACGTATTTAATAGGCACTTTTAGTCACATCCGTCTTTCTGTTCACAATGACCACCCCTTCAACTTGAACTGTTAAGAATCTGGGCCAAGACAGGTCTCTTTCCCCAGTTCCCAGCCGGACGAGGCTGAGCAGAGCCAGGCTGACAGCCCCGAGAGATGTGACTTCATATGCTGAGGGACTTCCCCGAGCCTCCCTTTTCTGTCTGGTTACAGGAGAGCCAGTTGTACCTGCCCTACAGGGCCTGGGAGAGGAGTTGGCGAAAGGGGAGCTGCGACACGCCTTGTGTGGGGACAGCTGTAGTTGGACAGAGCTGGGGTTCTCTTTGGTCAGGGTGAGGTGAGATCACAGGCTTTCATAGCCTGGTGGACTCTCATTTCACAGGGCAGGGGAGGAGCAAGGCACAGAGATGTAGAAACAGTAGCCTGGGTCACACAGCGAGCTGGGGCTAGAGCGAGGACCAGAACTGAGATCTCCTGACTCTGAGCATCCGTCCCACCAAACCCATATGCCTCTTATGGCCAGGGTTCCAGGGCGGAAGTCACGCCCTCTCTGTGCCACTGATGTGCTGTTTGACCTCGCTTACAGAAATCTCTGTCCCTCTCTGGGTCTCAGGGTCCTCTGTGTCACTAGCACAGTGACACTGTATACCAGGGTAAACACAAAGATTGTCCAGTGTGACATGGGAGAGTGCCAGAGAGATAGTGAAAGGCAGGGTGTGTCCTGGGAGCAGCAGTCGGGCCTGGGCGGGGAGGGGCGGGGCTGGATTCCATGGAGTCCACCCAGGCCTGCCTGCCAGTTCTCCGAGGCCCTGAGCGCCTCCTGCCCAGCTGCCCGGCTCTGCCTTCTGCCCCTTCTGGGGCCTTGGGACCTTGGAGTTGGAGAGGTGAGAGGTTGGGAGCCAGGACGCTGAGCTGGAGAAGGAGCAGGTCTTTCTGCTGCTCTTGGGGCAGGAAGTGAGGAGCCCTTGGCCGGGAGTGGAGGAGACTGGGACTCAGGAACCAAGGCCGCCCCTCTAAGTGCGGGAGACTCGGGGCCAGCGTGTACCTCTGCACGGGCACCCTTACATTCCCCGTTCATCATTCAACAAACGTCTTTGAAGCCTTTACGAGGTGCCTGCTTCTCGCTGTGACTCGGCAGGCACTGCAGGGGAAGTGAATTCTCTCGCCTAAGCCTCGCAGGCCTGGGAGGCAGGGAACTGCGGCTCCATTTTACAGATGAGGAGACTGAGGCTACCTAACCACTAAGAGGCAGAAGCCGTCTTCAAACTCACGTCTGTGTTCCCCTGACTCCGTCATGCCCTGGGGCTGGGTGCTGGGGTGCTCATAAAAAAGAAGGTGGGTCCTTGGCCTCGAGGGCCCTCGGAGGAGTTGGGGAGGCTGGCAGCCTCGAGATGAGTCAGCCCATTGTGTGCTGGTGGGGCAACAGGTGGAATCCAGGGAGTGGCTCTTCGCGGGGTTCAGGACCTAGACGGACAGGAGGCGTTTGCTCCCTGACTGGCCCCAGCTGCTGTTTCTCAGGGGACGGTCACAGAGATGAAAGTTCTCATATACACAGCTTCACAGGTCAGAGAGCGGCCGAGCAGATCACAGGCTCCCGGAGTTCTAGACTAAATGATAAGGGCGGTGAGAACCGCTACGGCCTATGGAGCCTTTATGGCAGGCTCTCATTTAACTCTCACTTGAGCCTCTACGTAGTAAGACTCCCATTTCATAGCTGTCGAAGCTGAGGTGCTGAGGGGAGAACTAACTTGTCCAAGTTCACACAGCTGACGGTGCTTCTCGTTGAACACACATATTGGTGACTTTGTGACAGGGACTCTTCTGAGTGCTTTTCCTGGCTTAATTCATTTTACCCTATGAGATAGTCACTAGTATTTGTACCATTTTATAAATGAGGCACCTGGGGCACAGAGATGTTAAGCAACTTCTCCAAGGTCACACAGCTAGTAAGTAAGTGATGGGAATGGATTCAAACTCGGGGGAAGGGCCCAGTACAATGCACGTTCAGAGTGGACATTTCAAGATTCCCTGATCTTTGCTCTTAGCTCAGATGGGCCCGAGGATCTACAGATCTAGCAAACCTGCCCTGTCCCAGGTGATTTTCCAGAATGTTCTCAGGCTACATTTAGGAATGCTCCTGAGGGTGGGGTTCCAACTTGGGCCCAGACTGGGGGCTTCAGTCATGAAAGGCTCCCAGTGGAAACGTGACGTCCATGACTGGTCCTGTTTACCACCTCCTACAAGTCCTCAGGCTGCCCCCGCACTTGGCAGGCCCAGCCCAAGGTTCTTGGCCTGGTGCCCTCATCAATTATGGATCCCCGAGGAGCAGGGCTTGTTATGCAAGACTTGTTCCTGTGAAAGCCTCTTCCTGGGAGCCAATTCTGTCCTCGGTGTGTGAGAAGGGGCAGAGAGGGGACAGGGAGTCGCTAGAAAGGGCTGTCTTAGGTCTTGGCCCTTTGGTTCTGCAACCCCTAAGCCCTTGAAAGTCATTGCGCTACAGGAGGGTTCAGAGTCCCTGGATTCTTCCTCCTCCGCCTCCTCCTCCTCCACTTTCAAATGGGACCCTAGAGACCCCTGGACTTGGGTTATTGAAACTCTTTGTGCACAGGGAATCTGGGCTGGGCGGAACTGTTGGAACCCTGGGCCCAAGGAACACACTCGAACCTGTCCTGTCCTCCCTCTCACTTAGAAAAAGCTCTGAGTTTAGCGAGTGAAGGAGACCAGCACCATCAATGCCCTTTGTTTTATAAATAGTTTAACATTTTTTATATGAATCATTATTGCTTTAACTCCCTCTTCTTCTGACTACAAAAGTAATACAAGCTTGTTGTAAAATGTCTAACATTACAGAAATAATAGGTTTTAGAAAGAAAAAGTCACCGTGATTCTGCCCTTGAAGATAAATACACACACACACACACACACACACACACACACATTTTAAAAGAATTATTTTATTTAACTTTATTTATTTATTTTAATTTGACCAGAGAAGGACAGAATGAGAGTGTGAGAGAGAAAGTGAGAAAGCAAGCCACGAGGTCCGGAACTTGAACCACAGTTGGCCATGTAGGAGTCCAGAGCCCTTAACCACCACACCACCTGCCGGCCCCTGGAGCTGTATATATATTAAATGATGGTTATTTTCCCCTGTCTCTACAGGGCAGGGGGAAAGATGTGTGTGTGTGTGTGTGTGTGTGTGTGTGTGTGTGTGTATTCATTCACACAAATACACTTTAATTTGGAAAGTGCTTATTTAAACAATTTATCCTACTGAATTTTGTTCAAATAATTTGATGCCAGTCTTTTCCTATCTAAATCATTAGACTGTAGAAAGCAACTATCAAGCCTAAATGGGACCAGCAGTTAGCGTAATGGCTATGTTGCTGGACTCGCACGTAGTCGACTGCGGTTCGCGTCCCGGACCTGGTGGCTTAAAACTCACGCCGGGTGCATGTGCGTGCGTGCCCAAGATCCCGAGAGGAGAATGGAGGAGAAGGGATTGCGGCGTGGCCATCCCCCCTGGGGGGTGATTTCTCACTTTCTGTCTCTATGTCTCTCTCTGGCGAGTGCACGTGCCCTATAGCGAAAACCTCTCCAAAAAAAAAAGAAAGAAAGAAAAAAAAGTTTTCTATTTTTTAATGACAAAAATAAAAGCTGTGCTTATACAAGTAAGATATTTTAGAAGTGTAGCAAAAAGTTAATAGTCTCTTTTTTTCTTATCTCCCATTTCCTTGTCTTTGAAGAATCAGTAGAAATGGTTAGTGGGTCTTTTAGCAATTCTTTTTTCTTTTTAGGATTTTGCCATAGGGTGATTGTGCTCACTAGAAAGAGACAGAGAGAGGGAAAGAGAGAAATCACCCCCTCGCAGGATGGCCCTTCTCCTCTGTTTTCCTCTTGGGCACGCACACACACCTAGCGTGAGTTTTCAAGCTGCTGGATCTGGGACTTGAACTGTGCAGTCCAGTCATATGGGATCCAGTGCCTTAACCAGAACACCACATTCTGGTCCCAGCACCTCATTTTTTAAAAAAAAGTTTATTTTTTCTGAGAGAGAAACTCTTTTTTCTTTTTTTTTTTTTTTTTTTAAGAATTATTTTGGGGACCAGCAGTTGGTGTAATGTCTATGTTATTGGACTCCCATATAAGTTGACCACGGTTCAAGTCCTGGACCCTGTGGCTTAAACTCATGCTGGTCGCATGTGTGTGTGTGCCCAAGATCCCGAGCCCAAGGGAACTCTTGAAAGATCATATGCTGATACCAAGAGGTAACACCAGGGGGCGCTCCAACCACCAGCCACAAGAAAACACACAGGAAAGATAGCTTGCTCCTGTGTCCCATCCTGGGGGTCCCTAGTGACCTTTTTCTAAGGAAACCTGGTACTGGAGGAAGAATATGGGTCTTGTAGATTCAGATGCACCTGGGTTTGAATCCCAGTTGCTCTAAGACCTTCAGCAAGTCCTTTCCCTGTGGGCTTCCCTTTCTTGCTTGTGAGATAGGGCCAATCTTACCTCCTTCATGGATGACGCCTGCAGAATGGCGGCACGGTGGGCACGCGTATTTCACAGACACGTGTACTGCTTTCTATGGGTGGACTTAGTGGAAGCCTGACTTCAGCTGGCTCCCAGTGCCCGCTCATGGAGCCTGTACATTCGAGGCAGGCTGAACGTGGCTGTGCAGAGGGAGGTGGGCTCAGAGGACAGGATGGGGTGGCTGTTGTGGAAGCTCTCTGCCCCCACCTCCGGGACTTGTGGAGAAGGGAAGTGAGTTCTAGCTTGGGGGCAGGACGTGGTTCCAAGCCTGGACTTTGTTGTACAATTGCTGTGTGCTCTTGAGTGAGTTGCTTCAAGTGTCTGGGCTTCAGCCTACCACGGGTGAAATGTGATGCAGTATGAGGACCTATTCAGCTCAGATTTGACAACTTTGAGGCCTGGGGCTGAGGACTAGTCACAGGGAAGCCCAACTGGCTTCCCTTGGCTTTCTCGTGAGCCAAGGGCAGTTGTGACTGCCATAGGGAACTCCTCTGGAGGCTTCTTCCCTGGGACTTGGTGACCCTTGCAGAGCGGGGGCTTATGCCTCCAGTTCAGAAAAGAGAGACCTGCAGCTCAGAGTGGGTATAACACTAACCCGGAGTCATCCAGCACTGTTGTAGCAGGGCAAGTGTCCCTTCCCTATAGCTGCCTCTGAAGGCACAGCTAGGTGGGACCTGCTGCAGAATCGTAGGGGGAAGATGAATGGTGTGGGCTGGAGCAGTCTGAGAAGACTTCTAGAGATCCTTGAAGGATGGGGAAAAATCTGCATTAGCATTTTTCAAAGTGGATTTTGCAGAACATTCAAGCTGTAGGCCAGCTGTGGTGGAGAAAACTGGTTCTTGATTCAATAAGACAAGCATGTGCTGTGTAAAACAGAAGGCAGGCAAGTGCAGTCACCATAAGACTTTCCAGAGCCTCTATTATGCTTATGTGCAACAGTCAGGGAGGTGAGTAAGGAACATCCCCTGTGCTTACTGATCATGGAACTCTTCCTTGCAGAATATATTGGGGATCTAGGCTGCCATAGAACATCCCTTGGGAAATGCTGGTTTTGAGAGGGAATATTTGTTGTTCTGTGATCTGGGGAAGTGACTCTAGGGGTCTGTATTAGTAGACTGAGTGATTCAAAGGGGTGGCAGCAAGATGAGGGGGTAGAGAATTTCACTTCTTAGCTGTGTAGACTTGGGCAAATTTTATTCTTTTTCTGAACCTCAGTTTCCTTCTCTAAAATGGGCATAAGAATGTCCTAGTCTCAAACAAGATACTCAGTATGAAAGTCCTATGTTGACTGGGTATCTCCATTGCTTGAAGGCCAATGGCCCATAGACCAAAATTTCCTTCATCCCAATCCTATCTCCTTCCCTGGTATTTACTTCCCTGTATCCCCTGCCCTGGACTGACCATGTCTCCTTGACTTCACAGAAAGGAGGCGTGGCATCGGGATTCAAGCATGTGGTACCCAATGAGGTGGTGGTGCAGAGACTCTTCCAGGTCAAAGGGCGGCGCGTGGTCCGTGCGACAGAGGTGCCCGTGTCTTGGGAAAGCTTCAACAATGGCGACTGCTTCATCTTGGACCTGGGCAATGTAAGTCCTGCTCTGCCCCTTCTCAGGGGCCACTGAGAATTAAGCCAGGCCTAATTTGGGGACATGATACACCACATGAACAAACCACAGGAACCAGCAGGCCCCTGTGCACTGTATGTGTCAGGGACTCCCGCATGTGTAGACTCAAACCTATCATGCACTTGTCACAGACCTTGAGTACACACAGTGTGCATAGTGAACTTGGGATCGACTGACAGAGACTCCCTGACATCTTTGTTCATGTGAACCTCTTGTGTACCTTTCCACGTATAGTCACACTCTTACCAGTACATGGCACAGACACGTGCGCCATAGTGAATGCCCACACCCATGGACTTGGGTGTGCTGTTCAAGGACCCACGTGTGTATGTCATGTGTGTAGTTGCACATGCACGTTGTATGTGATGCGTAGGGAATGCGCTTACCCAGGCCCGCCATGTAGACATGTGATGTGTGTGTACTCTCATTGCACAGATCCATGTGAGCACCAATCTGCAAATGGATGTGGCCTGCTCATGTGCATGTGCACTTGAGCAACTCATGTAATGTCCATGCAAACACTGGCACATGCTGAGCTAGTGGAAGCTCATTATTGTAGAGCAGGCATAGAGAAAGTGTGCGAGTCCTGAGTGTGGGCACTATGGCTTCACAAAGTGGACACACCCATGTCAGACTGGATCCAGAACCAGAGCATCACCAGTCTTGCACAGGCTCCTGTTACCCTCTTCTGGTACCTTCTTCCCCAGGGCACCATCATCCCGAACTGTCCCATCAGCCAGCTTAGCTTCCTTCTTTCTATTTCCAACTTCGCACACAGAGATTCTCACTCCCTCCCGTCAGAATCCTTTTGTTCAAGATTCATCCTTATTGCATTTAGTTATAGATCGTCCATTCTTGCTCTGCAAAGACTCCATCATGTGGGCGTACCACGATTGACTTATCCTTTACGTTGTCGATGGGCCTCGGGGTGGCTTTTGGTTTGAGGCTTTCACAAACAGTGTGACTCTGAAGTTCTTGCACAGGTCTTTTGGGGGACGTGTGAGTGCACTTCTGCCAGTATATTCTTAGAAGTAGGATCACTAGGTCATGAGATGTAACATACTGAGTTTCAGAAACTGGCCAAATGGTTTTCCCAAGTGGTTGCCCCAGTTTCTGTTCCCTTCAGCAGGCTTACATTTTTGTGCACATTCTAGGTGCAGTTACACCTGTGACAAGACATTTCCCTGCCACACACACACACACACACACTCTCACACCTTGGTGTGTGTGGGTCACACTCACTGTACTTATGATGCACACACGGATGCTTGGCCAGCCCTTTCCTGAGCAAGCACAGAACGAGGTGAACCTGTGCACACCCACAGTCTCCTCTCGCAAGGCAGATACGACCACCAGGGCACGACGACGAGGCTCTCTGTCTTACAGGACATCTACCAGTGGTGCGGTTCCAACAGCAACCGATTTGAAAGACTGAAGGCCACGCAGGTGTCCAAGGGCATCCGGGACAACGAGCGCAGTGGCCGGGCCCGAGTGCACGTGTCTGAGGAGGGTGCTGAGCCCGAGGCCATGCTCCAGGTGTCTGTGGGTTGCAGGCAGGGGTGGGCTGGGGACAGGCTGCTCATGGTTCCCTCCCACCGAGGAGTTAATCGGAAGTGAACTGGAAGAAAAGGGATTCCACCCCCCACCGCAAGAGTGTTTTTCCACCGAGCCTGACGCTATAGGGAGTAGGGAAGGTCGGCTTCTCTGGCAACTCCCAGACTCCCCTGAGAGGCCAAGGACGAGGAGCATCCCCGGAGTGTGAGTCACTCCCTCCAGTGGAAGGCCAGGTCCCCTGAAGGAGCTGAGAAGGAGGACCTCCCAGCATCGCCTGAAGGCCAGCTCAGTGCTGGAGCGAGATCAGACACTGAGACCCCATCCCCTCTCCCCTCTCTGACCACTCCTGGTATCTGTGGGCCACTCAGTCAAGTGCATGATGGGATGGCCAGCCATTGTGCTGTGAGGGCCTATCAGTGGAGACGGAGTTCTCCAGGAAAAGCAGAAGACCATGAGCTCTGCCCTGGGCCTTGGCTGCTGTTTGTTTGGGAGGAATCCAGTTCCAGTTTTTAGCAGGAGGAAAAGGGTGATTATTATAGGATAGAGCCTGGACACCAGTCATGGGTTGGAAGGGATAATAGTTGGGGTTGGAAGGTTGGGAAGACTCCGAATGTGGGAGTGAAAATAGGCTCCTGTTTTAATTAGCCCCCAAGAGCCACCCACAGTGACTCTATCTCTCTAGCCCTCAGATTCCTCTTCCTTAAAACAAGAGTGGTACTCTGTGCCTCCTGGCATGGGTGGGAAGATGAAGGGGGCTCTTTCAAAGACACGTGGTGGAGGTTGTTTAGTACCGGTAGTTGCCACTATTCAGAGGCAGATTGAATACCAGAGGGGCTGTCCTGGAGTCAGAGAGCAGGGGAGGGCTTCTGATAGGCAGATCTGGTTGAGCCCCCCCACGCAGGAGGCATGTGATCCACATAGGGCGTCAGAAGGCATCGGGCCCCACCTTGAGGGTTGCTTGGATGCCCGAGTGGTCCCTGCCTGCTCGGGACCCTCCTGCCCAGGCTCCTCCCTCATGGCCACTCTCTCGCCATCTCTGCGTCTCCTGCAGGTACTGGGTGCCAAGCCAGCTCTGCCCCCAGGTGCCGACGACACAGCCAAGGAGGATGCAGCCAACCGTAAGCTGGCCAAGCTCTATAAGGTGAGCCCCAGATGCACTGTCTCTGGGCATGGGGCAGGAAAGGGGACCTGCAGGGGACCTGGAACAAAGCTCCCCTCTGGAAGGGACCCTGGCTTGCTCATGTCCCTTTCGTTTTTTGCACTGACAACAAGAGAACTCACTCAACTCCAGACACAACTGTGTCATGTTCATACATGGGGTTTTTTCTGGGCCTGTTTCCCAGTCTGAAAAATGGGGAGGACACTTGGTGGAAGTCCACACAGAAAATGGATGGGAAAGTATCTCGGGAAGATACTTGGGAAAATACTATAGAAACAGGTGTGCGTGTGAGTGTGTGGAAGGGGGGTTTTATGGTGGATGGTTGTATGTTAATGACTTTACAAAGTCTTCCTTGTGATTTTTAAAACTGAACTAAGGCTTATTTTGAGCTAAGAAATTCTGGTCCCTTGGCTGGGTATCAGAAGAAAGCCCAGCTGTGCCCATTGTACTCGGATGGTACCCCAGCCTTCTTTGTGATAAAATAGCAAAATGGGGGTACAGGTTTCCATCACCGACAAAGAGAGAGCACCTTGTCATTAGTTTTTCTGATGATAAAGCCGTCTGTGTGTGTTCTAAAAACAGAGAGAGCCGTACTTAAGAGTATAAAAAGAAAATAATTTCACGTGTGTAATACAACCAGTATTATTACTCCACTACTACTAATACTATTTTTAGTTTTTGCTACAGGGCACATGTGCTTGCCAGAGAGAGACAAAGAAAGAGAGAAGGAAAGTGAGAAACCACTCCTGGGAGGATGGCCATGCCGAATCCCCTCTCCTCCATTCTCCTCTTAGGATTTTGGACATGCAGCACATATGCCTGATGTGTTTTTCAGGCCTCCAGGTCTGGGACTGGAATCATTATTATTTTAAAAACATGTGGAGGCCTGGCAGCTCTGCATGCTCTTCCAGTTTGGTGACAAGAGCAGCCTGCTCTGAATCCATGTTTCTATTATAAAAGTAACAAGTCTCAGTTTTAAAAAAAATCCTCTCTTGGGGGCCAGCAGGTGGCATGGAGGTGAAGGTGCTGGATTCTATATGGCCAACTGTGCGGTTTGAGTCCTGGACCTGGTGGCTTGCAGATATGCGGGGCCCATGCCCCAAATCCTGAGAGGAGAACAGAGGAGAAGGGATTATGGTTGGTCATCCCCCCGAGGGGTGATTTTTCACTTTCCCTCTCTTTTTCTCTCTGGCTAGCACAATCATGCAATAGCAAAAACTAAAAAAACTAACAAACAAAACCTCTCCCCATCATCTTTTCAAATTACCGTGATTTGATGGTTATAATTTTGTTGGAAGAACACATCTTTGTCCAGACGGATCTTTCTGTGCCTAATTACATTTTCATGTTGTTTTTATAAAAATGGATCCAAACTATTTATGCCATTATGTGGCCTTTTCCACTCCACATGGTTAGGAATATCTTTCTTTCTTTTTTTAAGAGAGAGATTTTTGCTTTAGGGTGTTTGTGCTCACCAGAGACAGAGAAACAGAAAGACATAAAGCAAGAAATCATCCCCCAGGGAGATGGCCACGCTGCAGTCCCTTCTCCACTCTCCTCTCAGGATTTTGGGCATGCATGCACATGCCCCAAATTAAATAATTTTTTAAAATACAAAGTTCTGATAGTAACTGCTCAACTGTACCTAAGAAGGCTCCCAAATTACCCTTACAGGGAAAAAGCCTTGTCAGCACTAGGTATTGTCATTCTTTTTAAATCTGCCTAGCATAATATACTTTTAAATTAAAGGTTTTTTTTTGTTTGTTTGTTTTTGAGAGGTTTTTGCTATAGGGCACGTGCACTAACCAGAAAGACAGAGAGAGATAGAGAGACAGAAAGCAAGAAATCACCCCCCAGGGGGGATGGCCACGCTGCAATCCCCTCTCCTCCATTCTCCTCTCTTGATCTTGGGCACGCATGCACACACGCCCAGCATGAGTTTAAGCCACTGGGTCCGGGACTTGAACCGTGGTCGACTACATGGGAGTCCATCAACGTAGCCATTACACCAACTGCTGGTTCACTAAATTAAAGTTTAATGAACCTCGGGACCAGCAGGTGGTGTGGTGGTTAAGATACTGGACTCCCACATGACCAACCTCAGTTCCAGTCCTAGATCTGGCAGCTTGCTTTCTCACTTTTTCTCTCTCTCTGTCTCTCTCTGGTGAGTGCACATGTGTTCATATAAAAGTTAAATAATAAATTAAATGAAATAATTATTAATTTGTTTAAAGTTTAATGAATATCTTACTCTGAAATAATTTGGGATTTACAGAAAAATTGCAAACATAATGCAGAACATTTCTATGTACTTTTCTGTAACCTCTTCAACAGGCGCTAACCAGGTACTTAGTTTTGTCAAAACAAACCAGTTAGCATTGGTTCAATATTATTAACTAAACTACAGACTCCGTGTGCGTCCTTCCAGTGTATCATCCCAGGTTCTGATCCAGGGTACTATATTCCATTTAGTTCTTCTTACTTTTGTTTTTTCTCTCACTCATGAGGGTGAATACCCCTTAGGAAACTCTTCTTTCTGTTCATTTTTATTATAGCATGTGCACATGCGAGAGAGAGAGAGAGTGAGCACTCCCAACAGGGGTCTTGTCACTCTGATTCCCTTTTCCTAGCCCCCCAGGTCCTCAGGATCTTGGGCACACCCACACTTGCCCATGTGTTTTCAGTGAACCCGGGATTCAAACCCAGTCAGCCATATGGCTTCCAGCCTTGCAGGGTACCACTGCTTCATAGTAGCTGGGCCTATTCAGTTCCCCTCTGGTGCCACTCATTTTCCTGCATTTTTTTTTAATTTGCCAAAGGGCTCATGAGAGAGAGAAAGTGAGAGCACCCCTTATCAGGGATGATCACACTGCAATCCTCTCTCTTCCGTTTCTCCCTCTCTGGGATTTTGGGCACACATGCACCTGCACCTGACATGTTTTTCCTCCTTCTTCTTTTTTTCAAGAATTATTTTCTTTAACTATATTTATTTATGGAGCTGACAATGGTATGGTGGGTAAAGGTGTTGGACTCCCACATGGCTCACCACAGTTCGAGTTCTGGACCTGGTGGCTTGCTTTCTCTCCTTCCCTCTCTCTCTCTCTTCTTTAAAAATAAACAAACAAACAAACAAATAAATAAATAAATAAATAAATAAACTTTATTAGGGATCAGCAGGTGGCATGGTGCTAGACACTCCCACATGGCCAACCACGGTTCAAATCCTGGACCTGGCGTGCTTTCTCGCTTTCCCTCTCTCACTCTCTCTCTGGTCAAATTACAAAACAAAAGAACAAATGAATAAATAACTAAATAAAACTAAATACATAATTCTTTAAAAACTTTATTTATTTTAATTTTACCAGAGAGGGACAGAGCGAGAGAGAGGAGAGAGAGAGAGAGAGAGAGAAAGAGTAAGCCACCGGGTCTGGGACTCAAACCATGGTCGCCATGTGGCAGTCCAACACCCTTAGCCACCATGCCACCTGCCAGCTCCCCAACATGTTTCTTAAGCTGTTGGACCCATGGCTATGTGGGATCCAGTGGGGCTGGCCTGTATTCTGCATTGTATCTTGCCTCCCCTTTTGATGTGTTGCTTCCATGGTACCCCAGGGTGCCAGTCTGCCAGCGTGGTCCTGACAAAGGAAAGGAGACGGGAAGCCTGCATATGCTTCAGCTTGGGAGGGAAGCCCAGGCGTTAGTCTGCAGCGTGGCTTGGTGTGGGAGATGGGGGCTGCGGCCTGACCCAGTGCTGCCCTGGGGAGCCCTCTGGTAGGCCGAGGTGCTGGGCGTCCCGGGGTGGGCGGCTGCATGCACTCACGAGCCCGGCTCTGTCTCCCTGGCCCCCTCAGGTCTCCAACGGCGCAGGCACCATGTCGGTCTCCCTCGTGGCTGATGAGAACCCCTTCGCCCAGGGGGCGCTGAAATCAGAGGACTGCTTCATCCTGGACCACGGCAGGGATGGGAAGATCTTTGTCTGGAAAGGTACTGGGAACAGGGAAGACCCCAGCCTGCCCCCAGGAGAGTATGTGGGTCTTCAAAAAGTTCATGGGTGTGTATTATGAAAAAACTATGTGGGACCAGCAGTTGGCGTAATGGCTACATCCCTGGACTCCCATGTAGTCAAGCATGGTTCGAGTCCTGGACCTGGTAGCTTAAACTCACACCGGGCACATGTGTGTGCATGCCCAAGATTCCGAGGGGAGAATGGAGGAGAAGGGATTGTGGCGCAACCATCCCCCTGGGGGATGGAGACTTTCTGTCTCTGTCTTTCTGGCGAGCACATGCGCCCTATAGCAAAAACCTCTCAAAAACAAAACAAAACAAAAACTATGCGGGACCAGCAGTTGGCGTAATGGCTATGTCGCTGGACTCCCATGTAGTCGACTGTGGTTTGAGTCCCAGACCTGGTGGCTTAAACTCATGCCAGGTGCGTGTGCGTGCGTGCCCAAGATCCTGAGAGGAGAATGAGGAGAAGGGATTGCAGCATGGACATCCCTCCTGGGGGGTGATTTCTCGCTTTCTGTCTCTCTGTCTCTCTCTGTCTTTCTGGCGAGCGCATGTGCCCAATGGCAAAAACCTCTCCCAAAACAACAACAACAACAACAAAATCTATGCAAGAATTTCAAAACTTTTTGCACTAAAATACTTTAATTTCATTTTCCACAAATTTTTGGAAGTCCTGTGTAGAGGGAGTGCCGGAGGGACCCTGGCAGTGGAAGGGAGGAGTCGCGGGCTAACGCTCTGGCTTTGCAGTTGTCTTGCTGTGTGCTCTTGGGCACTTTACTTACCCTCTCTGGCCCTCGGAGTCCCTATTTAGGCTAAAACTAGTGTTTCTCTAGGGTGTTATGACAGCAGTTCTCTGAGAGGTTAATTGACGTCACATGAATATTATGAAAGAAATGTCTTGCTCAGGCGTCTAGTGAGTTTGTGGGTGACAGTGGATGAAGTGACGTTCAACGAGTTTGTTTATTGTGAGACTTCCAGCTGGCCAGGGCACGTTGAAGCGCCACGGGGAGGTGATCTGGTGTCCCTTTGGGGAGTGTCATGCTGCAAGCCCGTGAGTTCTCTTGAGAAATGCCTGGAGAGGCTCTTGGGAAGGGCTGGCCCAGATGTTTCTGAGAGGCCCCGAGATGTTCTGAGAGGCCCCATCAGTGTCCTTCCTTGGTGCTCTAAGCTTGTCCCAGGGATGGGGACAGCAGGAGGGAGCAGCAGGGACTCCAGGAAGACTGTTTCCGGCTGCACCTGTTGTTATTATCTGCTCTCCTCGGACCCTGGGCCAGCTGATCTGGTCTTGACCTTGGCCTTGGGAAGTCTGGGGACCGAGGGTGGGCACTGGCTATTCAGAGGCTCATCTGGCACAGGAAGGCTCCCAGGGTCGGGACACTCAGACTGTGGGGTGGGGAGGGGCCCTCGCCGAGAGCACATGGCCTAGGGCATTGGGGAAGTTGAGAGGGCAGTGCCTGGGCTTCGCCATCAGTGAAGCAGCTTTCCCGTGTGCTGAGTGGCCTTGGTCAAGTCGCTTACCTTCTGTAATCCCCGTGTTTCCTTATGCGTGGATGGGAACAAGATGTGACGGTCTTTTTTTTTTTTTTTTTTTTTTTGAGAGGTTTTTCGCTATTAGGGCGCGTGCGCTCGCCAGACAGACAGAGAGGGACAGAGAGACAGAAAGCGAGAAATCACCCCCCAGGGGGGATGGTCACGCCGCAATCCCTTCTCCTCCATTCTCCTCCCAGGATCTTGGGCACGCACGCACACGCGCCCGGCGTGAGATTTAAGCCATCGGGTCCGGGACGTGAACCGCGGTCGACTACGTGGGAGTCCAGCAACATAGCCATTACGCTAACTGCTGGTTCCCAAGATGTGACGGTCTTTATCACGTGGGGCAGTTGGGCTGATTTAATGAAGTAACGCACGTGTGGTTTCAGAGCACGGAGCACGTGCTCAGTGAACAGACCCCAGGGAGGCTGTGGTTGCCACCATCGGCGGGCCCCCGGAAGCTCAGAGGCCGCCAGCTCTGGGGGTCTCTGCCTCGGCTGTCCGCAGGCTGGAAGGGTAGGGAGGGAGGTCTGGTTGTTTCTTTCCCTGGACCATTGGACACGAGGCTGCAGCAGGACCCCAGGCCCCTAACCCTGCATCGCCTTCTCTGGGTGCCAACAGGCAAGCAGGCCAACACGGAGGAGAGGAAGGCTGCCCTCAAGACGGCCTCCGACTTCATCTCCAAGATGGATTACCCCAGGCAGACCCAGGTGAGATGGGGAGGGGTGAGGGTGGGGGGCTGCGGTGGGGCGGCGTCTCACTCTGTGTCGACTGGGCTCCCCTGAAGACCCCTGCTGGGCAGCCTGGACCCCATCCTGCTCCTCTTCCTCCCCTTCCCAGGTGTCGGTCCTTCCCGAGGGCGGCGAGACCCCACTGTTCAAACAGTTCTTCAAGAACTGGCGGGACCCAGACCAGACGGACGGCCCGGGCTTGGCCTACCTCTCCAGCCACATTGCCAACGTGGAGCGGGTGCCCTTCGACGCTGCCACCCTGCACACCTCCACCGCCATGGCCGCCCAGCACGGCATGGATGACGACGGCACAGGCCAGAAACAGGTACTGCGGGGGTGCTGGGGCGGGTGTGTCCAGCCTCTCCACTGTCCCAGCCCCGGCACTTCGGGACCACGCACCGTCTCCTGCTTCCCTGTGGGTGTTTCTCTGTGAGGTTTTGGTAGACGAGATTCCTTCGTGTTATTTACTTTTTGCAAACAGTGCATCCTGAGCCTCCACTGCAGCCCTGTTCCAGGTGTCTCAGACCCCACCCTTCTCCTGAGGAGTGCCTGGTCTGGGAGGGAGGTGGTCAGTGGAAGGTGGGAAGGGGCCAGGGGCTGGAGGGGATGCAGGAAGGGCCGTGCGGGCAGGTAGATGGGACAGCTTGGGCTGGGTTTCAGAGTAGGAGTAGGAGTTCATTGCTGGAGGGGAGGGGTGGAGCGTGGTGGGCATCCAGGCAGGGTGTGCCGTGTTGGGGAGGAGGGGTCTGTCTCCGGAGGCGGGCGCTGATAACGTCCCCAGGGAGGGGCCTTGATCCTCTGACCACTTGATGCTAGTAAGGATTTTTCTTTTCTTTCTTTCTTTTTCTTTTTCCCTGCGTTTGCGTTTTTGAGAAGCGGAAACGTGGTGGACTCAGGTGTGCTTTGGAAACTTACCGGGAAGGGGCGGGAGGTGGGAAAATGAAGGTGGAGCGTGTACGAGATTGTTAAAGTGGTTTCAGGGCGGAAAGAGGGTGACCTTGACTGAGAAGGCCTCGGTGCAGATGGAAAGGCGGGTGGGGTTCAGAGACACTTCTGAGGTAGAGTTGGCTTCATGTGAACGTTGACTCCCTTCTGAAAATGGGAATCACACCAGCGTTCGTGTCTCCTCATTCTGCTGCTGCCGTTGCTCATTCCTGGTCACTCATTGCCTCAGTGTGGGGAGGCTTCGGTGACACTATTCAGTGGCGCAGTGCAGAAGGTGCCATGGCAGCCCGGCTGCGTGACCTTGGGCAAGTTACTTAACCTTTTTGAACCTCAGTTTTCATTTCTACATGGGGTTTAATCCTGGGACAAGGAGGGTGTCTTTCTCAGCAGCACCACCAGGGGGCACTGCAGGGCCACATGACTGCTTGGAAACACCCAGCCTGTCACCAGAGCTCTGCAGAGACCTGCCAGCGGGGGTCATTCTGAGGTCACCTGGGGATGGCTGGCTTCTGGAGGTGACCTATACAACCCAGGCAGTGCAATAATGATACAAATTGTGGTGTTATTAGTAACACAATCATCATCATCATAGTGATGAACGGAGCTACCCCTGACCTTGTGCTCTTTATGAATAAATTCATTCAAATCTCATAATAACACCTTGAAGCAGGTACGGTTACCCCCACTTTTCAGATGAAGAAACTGAGGCTGAGAGAGGGTAAGCAAGTGGCTCATCAGTCCTCTAAGGGGGCGAGGCCCACCATGAAGCCCAGGTCTGGCTCTGAATCCTACCTGAGCTGCCTTGGTCCGGAGCTGGCACCACGGTCTCCCCGAGGGATGTGTACAGAGTGGGGCAGGGTATGGTGTGAGGATCCAGAGCAGGAAGGCTGGGCTCCAGTCCCAGCCCTGCCTCGTGGTGGCTCTGGGATTTGGGCAGATTATCCCACCTCGGCCTGAGCCCAGTAGCGTTCCATGAAAGGAGCTTGTCCCGCTGCCTAACCATGATCTCCTGTGCCGTGGTGTCCTGGCTGGCCCAAGTTGGGGCCTGGGGGCTGCACAGGGTCCAACCACAGCTTTGTTCTGGCAGATCTGGAGAGTCGAAGGCTCCGACAAAGTGCTCGTGGACCCCGCCACGCACGGGCAGTTCTACGGAGGTGACAGCTACATCATTCTCTACAACTACCGCCACGGCGGCCGCCAGGGACAGATCATCTACAACTGGTGAGGCCTGGGGCCCCGTCTGTGTCCAGGGAGCGTGAGGGGCATTGGGTGGACCCTGGCGTGGCACCAAGAGGCAGGGGATGAGTAGGGCTGAGGGAAGCCTGGCCGTCCATCCGCAGGGCCAGAGGTCACAATTCTCCAAATAGCTTTTAAGCTGTTCTATCAAAGCAGGACATGGCCATCATGGGAGGAGCGGTCGACTGGGAGAAATGAACCAACAGGAAATCTCCCACAAGGATATCCGTGCCAGGCACTTGCACACTGGTGTTTGGTCTCCCACATAAAACATTATTTAAGCAATTCCTTTCAATAGAATATAGGGCCCGCAGGTGGTGTGGTGGTTAAGGCGGCTGGATCCCACATGGCTGACTTTGCAGTTCAAGTCTCAGACCCGGTGGCTTGAAAGACGTGCCAGGCGCATGCACACGTGCACCCCAAGTTCCAGAAGGAGACGGGGTTGCGGTGTGGCCATCCCTGCTGTGGGCAATTTTTCTCTTTCCCTTTCTTTTTCTCTGGTGAGCTCTGGCATCCTATCAGAAGAACAGAAAGAAAACAGAGCAAACAGAATGTGCACGTGGCTTAAACGTTGTAATAGCGTAGGAAGGCATTCACCGAGAAGTCTTATTCCCACCCTGGCCCTCACTGCCCCGTTCTCCAGCGTTCACCCCTTCACGGCCAAGCGCATTCACTAGTTTCCTGTACATCCTCCTCGGAATTCTTTCTGCCAGTCTGAGTCTGTATTCCTGGTTCTCAAGTCCTTTTCTGCCTTTACACAGAAGACAGCATATTATATATATTATCCTGCAGCTTGCTTTAATTTTTTTTTTTTTTTTTTTTTTTTGCCAGAGGGTGTGTGCACTCACTGGAAAGAGACAGAGAGAAAAGGAGAGGGAGAGGGAAAGTGCGAAATCACCCCTCAATGAGAGATGACCATGCCACAGTCCCTTCTCCGTTTTCCTCTAGGGATTTTGGGCACGCACACATACATGCTTGGTGTTTTTTGTTTGTTTGTTTGTTTTGCTTTTTTTGCAGAGGTTTTTTTCTTTAGGGTGCATGCACTCACCAGAGAGAGAGAGAGAGACAGAGGGGAGATAAGAAATCACCTCCCAGGGGAGGATGGTCGTGCTGCAATCCCTTCTCCTCCAATCTCCTCCTGGGATTTGGGATTCAGTTTGTTTTTTAAACCGCTGGGTCCAGGACTCAAGTTGTGCATTTGGCTGTGTGGGATCCAGCCACCTTCACCACCGTGCCACGGAATAGCCCTGTCTTGCTTTTCTGACCTAATTCTTTCTGGAGATCGACCCCTGCGGGCACACAGAGTGCTTCCCTGTTCTTTTGTCATGGCTACACACTATTCCTTTGGGTGGCTTGACTGTGGTTTACTTAACAAGTTTCCTGCTGATACATACTTGGGTGGAGTCCAGTCTTTGCTCTGACAAACACTGCTGTGACTAGGAACCTTAAACAAATATCATTTTGAACGTGTAGAGGAATATCTTTAGGCTGAGTTCCCAGAAGTGGAATTTCTGGGTCAAAGAGTAAATGCACTTGTCATTTTTGATAGATGGCCTCCGATTTCCCTTGACAGTGTTTGTAGTGTCTTGCATTCCCGCCAGCAGGGTGTGAGAGTCCCTGCTGCCCTGTATTAACGCCAGAGGACTGTGTGGGCGGATTTGTGCAGGTTTGTCAGTCTTATGGTTCATGGAGACAGTGGCGTCTCCACGTGCTTGCTTTCTTCTTTCTTTCTTTCTTTCTTTCTTTCTTTCTTTCTTTCTTTCTTTCTTCTTTCTTTCTTTCTTTCTTTCTTCCTTTCTTCCTTTCTTTCTTTTTAATTGCCAGAGAGATGGTGAGATACAGAGAAAGGAGAGGAAAAAAAGCACTCCCCCATTATGCATGGTCACACTGCAGTCTTCTCTTCCATTTATCCATCTTGTTAGGATTTTGGACACACACATGTTCTTTTAGCATGCTTTTCCTTTTCTTTTTTATCTGAAAGATTGTCGACATAGGGCACGTGCTCTCGTTGGAGAGAGACGGGGGTGGTGGTGGTGAGAAATCACCTCCCGTGTAGGAGTTGAGTGCCTTAACCACCACATCTGCTCTTTCCACACCGTTCTCCTGCCCAGCATGCTTTTCAAGCCTCCAGGGCAGGGATTCGAACCACTGTCACCCATGTGAGGTCTGGCTTCCTTAACCACTAGACTACTGCACCAGCTCTGAGTGTGCTTTTAATTTATAATTGCCTTACTACAGCTGCAAACTTTTTGTTTAGTTGACTCTTCCTTTCTCCTTTTATTTTTTGTTATTCATTTATGTATTTATTTATGTTTTATCGTTGTCAGAGGGTGCATGTGCTTGCCAGAACAGGAAGAGAGAGAAAGGGAAAGTGAGAAAGCACCCTCCATGGGGGATGATCATGCACAATCCCTTCTCCATTTCTCCCTCCTTTTGGGATTTTGGGCAGGCATGCACATGCACCCGCAGTGTTCGCCAAGCTGCTGGTCTGAGACTTGAACCACACAGCTGACCATGTGGGATCTAGTCACTTTAACCACCACGCCACTGGCTGGTCCCAAGTTTTGAAAACTTTTATTTTGAAATCATTTTAAGCTTGCTGGAAGTTGTAAAAACAGTATAGCTAGTTCTCGTTCCCCGTTTACCTGGCTTCCCCCGTGTCCCTTCGTAGCTGCAGTGCAGCGTGGAAGCCAACATGGACACACTCCTGTTTAGTGACCTGCAGACTTGACTGAGCGCGCCCGTTTCCCGCTAGTGTCTGTTTCTCTGGTCCAGGATCTAACCCAGGACCCCTCATGGCGTTTGCTACATTGGGTCTCCTTCGTCTCCTGAAACCTGACAGTTCCTCAGTCTTTCTTTTATATCTTGATACTTTTGAAGATACTAGTCAATTATCTTGTAGAATTTCTTTCAACTTGGTAGCCTCACTTTTTTTATTTAAGAGAGATTTCTGTTACAGGGTGTGTGCACTCGCCAGAGAGACAGAGAGAAAGCGAGACATCACCTCCTGGGGGGATGGCCTTCCCACAATCCCTTCTCCTCCTTTCTCCTCTCGGGATCTTGGGCACACATGTATGCCCACCTGGTATGAGGTTTAAGCCACGAAGTTCAGGACTCGAAGCGCTGTCAACTATGTGGGAGTCCAGCAATGTAACCATTATGCTATCTGCTGGTCCCTTTTTTTTTTTTTTTTTTTTCAAGGTTTTTGCCATAGGGTGCGTGTGTTCACTGGAGAGAGATAGAGGGAAAGTGTGAAATCACTCCCAGGGGAGATGGCCATGCCAAAATCCCTTCTCCTCCATTTTTCTCCTGGAATCTTTGGCACCCACACACATACACCCTGTGTGATTTTTCAAGTCACCAGATCTGGGACTTGAACTGTGGCTGACCACATGGGAATCCAGCACCTTAACTACCAAGCCGCCTGCTGGCCCCAATTTATCTTTTAAAAACAGCTTCCAAGGGGCCGGCAGGTGGCGTGGTGGCTAAGGGTGCTGGAGTCCCACATGACCAACTGAGGTTCGAGTTCCAGATCTTGCTTTCTCATTTTCCCTTTCTCTCTCACTCTGACCCTCTACAGTCAAATTTAAATAAATAATTAATTAAACACAGCTTCAAAAAAATTGTTTTGAGTAGATAATATATGTACATTGTTCAAATTTTATAAGAAGGCTTTTATTTTTTAAATGAGCTACATCAGTACATTGACTTGTCAGATTTCGCTTACTTATCCAGGTAGTGTTATGTTAGTTACAGGAAATTAGGCACTGTAGGGAGAGGTAGCTTAGAAAGCCCAAGCCCCCCGAGATCTCTCCTCTGGGGCCTTTTGGGGAGACCTCTCTGCAAGTGTCCTCCTGAATCTAAGTGACCAAGATCTTTCCCCACAAACGCCCACATTGCACTTTCTACTCCCTGCGTTTCCTCCCACGGAAATGTCCTGGCCACTTCTCTGCACCTCGATTCGAGTCTCAGAGCATCTTTTCCGTGTTGCCTGGCATGGCTGACGGCCAGTGTCCGGGGACATGTCCAGGATGAGGAAACCCACTCCTCGTGCTGAGTCCCTGTGAGACGCCAGGAGGCCGAGCTGAGAGTGGGGAGTGCCGTTTGGTTTCCGGCTTCGGCCGCTCTGAGTCTTTCTCTTCCGTCTCAGTTTCGTGACCTGTCACGCGGAGGTCTGTGGGAGTCTCAGACAGGACGGGGAGGGGTCCAGAGCCCTGTGGAACACGGGGCTGAGTCTCACTTCCTCTCCAGGCAGGGAGCCCAGTCTACTCAGGACGAGGTGGCTGCGTCCGCCATCCTGACTGCACAGCTAGATGAAGAGCTGGGAGGAACCCCTGTCCAGGTGAGCCCAGCCCATCTCTGGCTGTGTCCTGGCCCTGTCCATCTGTCCACGCATCTGTCTAGCCATCCGTGCATCCATGCATCCAGTACTTATGGAGGGCTTTCACGTACCCAGCACAGCATCTTCAGCCTGGGCACACAGACACCACCCCTGCCCCGACGGGCTTACCATCAGCGGGGGATAGACATCCAACAAGCACCATGGCAGTGGACGTCACACTGTGATGCTGCCACGGGTGACCATTATAAGGCACATAGGGGAGAGCGGGAGGGCCAGAGTGGCAGAGCAGTTAGGAGAGGGACATCGTTACCACTCCAGTTTGGGCAAGTCGCTTAGCCTCCCTGTGCCTCTTCTGTTCTCGGATGGGGACAGTGGCAGGACTGTATCACCGAATTGCTGTGAGGCTTTTATAAAGCCACGGCTGGCACTTAGTAGGCCTCTCCCTGTGCGTTAGGTATAAGGATGTAGAAACCCAGGCATGATCTAATTGGATTAGAGAAACCCCACCTGAACTCTCTCCAAGGGAGGAACTCTTCAGGGAGGGTTAGGAGCTGGCCAGGCAGAGCGGAAGAAAGCCCACTTCCGGTGCAGGGAAGAGTGTGCGCGAGGGCCCTGAGGTGGGAGGTGGCACTGGGCAGAACGAGGGGCTGCCATGACCGGGGCTGGAGAGGAGCTCAGGGGCTAGCCCACCCAGAGGTCGTGCCGACGGCGGCCATGACCCTGAGAAGGGGAGGGGATTCTGGCCTACAGCGTGGGTGCCGGAGGATGGCGGTGCTGGTAGCAGAGCCGGGGACGCTCAGGAGAACTCTGCTTCTTCTGTCCTCCCCGTGGAGCGGGAAGGCTTTGGACTTGGACCCAGGCCTTTGTTCTGGACCTTGCTCTGCCCTGGCACGGTCAGGGTGCCGGGCCCGGAGCGAGATGACAACAGCCCCGAGCTGTGGGGGCACTGCTGGCCCCATGTTACAGACAAGGGGAGCTCGAGGCCCACACCACGTCCCCTCGGCCAGGGTGGATTGGGATCTGAGCTCTAAGCCAGCAGGGAGGTCACCTCGGTCCCCACGCACGTGGGCTTACCCCCCAGATTCAGCGCTCGCACTGAAGTGAGGTGCTAGGCAGGTGGGAGCCGGCGAGACCAGACTTGGTGTGGACCTTGCCCCCTCCCTCCTGCCCCTCAGCCCCGCCTGCAGCCTGGGGTTGGGCTTGGGGTGCACAGCGGGGCCTCTCCAGGTCTGGAAGCCTCTATTCTGTCTCACCACTTCGATGGCTTCTGTGCCTGGGGCTGACGTCACCACCCTGGAAGCGTGTCCCGTGCTTCCATTTAAGGGAATATTTGCAAACATGGGCTCTCCTGGTTCTTGGAGCAGAGTCAGGGTCAGCAAGGCAGGTCCTGGGGGGCAGAGAGGGGAGAGCAGCCAGGACAGGGCCCCCCGGGAGCTCTGGCCAGAACTTCGTCCCTGACCTTCCCGAACTGCTTTCCCTGCTCAGCGCCTGGGCCCTGGCAACGCCGCCTGCCACCCATACCCCAGCGTGGTGGTCTCACTGTGTGCGGGCCCAGTGCCATGTAGACCGCGTCCCCCATCCCTAACCGCTCCCCTGTCTCCCGCAGAGCCGCGTGGTCCAGGGCAAGGAGCCTGCGCACCTCATGAGCCTGTTTGGAGGGAAGCCCATGATCGTCTACAGGGGTGGCACCTCACGTGAGGGTGGGCAGACCGCCCCTGCCAGCACCCGCCTCTTCCAGGTCCGGGCCAGCAGCTCTGGAGCCACCCGGGCCGTCGAGGTAATACCCTGGTCGGGACTGGCTCCCCTGCAACGTCCCAGGCTCGAGGGGTGGGCCTCCATGCTCAGGACTGGGTGGGGTTGGGTAAGGCTTTCTTGTTCTGTCCTGCCCCAGCATGTCTTGGGCTTCTCGTTACGAGGACACGCAGTGCCCCTTGCATACCGTCCGTAACGGGCAGCTCACTGCCCCCGGCGCAGTGCATCCCGTCCGGTCCTGACTGTTCCAGGCGGTCACTTCCTGTCAGGCGCAGACTTGGACATAGTTGTCCAGCGTAGTCTGAGCAGCCCAGAGTTAATGGGAATATCATCTCCTTTGTTCTGGGTATTCAGCTTTTGTTAATGCAGCCTGGAATTCTAGAAGCATTGCCTGGCCACCGAGCCTTAGTGGCTCTTGGGAGCCCACACAACCCCTCCGCCCTGACACACACATCCTAAGTCCCCGCCCTGTGAGGAGGGAATGAAGGCGTTTAGTCTGATCCCTGAGTAACCAGCGCTGCCCTCCCAGGTGATCCCTAAGGCTGGCGCACTGAACTCCAACGATGCCTTCGTCCTGAAAACCCCCTCGGCCGCCTACCTGTGGGTGGGCGCAGGCGCCAGCGAGGCGGAGAAGAGGGGGGCGCAGGAGCTGCTCCAGGTGCTGCGGGCCCAGCCTGTGCAGGTGGCAGAAGGCAGCGAGCCAGGTAGGAGCCGGCGGGGTGGGGCCTGCTGCCCATGGGCACTACAGTGCCAGGTCCCTCCCTCCCATCTGCCCGCAGCCCTGCCTTCTCCCTGAGCCTGTCCCCTAAGGGCTGTGAAATAAAAGCATTTGGATTAAAATGAGGGCCTTGGCCAGTGAAAGAGAAACCCCCCCAGGAGTTAAAGAAAGGCAAGCTTGGTGTGGCCCAGGGCAGTCAGGAGGACTGCCAGAGGAGGTGGGCAGTGGCCAAGAGGCCTGGAAAGATGATGAGCAGGGCTGAGCATGGGAGGGCTGTGGTCTGGCCTCATCTTCAGAGTCTCCGCGGATAGGCGTGTACCCAGCCTATCCACCTGTGTGACCAGGTGTGGGTCAGGGACCCCCTGGGTCGGGGGGCCCTCCTGCTGTATCTTCGAGCCCCGTAATCAGTCCACAGTAGCACTGCCTGGCGGCCACATCTGTAAGAAAGGACAGGCTGTGGATCCGGCTTGGTGGCCTCTGGTCGCATGTGGCCCTGAAATGTGACTAGTGGGAATTAGTGGGAATGAGGAGCTGAGCTGTGTTGTTTTCCAGGTAATTTAGTTATTGAGAGAGACACACACAGGTACCCTTGGCAGGTCTTGCCAGCCAGCCGGGATCGCTGGCATGTTCAGGTCTACCCGGGATGCAGATCCAGGGCTCCCAGATGGCTCCAGCACACGCCCAGCCCCCTTCTGCCTGCACCACCACAGCCGGGCCTGAACTTTTCATCATATTTCATTTTAATGGATTTAAAATTAAGTAACCATTGGGCCAGCAGGTAGTGTGGAGGTTAAGGCACTGGGTCCCACATAGCTGACTATATGGTTTGAGTCCCGGTTCTAGTCCTGGACCTGGTGACTTAAACATCGTGCTGGGCGTGAGTACAAGTGTGCCCAAAATCCCAAGAGGAGACTGGAGGAGAAGGGATTGTGGCATGGCCATCCCCCCGGGGGGGTGATTTCTCACTTTCCCTCTCTCTCTCTAGTATGTGCACATGTCTTACAGCAAAAACTAATAAGTGTTTTTAAAAATTAAAATTAAATAGCCACATGTGGACAGAGTAGGGGTAGACAGGGTGGGGATAGTGAGAATGTGGGGGCGAGAACATTGCAGTCAGACAGATTCGCATCTTGGCCTTACCACTAACTAGCTGTGTGACCTTGGGAGAGTGATTAACCTCTCTGAGCCTAGATCATTTCACTTGCCGAGCGGGGATAATTATCCCCAACCTGCAGTGCTGTCGTCCTCCTGAAGTCAGGAGTCCTGGCTGTGGGTCCACTGCCAAGTCTGCCCTCTCTGGGCCTCCCTTTCATCACCTTCGAATTCCCCCAGGCCCCCTTGCTCTTTGACCCCCTGGGATATTAAGATGGAGGGTGGGGATTCAGAGCAGTTGGTCGGGCTCAGGCAGCGTTGTCCCGGGTTCTGGTGAGATGAGCCTGAGCTTGGTGGCCTTCCCCCTGCAGATGGCTTCTGGGAGGCCCTGGGCGGGAAGACCGCCTACCGCACATCCCCGCGGCTGAAGGACAAGAAGATGGACGCCCACCCGCCTCGCCTCTTTGCCTGCTCCAACAAGATCGGGCGATTCGTGGTGAGTTCCTGCGGAGGTCACGCCTCTGCTTTGTCCTGGGGAGGTGGGTTCCCGGGGCAGGGAGGCAGCAGGCAGGGGGAGGTGGCTCTGCTGGGAGGAGGAAGGCACCCTGCCTGCAGGACCAGCTCTTATGGGGGCAGTCGGGGAAGCCCCCAGGTCAGGAAGGTCCTGTCGATGCTCTTTTCATCGGCCTTTTCGTCCTTCCCAGATCGAAGAGGTTCCTGGCGAGCTCATGCAGGAAGACCTGGCCACCGATGATGTCATGCTCCTGGACACCTGGGACCAGGTGGGTGCACCAGAGGGCATGGGAGAAGCTGGACTCCGCACTGTGGCATTAAAGAGGCAGCACTGGGTGTTCTGGAAAGGTCCCCGAGCGACTGCAAGTCACTTCCTCCGTCTGAGCCTCTATTTCCGCATCTGTAAAACTGAAAACTGCAAAGCGCTTATAAATGTAAACCGAATGACCTCATCATGCTCTCCCTGGCCTTCGGAGAGTGTGAACTCTTCCTTTAAATCTCTTGGCAAAGAAGGTTAAATTAGGTGCCAGCAGGTGGCCTGGTGGTTATGGTGTTGCATTCCCACATGGCCAACAGCAGTTCAAGTCCTGAACTCAGTGGCTTGACATTCATGCTGGGCACGAGTGCATACAACCCAACATCCTGAGAGGAGATTGGAGGAGAAGGGATTGTGGTGTGACCATCCCCCTCGGAGGGTGATTTCTCCCTTTCCCTCTGTCTGTATCTCTTTCTCTCTCCCTCTCTGGTGAGTGCACCCACCCTATGACAAAAACCTAAAATTGAAAAAGAAAAAGAAGGCTAAACTCGGTAGCATCTCAGATGCAGACATGACCTGTCTAGCATCATCTGGGAGTTTTGAAATGATCCCTCCTCTGGGCTATCTCCTTCATCACTAGGGAAGGCCTTGTGTCGGACAAGGGAAGGGAAAACGTCCTTCATTCATTCAGCTGCATTCATCGAGCCCTTGCTTCGTGCCAAATGCTTTGTGCTTTTAACGCTGAGTAAAACTGTAAAGTAGACACTTTCCTGCCCTTCCAGGCCTGGCATTCTCGTGGGAGGTGTCAGGTCAGTGACCCTTCATGTCACGCTGGTTTCTCCCAGCGTTGTCAGGGTTATGGAACGGCTGCCCATGAAGGCATAAAGACGCCTGTACCCACAGGACACCTACTAGGTCAGGACCAGAATGTCTGCATCTTGATCCATCCAGTTACTGTCATTAGTTAGTCCATTGGCGACTTACTCTGTCTGTTCGTCTGTTCTCATTTACGCAGTCAACGTTTATTTAGTATCTTTGCGTTCGTGGCAAAGTGCCAGGCAGAATAGACACAGTGAGTGAAATGTCACATGCCTGCCTTAGGGGCTTTCCAGCTTAGTAGGAACACATCTGTAAGTAAGAGGACAGACCAGCAGGTGGCGTAATGGTTATACCGCTGGACTCCCATGTAGTAGACCATGGTTTGAATCCCGGACCGAGTGGCTTTAAACTCATGCCAGGCGCATGTGCGTGTGTAAAATCCTGAGAGGAAAATGGAGGAGAAGGGTTGTGACATGGCCATGCCCCCTGGGGTGATTTGTCACCGTCTTTCACAGGCTGAGACAGGGAGACATGAAGGGGTGGCGGAGACGGGAAAACTGAGCAGCTGCCGTCTAAAGGCACAGCCTCTGCTCAGTTTCGTCCAAGTAAGGGTGCATGCCCAGGGTTGCCACAGCCTCCAGTGTTTTAAGAGAAGTTGAAAATCTAGATTTTATGTCATCAGTTGGTAACTACATTTGTTACAAAAGGCATCGCAGGGCAACCAGCAGATGGCATAATGGTTATGTTGCTGAACTCCCCATAGTTGGCTGTGGTTCGAGTCCTTAAAATTCTTGCCAGGCCCGTGTGCATGTGTGCCCAAGATCCTGAGAGGAGAATGGAGAAGGGATTACTGTGTGGCTATCCCCCCGAGGGGTGATTTCTCGCTTTCTGTCTCTGTCTCTCTGGCGAGTACATGTGCCCTGTAGCAAAAATCTCTCTAAAATAAATAAATAAGGAAAATAACATAAAAGTAAAGAGACATTGCAGGCCAACACGGGGTGCTGGGTGGGCTAATGAAACAAGTTTGTAGGTCACCAGCTGCGATGTCTGTTCTGTGTTCTTCCGGGGCAGTCTGGGGTCTCTGGGAGCCCGCTGAGGGCTTTGGCTACTCTAGACCTGGAGCCGCCTCAGCCTTCCTCCTGCCGTGGGTTTGGTCAGCACCCCTCATGCACTTCTCATTTTACCGCTCACCCAGGTCTTCGTCTGGGTTGGAAAGGATTCTCAAGAAGAGGAGAAGACGGAAGCCCTGACCTCTGGTAAGACCCAAGCCTCTGAGTGGTGCTCGCAGCTTCCTGTGGGGTCTGGGCGTTAGTGTCAGCGGGGTGGGGACTTCCTCACCCACTCCCAGCCCCATCACCTTGCCCGAGATGGCAACACACACATCGGCTCCCCCCCCCGAAAGCCCTGGGGTTCACCAGAGAAGGGAAGCAATGGAGAAGAAGCCACTTCACGTTCCCAGAAAGCCTGAAGACTGAACTTGGCAGGGTGTAGGGGCTGGAAAACAGATTCCTGGTAGCAGAGTAGATTTGATTTGGGAACTGAGAACACAGAAGTTGCTTCAATATTTTCCAGTATTTCCCTCCAAGGAAAATACAATCTATCCAAAGGGCCTGGGAGTTTTGCAAAGCAGTAGGTGAAAATGGAGTTCCTGTCCCTTCCTTTGCTCCCGGGCAGGGCGGTGGACAGCCCACGTGGGTGTCGTAGCCTTTAAGGGATGGCGGCGTCCAGTGAAGGGGTTGGACAGTAGCACCAGACGCCATCTTTGGCATCCCCAGCCCGAACTGCCCTCTCCCTGGTCAAGTCACGGAGTCCCTGGGCTTTCTTTTCTGCAGCCAAGCGCTACATCGAGACAGACCCAGCTAACCGGGACAGGCGGACCCCCATCACCGTGGTGAAACAGGGCTTCGAGCCTCCCTCCTTCGTGGGCTGGTTCCTCGGCTGGGATGACAACTACTGGGCTGTGGACCCGCTGGACAGGGCCATGGCTGAGCTGGCTGCCTGAGGAAGGGCAGGACCTACCGACGCCACCAGCAGTGCCTTCTAGAACTGTCCCCTCTCAAGGAACCGACAGTGAGCAGGGCAGCTCCAGGGTGTGTGCGTGTGTTTTTACACAAATAGCCCTGTAGAAATTCAGGGTCCTGGCACAATGGTCCCAAGCGCCTTGTGCTTTGGAAACAACATTCAATAAAAGCTTTTGAAGTGTGTTGGTCTCCTGTGGCTCAGCTGTGTCCTCATTGCTAGACCCCACTCACCTGCCCGACTGCCCTTAGTTCTGAGGATGCCCAGGGAGGGGCCTCACGTGTGCCCAGACGTGGTGGATGAGATCCTGCCGCCCTTCAGGTTAATTGGGTTAACTGTGGCTTCTGAGAAGCAGGTGTAAGGAGAGATGGGATGCGCGTAGATTATGCTCTGGGAGATACCAGGGTAACAGGAAATCAGGAGGCAGCCAGAGAAGGCTGGAGAGCCTGCAGACCAGGATGGCAGTGTGACTCTAGGGGAGGAAGAGGCAGGGCTGAGGGGAGTGTCCCACATTCCTGCATGATTCGGGAATGTTTGGCAAGGCTGGGCAGTTGGGAGCTGAAGTCAAAGTCTGTGTGAGTATGTTTACATTTTTTTAAAGACTTTATTTAATTTTATTAATCATTATTATTATTTTTCCAGTTTGCTACAGGGCATGCATACTTACTATAAGGAGACAGAGAGAGATAGACAATGAGAAAGCAAGCCATCAGGTCTGGGACTCCAACCATGATCAGCCACGTTGAAGTCCAATGCCTTAACCACCACACCATCTGCTGACCTCTGTGTTTACATTTTTGCCATAGGGCATGTGTGTGAGACAGACACAGAGGGAGTAAAACGAGAAATCACACCATAGGGTTCATTAGCTGCAGGGATGGCCATGCCACAATCCCTTCCCCTCCATTCTGCTCTCAGGATTTAGGGTGCATACTTCTGTGCACCCAGTGTGTATTATCAGCCGCCGGGACCAGGACTCGAACCTCATGGGACATTTCATTCCTTCTTGTGGCTGGATAATATTCCATATTTGTAGAGACCACTTCCTGTTCATCTACCATTCATCCATCAATGGACTCTTAGGCTGTTTCCGCCTTCTGATGAGTGTGCCAAATGTCAACGTGAACGTGGGTGTGCAAATACCTGTCCAGTTCAAAGTGTTCTTGAGCTAGAGTCAAGTGAGCTGACAGAGAAGGCACTGCATGTCTTCCGTGAGCGGCCTTGTCCTGGGAGGTGTGGCCTTGGAGCAAGGGAAGTGGAGTTCCAAGCCAGTGGCTGGGGCTTACTTACATTCCCTGTAGCAGACAAGGTGCGTGCTCAGGGCCGCCACATCCGAGACATCCGCCTGCACCTCCCTCCCTCCCTCCCCCGGTTCCTGTAAGTTTGTGCTGCAGCCCCCAAAATGGAGGAATCTCCGCTGCTGCAGCTGCCATCGTGAGAGCCCTGGGATGCTCTCCCAAGTTTTCAGTCTTTCAGGAATGGGAAAGGGACTCCTTTAAGCCCTCGCTGTCCCCTGGGCCCTTGGTCTCCACTGCTTATACTCAGCGTGTCATAAAGTCCCCCTGGGCCATGTCCATGAATTACTTCAAAACCTTTCTTTCACGGAGGCTGGAAGTCAGTCCAAGGAACCCGCTGGAGACAGACCCCAGGCCACCCCTTCTCTCCTTGTCTCTTTATTTCCCCCTCTTGGTTTCTGTCACCTCCCGCCCAAGTTAGGGGACACAGACTTCCATGCAGTGACTGTAGAACAAAGACCAGAGTAGGGCTTATGCAGCGAGAAGGGTGTGTGTGTTTGTGTGTGTGCGCGCACGCGCGCGTGCATGCGTGTGTGTGTGTGTGTGTGTGTATGTGTGGGTGTTTACACTGTGGTTTCCAACGCTCACTATCGCTGAAATTGCCCAGGGAACTTTTTAAAAGCATGGATGCCCCAGGGGCCCTTCCTCCAGAGAGTCTGACTCATTGCAGAAGTGACGTGGACAGTAGAGAAGGAATTTTCCGGGTGAAGCAGGGGGAGAAAGAAAGTCACCTCAGGCAGTGAACCTTAATACAAAGGCAGGGGCTCCGAGGGAGAATGGCCCCTCTGGGACGCACAGAGGCTGGCTGTGGCTAGAGCAGAAGGCAGAAGTGAGACTGAGGGCTGGGCAGGGGCGTCGAATGCCATGCCATGGGTCTGACTTGATCTTGTTCCACCCACCTTGCCTGTCCCCAAAGGCTTGTTTCTTGGTCAGAGCAATCAACTTGACAAATACAAATTCCTGGAACAAAAGCTGAAGCTTCTAGGGCTTTTATTAGAGACAGGCACAGGCCTGCCTAACCATTCTACTTCCTGGAAATTTGCAGGGGGTCAAACTGCGGGTGGACCTGCGCACGCACGAATGCTTCATTTTGGTTTACGCTGGCATGCAGGGGTGCGGCTGTGGCCTTACCAGACAGTTCTGTGACACTGGAGAAAGGAAGCTGCTGGGGAGAGCAGCTGAATTGCTCTGACTCCTATTTTTCTCACAAGGAAAGTCCTGGATACAGCCGGGAGCGGTATCTCTTCATCATATTCTCTTTCTAATTCCTCATCGCCTACGATGGAGAAGTCGGGGAGAAATACGAGGGCAGGTGCTAACAGGGCATCTCGTAGACAGATTGGCCTGGACGCCACTCCATGTCTGATCTTGAGCAATTCACGTCAACAAATATTACAGATATTTATTTTGTATTTACTTTGTGGGATACATTAGAGAAATAGCACATCCAAGTTTTTCTCTGAGCCCCAATTTTGCCACCTGCAAAATGGTGACTCTGTACTGAAATCTGACATGGCTGAGTTGGTAACATGGTGGCTGACCGCTGGGCTGTGGAGACAGTCCTGGGTTCTAATCCTGGCTCTACCATCTATTCGCAGTGGGAACTGAAGCTCTCTGTGGTTGCCTTAGCAGGACAGGAGTAAGAACAGTGCCTACTGACTTAGAATTGTTATGAGCACTAGGGAAAAGCCAAGCTTGAGCAGAGCATCGTCTCAGGAGTGCACCCTGTCTACCTGTCCAGAAATCTCACTTCTGTCTCAGTAGCTGGCCTGCTCCAAGTGCACAAAAAAAGGGTTTTTAAAAACAATGTAAGGCATGGAGCCAGCAGGAGCATGGTGGTTAAGGTGCTGGACTCCCACATGGCCAACTCTGGTTCATCGCCCAGATCTGATAGCTTGAAAATCACGCTGGGCATGTGTGCGTGCATGCCAGAATCCTGAGAGGAGAATGGAAAAGGAGGGATTGCAGTGTGACCATCTCCTCTGGGGGATGATTTCTCATTTTACCTCTCTCTTTTGTTACTCCCTGGCAAGCACACATGCCCTATGACAAAAAAAAATAATAATAATAATTATAATAATAATTATTATTATTGAATTTGTTATAGGACTCACACACTCACCAGAGAGAGACAGATATATATATATGGAGAGAGAGAGAGAGAGAGAGAGAGAGAGAGAGAGAGAGAGAGAGAATGAGAAAGCAAACTGCCAGATTCAGGACTCAAACCTTAATTGGCCATATTGGGAGTCCAGTGCCTTAGCCACCACCCCACCTGCTGGCCCCTGACAACAACAAAAAATCTTTAAAAAAAAAAATAAATAAATAAAATAAACAGTAATGGTTCCTCACAGTTTTGGGGCATCTAATACTTTTCAGAGGGCTTCATTTCCAGTCATCACTTTCCACAATCTTTTAAGGAAAATTCACAGCTTACATTATGGTTACAAGTTACCAAAGTTTTCTAAAACCTCAGCTTAACCGTGGCTTCAATTTCCTTTCTCACCAAACTTCCTGCTATAGAGTAAATCAAAAAAGGCTCTACCCTATTAACAAGTGTGACTCCCTCAGGCAGCTCCTAGCCTGGTCTGAGCCTGAACCTGCTTTAGACCTGATATTACCAGCATCAACAAGATACCGTCACTACTAGCCCCAAAGAATCCAGGAGTTTTCCCCATGGCCTGGTCAACAAAGCCAAGTGGGTTTGTGAATGGAAATGAAATGTGTAAAGTGCCTTGTACCGTAAACTGTGGTTCCCTCTGCCTTCTGGTTCCTACAAAGCCCACGCTCTTCAGGTAACTGCTCGGTCTGAGGTCACTGAGAATCTAGTCAGAGCTCCCTAAGTCTTTGGATAGGCATGGTAGTGGGGTCAGCGTACCCCCGGAAGGATACACACTTGAACATGCATGTTCCTGTGTGCGATTTTCAAAGCCGAGGCTGCAGCTTCCAACACATTCTCATGAGGTCTGAGACCTAAGCAGGTGGACCACTATCTCCTCATTTTACGGCTGAGGAGAAATGCGACTTATCGCAGGTCACGTACAGTGGATGATGCAGCAGGAAAAGCACTCAAGAGCAGTGATTTTCAAACTGCGGTCTGTAGAACTCTAAAATGAGGTACTTCCATACTTTCACAGCGATTTGATCCAAATTCCACTTTTCCATTTCAAAATCCCAAAGGAGGGAGAGAGATGGAGAAGGACTGCTGTGTGACCATTCCCCATGGGGAGTGCTTTCTCATTTTCCCTCTCTACAGGTGTCTTCTGGCAAATTAAAAAAAAAATCACAGACATTTAGAAGCAAAAGGAAGGCAGACATGAATTGAATGTAGAGCCTACTTTAAGATTTAATATTTTTAAAATAACTATTTTGTTTATTATTTTAATTTGCTATAGAACACACGTGCTCATGAGAGAGAGAGCAAGAGAGAGCAAGAGCGAGAGTGAGAGCGAGAGAGAGAGAGAGAGAGGGAAAGTGAGAAAGTAAGCCACCAGTCTGGGACTAGAACCACAGCCAGCCATATGGAATTCTAGTGTCTTCATAACCACAATGCCTGCTGGTCCCAAGATTTAATAATAATTTTATTTTTGTTTTCAAAATGTTCTCATTGATGTACTTACATTGTGTAAATATTATAAACGTGAACTTAGGAACATTTTATTTTTCAAGAAATTTTTGCTATAGGGCACATGAACTCACCGGAGAGACAGAGAGACAGAAAGCGAGAAATCACCCCCTAGGCGGGATGGCCACGCTGCAATCCTTTCTCCTCTATTCTTATCTCAGAATTTTGGGCACATATGCATACGTGCCCGGTGTGAATTTTAAGCCGCCAGTCCAGAACACGAACTGCAGTCAACTACATGGGAGTCCAGTGACGTAACTATCATGCCATCTGCTGGTCCCTGTGAACTTGGGAATTTATCCTCATAAAAGAAACTTTAAATCTTTTACCAGTGTACAGTTTCCTTTGAAAAAGAGGAGCTTTTTTGCTAAGAGGAAGCTTACAAACCACTGAAGACTAAGGGCACTCTTTCACTCTTTACTGTCTGAGTGACCTTGGTTCTGTGAGAAATACGTGAGACGATGCAGCTTGAAGAGCCACCTAAGCTCCACATCTGTGGACTCTCTAGTTTCCTCCTGCTCAGGCCAGTGCGTATAATACACGGTTACAAACATCCAATCCGCTGCCCTCATTTGTACCAAACTCCGGCTAGATCAGAAGGCCTAAGCCTGAGGTTAAGGTGGGCACTCATGAACCACTTGCCTCCATCCATGGAAAAATTGTCTTCCATGAAACTAGTCCCTGCTACCAGAAAGGCTTGGGACGGTCGCCTTAGTGGGTGCCTGGATCTCAAACTCCCCAGGGAAGACTTGACTTGTGGGCTGGTGCACCGGAGGGGGAAGGCAGATGGCCCACTGCGACTCCTCCCCTTCCTCTGGCCCAGAGTCCAGAGAGCAGCCGAGGCAAAGTCCAGCGAAGCCTGACAGTTGTCAAACATTGTAACGCATACACAAAGTGACTGGTGGTGGTGTCAGTGTGTGCCGGGGCGGGGTGCCGACGGCACAGCAGCATCATACCAAGTATGACGACACCGAGATGCTTCAGGAGTCTTAAACGTGAACCAGATGAGCCTCGATCCCAGTTCCGTTCCTGACCAACCACATGGCTTTGGCTAAGTTTTACATTTTGAGCCTCAGTGGCCTCATCTATAAAAGGCGCTAAGAAAAGATCTCACTGAGCTGTTTCGAAGGAAAAATGGGAGAACATATGTACAAGTATTTGAGCGCATGACCGGGGCTGGCATCCCACAAAGAGCAGCCGTTAAGTCAAAACAGCTCTTCAAAGGCCAGATGTTGCAGGGAAAACCCAGCGGTGCGACGTCACGATTTCTCTCTTTTTAAGAAGAGGAAATGCCTGTGCAATTAGCTGGGTAACGGCAAGTGTGTTCTTGTCCCATCTGGAGGACCGAAACCATGCCCCATTAGGAGTCCGGCTGCACAGCAAGGGGCGAGCGGCTGTTTAGGGCATATCCCTTGCTAAATTACGGCCCAAGCTCCGCCTCCTGTCAGATCAGCGTGATGTTAGATTCTCATAAAAGCTCGAGCCCTATGTGAATTGAGCATGTGAGGGATCTAGGTTGCACACTCTCATAAACCAACCCCTTGGAGGCTGGCAGATAGTGAATTGGTAAAAGTGTAAGACTCCTACATGGTCGACCGCAGTTTGAGTCCTGGACCTAGTAGCTTGCTTTCTCATTTTCCCTTTCTCTCTTTCTGGTCAAATTAAAAAAGGATAATAACAAGAGGAATTAATTAAATAAATCTTTTAAAAAATAAATAAAAATAAATAAAATACCTTTTTTTAAAAAATAAAAACCTAACTTTATTTATTTATTTAAATTTGACCAGAGAGGGACAGAGTGAGAGAGAGAGAGAAAGAGAGAGAGAGAGAGCAAGCCGCCAGGTCTGGGATGTGAACCACAGTCAGCCACGTGGGAGTCCAGAGCCCTTAGCCACCATGACACCTGCCGGTTCTATAAATAATTCTTTAAAAAAAACCCCAAAAAACTGTAAATGAAAAAATACCAACTCCAATCAATCATGCAAGAATTGTCTTCCACGAAACCAGTTCCTGATGTCAAAAAGGTTGGGTGGGAACTGCTGCTTTAGCGGATGGATGGATCTCAAACTCCCCAGGGAAGACGTGTGGGCTGGCGCACAAGAGGGAGCCCGGACAAGGGCGAGGCAGACAGATCACTGCAGCTTCTCCCCTTCCTCTGGCCTCCAAGCTAGCTTAGAAGCGGGGCATCCAAAGGACCACTCTCAAAAATGAAATCCACATAGCTACGTGCAGGCAGAAACAGACTCTCACCCAAAGGAAATGAAAGTATCCACACTTTATTTATTACGTGCACTGCTGGAAAGGGAAGCCACCTGGAAAAACTGCAATCATGTTCTCAGCCGACGGTGCCCTCTACGCTCCCTCCCTCCCAAGTGGTTTAATTTCAACCTACTGGGCTATGACTTCACATGGTAGAAGAGGGAAGGTCATCTGGTGTCTGGAGACAGGGAAACTCAAGGAATCAAAATCGCTGTTAACTCTGAGGAGAGGTTTTTCAGCCAGAATATAGGGTTTCCTGGTCCTTGGTGGTCAAGGGTGAGCCCCTCACATAAAAGATAAAACCATTATTTTACAATTCAAAATACCAGTGCAACTTGAGTTCCAAGTTGAAATGCTCTGTATATGTGTACATCTAATAAAGTCAGCTAGGAACCCAGATGTACAGTGGTTGAAAGCTTTCTAAAACAAACTTGGACATGGAGTATAGAGGAAGGGATGTCCACAGGCAGAGACTGACTGGGTGATTCAGATATGGAGGGAGATACTGGGACAGGAAGTCACTTTTATTAGACTTCTCTAGGCAAACTCAGAGCCTCAAAGAGGAAATGTTACAAACGTCACCAGCCACCTTGTCAGGTCAAGGGGAAGAATGCCCAGTTGTTCATATTCATGGGCATTTGCAAAATGAGAAGCTTCCTAATATTACAGGCTAAGAAACTGGTCTGGGGAGGGGAGATTGCTTCCTCTTTCAGCATCAGCATAGGAAAAGAATGACTAGGCCAGCAAGAAAGATCGACATCTTGGCTGGCCCAGTAAAATCGTGATTAAGCACTGTGCATTGGGAATTAGATCCCACATGGACAACTACAGTTCGAATCCCAGCCCTGGGGGCTTATAAAACATGCCAGGCCTGCATACATGTGTTCTCAAAATCCTGATGGGATGGAGGAAAAAGGACTACAGCATGACCATGCCCCATGGAGGGAAGGGGGATGTTTTCTTTCTCACTCTCTGGTGAGCACATGTGCTGACAATTTAAAAAAAAATTACATCTATTAGGTCGTTGAGAAAGTCATAATGTATTTTTCTATGCAAAAATGCGTCATGACTTACCCGATGACCCAATATGTAGATACTCTGTTTGACATTGTCTGCCCAAGCTCATTAGAAATGATGTGCCCACATATTGTGAATTTCTTATACTACTTAATGAATGAGATTGGTAACCAAGATGTTTCAGACTGTACAATTAATAGCATGCAGTCAGTAAAATAAAATGGCTTTCTGAAGACAGTTTTTTAAAAAAGTATTTTAGTCTTTACGCTACCTAAATGGGTATACAAAGGTTTTTTTTACAGAACTTAGAGAAAGTTTCATAAAAAAAAATATCAAAACTATTTAAAACCTGATATAGGAAAACAGGCAAAAGTGAGAAAAAAAGCACTTCTGTGACAAGTACTTAGCTGGTTTTTGAAAAACCCAGAGGAATCATTTACTCATAAAAAAGGCTCAAAGAAGTGTTTTCAAAATACACATGATATTATACAAGAGATCGTAAAAGCCTTGGAAGGTTAGGATAATCTTTTACTTCAGTCTTGACTACTTCCAATTCTGGTAGGTACAGGCAAGAAAAGGCCTACTCCCAGTGAGTGGTATTCTGAACCTTGGTTTGGGTTTAGAAAGGAAATGGATATTAGGGAAATTGCCTTGATTAAGATTCCCTGGAGATAAGGCACTTGTGGCCTAGAGAAGCTGGTTGTAGCAATAAAGTCACGACCTCTGCAAAGCAAAGCATTTATCTGGCCATGGTAGTGGTTGGAGCTATGTTCTTGCCTCTGGCCTGGCTGCTGATAGAGAGTTCAGAAAGGTTTAATGGAAGACAAAAGGAGAGGGATTTAACCTACTATGCAATGATCTAAAAATAATAGACTTTTAAATATTTTAAGGAGATAAATTTATAGAAATCGTCAATCTCTCTCTTTCACTATTTACAAACTAATGATTCTTTCATCTGTTTTTATGATCACTATGTGTTCTAAAAACACCACACTGAACATAAAAAAAAAAAAAAAAAAAAAAAAACCAGAAAGGAAGGGAGGATGTTCAAGATTCCCTACTCTCTCCTTGTGAGTTAAAAGGCTAATTTGGTCCCCACTGCATCCTTAAAAGAGCTCGTCTTTGTGCTGGCCTACACAACTCAGTGTTTGGCTCCCACAATGCCTTGCAACATATCTATGGGCAGAGGGAAAACAATGGTTGAGTTTTTCTCAGCAGCGATGGTGGTCAATGTCTGAAGGTACCGGAGCTGAAGGGCTGCTGGAGATTCGGTGATGACGATGGAAGCTTCTTTCAGAGCCCGGGATGCATTCATTTCTCCCTCAGCTGCAATGACCTATGGACAGGGGAAAATAGAGGTCAGATTGGACAAAAGCACGCGGCGTCACCGGCAGACTCCAAACTGGAGGACATGTACTTCAGTGGTCCAGGACACATTCCAGGGAGTGTCAGGATAGTTTTTTTTTTGAGAGGTTTTTGCTATAGGGTATGTGCATTTGCCAGAAAGAGAGAGAGAGAGAGAGAGAGACAGGAAGTGAGAAATCACCCCCCCACACACACCAGGGGGGATGGCCACACCGCAATCCCTTTTCCATTCTGCTCTTAGGATTTTGGGCATGAATGCACGTGTGCCAGGCATGAGTTTAAGCTACTGGGTCCGGGACTCAAATTGTGATCAACTACGTGGGAGTCTAGCGACACAGACATTATGCCAATTGCTGGTCCCTGTCAGGATAGTTTTAAAGAAACCATGCTCAGTCTCCAAATATTCTTTTTCCTAAAACTGATTTGCAGCCCAGTGTGTATGTGTCTGAGTCAAGACATCTCTCTTATTACTGCCTTTCTCCCATTTTCCAGGGCACCAAAGAAAAGGACAATTCAAAAAATTGCATTGGGTTGAGCAGTGAGTGGCTTTAATAACCAGATACAGATCTTTTTGCAAGTCAGGTGGGTTTCCAATTCTTTGATTTTAAAGAAAGGAACGAGAACATACTGAACTGAAAACTGGTAGATTATTATTAACATTATTATCATTTTTTTACATTATTTTTGATGAAAGATTGCTATATGAATTTTTAGCACATAAATTAGAAGGAAGTGTTAAGAATTGCATTACATCACTCTAAATAAGATTATTCCTATTTATGTAGACAAGGCTTTTTAGTCCTTATATCTACAAAAACAAAAAACAGCAGTAAACTTACACTGAATCCTCTCTCATTCTAACAATAAGTAACAGCTATCTATACATATGTGATTTAAATATTTATTCATCTCATTAAGAAAGGCATTTTTGGGACCAACAGATGGCATAATGATTACGTCATTGGACTCCTACGTAGTCGACTGCAGTTCGAATCCTGGACCCAGTGGCTTCAAACTCATGCTGGGTGCATGTGTGTGTGTGTGTGCCCAGGATCCTGAGGGAAGAATGGAGAAGGGATTGTGGTGTAGTTGTGTCTCTGGGGTGGGGTTGGGGGTGTGATTTTTCACTTTCTGTCTATCTCTGTCGTTCAGCCAGTGCACGTGCCCTATTGCAAAAATCTCTTAAAAAAATGACAGGCATTTTGGGCCAGCCAGGTGGCATGGTGGTTAAAGAGGCTGAATCCCACATGACCAATTGTACAGTTCAAGTTCCTGACTCAGTGGCTTGAAAAGCATGGGGATGCATGTGTATGCATGCCCCAAATCCCTCTCTTTCTTTCTCTCTTTGTTTCTTTCTGGCAAGCTCATGTACCCTATAGCAAACAAAAAGAAAAAAAAGAAACAGAAAAAAAAAAAAAGAGGCAGGACCAGCAGTTGGTGTAATGGCTATGTTTCTGGACTCTCATGTAGTCGACTGCGGTTCGAGTCCCAGGCCCGGTGGCTTAAACTCATGCCAGGTGCGTGTACGTGCGTGCCCAAGCACCCTACAATTAAAAACAAAACAAAAACTCTCCAAAAAATGAGGCATTTCTACTAATTTTTAAAAATTATTATTTAGGAGAAATTCTGAAACATTTGTAGTCTTTCTTTGTAGTAGTCGCAGAAAAATTTTTAAAATTTTACCTCGAAGAAAGAGTGTGTTACAGTAGGGTAATAAAATTTACCTACAATAAAATATACTAGGAAAAGAAACTGTGGGGGAAGTAAAAAGGAAATTGAAGTCGAAAAGAAAAACAATGAAAAGTTCTTGACTGTTAAAAGAAGAAAGCAAGGGCTTGGGAGTTAGACTTAAACACCAAATCTAACACTTATTAGTCAATGTCCTCAGTTTGACATTCTGAATGTCAGTTTCTTGTTCTTAAAATAGGGTAACACCACTTCATAGGACCACAATAAGGGGGATGGAGAAGGTATATACAGTGTTGAATCAATAAATGGAGGTTATTATATAGGAATGGCAAGGGAAAGTAAGAAATCATTCCCAGGGAGGATGGCCATGCCACAATTCTTTCTCCTCTGTTCTCCTTTTGGGCATACATGATCGCATGTGAGTTTTTTTTTTTTTTTTTTTTTTTTTTTTTTTTTTTTTTTGCTATAGGGCGCGTGCGCTTGCCAGACAGACAGAGAGAGACAGAGAGATAGAAAGCAGGAAATCACCCCCCAGGGGGGATGGCCACGCCGCAATCCCTTCTCCTTCATTCTCCTCTAGGGATCTTGGGCACGCCCGCACACGCGCCCGGCGTGAGTTTAAGCCGCCGGGTCCGGGACTCGAACCGCGGTCGACTACGTGGGAGTCCAGCGACATAGCCATTACGCTAACTGCTGGTCCCACATGTGAGTTTTTCAAGCTCCTGGGTGTGGAACTTAAACCACTCAGTGGGCCATGTGGGATCCAATTACCTAAGCCACCATGCCACCTGCTGGCCCGAGACCTGATTTCTGGATCTAGTTATGCTTTAGTGCACATAAGATTCATAAGTTAAACAAAGGTATTACTTTTTTCCTTTTCTTTTTTTTTTTTTTGAGAGTTTTTTTGCTATAGGGTGCGTGCATTCGCCAGACAGACAGAGAGAGACATAGAGACAGAAAGCGAGAAATCACCCCCCATGGGGGATGGTCATGCTGCAATCCCTTCTCCTCCATTCTCCTCTCGGGATTTTAGGCACGCATGCACACGCGCCCGGCATGAGTTTTAAGCCACCGGGTCCGGGACGCGAACCGCGGTCGACTACGTGGGAGTCCAGCGACATAGCCATTACGCTAACTGCTGGTTCCCAAGGCATTACTTTTAATTTATAATCCTAGAAAAGGTATAAAATGTCATAGTCATCAAGATTAAAAATGCAGTTTGGGCAGGTGCCCTCACATGGATCTCAAAATATTAATGGTTCGTAATACTACAGTGAGTATCAAAATTGAAAGCAAAGGTCTTATTCCCAGTAAAATTTCACTCACTTACGCGGCAAACTCCGGGGGCCTTCTAAATCTTAACAAGCTCTGAGTGGGAGGTGGGGCTAGAGTGGAGTCCCCAGCCTCCTTCACCTCCTGGTTCAGTAGGGGAGACAGACATGAAACAGGTCATTTCATTCCGATATGATAAACGCTGACAGACACTCAGAAGGCACAGTGGTGGTACAGAGAAGAAAGCCACGTTGCCAAGGGCGAGGTGGCGAGGTTATAGAAGTCATGTATCAAAGGAGGAATGTTTTGCTGTTTGAACAAAGATGAGGAAGAACATTTTAGGCAGCATACATGAAATGGCACTGAGGTATAAAAAAGAAAACTACAGGAGCCGGCAGGTGGCATGGTAGTTAAGGGTGCTGGACTCCCACATGGCCAACCGCGGTTCAAGTCCCAGACCTGGTGACTCGCTTTCTCTCTCCCTCACTCTGGTCAAATTAAAATAAACATACATACATAAATAAATAAAATTATGATAATTCTTAAAACAACAACAACGACTAAATGGTTCAATATTGTATGAGAATGAGGGGAAAGGTGGGGGCCTGGGTCTAAAGGGCACTGAGGGCCTTTCAGTCTGTAGGCAACGGAAAGCCACAGGACAGTTTTAAGGAGCTAAGTAACCACATCAGACCTAGTGTGAGAAAACACTCTGATGGATGTCTGGGGACGATGAGAAGACGTTGCAAGCTGTGAGTGGTGCTTCAGAGGCTGGTGCAACTCACTGATGGTGGGGATGGGGGACAAGATGGGGGACATTCAGGAGGGACAGTCCGTAGGATGTGGAGCCCAGGCATGGGGAGGAGACAGGAGCAGAGGCCGAGTCCCAGGTCTCTAGTTGGGTTGTGGTGGTCGTGCCATCAGCCGAGACGTGGGGTGTGCAGGACAGTGTGTGCTGAGAGAAAGGACCTGGCTCACAGAGTAAAAGCCTTAACCTATCAAGGCAAACAGCATATCCTGCCCAGGTCTGTGAGACGGGGCAAGGGCCAGAGATGCTCGGTGACAGCCGTGTAACCGTATTCCAAGGCAAGCTCTGCAGAGAACGCGTGAGTCACCCCTGCCACGAGGACGGCAGGCCCTTATGGTTTTCTGTATCATCTCGGATGTCCAATTAGGCACTTTTTTTGTCTGGACATGGACCAATTACCAAAGTATCTCATTTCCCACACCAATCAATACACAATCTCTCGGCTGCGAAGTCAGACCCACTGAACTGGGCGCACATTTTGTTCATAGAAAACCTGCTCTGAGTAAGCTGCCAAAGATGCGAACACAATACCATTGGCTTTGTCTAAATATAGGCCAAGTATACTCTATTGACAGGATTGGAAAGAGCGAAGCAAGCTATTCATTGGTGGGTATGGCTTTTGCCAAATGTGCAGCGATCCCAAGTCAATCAGTACTTTATATGTGTAGCGCATCATTTTAAAATCTGGCATATTCATGTAAGTGAGATTGGTACTGCCTGGCCCCTCCTGCAGACCGTGGGGCTGGTTAGACGGAAGGGCAGGGAAAGGTGATCATTTGCATTTTTGTATTCCACTGTCTCGAGAGATCACTAAGCCCATAAATATGAGCCTGAAAGCATGTGCCAGGCAAGAGTCAAAGCTGCTGTTGTCCCCGGGGCTGTCGGGACCTTCCACCCGTCACCACGGCCCAGCTCCTGTGCCATGTCATTGGAGAAGACCTTCCAGCAGCATTACGCCTTCAAAGAGTAGAAAATGTCCGAAGTATCGGAGAGCAGCATCCCACCAAAATACTGGTGGTAACAGAAGGGACAAGGGTGAGAAGCAGCTTCTTCTGTTCCTGGCACCTGATCATGTCAACAGGAATGAACTCATCAAGATAATTAGAAGGCACCTACGGCTCAATGCTTATCAGGCCTCCTTCCTCCTGGTGAGTGGACACAGCATGGGGGGCGTGTCTGCCCATCTCCAAAGTATATGAAAGTGAAAAGGATGAAGATGGAGTCCTGGGTATGGTCTGTGCCTCCCAGGAGACATTTAGAATAAAGCTGTCATGTAAGACTAGAAAAATGTAACTGTTCCAAAAATTAAAAACCCTTACCAAGAAAAAAAAGGGATATAACCAACTGAGACTGATCAGTTCATCTAGTCACAGCTCATCAAAACAGCAGTGTTGCCACCTAGGCGTTTTAGGAAGTTGTTTTTGAATTTCAAGCCGTAAAACTGAGCTCCAAATGAGCACATTCAGCTTTGGAAAACTCTGTTATTTAACCTAGACCATCTTGTTTTCCAACTTTAGAGGTTTAAGAATAAAATACTTTGCATTCTATAAAAAAAAAAGAAAGAAAGAAGAAAGTGTGTGCCAGGCATTTTTCTAAGAGCTATGAAAAAGGAAATAAGGGAGAGTGTAAGCATGAAAGATACTACAGGTCAAGGCAATGACAGATGGTCTAAAAGCTGCAAAAAGACGCTTGGTTTACGCATCGTAAAACGTGTAGGGGAATCTGACCTCTGTTATGACTGGCTTCTTCCACGCAGATGATGTTTGTGAGCACATATATAATTCATTCTCTTTGCTATGTAGGAGTCCTTCATGTGACTCCTACACCCTTATCTATGCAACTAGTGATGACATGTCAGTAGTTTCCACTTTGGGACTATTATGAAGCGCTTTGTGAACGAATGCACATGCCTTTTAGTAAACATCTGAGTACATCTACGTTAATATATACTTAGAAGGGCCAGTAGGTGGCATGATGATTAAGGTGTAGTATTCCCACATGGCTGACCATAGTTCAAGTCCTGGACCCAGTGGCTTAAAAATCACACCAGGCAACTTGTGCGTGCATGCCCAAAATTTCAAGAGGAGAATGGAGAGGGGATTGCAGTGTGGCCTTCCCCACCGGGAGCTTATTTCTCACTTTTTTTTTTTTTTCTCTGTCTCTCTTGCATGCATGCACACACCCTATGGCAAAAACCTAAAAAAAAAAAGTATACACAAACACACTCACATTCTTCTTTTTTTAAAGAATTATTTTTTTCTCTAATTTTATTTATTCATTCATTTATTTTAATTTGACCAGGGAGAGACACAGAGAAAGAGAGGGGGAAAGTGAGGAAGCAAGCCATCAAGTCTGGGACTGGAACCATGGTCGGCCATGTGGGAGTGTACAGTGCCTTAACCCCCACGCCACCTGTTGGTCCCCACACTCACATTCTTAAGAGTGGAACTATAGGCTCTCCTCAGTTTTGTAGATACTACCAGACTAATTTCCGATTTGGTTATACCAATTTACACTTCTACCAGCAAATTATGAAGCCCATTTCCTCTCTCATCCACACTCAGTTTTTCTCAAGTCATTCTGTGGCGTTGTTTGTGATTTGAATTTGCATTTCCCTGATGGCTCATTAACTTAAGGAAATTTTCCCTTAAGTCTCTTAATCCATAGCCTCTCTTACCCTATCTGTCTTTATCTCTGCAATTTATTTCAAGAATAGTAACCCCCGATTTCTACAAGAACTTGAATACAAGCCCAAGGCTGTGGAAGGGGTACTGCATCTTACAGAAGAGCTAGGTTCACTGTGATTCTGTGTGTAAACCCCAACCTTAAAGACACTCACGCCCCGTTTCATGAGACCCCTACCAGACTGCGCCTACAGTTCCATCCAACCGAGGGCTTGGTAAGTCAGAATTCCAACTGCTTCTTTCTTTCTTTCTTTCTTTCTCTCTCTCTCTCTCTCTCTCTCTCTCTTTCTTTCTTTCTTTCTTTCTTTCTTTCTTTCTTTCTTTCTTTCTTTCTTTCTTTCTTCTCTCTCTCTCTCTCTCTTTCTTTTTCTCTCTCTTTTTATTGCCAGAGAGTGCTTACCAGAGAGAGAGGGAGGGAGAAAAAGCATCCCCAGTGGGGTGTGGGCACATTGCAATCTTCTTTCCTCCATTTCTCCATCCCGTAGGGATTTGGGGCATGCATGCACGCACATGTGCCACGTGCATTTTTTTCAAGCTGCGGGAGCCAGGATTCGAATAGCAGTTGCCCATGTGGATCTGGTTCCCTTTACGCAGGGCTTAACTTCTGTGCTAATGGACCAGTCCTCTATTTTTTCTTATTGTTACAAAGGGAAGATGGGAAATCTCTTTCCAAACTGACGAGAATGCTGTGGAAGAGGTTCAGCCTATCCCAGGATGTCCCAGGGGTGACACTGAAGAGCAAAAGGGAATTCTAATTCTAATTCATAATTTCTGAAGACCTTGAGAAAATTCCTTGTTTTCTATGCTTCAAGTTTCCATCTGAATAGTGGGAAGCAGTCAAGTTCATGTTTAGGCTAACTCCATGCAACCGAGGGTTGTTACCTAGAGTGCCGGTAGCAGGGTTCTGATGCCAAGGCTAAGCTCAGTGGAAAACAGTGCCCCGGTTAATTGCTAGCATGGGGATAGGGGGGTGGGGTGGCCATCTGGGTTAGGTGTCTGTCACCTTGGGGAGATAAGCTCTGAGGATCTCTCAGGCGCTGATACTCTGCATAGTCTATGTATGGGAAATCCTTTATTCAATATGGTTTGGAAAGGGGACTTTTGGTTAATGATAGATTCTAGGTAAAAGCAATTACTGGGCCAGCAGGTAGCATGGTGGTTAAGCCAGCTGGAGTCCATATGGCTGACTGTGTAGTTTGAATCCCGCATGCAGCAGCTTAAGGGACATGCTGGGCGTGTGTGCACACATGTCTAAAATCCTGAGGAGGATGGAGAAGGGACTGAGGCATGGCCATCTCTCCTGGGTGGTGCTTTCTCACTTTCCCTCTTTGGTGAGCGCACATGCCACTTAGCAAAAAGTAAAAAAATAATAATAATAAATTTTTTTTAAAAAGTTCTGCAGTATCATGATGTTATCATCATAAGCATCAATTATCATATTAGGAAAAGCTAAAAATACCAGTTAATAGAAAATTCTGGTAGGTCAAATGAGCTTCCATTTTGTTCGGTGCTGGATAAAAAAATTACCTGACCTATCTGAGGCTTGAATACCATCCTAGAAGAACCGCATAGGGTAACCAACTATCACCAGCTACTATTTTCTTATTTTTACATGTTTTTTTTGGTTATTTTAAAGTTTTTTTCCCCCATGCCAGAGAGAAAGAGAGACACACAGAAAGGGAAAGAGAAATCGCACCCCAGGGGGATGGCCATGCCACAATCCCTTAACCTCCATTCCCTTCTCTGGATTTTGGGCATGTACGCATATGCTCTCGGGGTGGTTTTCAGGCATCACGGTCTGGGACATGAACTATAGAGTTGGCCATGTGGGATCCAGTGCCTTAACTACCACGTCACCTGCTGGCTAAGCTATTACTACTCTCTAATAAAAACAAAGTGTTTTGTTCCTTGGCTTCTGGGAGATCTGTCAAGCCCATAGCAACTCTTCCTATGGAAACTGTTCCTCTTCCTCCACCACTCATTGGCATGGGGCTGTGGGCCTGTATTAGTACCTGCCTTTGTCCTTTGAGCAAAGAAGGACCCAAGAGAATCTCTCTTCTGTGAATGTGGAATTAGGGTGGACCTGTCTCCTTTACTGTCCCCCTGGGAAGACAAGTAAACTTAAGATCATTCTCCACCATGGGCTCTCTACAGTGAGATGTGGCCCACGAAAGGGAACGACTAACCCCCTTCGGTCTTGCCTGCTTTCCAGTTGCTAGTTCCAATGGTGAGACTTGACTCTACTTCCTGCTCTGGGGTTCAGCAAGATACCCTGCAGTTCAAGTCCTTGACCCAGAGGTTTGAAAAACATGCCAGGCACATGTATATATATGCCCATAATTCTGAGAGGAGACTAGAAAAGATGGGATTGCAGTGTGGCGATTGACCCTGGGGGATGATTTCTCACTTTCTCTCTCTGTTTCTCTCTAGCAAGTACACACCTTACGGCAAAAACCTTAAAAAAAAAAAAGATCCTCTTAGCAAATATTTCCTCAGCACTTCCCAGAGGGGCCAGGCTACCCATGCTGGGTTAAGACACAGGCAGAGACGATGATGAAAAGAAAGAGAAAAAAAGCAGATGTCAAAAAAGAGAAGTAAGAAAAGAGGAAAAGGGAGACAGCAAAAGAGAAAACAGTAAGAAGGAAGAAGATTCTGAAAAAAGAGACGGTAGGAAAGACAAGACAAAAATAAGTGAGGAATGGACAGTAGCAAACTGATGAGAATGCATTTCTGCTCTGACGTTAATAATGGATTAGGGGAGCTGGGAGGTGGTGTGGTGGTTTAGGGCGCTAGACTCCCACATGGCTGACTGTGGTTTGAGACCTGGACCTGGTGGCTTGCTCTCTCACTCTCCCTCTCTCTTGCTCTCTAGTCAAATTAAAATAAGTAAATAAAGTTAAAATAAAATAATTCTTTAAAGAAAGATAATGGATTAGGAGGGGCTGGCAGGTGGTACGGTTAAGATGCTGGACTTCCGCATGGCTGGCTGTGGTTCAAGTCCTGGACCTGACGGCTTGTTTTCTCACTTTCCCTCTCTCTCTGGTGACTACAACAAATTAAGAATAATAATAATAAATACAAAATTTAAAAAGTTAATGGATTGGGGGGGCTAGGTGGAGACACGGTGGTAACAGGTGGATCTGCATGGAAAGGTCCTGGGTTCATATCCTGCGACCTCCCTCCACATGCAGTATGTGTACACAGTGCCATGATCTGGGCTGGCTAAGACTGGGGAATGGATCGTGGTGCAAGAACTCTGTGGAGGTGCCTACCTTTCTTTCTCTCTTTCTTTCTGTTTTCCTTTCTCTCTCATGGAAAAAATAAGTAAATACGCTTTTATTTTTTGAGAGGTTTTTGTTATAGGACTTGTGCTTGCCAGTGAGACACAAAGAGATAGAAAGCAAGAAATCATCCCTGGGGGGCGGAGGGGAGGGCCACACCACAATCCCTTTTCCATTCTCTTCTCGGGATTTTGGGCATGCATGCACACACGCCCAGTGTGTTTCAAGCTGCCGGGTCCAAGACTTAAACTGTGGTCAGTCATCTGGGAGTCCAGCAACATAACCATTATGCCATCTGCTGGTCCCAATAAACACTTCTAAAAAAAACAGTAATAATAAGGAGCATAAAGTAAGGGACATGCAGTCATAAAAGAATGAAGTAACTAATTATGACTGCACAGTTTGAGTCCCAGACGCAGAAGTCTGAGAAATACCCCAGGCACATATGCATGTGTGCCCAAAATTCCGACAGGAGGGAGAGATGGAGGAGCAGGGCCTACACCACGAGCAGGGGTGCTTTCTCACTTTCCCCCTCTTCTTGTCTCTCCAGTGAGCGCACATACCCTCTGGCAAATTTTTTTTTTTGAGAGGTTTTTGCTGTAGGGTGCGTGTGCTCTCCAGAAAGAAACAGAAAGTGAGAAATCACCCCCAGGGGGGATGGCCATGCTACAATCCCATCTCCTCTATTTTCCTCTTGGGATCTTGGGCACGCACGCGCACATGCCCAGCATGAGTTTAAGCCACCAGGTCCGGGACTTGAACTGTGGTCGACTACATGGGAGTCCAGTGACATAGCCATTATGCCATCTGCTGGTCCCGTCCTCTGGCAAAATTTTTAAAAAGCCCCAAGAGAAAGAAAAAAATGGAAAAAGAAACACATTACCTTGGCTCGGGCCTCCCGGGATGCTTCGGCTTCTGCGGCCATAGCTCTCTGGAGCTGCACGGGTAGTTTCACATCCTTAATCTCCACACGCTCCACCTTTATTCCCCAGTCATCGGTGGCATCGTCCAGAGTACACTGTTAGGAAGAGAGAAGGCAGGCTAGACACGGCCAGCTCCAGCCCGCTTCTCCACAGTGGCTGTGTTCATTGCAGGAGGGGCAAGCACAGGCTGGGAGAGGTTCGTTACCCTGCAGTCGAAGGCATGCTGAAGTGGGGCTGCCTCACTGGGGAGGAGAGCCTGATTCTGTTACTAACAAACTAATGCAGAGGTGGCAAACTTCTTCTGCAACGGCCATGCAGGATTTGCTATTTCCAGTGTCTGCTGCAACCATTTAACCCTGATGTTGTAAGCTGAAAGCAGCCATGGCCGGAATAAAACCATGCTATCTATTTCATAAGGTGGTTGTGGGTATCAAATAAGACCCTAGATTTTGCCCACAATGAAGTCTATTTGGTTAATATGAATTCAGATTTATAGCCCTTTATCCTTTTTGAACAAGCCAAATTTAATCTGGCATCTATTACTCAAGTAAGATTAGAACACATAACAGTTAATGAGAGATTTCATGGGATTCACACACAAAGTGAAGCTTTTTTTTTTTCTTTTTGTTTGTTTTTTTAAAGATTTTTGCTATAAGGTGCGTGTGCTTGCTGGAAAGAGACAAGTGGAAAGTGAGAAGTCACCCACCCCCTGAAAGGGAGGACAGTCACACTGCAATCCCTTCTCCTGAATTCTCGTCTTGGGATTGTGGGCACGTACACATGCCCGGTGTGATTTTCAAGCCACTGGGTCCAGGGCTTGACCCACAGTTGGCCAATGTAGGATCCAGCGCCTCAACCATCTCACCACTTCACAGAATGAAGCTTTACAATGCCTACACTATCTTGCAGGAGAACCTCTGAACTATTACACCAAACAACAAGGTTAATACTGATCCTGGAAAACACGCACTGCGGGGAATAAAAAAAAGAGGCACGCATCTGAGTGCTACCAATCCATGAGCTGTTAGTATGGGAAATGGCCCCTTCCGTTAAGTTTGGAAAACCTTACTACATAGAAACCAAAGGCGCGAGGTTTCCCAGCTCGAATGAACAAAGGATTCTCACACAGCAGCTGTCTCTGCGCTTAGAGTTCTCAGCTCCAGCGGTCTCAGCATTCGCGCACCCTCACCTGCATGTTGTGTGCGATTTCTTCTCTGTCAGAAAGGATCTGAGAAAGGTTCTTGGTGCCCAGAACGTTCCTCAGAGTAGTCTGTGCCAAAAGACGGGTTGCTGAGTCAGCATTGGTGATGTTTGCCACAGCCAGGGTCGCGTTCTGAACACGGTAATAGACCACGCCATCCACACTGATGGTCACTGAGTCCTTAGTGAGGATCTGCAAGAGGAAGGAAGCATTTCATTTCTGTTGAGAAACGATTTCTTAAACATAACTGAGAGTGTGGAATGTTGTCCTAGAAATCATCTTACAACACTAGCTGCTTCTCTTTTTTTTTTTTTTTTTTGAGAGGTTCTTGGTATTGGGTGCTTGTGCTTGCCAGAGAAACAGAGAGACAGAGAAACAGAAAGTGAGAAATCAACCCCCAGGGGGGATGGCCACGCCGCAATCCCTTCTCCTCTATTCTCCTCTCAGGATCTTGGACACACATGCACATGCACATGCACCTGGCATGAGTTCACTGGGTCCGGGCCTCAAACCATGATCGACTACATGGGAGTACAGCGACATAGCCATTATGCCAACTGCCGGTCCTGCTGCTTCTCTTTAGTAAGGCACCAGAAAGTTAATTACTTCTTTTTAAAAATTTATTAAAATGCATTTATGTATTCATTAAGTCCATTAATTATTTTTTTCTTTATTTTTTAGGTTTTTGCCATAGGGCGTGTGTGCTCACTGGAGAGAGACAGAGAGAGATAAGAGAGGGAAAGCGAGAAATGATGCCCCAGGGGTGATGGCACACTGCAATTCCCTCTCTTCCATTCTCCTCCCGGGATTTCGGGCATGCACGCACGACTGCCTGGCATGATTCTCAAGGCGCCGGGTCTGGGACTAAAATGGTCATGTGGGATCCAGGTGCCTCAACCACTGTGCCACAGGCTGGCCTGCCCATTGATTCATTCAATTATTCAACAAATAATGAAACACCACTCAGTAGCAGGCACTAAACTAGGTACCAGAGATGAAGGTGTGAAAAAACTTGATTCCTACTTGCAAGGAACTGGGGAACCCAGGGAGGCTTTAAGAGTTAGGGGATGGCAGCTATGGGTGGCAGAAGGGGGGCCTAAACTGAATCTTGAAGAAAGGAGGAAGTTTCAGGAGGGTGTAGTTGGAGTAGAAGATTATTTGAAGCAGAGAAAACAGTGGGTAAAAAGGTGCAGAGGTATGAAAGCCAGTCTGATGAGCGAGAAGTAGCCCAGTCTTACTGGGACATAAAGGGTATGGGGAATGTTTTCATGAGAAGGCCAGGGTGAAAATGCATGTATAACAAGCTACATAAAAATGGTTAACATAACATAATTTTCAAGAGAGATTTTTGCTATAGGGCTTATGTGCTCACTAGAGAAAGAGAGAAATCACCCCCTGGGGGGGGATGGCCACACCTTAATCTCTTCTCTTCCATTCTCCTCTTGGGATTTTGGGCATGCATGCACACATGCTGGGTGTGAGTTTCAAGGCACTGGGTCTGCGACGCAAACCATGTTTAGTCATGTGGGAGTCCAGCACCACAACCACTATACCACTCTTGGTCCCCATCATTTTGTTTTAAACTAAAAAGTTAATTCCGAGAGGCTCCAGGAAAACAATAATGCAAATTACTTAACCTCTTTGAGACTCAATTTCCACGTCTGTACGTGGAGATGAATAATGGTGCCTACTTCACAGACTTCACATTAATTCTGTTACTACAGAATTAATGAGTCAATACATTTATGTGCTTAGAATAGTGCCTGACACATGATAAGAGCTATCTGTCAATATCTATGTTATTGTTACTATGGAAACACCTCTTTGGCTTTATTTTTTCCTCTCCCTCCTGCACACACTCTACACCAACCCCATGGGGTCCCTGTTCCCCCATGTTGCATGTTGCCAGGCCGCGTACAGCAGCTGCCTCTGCCTGACTGTCCTCCCTCTGGCTCCCTCACATCACACTGCACGTCCTATGCACCATTCAGTCTGGGAAGCCTCCCTGACCGGCTTGGCAGAGTTAAGTGCCCCCTTGCATGTCCACTTGACCTCACCATAGAGACCTCACTATTCCTGATTTACACCACTACTTCTCTAGTAGACTAGGAATTTCTCTTTTTCTTTTCTTTTCTTTCTTTTTTTTTTGTTTAATTTTTCAAGGGGTTTGTGTGCTTACCAGAGAGATATAGAGAGAGAAAGAGGGAAAGGAGAAAGGGGCACGACGATGCCACAAACCCTTCTCCATTTCTCCATCCTGTAGGGATCTGGGGCATACACGTGCACATACACCTGGTCTTTCCAGGATCCAAACCACATGGTCAACCATGTGGATCCAGCTCCCTTAACCTCTGGGCCATGAGGCCAGCCCCCTGCGAACGTCTTAAGGACAGTTTTTCTTTGTATCTCTAGCACTGGCAGAATGCTAGATACATAGCAGGTGTCACCGAGATGAACTGAACCAGAAGGCGGTTCTAGGAATAGCGAGGGGTGAAGGGGGCAGGGACGGCAGGCAGGAGTCCTGTGCTGTGATCCAGCTCTTCCCTCAACCCCTGGGCAGCCTCTAGCAAGGCTTTTTTTAAGAAAAGAATTATTGGGAACCGGCAGTTAGCGTAATGGCTATGTCGCTGGACTCCCACGTAGTCGACCGCGGTTCGTGTCTCGGACCCGGTGGCTTACAACTCACGCCGGGCGCGTGTGCGTGCGTGCCCAAGATCCCGAGAGGAGAATGGAGGAGAAGGGATTGCGGCGTGACCATCCCCCCTGGGGGGTGATTTCTCGCTTTCTGTCTCTCTGTCTCTCTCTGTCTGTCCGGCGAGCGTACGCGCCCTATAGCGAAAAGCCTCTCCAAAAAAAAAAAAAAAAAAAAAAAAAAAAAAAAGAAAAGAATTATTTCTTTTTCTTTTTGTTATTTTTAATTCCCCAGAGAGGGACAGAGAGAGAGAGAGAGATTGAGAGAGGGAAACTGAGAAAGCAAGCAGCCAAGTATGGGACTTGAACCTCAGACAGCCATGTGTGAGTCCAGAATCTTAATCACTACGCCACCTGCTGGTTCCTCAAACAAGGTTTTTAACTCCTCTGACACACAGATTCCTCATTTAGGAGACAGGGCTGATGTTAGTGCCAAGTTCTATTCAAAGGGGATGGCCATGCTGCAATCCCTTCTCCTCCATTCTCCTCTTGGGATTGTGAGCATATACACACACACACACGCACACACACGCCTGGTGTGTTTCAAGCTGCCAGGTCTGGAACTCAAATTGCAGTTGGCCAAGTTGGCCGAGGGAGTAGTCCAGTGCCTTAACCACTATGCCACTTGCTGCCCCACCCCATTTATTTTTATTTATTTATTTAATTCCATTTGTTATTATTATTTTTTAACTTGACCAGAGAGAGACAAGAGAGAGGGAAAGCAAGAAAGCAAGCCACCAGTCCGGGACTTGAACCGCAGTCACTCACATGGGAATCCAGCACCTTTAACCACCATGCCACCTGTTGGCCCGACTGTCCCTCATTTTTTAAAGAGATTTTTGCTGTAGGACACGTGTACTCACTGGAGAGGCAGAGAGACAGAGACAGAGACAGAGACAGAAAGCAAGATATTACCCTTCACCCCCAAGTCTATCCAAATTTCTGTGAAGATCAACGAGAAAGACGTGTGGAGATGAAGCCCTTCTGAACATGTAAAGATCTGTGTAATGAAACGATGCTGTGACCCAGCTGTTGAGCCCTGCCAGGCTTCCCAGCAGTAATCCTTCTTTTCTTAGTAATCCCCAAATACTTCAAACTTGCAAGAGCCGTGGGGGGTTGTAAATAAATGGACAGTGTATTACCATCTTGGGTGAAAGTGATTTCTCATGAGGTGATGGGAAAATGTGTGTCATTTCTCAACAAATTCTTGCCACTATGACTTTGCCACAGCTGTTTTCTAAAGCTGCAGCTTCTCTGCCTACTGTTTATCGTAGGCAGAGTGTTTATCTCCCTGCACGGCGAGTTCACAGGGGATCGGAAAGGGCCTGTTTGCCAAGTTCCAATCCACTCTGTGCTCAGCGGCTTGTGGGAGGGGTGGGAGCAGCTGGAGAGCCGAGGCCCAGCTACCCTGCCAGATGCCTGCGGTATTTACAGAGAAAAGGCCAGAATTCCAGGCTACCCTGAATAGGGCTCCTTCTGAGAGTCCGCTTTCCCTGAGAAATGGGAAAACATGAGAGAATATAGTGACACTCTCAGTCTTGTTCTTGAGTAAAACACGGATGACAACGATTCCTGGCATCGCCAGGTTTGTAGGGTTATAAAGTCTGACCTCTCTAACTATCAGGATCTGTCCCGGCAAGGAAGTTCCTAAGTGGTTTTCTTGATTTTGTGATAAGAGAAGGCAACATGGTCTGATTCCACCCCCACGCTGAGTACCTGGCCCGTGGCCAGGGAACACTAACAACAGTCTGCCCCTCCCTTCCTCAGGGCTGTGGCTGTCTTTCTTATTATGTCTCTTCAGACATGGGTACCAGGGTGCCATCACACTTGGAGGCCCCTGGTGGGACGAATGAGAATGTGTTTGGCACAGAAACCTCCACGAAAAGGGACAGGGAAGCAGAAAGCTGGAGTGAGTCCCGGCCCTGCCCCTGAAGCTAGGACTCCCTTGTCTCACCTCCGCTATACACTTTGCCGTGCCTTTCAGCTGTGATAGTATTTGTGAAGCACCTTGAAAAAGCACTAAATAATTATTAATGCAAACTATGCGTGTCTTTCTAAAACGCAAAATGAGCGATTCCTAATTCTTTGGCTTCTAACCAATTCCGCTAGAATAAAATCAAGAACCTTAAGAAGAAAGAATATTATACTAAATAGGATTTCCTATCAGAAACCCATAGAGAAGAAATGTGGTAATAAAAATGATGATGATGGGCCTGCAGGTAGTGTGGTGGTTAAAGGCGCTGGACTCCCTCATGGCCCACCACAGTTCAAGTCCTGGACCTGGAGGCTTGCTTTCTCACTTTCCCCCTCTGTCTTTGTCTGTCTCTCTCTGGTCAAATTAAATAATAATAATAATAATAATAATAATAATAAATGAAGTGAGATAAAATCCTTTAAAAAATGATGATGATGACAATGATGATGTTAATGTTATAAAAATGTTACACTGTTTTATTTATTTATTTATTTGGAGAGGTTTTATTTTTGCTATAGGGCGCGTGCACTCGCCAGACAGACAGAGACAGAGAGAGAGATAGAAAGCGAGAAATCACCCCCCCAGGGGGGATGGCCACACCGCGATCCCTTCTTCTCCATTCTCCTTTCGGGATCTTGGGCACGCACGCACACGCGCCCAGTGTGAGTTTTAAGCCACCGAGTCCGGGACGTGGACCGTGGTCAACTACGTGGGAGTCCAGCGACATAGCCATTACGCTAACTGCTGGTCCCTGTTACACTGTTTTATAACAACAAGCACTTCCATGGCACTAACTATAGTATTTATCAGGCACAGTTCAAGGCGCCTTACATAGAATATTTCATTTACTCTTTATAACAACTCTATATGGTAGGGTCTTCTACTATAATCTGTTTTATAGATGAGGGAACAGAAACATAAAGAAGGTAAAGAATTTACTCAAGGTCACCAACTTAAAAAATGGCAAACGTAGTAGGCTCTAAAGTCTACATTCTATTGGCTTGTCGGAAAAATCATGACATATTTTCCTGTTTTTCTATGCAAACATGCATCATGACTTTTCCAATGACCCAAGAGCTAAGCTGCCTTTCACGGTAAGGACTTTTTCGTATGATAATGGCTCGTCATAGCACAAGAAACCCTTACCTCCTGAGGAGGAATATCAAACGAGATCGTTCTCATGTCCACTTTAATGAAGCTGTCAGTGCATGGCAGGATAAAAAACAAACCTGCAACAGAGAGCCATAGAGGGTTACAGAGCTACCAGCACCTAATCGGTTCACTTCCCCACTTAGTTCTAGGAGGATCAACCTGATCAACTGAGTCACCAACTGTTTTAGGTAGAAGTCAAGGATGTCATCCTCGCCTCCTCTTGCTGACGTCCCACAGCTAGCTGTGTCCAGCGAGGCCTGTGGAGTCCATGTCCTCGCACTCCTGTTCCTCTCACTTTCTCTTTCCACAATGACTAACAGAACCACTTCCTAGACCATCGTTCTAGTTTTTGTAGTCTCTCTCCTCTGATCCAGTTCCTAAGCTACAAGCAGAGAATCTTCCTCAAAATGCAAACTTTGCCCCATCCAAGGTCCTGCATGACCCGCCTCAGCTCACCCCTTCAGCGCGTCCCTTCTCTTTCCACCCTGCACTCTGGACAGAGCTGCCTTGTTCCTGAATCTGCCAGTCTCTTCTCTGCGTTGCTTTGTACATGTTACTGCTTTTGCTGAGAATGTCTTCCATGGGCTCACACCATTATTTTATTTATTTGTTTGTTTGTTTATTTATTTTTATTTATTTATTTATTTTGCTACAGGGGCACGTACGCTCACTGGAGACACAGAAAGAGACAGAGAGAAAACTACCCCCCCACACTGCAATCCCTTCTCCTCCATTCTCCTCTTGGGAATTTGGGCACACACGCTCCATGTGAGTTTCAAGCCTCTGAGTCTGGGATTTGAACCGTGTTTGGCCATGTAGAAAGCCAGTGCCTCAACTACGACATCACTGCCAGCCCCAGGTTTATACTTTTTATGCTTCAAGACTCAGCCAAGATATCACCTTCAGATAGTTCATCCCATTGCTAGTGCATATTGGTCACTCTTCTCTGGGTTTCTCTTTTCTCACAGCTCTCTGTGATTAGTTGATCTTAACTTCTTTTTTAATGAGATTTTTTTAAAAAAGATTTTTGCTATAGCGCGCATGTACTCACTAGAGAGACAGAGACAGAGAGACAGAAAGTAAGAAATCACTCCCTAGTGGGGATGGCCATGCTGCAATCCCTTCTCCTCCATTTTCCACTTGGGATTTTGGGCACGCACGCACATTTTCCTGGTGTGAATTTTAAGCCATCAGGTCCGGAATTTGAACCATGGTCAACTCCATGGAAGTCCAGTGACATAACCATTACATCATCTGCTAGTCCCAGTCTTAACTCTTATTCTGTGCGACTGTATCCATCTGTCCTTGTTGGTGTCTCACCACTGGACAGTGAGACTCTTGAGGGTAGGGACTGTACTTTAGTCTCCCTTGAATCCTCTGAGCCTGAAACACAGAAGGTGCTCAACGGGTAATGGCTCAGAGCCTTTCCTTGGTAGCAATTCTCATGCTCAAACTTCTAGAGCTATAGCTATCTCTAGCCTCCGATAAACTTATCAGCTCAGATAGGAAGAGGAGGGGAAGGGTGTAAAGGAAAGCACGTTAATAATAAGACTGGCTAGAGCCACTGCTATTGTTAAACAACCTCTACTGCGTGAACTCTTTTCTAGGTCGGCAGTAAAGAGGCTCCTGGAAAGGAAATTACACCAACAATAAGCATGTCAGAGGCCAAACAGTCCCCAACCCCAGTACTGACCAGGTCCTTTGGCTCCTCCTTGTAAAATGCGACCCAATCTAAAGATGATGGCTCTTTCATACTCTTTTATAATCTAGGATAACAATGCAAATCATAATTAACACAAAAAATATAAATATTTACACACACAGCTTCTTCAATATATATTTCTGCTTTAGACAGATTAGAGGCTTCATATTTTTTTCTGTACATCCAGAAAATAATCTACAAATAACTTGTCTAATATTTACTGTTTTTTTTTCTACTGACTATAAAAAGTCATAGCTATGCATTGTATAAATTGGGAAAGTACAGAAGAGGACACAGGAACAAACCCATACCCTCATCCCTCAGCTGTTCACATTATTATTCAATAAATGATGCACTGTTAATCAGACAAGAAAAAAGAAAAAAAAAAAGCTGAAGTCCTCAGTTTTTCCTCTAGGGTGCATGTGCTCACCAGAGAGAGACAGTGAGAAGCAAAGTGAGAGATCACCCCCCAGGTGGGATGGCCATGCCACAATCCCTTCTCCTTCATTCTCCTCCTGGGATTTTGGGCATGCATGCACATGCACCCAACATGATTTTGAAGCTGCCAGGTTTGGGACTTGAACCATGGTTGGTCATGTGGGAGCCCAGCGCCTTAACCGCTAAATCACCTGCTGGATCCTTCCTCTGAGGTCGACAGGTGGCAACGTGGTTAGGATGCTGGACTCCCACATGGTCGAATACAGTTTGAGCTCTGGACCTGGTAGCTTGCTTTCTCACTTTCCCCTTTTATCTCTGGTCAAGTTAAAAATAATAATAAATAAAATTAAATAATTCTTTAAAAAATTGTAGCCATGCTTATCTGAAACTGGAGCATATTTGATCACTTTAGGAATACGTAAATGATAATCATTTATCCAAGTATTAATAATGTTGTAGAGAAACTAACAAGCACGTGAGGGCGCTTAGGGTGTGCCAGGCACTGCGATGAGCACCTTTGGCCATACTAATTCACTTAACCCTCACGGAGGTCCTGTGAGCTTGGCCCTGTTCTTTTCTCCCATTTTACAGGTGGGGAAGTAGGACAAAGGTCACCTGGCCACTGTGAAGGCAGGAGTCAAACCCCACCATCCTGACTCTGGGGGGAATGAAATGTTCTTACCTTTATGCACATCCATACTGATATTGGGAAAGTTATGACTGTGAATAAGAATGAGACGGCCACCAAAATCCATCCACAAGGTCCAAGGCCCGAACTGGGGCTATCTGTTGAAAACAGAAATGACACAGCTCTGATCACTGTCATCAGCACGGCCACCACCATCTGCACCCTCGTGGTCACTAAGCAATGTGCCTGGTGTGCTAGCCCAAACAGGAATGTTCCCACCTCGTCCTCATCCAAACCTTCCCTAATCGGCTTCACATGGAACACGAGCATTTTCTGTAGTACCCAGTACTTGTCCCAGTGCTAGCACCTGCTATTTACGCCCTGTGCTTTGTATGGAAGGGATAAAAATGATCAAGAACCTCCCAGTTTTCGAGAAGGTTGAAGTTGTGTAGGTGAGACAGATACACAGATAATTACAATCCTTGTTGCTAAGGACAAATATAGAGTACATGTTCAGAATATTTTGAGAACACAGACTAAAGTAATTCACAGGTGAGATTGAAGTGGGGTGGCAGGTGATGGTGGCAGTTATCAGAGGGCCTCTTGAAGGATGTAATAGTAAGGGGAAAACGATGAAAAGGAAGGGACGGAAGTGAGCATTTTGGCAGAGGGTACAGCATGATTAAAGGAAAAATTCATAGGGCTCTACACAAGTAGAAATCTGTTTAGAGCTTCTTCTTTCATTTTTTTTTTTTTAAGGTTTTTGCTCTGAGTGCATGTGCTCTTTGGAGAGAGACAGGGAGAGAGAAAGTGAGAAATCACCCTCCAGGAGGGATGGCCATGCCACAATCCCATCTCCTCCATTCTCCCCTAAGGATCTTGAGCACGCATGCACATGCACCCAGCATGGTTGTCAAGTCACCAGGTCCAGGACTTGAACTGCAGTCGACCATGTGAGAATCCAGCGCTTTAACCACTGCACACCTACTGTCCCCTATAGTTTCTTTTTAAAAATGACACCTGCAAAATATTTAACTGGGTGTTTGCATCATCATTTAGTATCTGTTTCATAATTATTAGACATGTTTCTAATTTCTTACTATTGTAAATAGTAAGAAATAAATTTGTTTTTCCCTTTTCTATAATATAATATAGCTTTTCTACCTGTTTAAAAGAAAATACATGTGGGACCAGCAGTTAGTGTAATGGCTATATCGCTGGACTCCCATGTAGGCGACCGTGGTTCGCGTCCCGGACCTGGTGGCTTAAAACTCACGCCGGGCGCGTGTGCATGCGTGCCCAAGATCCCAAGAGGAAAATGGAGAAGGGATTGTGGCGTGACCATGCCCCCTGGGGGGTGATTTCTTGCTTTCTGTCTCTCTGTCTGTCTGGCGAGCGCACATGCCCTATCAAGAGGAAAAATTACTCTAAACCCAGAGAGAATAAATATCTTGATACATTCTTCCAAACTCTTTTCTTATACACACAGCCATATTTGTTAAAAGTAAAATCTGTAAACCATTTATGTCCCCTCTAGCTATTGTCCCTTTATCTTCTCTTTCTTTTTTATTAATTGGCAGAGGGCCTGACCCAGAGTGGGAGAAAGTACCCCCCCAGTGAAGTGTGGTCAATAGCACCCCTTCTCCTCCATCTCTCCATCCTGTTGGGATTTGGGGCATGTATGAACACACACCCAGAGTGTTTGTGTTCCAGGCTATCGGGGCCAGGATTTGAACTGCAGTCGACCATGGGGGATCCAGTTTCTTTGACCATTAGGCTACGGGGCTGATTTTTCAGTCTTTATAGCTAAACATTTGTGATCCTTTCGATTTAGTTTTAGTTTTTTTTTTTTTTTTAATCAGTTACATTTGCATAAAATTTAAAAAGACAACAGTTCTTTAAGATTAGTGCAAAAAAGGGCCATTCCCTGCTCATCCATTCCAGTTTCTTTCTCCTCAAAAGCAACTGTTCTGTGGCTCAGTATTCTGGTATTTACCTACCTGTTTCTAAATAATATGCTTGTTCTGTTGCTTCTTGTATTTTTAGTTTTGAGTATTATCTATTGACCTTCTTATTAAGGACGAGGATGTTCTCTTATCTCCCCCTTACCCCACAAGCATAGACCCATCCTTCCAATATAATATTATCATAATTTTAGTTAGATCAAGTCCAAATTTTATTATTACCATGAATATGAGTGTGCTATTGAAAACTAAGCCATGTAGTGAAGTATCATTAGTTTCCCTTTCTTATACAACATATCTTTTTCTAGTTTTGCTACAGGGCACATGTACCTGCCAGAGACTTGGGAGGGGGAGTGGAATGACCACGCTGCAATCTCTTCTCTCAGGATTCTGGCATGCATGCCTGTGTGCCCGGAGTGATTCTCAAGCCCCTGGGTTCAAGACTTGAACTGTGCCACATGGGATCCACCGCCTCAATCTCCATGCCACCTGCTGGCCCTTTTTCTTTTCTTTTCTTCTCTTCTCTTCTCTTCTCTTCTCTTCTCTTCTCTTCTCTTCTCTTCTCTCCTCTCCTCTCCTCTCCTCTCCTCTCCTCTCCTCTCCTCTTTTCTTTTCTTTTCTTTTCTTTTCTTTTTTTAAGAGTTCATGCTTTTCTTCCCCCCCTTTGCTTAGCTCTTTCAATGTACTTCTTACTGACTCAGCTTCCAACTCTTTATCAACTGTCTACACCTCCTCTCAAAATGGTCAGTTATGCTAGCAATTTCATCTTCTGAAAGAAGTCTCTCGAACCCTTGTCTGGACTTTTCTCATGTGGCACTCATGGCTATCAATCTGTGATTGTCTTTCCCTAACCGTCCTGGTCATTCCCATCGCCTCCTGGGTTGTGTTTTGAATTTTTGGTATGTACTCAGCATCTTCCTCATCTTCAGTTTGTTTTTCCTCTCTCTGGAGGGACCAAGGAGACCCAGACGCACCACCGATTTTCCCACAGAAGGCTTCTGCTACACTTTGAAGAGCCATTTTAAGGATGGGAGGGAGTTGGGCAAGAGAGGAAGAGAAATGGCAGGCACGTGCTGTTGCTCCAAGAGCCAAAGGGCAGGGAAGCAGGACTCTGAATAAACAGGAGGCCAGGAAATGAGCAGAGTTCAGCCGGGGAGCCTGGGAGCCTGCTGGCACCCAGGACAAGAGCTCTAAAACCTGGGGCAAACCCAGAAACGCTGAGCATTTGGTTATAGCGGGCTGTAGTTTTCTGATCCTGTGTCAGCGTGTGAGATAAATGTCCTCAGTCATACTGAAAGTGCCCTATGTTGACCCTGGAGGTTTCTGTGTTCTAATTTTGAGGGTTCAGACTTACTGAGAGGACCTATGAAGCGGGACACGGTGCTACTTGTGGAGATAGCTCCATCAGGTGTTACCGCAATGACAGCAGTTGCTCTGAATGGTTCTCTAGGCCCAAGACACTGTGTCAAATTACTTTAGTCCCGTATCTCATTTAACTCTCCCATAGCCCTGTGAGGCTAAGCACTTTATTTAGTTAGTTAGTTAGTTATTAAGGCTTTTGCCATAGGACATGTGCGCTCACCAGAGAGAAACAGTGAGAGGGAAAATGGGAAATCACTCCTGGGGGCAGGGAGGATGGCCATGCCGAAATCTCTTCTCCTCCATTCTCCTCCTGGGATTTTGGGCATGCACTTCATGTGCTGGTGTGATTTTCAAGCCCCCAGGTCTGGGACTCAAACCATGGTTGGCCATGTAGGAATTCAACGCCTTAACCACCATGCCACCTGCTGACCCCTAAGTCCTTTTTTTAATTGCCAAAATGTGTGTGCTCACCAGAAAGAGACAGAGAGACAGAGAGAGGGAGAAAGAAAGGGAGGAATGGGATGTGTAGTCATACCACAATCCTTTTTCCTCCATTTCTCAGCCTGTCAATATTTGGGGTACACACACACACACACACACACACACACACACTCACACATGGCAGGCATGGTTTCCAAGCTGCCAGAGCCCGGTAGAGCTATGTGGGATCCATCTCTCTTAACCATTGGCCTGGGACTAGGTATTTTTAAGTCCATTTTATGGAATGAGGTAAAACTGAAGCCATCTAACTGTCCCAAGGTCACACAATGGAGAACAGGTCATCTTACTACAAAGCCCACGTTTAAATCAGTTCACTCTTTGACGCTTCACCTTCAAATAAAAAAGTCTCCATTAAAGATGTTTTCATTGTAGAGCGCTTTCTCAAGATAGCATCCAAACTGGGAAAGCTTGGTGGGAGTTCTGAGAATGAAACTCAATATTTTTATAGAGGAAGTCCTCTTACTTCCAGCTGTGCCTATTTATAGCAAAAGACAGTCTGGAGGCTCTGTACTGGGCTCGTCTAGGTTTTCAGAGTGAAGTGGGTTCCAAATGAGAGATTAGAACAAATACTCAACTGGCAGCATTTGGTGCTTTAGAAAACTACTGCTCCGAGCCTCCCATATTCCAGGCAAAGAACTTTTTGTCCTGAACACACCAGACTATAAATTCCATGAAGACAGGGGATGTTTTTTACTCCTTTAAAAATCTTGCAAGTGAGCTCCTGTGCTCTCCAGAGAGAGAGAGAGACAAGAGACTGACAGAGATGGAAAGTGAGAAAGCATCCAACCATGAGGAATGGTCAGGCTGCAAACCCTTCTCCTCAATCTCTCCCTCCTTTTGAGATTTTGGGCACACATACACAGTGTCTGGTGTGTTTTTCAAGCCACTGGGTCCAGGACTCGTCAGCCATGTGGGATCCAGTCACCTTAACCATAATGCCATGACCTAGCCCTCTTAATTATTTTCATTTTCCCAATGTCTATCATCCAAAAAGTATAAAATTATTTTTTTTCCTTTTTTTGGAGAGGTTTTTTGCTATAGGGCATGTGCACTTGCCAGAAAGACAGACAGAAAGCGAGGAATCACCTCCCGGGGGGGATGGCCATGCCGCAATCCCTTCTCCTCCATTCTCCTCTCAGGATCTTGGGCACGCACGCACATGCGCCCAGTGTGAGTTTAAGCCACCAGGTCCAGGACTTGAACCACGGTCGACTACATGGGAGTCCAGCAACATAGCCATTACGCTAACTGCTGGTCCCTGAAAAGTATAAAATTCTTACCAAGCTTTCCAATTATAAATATCTTTAAGTATCTTCTGAATTTATTTATTTTGTCTTGCCAGGGATAGGTAGAGAAACAGAGGGAGAGGGAGAAAACACCTCCTGAGCGGTGTGGTCGCACTGCCATCCCTTCTCTTCCATTTCTCCATCCTGTTGGGATTTTTAGGCATGCACACACATGCATTCAGAGTGTTTTTCAAGTCATAGGGATGGAATTTGAACCACACTGTCAGCCGTGTGGGGTCTGACTCGCTTAACCATCGACAACAGGGCTGCCCACATTCTGCTGAGTTTTGCTAGCACTTTTTTACCTGTCTTATGGCACCTAGATTTTTGCCTAATATTTGAATTTTTTGTGCATTTACATCCCTCATTAGACTTTGATTTCCTGAGAATGACGAATATCCAGGTTTGAATTTTAGTTCTGATCTCTCTCTCTCTCTCTCTCTTTTATTTTTTAAAAGGTTTTTGTCATAAGGCACGTGCACTCATTGGCGAGAGACAGAGAGAGATAATGAGAGGGGAAGTGAGAAATCATCCTGTAGAGGAGATGGCCAGGCCACAGTCCCTTCTCCTCCAATCTCCTCCTGGAATTTTGGGCACGCATCCAGCGTGATTTTCAAGCCACCAGGTCTGGGACATGCACCAGTCAGCCATGTCCTAGACTAATCAACTACACCCCCTGCTGGCCCCAGCCCACTTTTCTTGTGCTCAGTTCTCATGGTCACATTCTGTTTTTGAAAACCCCACCTGAGTAAACGGATGTACAAATGAAGAGGAGAAAGAAATTGGGGCCAGCAGGTGGCAAAGTGGTTAAGGGCGCTGGCCTCCCACAAGGCTGACTGTATGAGTCCCAGACATGATGGCTTGCTTCCTCACTTTCCCTCTCTCTCTCTGTCCGTCTCTGGTAAGAAAGAAAGAAGATAAAAAGAAAGGAAGAGAGAGAGAGAGAGGGAGGGAGGAAGGGAAGGAGAGAGGAAGAGAGGGAGGAAGAAAGAAAGGAAGAGGAGAGGAGAGGAGAAAGAGAAAAAAAGTTAAAATAATTCTTTTTAAAAAATGAAATTAAGTGGATATTCTGAAAGCTGGGGTTGGCTTTTCATGTATCAAATGCTCAGCTAAAATAATCAGGAAGTGTACACTGGGGAGATGGCACTTGAATGTTTTTCTAATCCCTTTAAAATGAAATTATCCCGTTCTCAGCCCTCAGAATTCTTCCCCACCCGGATATAGTTCATAAAGGCTTGTAAACCACGCCCTTCAGGAGGTGCAGTTTAAACCCTACCAGGCACATAAATGAACTTACTCATCTGCTAGTTCTGAGAAAAGAGACAAAAACTTCCTTCAAATTTCTCATTTCTTACTTTGTGCTTACTGTTTTATGAGATTAGTGGCAAATAATGGGCTATCAGAATCCTTTTATTGTGCTGGGTGGGAACACTTCCCCAGATTAGGAATCCCATGATACTTGGCTGTAAATATCACTCTGCTATAACTTAGACTTTTTTTTTTTAATATCAAGCTTCTTTCTGAAAACTACATTAGAATTTTTTTTTTTTTAATTGCCAGAGGACATGTGTGCCTACCAGAGAGAGGGAGAAAGACAATGAGAGAGAGAAAGCACCTCCAGTGCGATGTGGTCACTCCACAATCCCTTTCCTCCATTTCTCCATCTCATTAGGACTTGGACATGCATGCACATGTGTCTGCTGTGTTTTTCAAAACCTCAGGGCCCGGGTTCAAACTGCATTTGGCCATGTGGGATCTGGTTCCCTACATACAGAACTTAGCCACTGTGCTATGGGGCCTGCCCTAGATTAATTTTTTAACTAATCTGAAAGGTCTGAAAATGAATATAAGCCTATATTTCAAAAGTTTTGTATTGGGGGCTGGCAGGTGGCATGGTGGTTAAGGGTGCTGGACTTGCACATGGCTGACTGTGGTTTGAGTCCTAGACCTGGTGGTTGGCTTTCTCACTTTCCCTCTCTCTCTCTGTCCCTTGCTGGTCAAATTAAAATAAACAAATAAACAAATAAAAAGTTAAAATAATTCTTTAAAAAAATTTTTTTTGTATTGGACATTAAAACTAGGTTTAACCAGTATCAGCTGGTGGTGTGATAGTTAAGCCACTGGACTCCCACATGGCTAACCATGATTCAAGTTCTAGAGCTAGTGGCTTGCTTTCTCAAGTTACCCCTCTCTCTTGGGTGAACACACATACCCTCTAGCAAACTTAAAAAAATAATAATAATAATAAATTAAATTAAATAATTTTTTAAAAACTAGGCTTACCTCTGGGAAACTTTTTAAAAAAATTGCTTGAAAAATATCAAAGTGGAAAGGTGCTGGATCCCAAAATGGCCGACCATGGTTTGAGTCCAGAGCTTTTTCACTTTCCCCCTCATCTCTCTGGTAAGCACACATGCTCTGTAGCAAATTAAAAAAAAAAAAAAAAAAAAAAAAAAAAAAAAAAAAAAAGATAAATAAAATAAATAATTCTTTAAAAAGTACATTAAAAAATTTTGTCAGAAGGTGTGTGCACTCACCAGAGAGAGACAGTGACAGAAAGAGGGAAACATGAAAAAGACAAGTTGTATAGTAATTTTAGTTGGGTCCACTTCTGGAAAAACCATAAAACATTCTTTTCTAGATAACACAGGCTTAGGTCCAGAGCACTGTGTCATGTTATCAATCCCTCATAAGCTGATTTACTGTAATAAACTCTGCTTATCATTGAGAATAATTACTCGAAATTTGAAAAGACACAGGGTTTCATCTACTGAGAGGCTGGAAATGTGTCTTACACAATCTGATGACTCAGGGTCATGTGCATTACTGTACACAAAAGGATGGGCTGCAGAATTATTGAAAACCGAAGTCACGACATTTACAAGACAATCTTTTCCTTCCTCCTTCACAGAGTGCAAACGAAACACTTCATATCGTAAACTGCCAAGAACAGTGTTGTCTGGGTGGGGAAAGACAGGAGGGTTGGGAGTTTGGTCTCTAAAAAACAGGCTGCCAGACACTCACAGCACTTTATAAGGTGTAACTGTAGTCTAAATGAAGGTCAGCTGAGGATTCTTCATTTTTTTAAAGTTTTTGTCACAGGTAGGGTAGATGCACTCACTGGAGAGAGACAGAGAGTGAGTGAGAGAGAAAGAGTGAGAAATCACCCCCATGGGAGGACGGCCACACCACAATCCCTTCTTTTCCATTCTCCTCCTGGGATTTGGGGCATGCATGCCTATCTACTTGCTATGTTTTTCAAGCTGCCAAATCTGGGACTCGAACCATGACCAGCCATATGGGAATCCCGTGCCGTAACTACTATGCCACCTGCTGACCCTGTGAATTTTCCTCTTAAAAGCATATAACAAGTTTTCTTTTCAGCCACTATTATTCGTCAGTTTCTATGTCGGGATTTGGCAAACTTTCCCGTAAGGGCTGGAGTAAACATGTCAGGCTTTCGCAGGACATAAAGTCTATGGCGACGACTCCGCTCTGCTGCTCCAGTACAGAAGCAGCTACAACCAGTACATACCCAACGGACCACGGCTAGGTTCCAGTTAAACTTAATTTATGGACACAGAAATCTGATTTTCACATGTATCAAAATCTTTGCTTTGCTTTGCTATAGGGCACAGGCCCTCACCAGAGACAGAGAAAGTGAGAAATCACCCCCCAGGAGGAACGGTCATGCCACAATCTCGTCTCTATTCTCTTCTTGGGATTTTGGGCACATACACACATGCCCAGTGTGTTTTTCAAGCCATCGGGTCTGGGACTTGAACTGTGCCATCACCATGTGGGATCTAGCCATCCTAACCGCTACACTACCTGGCTGGCCTCTGAGTTTTTCAAATAACTGGAATTTTTAGACATTAAAGACCAAGAAAAAAAGAAGACAACAGAAGAGAAGGAAAATAGGAGAAATAGAGGGAGAAGAGTAAAGAGAGAAACATTAAAATGAAGGTAGGGTCCTACAAAGAAGATTAAAAGAACAGGAGGTGACAAAGAGGCAGGATTTAGCACATGGTTGGGTCTCATAAATACACCATGACAAAATGATGATGTTTAACAGGAGATCACAATTTGCAATTCACTTAGGAGGATTCTAAAGCAAATAAGCACATACTATTACCCATCTTTTAAAAGATTATTTTAATTAGTTACAGTTTATAGTTCTTTGAATGCCTTTAACCCTAAACCTCTAAAGAAATTATTTTCTGGCTAGAGTGGCTATAGGCCAGATGATATTAAGTGAAGAACCGTGATTGAAGACTAACTTTTCCTCCCGATGACAACCAAGCTATGCTATGAATACTAGGCAGAAAGGACAGAAACTAATGAAGTGATCCACCCCAACCTCAGTCAGCAGAGATCATGAGCGCCCAAAGGCCAGGGGTATACCCGGACATCTCGATATGAACCTGGGACCTTGCCATGTGGCTTTCAGTATTTGGGAGCATGGGTTACGGCTGTGCCACCATGGCTGACTTAAACATGTATCACACTCATGATTTTTATCTTACTCAATGTTTTGTCAAAATAGAGTCATGGGTTCAGAGTTGTCTCTGCTACTTACTGGCTGTGGGATCTCTGGAAAATACCTTAGTTCTATATACCTCAGTCTCCTATCTAAAAACAGGGCTAGGGCCAGCTGGTAATGTGGTGGTTAAGGTGCTGGACTCCCACATGGCCGACCACGGTTCAAGTCCCAGACCCAGTGGCTGGAAACTCAAGCCAGAGGTATGTGCATGCATGCCCAAAATCCCAAGAGGGCAATAGAGGAGGGACTGCTGCACAATCATGGCTCCTGGGGGGTGATTTCTCGTTTTCTCCCTCTTTGCCTCTCTGGCAAACTCATGTGCCCCATAGCAAAAAAAAAAAAAAAAAAAAAAAAAAAAAAAAAAAAAAAAAAAAATCTCTCTTAAAAAAATAAAATGGGGACCAGCAGATGGCATAATAGCTACATCGCTGGACTCCCATGTAGCTGACTGTGGTTCGAGTCCCAGACCCGGTGGCTTAAACTCACACCAGGTGCATGTATGGGCGTGCCCAAGATCCTGAGAGGAGAATGGAGAAGGGATTGTGGCATGGCCATTCCCCCTGGGACGGCCCCCTCACTTTCTGTCTCTCTGTCTCTTTCTGTCTTTCTGGTGAGTACACGCTCCCTATAGCAAAAATCTCTCCAAAAAATAATAATAAAAATAAAATGAAAACAGGGCTAATAAGAGTACCTCCTCAGAGGGTTAGTGTGACGGGGAAATGAGCAACGTGGAAGATACATACAGGTACTGAAAGACACTTGTGTTAAATAATTGTTGACAGAGCTGAGTGATTCCACTGTTTTTGGGTGAAAAAGACAAGACTGTTTATTAGAGTGTTTATTACAAAGACAGACTGAAACTCCATGTCAGCAGACAGGACGCAAGAATCCAGTTCAGAATTATCCTTTGTCCTCAAGTAGTTGTCAGCTGCTTTCCTCAAAAAGCTTTCTTTTCTTTCAAAAAAAATCAAACTTCTTTCAATTGCAAGGTTACAGAACTCAGAAGGATAGAATAAAGGGCTGAACAAGGCCGGTGTCTGGTAATACAAAAACATGTTCAGAAAAACTGTAGAGAAAAACAATTTCCTAATGGGTAATAAGTTCATTAGATTTAGATGTGGCTGCAACATGTTAAAACAGAACAAGGCCCAGCTGTAGTAGCATGCTCTGGATGCTGCTCCCTGATGGGCGGAGGCCACGCAGGAGGCCCAGGTTTGATTCCCTAAGCACCCTAAAAAGCCAGGTGTTGTGGTGAATGCCTACAGGGCCGGCCACTCGAGGGGAGGAGCCAGAAAGATCTCAATGTAGTGAGACTCTGTTTAAAACAAAACAAAACACTATAGGGGCCACCAGCAGGTGGCATGGTGGTTAAGGCACTGGACTCCCACATGGTCGACTACAGTTTGAGTCCTGGACCTGGTGGCTTGCTTTCTCAGTTTCTCTCTCTCTCTCTCTCTCTCTCTCACTCTGTCCCTCTCTGGTCAAATTTAAATAAATAAATAATAAAGTTCAATAAAATAATCCTTTAAAAAAAAAAACACTATATATACAACACAGTACAAAACCCTCCTATGTTTTTCAGTTTTTATTTTTTTCAGCTTTTATATTTAGACATCTTAACGGTATCCACGATGAAGTATTTCTCACTCAAGTCTTTGGAAGCTAACATCACGTCCATTAAATATTAGGAAAGAAGGCCAGCTCTGCAGTCCAGTGGTTAAGAGAGTTGGATTCCACATGGCCAACTACAGTTCAAGTCCCAACACTGGCAGTTTGAAAAACATGCCAAGTACATGTACATGTGTGCCAAAAATCCTGGTGGGTGGGAGGAGTGGAGGAGAAGGGACTGAGGCATAGCTATGTCCCACTGGTGAGTGTTTTTTCTCTCTCTCAGGAGTGCACATGCCCTCTGGTGATTAAAAATATGGGAAGGAGCTGGCAGGCGCTGTGGTGGTTAAGGGTGCTGAACACTCACATGGCTGGCTTCAGTTCGAGTCCCAGACCTGATGGCTCACTTTCTCATTTTCCCCCTCTCTCTCATTCTGTCCCTCTCTGGTCAAATTAAAATGAATTAAATAAATAAAGTTCAAAAAAAAATTTTTTTGAAAGGGTGCCAGTGGGTGCCATGGTGGTTAAGGTGCCAGACTCCCACATGGCCTATTGCAGTTCAAGTCCCAGACTTGGCAGCTTAAAAATCACACTGGGTGCCTGTGTGTGCATGCCCAAAAATCCCAAGAGGAGAATGGAGAAGGGATTGCAGCATGGCTGCCCCCCACCCGGGGGGAGTGATTTCTCACTTTCCCTCTCTGTCCAGCATGCACATGTGTCCTATGGCAAAAACCTGAAAAAAAAAAAAAAAAAAAAAAAAAAAAGAAAATGGGGAAAATATAAGGAAACTAGATCATGAGTTTCCCAGTTCTTCACTAATGCCAAATAATGAAGCAGTATCTAAGAGCTTGAGGTTTTAGTATTAGATTCCAATTCTACCATTAATTTTCTTATCAATAAAACAGAAAAGAATAGTATTTATTTTACGCCCAGCCTCAGCCTGTACCAGATAATGGGCACACTCAGGGAGGTCTCTGGACGTGAACTCAGAACCTTCTGATGTGAGTTGGCCTCACAGAGCATCACATTTTACCATTTTGCTGCCATGTCACCAACTGGCTAGAGAAATAAACTTTTTAACTTTTTTAAAAGTTTTTTGCAATAGGGCATATGTGCTCACCAGAGAGAGAGAGAGAGAGTGAGAGGGAAAGCGAGAAATCACCCGCCTCCCCCACGGAGGATGGCCATGCCTCAGTCCCTTCTCCTTCTGGGATTCTGAGCACACAGGCACATGCACCTGGTGTTAGTTTCAAGCCACCAGGTCCAGGACTCAAACTGCAATCAACTATGTGGAAGTCCGGTGACTTAACCCCCACACCACCTGTTGGCCCCCACAAAAAACCTTTTTATTACGTGAACTGTCTCCAGGGACCTGCACATCACGAGAAAATATTAAGAATAACAATGTGATTGGGGACTGTATCTAGAGGAAGACCTGACATTTGGGGTGGTAAATCAGAGTTCTAAGATTTTTTTGAACCATCTTTCATACAAATCTTTCAAATTTACCTTAAATTTGACTTTGCTGAAAAAATAATCAGCTTTCTGAACAGTATCTTAATTATAGCCTTTTAGCTTAAAGGTTTTAGTCATTATTAAACTTATTATTTGTTTTTCCCATTAGATAATATATTTTTTTAAAAAAACTATATATTTAATTTTACTTTTTGTTATTTATTTATTTATTTATTTATTTATATTTTTGGAGAGGTTTTCGCTATAGGGCGCATGCACTCGCCAGAAAGACAGAGAGAGGCAGAGAGATAGAAAACGAAAAATCACCCCCCCAGGGGGGAGGCTACGCCGCAATCCCTTCTCCTCTATTCTCCTCTCAGGATCTTGAGCATGCACGTACACACGCCCGGCGTGAGTTTAAGCCGCCGGGTCTGGGAGTTGAACCGTGGTCGACTACATGGGAGTCCAGCGACATAGCCATTACACTAACTGCTGGTCCCCTTTTTGTTATTTATTTTTTAATTTGATCAGAGAGACAGACAGACAGACAGAGAGAGAGAGAAAGGAAAAATGAAAAAGCAAGTTGCCAGGTCCAGGACTCGAACCACGGTCCACCATGTGGGAGTCCAGTGCCTCAACCACCACATTACCTGCCGGCTGCACCATTAAATAATATCTTAACAATTTATATTTTAAAGTTTCAAAAGTACATTCATATGTATTTTTTCATTTGATACTCAAAACCCTGGGAAATATATAAGGCAGTAAAATCATGCCAAACATATAGATAGGAACTGACTGTGGAGTTGAGACTTGCCCAAGATGACTCAGGAGTGAGAGATGGTATTGCAAATCCCTTATTATTAATTTTTTTTAATGCATGTTACTGAAAGTGATATATACATTTGGGGGACCAGCAGATGGCATTGTGATTAAGTTGTTGGACTCCCACATGGTTGACCACGATTCAAGCCCTGACCCAGTGGCTGGATAGTTTGAGCCCCAGACCCAGCAGCTTGAAAATCATGCCAGGCACATGTGTGTGCATCCAAAATCCCAAGAGGAAAATGGAGAAGAAGGGATTGCAATGTGGCCATCCTCCCTAGGGAGTCATTTCTCACCTTCCCTCTCTCTCTTTCTCTCTTGGGTGAGCACATGCATCCTATGGCAAAAAGCTAAATATATAGATAGATAGACAGATAGATTGATACACACACACACATACATGTACATATGTACATACACATATACCCATACCTATAGGTATATAGATAGATACAGATATACAAAAGAGAAATAAAGTGATATTATATTTTTTTATGAGAGATTTTTGCTATAGGGTGTGTACACTCACTAGAGAGACAAGAGACAGAAAGTGAAAAATCGCCCACCAGGGGAATGACCATGCTGCAATCCCTTCTCTTCCATTCTCCTCTCAGGATTTTGGGCATGCACACACATGTGCCCAGAGTGAGTTTTAAGCCACTGGGTGTGGGACTCAAACCGTGCTAGACTATATGGGAGTCCAGTGATGTAACCATTATGCCATCTGATGGTCATGAAAGTGATATTTTTATACCAGAGGGCACATATGCATGAGAGACAGAAAGAACCCTTACACACACACACAGTCAAATCATGCCACCATCCCTTTTTTCCTCCATTTCTCCATCTCGTTAGAATCTTAGAAACATGTACATGTGCCCTGGTGTGTTTTTAAGCCACTGGGAGCAGTACTAGATCTGCAGTTGGCCATGTGGGATCCGGCTCCCTCTGCACAGAGCTTAACCACTGCACTATGGGGCTGCTGGAGAACCTTTTCATTCTAAGGTCTGCTCTCTCTTCATCATACTGTGTATATTATCTTACCCTAAGTGTCCACGACAACTGGACAGTAAGTTTACTATCATTTTTATCGTCCAGTATTTTAGGATAGACATTTCATTGGTTTTATCTTCAATGTGAATCTACTCAAATGCCACACCAAATGTCTGGGGTTCAAATCTGTTCACTAATCCCGTAACACAGACAAAGATTCAGAAAGAATGGAGACACAAATGTATGTCAAACCAGCACACTCTTCGTCCTGTTGACTGCGACTTCTAACTTCTCTTTCTACATGTTCACAAATAAAAGGAGATTCCTGATTACATACAATATATTATCTTGGCAACTGTAATCCCTTTATTTATAATATAAATGCACAGAAACAGTTGACATGGTCCTTATTAGGAACATGATGGCCACACCCTAAAAATGAACTTGAGTTATAAAACTTAAACTGTAAACAGGAACACTGTTCTACCAACAGAATCCAAACATTTAGCATTGTGATCTACTCCATGGGGATCTTTATCTTCCTCCCAGTTCCTTTTTCTTTGAACAAACATTTCTGCACACATACTATGCACTTGATATTATCGTAACAACAAGGGAGGGCACAATCCTTGGTTCCAAAAGCTCTCATGGTCTAATAAAGGATGGGGTAATAAATCAATCAAATCGCTAATTATTGCACTGCATAATGAATAGTGTGATACAGGTATGCATCGGATGTGCGGCAGATACAGAGGATAAGTATTCACAATTTTGTGGTTACAACAGTGTTCAGAAAAATGCTCCTTAAAATTTTGATATTTGGGGACCAGCAGTTAGTGTAATGGCTATGTCGCTGGACTCCCATGTAGTCAACCGCGGTTCGTGTCCTGGACCCAGTTGCTTAAAACTCATGCCGGGTGCGTGTGCGTGCGTGCCCAAGATCCCGAGAGGAGAATGGAGGAGAAGGGATTGTGGCGTGGCCATCCTCTCTGGGGGGTGATTTCTCACTTTCTGTCTGTCTGTCTCTGTCTGTCTGGCGAGCACACCTGCCCTATAGCAAAAATCTCTCCAAAAAAAATTTTTGATTTTTGAATCCCATTTAATTTAATTAATCCCATAATTTAACTTTTTTCTTTAAACTTTCATTTAAAAGAGAAAAACTTTAATTTCTTTAAAAAGTTATTTTCCTTCAAAGCTGTCTTTTACATTGCAAAAAAAAAAAAAAAAAAAAAAAAAAAGAACCTACTCGAGTGGCCTTTGGCTTGAATTCATTTATGACTACTGACAATTAACTCAGATTAATTATTGTACAAGTTACAAAGTTCTCCCCAATCTGATCAGCTGCAACAAACAAATCAGTCCCATGATTCTGCTTATTTTCAGATATTCTCCCAAAGGGATTTTTCTGTTGACGTGCTCTTAATTATAACAATAAATTTCTTTGCAATCCACCTGCATCGTTTCATTACAAAGTAAATGCACTGGCTTTAAGAAAAACTAGGCTTAGCCTCGGTTTGGTTGTATTTAGTCCTACCAAGGACTAAATTCTCAGCAAAGAAGGAAAGAAGTCAAGTTTGGGCTCTCTGGAGCTGCCTTAGCCAAGATCTCTTGAAGCTGGAATTCTCTGGGTTATCGTTTTTTTTTTTTTAGCTGTCTTTCACATTCAGTAAAGAACAGATATTAGACAATGCCTGACATTTACATGCATTCCAGAGATACTGCCAGAATAGGGGAAAATCTATGGAAAATCGGATAGCCCAGGTTTGAAACCTGGCTCTGAATCTTACAAACTGAGCCTCAATTTTCTTTTGTAACATGGCGAATAATGGTGATTTCCTTGTGCAACAGTTACAGAATCATACTTAAATGTTTGTAAAGCACTTAGGCTGTATATGACACAAGGCAAACACTCAATACGTTCTTTTTTAGTAAGTTTTAGTCATTGCTTTCCTACCTGTGTTAAATTTCTACATAAAAAAGTGGCATAAACCAAGCCAAATTTTCTTTGTATGTCCATATACTTTCTGAGGAGAGCGTACATTAGTTATCATTAGATTCTTAAGAAATGTCTATCTATTAGATTCTTAAGAAATGATGCCCTCTCAAGGGTCCTAGCTCCATCCCAGGGGAACCGAAAAAAAGAAATTAGAAGTAAAAACTGGTCTGTGGCCACAAGAAACAACTAAGTGAATATTAAGTACAAAGATCATGTTTGTTCCCACAGAACTCTTCCAGATAGATTTCCCACTGCAGTTTCTCACCTGGAGGTCAAAGTCCAGAGGAAAAGATCCCCAAATGGTTCTATCTAGAGAAAGACAGCTATTGACCAGGCTGAACGGGACAGTTGCTTCCTGTTCACGTTTTAGAACTAGTTGATTCCAGATTTAAAATATGACTCCATTACTTCTAAACTGTAAGTTTAAGTAACTTCCCTTTTTCAAGTATCAGTTTCTTCAAGCTTCAAGTGGGGATAAGAACAGTACCTAAGACATCAGCTGTTGCATCCCTGTTGCAAGGATTTAGTAAAAAGTGTACATAAGGATACTGGCACAAAGTCTGGCCCATTTAGTGCTCAATTTTTTTCTCCCCATTATTCTCTTCAACTCCTTGTTACACTCCAATTTGGGAGGATAATGATCCTAGATGCTTAGTAGAAAAAGTAAGGAAAAAGATTTCTGTAATTCTTTTGATAACCCTTGGAAGGAACTCAAGACCGGGATCCCTGGGCATGGGAAATGGGGCTTACATTAGGTGGTGGACAAGGCCGGTTTTACAAATAATCAGAATAGATGACTCCATGGTAGTGTTCTTTGTGGGGTGCTGGAAACGCCCCCCTCACACACACACAAGCCCCTGCATTTCTTTGACTATGTCACCCTGTCTGAAACTCCATCTTTAGATGTAATTCCTTTGGATCACTAAAGCTCCTGAGAATACCAATGCTCCTGAGTTTATCACCTGCCTCTCGTTAGGGGACCCCACCCTCAAGGAGTGAGTCAATAAAGGCTGAAGGTGGTAGGCTGCCCTCTCAAGGGTCCTAGCTCCTTCCTAGGGGAACACGGTGGAGCTACGCAGTTCTGCCTGCAAGACGCGAAGGCCCTGGAGGGCAGGGGTGGGGGGAGGGTGAACGAATTTAGGGTTCCTGTGCAGGGCAAAAGCGGCAAGCAAAGAACCCTAAGACAAAGACAGTAAGCGAAGGGGACAGAATGAGGCAGAAAGCGGGGCTGGAAGGGCGTGGGAGCAATGCCCAAGACAGACTTCCTTCTTTCCTTAGGGAAATGCATCACAGGGGTCTCCTCACTATGAAATTAGCCAGGGTCCCAAATGGGGACGGCCAGGGGCACGGGAGTCCTTTCCAGTCGCGGAGGAGGGCGGTTCCCACTGGGGATCGGCGAGGGCTGGGAGGGCGAGACGGCTCGGGGAGGGTGGGGCGGGCAAGCACTGGGAGTGGGCGCGGAGAGGACGCCGGGGGGCACTTGCGGGTTTCCTCGGCTGCGTGGATGGCACCAGATAAAGAGGCCTGGCACCCGGCCCGCCATGTGGCGGCCGTGGATACCGCGAGCCGGCGCCGGCGTCTGAGCACCGATACTGCCCCCTGCCATTGTCCGCCGCGTGCCCAGCCCGTGCCCTCCGCACGCTGCCAATCCGAATCGAGTCCCCTGCCTGCAAGGCAGGGCTCGTTCTCGGTTTAAGAAGGGACCGACCGCGGCTTTGAGAAGCGCTCGCACAGGCCGGAACCCGGTGCTCAGGCGATGGAGCTGCGCTGCAACTGGGGCTCGGACCCCCGCCCCCCCAGGGGGTAACGGGGCGGCGGGAGACATCTCCCGGGCCTCGCTGGGTGCGGGGCTCACCCTTAAAGGAGTCAGGGAGCCGCCGGGCTTCGGTGTCCTTTCCGTGCCGATTGTCAGCCATGCTGTCCGAGTCGGAGTCGCGCTGCTCTCCCGCTGTCGTCGGAGCTGGTGCTGCCGCGAGTACCCCGAGGGGCCGCGGCTGGAGACCCGGGCTCCGACCCCGCCCCGCACGAGGCCCCGCCCCCCTCGGGCCCTGCCAATCGACTCCCAGGACCCAGGAAGACACGCCCCCACGCTCCCCGCCCGCCCCTCCGGCCCCGCCTCTGGGCAGACGCTTCCAGCTCCCGCCCGGGGCTGAGGGGCGAGACCTGAAGGGGCCGGGCGTCCCCAGAGCTGGGGTCCCGGCCCGCCTGCGACCTCGGAAGGGACTGGCGACGCCAAAGACGTGGGGAGGCAGCGATGGTAGTCGCCCTCGGGTAGACGCCCCGCTGGGTAGAGGCTCACGAGCAAGGCGCCCCCTCTGGGCTGAGAAATAGAGGGAAGAAAATGGCTCCCTCTCCTGGCGGGCCGCGGTCAGAGTTGCGGGCCGATGGCCGAGGCGCACCCACGTGGCTACCATAAGGGCCAAGGTGCGAAGGGGAGGAGCCACCGCGACATCCCGGGCCGAAGGGGACGAGATTGAGAGAGGTGCGTTTGTTCCAGCTGCCGTCATCAGGCGGACGGGTTGGGCACTGCGGGGTGAGCGGGAAGGGGTGCAGTTGATAGTACCCTTGGGGGACAGGCAGGAGACGAACGGCCGGCCGGCCCAGCCAACCGGCGTGCAGGGCTCGGTGGGAAGTACTGGCGGTCGCTGTTTACCACCAACTTCTGCTTGGGGCCCCAACGGACCAGACCAAGATGGACCCACTCGTGCTCCAGTGTCACGTCAGAACGAAGGGAGCGAATGGATTCCCCCAAATAGTCCAGGGTTTTCCTCGGAGGAGACTCCAGGCTACCTAAGTCAGTGCCACGTGGAAATAAAATGTATGCACTTCTCGGGGTTTTCTTAGGAATGTGTGTCTGAAATAACTCAAGGTGCTAATTCTGGACTCCTTGGACTTTTGCTTTTGAGCATCTTTATTGCCCAGGGTAGTTCTTTCTTTATTTCACAGACTCACTGTCAACCACACTTTACTTAATCCATTTCGGTGAGGTCACCCTGCTCCTCTTAGCTAGATATGGCTGATTACTGCTAAACGAGAGTCCTTGCCACCACCCCCTCGCCCTCTCAGCCGCCTCTCCTCACACGCACAACTTTTGCCTTTTAAATCATCCTGAAATCTGTAATACCTTGGCACATGTTTTCTGGGTACAGTTGGTTTTCGTGGTGTCTGGATGATCATCCCAACTCTGGCCCAAACAGAATCTCTTACTTTATTGGTTTGGCCTCAGCCTTCTTATTTAGGTCGACAAGAGAATAGCAGAGAGGGTCTCCTTTAGTTAGGGACAAGGGAAGGCCACTGTAAGGAGGTGGCCTTGAGATGTCACCTGAAAGACGAGAGGGAACCAGCCTTGGTGAGGGGGACAGGTGGTGCAGGAGGTTGGAAAGGGTGTCCCAGGCCAAGGGACTAGAAACCTCATATTTGAAAATCACACTGTTTTCTGTGACTTGTCCTGATGCAAAATTTTCAGAGTATGTTAGTGTACACAAGAGAGTGTACTTTTAAAGATTTTTTTTTTAAAAAAATGAAGTCCAGATTCCCAGGAACTTGCAAGCAATACAGAGAAGTCACATGTACCTTCTACACATTTACTCCAGTAGTTAATGTCTTACTCAACTACCGTAGCAAAACTAGGAAATTGCCTAGCACCTTATATATAGCACTTTGTCACCTGTATAGATTCACGTAACCACAGCAGTCACAGTACAGTACTGTATCTTCACCACAAAGATCTCCCTCATGAGGGGCACTTCTTTTTTTTTTTTTTTTTTTTTTAAGGCTTTTGATTTAGGTATGTGTGGTCACTGGAGAGAGAGAGAAAGAGATAGTGAAAGGGAAATGAGACATCACCCCCTCCCCCAGGAGAATGGCCACAGCTGCAGTCCCTTCTCCTCCATTCTCCTCCTGGAGTTTTGAGTATGCATGCACACATGCCCGGAGTGATTTTTTTTTTAAAAGGTTTTTGCTATAGGGTGCATGTGCTCACCAAAAAGACAGAGACAGACAGAAAGCGAGAAATCACCCCCGGGGGGTGGCCACGCCACCATCTCTTCTCCTCCATTCTCCTTTTGGGATCTTGGGCACGCACACACACATGACCGGTGTGAGTTTAAACCACCAGGTCTGGGACTCGAACTGCGGTCGACTACATGGGAGTCCCGAGACATAGCCATTACGCCAACTGCTGGTCCTCCCCAGAGTGATTTTTTTTTTTTTTTTTGAGAGATTTTCGCTCTAGGGCACGTGTGCTCACCAGACAGACAGAGACATAGAGACAGAAAGCGAGAAATCAACCCCCAGGGGGGGTGGTCACGCCGCAATCCCCTCTCCTCCATTCTCCTCTCGGGATCCTGGGCATGCATGCACACGTGCCCGGCATGAGTTTTAAGCCACCGGGTCTGGGACGTGAACCATGATGGACCACGTGGGAGTCCAACGACATAGCCATTATGCTAACTGCTGGTTCCCCCCAGAGTGATTTTTAAGCTACCAGGTCTAGAACTAGAACCTTGGTTGGCCCTGTGGGAATCTAATCACATAACTGCTATGCCATCTGTTGGCCCTACCACTCCTCCCGTTCTATTTTAATGTGCTAAAAATTTGACTGTTTACACTCAATACATTCTGGCACTTAGGTACTATGAAATGGTAGACATTCTCTCTGGAGGCTTTTGACTGTCTTGAGGAAATTGGAGTATGGACCACCAACAGGTGGTAAGAGAGGTGTTAAGATGCACATTACGGGGGTGGCCAGTAGTCAGCCTTTAAGCACAGTGCATAAGGATCCAGAACTTACCTGGAAGGTGTGCTTCAAGTCTCGGCCCTGGCAGCTTGAAAATCACACTGAGTGCATGCGTGTGCTTGCTGTGAATCCCAACAGGACGGAGACATGGAGGAGAAGGAACTATAGCCTGGCCTTGCCCCATTGGAGGGATTTTTCCTCTCTCTTGCTAGTGAGAAGACACACCCTTCAGATAAAATAAATAAATAAAAATAATACATAAATTGGACCAGCAGTTGGCGTAATGGTTATGTTGCTGGACTCCCACATAGTCGACCATGGTTTGAGTTCTGGACCCGGTGGCTTAAACTCATACCGGGCGTGTGTGTGTGCATGCCCAAGATCCCAAGAGGAGAATGGAGGAGAAGGGATTGCAGCGTGGCCATCTTCCCTGGAGGGTCATTTCTCGCTTTCTGTCTCTCTGGCGAGCACACACACCCTATAGCAAAAGCCTCTCCAAGAAAATAAATACATAAAAAATAAAAATAAAGGAAGAAAGAAAGAAAGAAAAAAGAGGGAATAGCAGGTGGTGTAGTGGTTCAGGCACTGGACTCCTACATAGTTTGAACCCCGGACCCAGCAGCTTGAAAATTATGCCAGGTATGTGTAGGTGGGTGCCCAAAATCCTGAGGGAGAATGGAGGAGGAGGGATTGAGGCATGGCCATTCCCCTTGAGGGGTGATTTCTCACTTTTCTTTTTTCTGTCTCTCTTCAGTGAGTACCTGTGCCTTATGGCAAAAACCAAAAAGAAAAGAAAATTTAAATAAATAAATAAATGGAAAGCTGCACTTGGCTTCTGGGCACAGTCTCTATCTGGTGTGTGGTAAAAGCGTGATTCAGAGTTGTCAAGTTGACTTCTAGTCAAATACCAGCAAAGTACTGTTTATATTCTTAGGGCGGAGTACAGCTTGTGCAGTCACTTCGTTAGCGTTCTGGAAAAGATAAGGAAGGGAGTACAGTAATTTAATGATGCCGTCTCTCTAAATCATGTTTGAGAAAGTCCACAGCTTCATTTTTTCCATTCTGCAATGGACAAGCCCCAGAGGCATGAACTTCCTGTTTATGCTGGTTCCCAGGAAAGAAGCCAATTAAACCCTTCAGTAGTGGAGGGCTTAATTACAAATTGCGTATTGTGAAAAAGTATTTAGGCTTCATTTTTGCTGGAAAGACGAATGATATTTCAAAATGAGTGTCATGTCTGCAGTGCTGCTTGGTACTCTAGCTCAAGTCTCAAGGCAGTCCCAGCAGCCTCACTTCTGGAGGAATAGAAAAGAAGCCTTTCCCTTTGGGATACAGACTTTGGTAAACACTTGTTGGCTCTGGTTTCAGATTGCATCAGTTCTAGAGGTAATTTCAGGCCCCAAACTAAGAACAAACTTTGACTTGGTTTTTAAATTAGTTTCAGAATAGATGAGAGTTTTCAATTTTGATTTAAATATGCTGAATTTCACTTGTCTATGAAACTGGTTTATTCTGACTTTATCATGCATATTCTGTGTATTGATTAAATATACTTTAGAAATAAATATTAGCATATCACTCTCTTTCCTTGGAGGATTTTCAGTCCCCAAATTTCTCCTACTAATGATTAGAAGTTAGAATTAAAGGGACCAGCAGGTGGTGTGGTGGTTAAGGTGCTGGACACTCCCACATGGCCAACCACAGTCTGAGTCCCAGACCTGGTAGCTTGCTTTCTGATTTTCCCTCTCTCTCTCTGTCTTTCTTTGTTCAAATTAAAATAAATGAATGAATAAATAAAATTAAATTAAATTTTAAAAAAGAATTAAAAAAGAAAAATTGCCAGAGTATGTATGCATACAGAAGAGACAGCGAGGGAAAATGAGAAAGCACCCACCAACCCCGCCATGGGCCTGCAATTCCTTCTCCTCCATTTCTCCCTTCTTTTGGGATTTTGTAAACACACCTGGCATGTTTCTCAAGGCATTGAGTCTGGAACTTGAATGGCACAGTGGGCCATGTGGGTTCCAGCCACCTTAACTACCAGACTATGTGGCTTGGGTTTGAACCGTGATAGGATGTGTGGGCTACATTGCCTAGGCTTCATTGCCAGCTTCATATTTGTTTTATGTTTTATTATGCTGTATTTGCCTAACACATTCAGAGTATCAAATTAAATACTATTGATGGTGATAGCGATGACATTAAGACATGGAGCTTGACTGAAAACAGATATGCATCATGAATCCGTAATCAAATAAGTCAGAAAGAAATTTAATTAGTCTTTTTCCTGTGTCCACAAGAAATGCTTCAATAAGAACAACAGGAGCATTCTTATTTAATTTTCTCTTTACATTACGAATGCAAGCTGTTTTCAGTGCCTTCAGTGAAAACAGTCAACAGCAATATCAGCAAGTTACATTTGTTTGTGGCAGTTCCCAGCAGGGGACTAATGAATGCGGTCTGTTTTCCTATATGGCTTACTTCACATTTATTGCATTACAACTAGATTTTTTGTCCTCCTCTTAGCTCTTATCTTCAGGAATTACTCCAGAAATTAAATCATATCAAGAGTTTTGCAAGAGAGTTTTATACCTTTGGACTGTGGCAGCAGATAATTCTATCACAGCCCATGGTAAGATACTCAGAGTCCAGGTCCTTAGGTCTTATAAAAATAAAAAGTATCATTCTTTGTATTTAATAGAGTTATCTCTGGGAAAGATCTTATTAATCTGCTTTACTTATTAGTTCGCCCAGCAAATATTTATTTAGCACCTGCTGCATTCTAGGCTTTGCTCTAGGTGTTTGAGATGTATCAATGAACAAAAAACACATAAATTCTTGTCCTTATGGATCTTGCCTACTAATATTTCTTCCCACATGGATTAGCTTGCTTGCTAGGACCTCATAATAAAGTACCATAGACTGGGTGACTTCAACCACAGAGATTTATTTGTCTTACAGTCCTGGAAGCTAGAAGTCCAAGACCAAGGTGTCAGCAGTGCTGATTTCTTCCACGGACAGTTGGAGAAGGATCTGTTCCGGACCTCTTTGACTTTCACATGGCCATCTTCATCCTGGGTCTTTACACTGCCTTTGCTTGGTATGTGTCTGTATCTAAATTTCCTCTTTTTATAAGGATATCTGTTATTGAGTTAGGGTTTATCCCAGTGATCTCATTTTAACTTAATTGTCTCTTTAAAGAATCCATCTTCAAATGCAGTTACATGCCAAGCTACTAGGGGCTAAGACTTCAACATAAGAATTTTGGGGAATACACTTTAGTTCATAGTATTACCTATCACTATGGTGTATGCAAATCTTTGTCTTGCCTGTTCTTCTCTGTCCACATTCCTGAGATATTCAAGCCATTTATGTTTTTCTGCAAAATATGTTGAGATAACCTATAATTATGAGTGATCACTTTTCTAGGTATGATTTATTTTTAAATAGTACTAAAAAGAAAATTGTGGCTTAGGAAGGATCACTCTACTTGGAAAGTTGCTCCATTTAGTGTCCACCATGTTCTACTACATTTGTCAAAGTTACAAAAAGGAATAAAGCGTAGCTCCCTTGGAGAAGGAATTCCCTATCAGTAGTTAGTTTATTATTCATGGAGCACCAAAGAGTCATATCAAAAAATACATTGTTCCAAAGTCTGCATGTGGAAGGAAAGAGGGCCTATATAATGACCTTATTGATTTATTTAGTTTACTATAGAGCATGTGCACTCACCAGACAGAGGCAGCAAGAGGGAAAGTGAGAAACCGCCTCCATCCCTGAGGGGCACGGCCATGCTGGAATCCCTTCTCCTCCATTCTCCTCTTAGGATTTTGGCCACTCGTGCACATGCACCCAGCATGATTTTCAAGCTGCCAGGTCTTGGACTTGAACCGCATAGTTGGCCACATGAGATCCATCTCCTTAACTTTCGTGCAACTTGCTGGCCTCATTATTTTTAGTAATTCAAGTAATGTCATTGTTATTACCATCACCACCAATAACTATGGTTTTCTAAATTTTAATTTATCATTAAAAAAAAAAGTGCTATAGTGCATGTGTGTTCACCAGAGCGAGACAGAGCGAGAAGACGAGGGAGAGAGAGAGAAAGGGAGAAAGCAAGCCACCAGATCTGGGACTTAAACTGCAGTTGACCATGTGGGAGACCAGTGCCTTAACCACCAGACTGTGTATTTTTAGCCCATGAGGAGACTATGTCTGAGTTTAGTTACCTGCCCAAGATCTCACAGATTACAAATGGTAGAAACACCATTTACCCAAATCTATGTAACTCCTGAGTTTGAACTCTTATTCAGAATAAATAAAAAGAAACAAAAAGACACAAGCTTGTCATAGTGCATTCCTAAGATATGAACACATCCAAGTACACACCTAAGTGGGTACTCAAATTTGCCTTCAATCTGGATACATACTTAACCTTTGTCTTATAGTGAATCAATATTTTATTGTTCAATGTTTGCATCATTGTTGATACACTATGTCAAGATATGTCTGTCATCTTAGATGCTGAATTTATGAAGGATAGGATATAATCCACAGCCAGTTAAACATTTTATACTGTATTTCATTGTATGTTTTGAGTTAAATTGAAATGTTTAAATAACTTAAAAGTTTAGATTTGGGGGGACCAGTCAATGGCATGGTGATTAAAGAGGCTGGAGTCCACATGGCCTGCTGTGCAGTTCAAGTCCTGAACCTGGAGGCTTAAAAAACACACAGAGCTTGTGTGTCTGTGTGCCCAAAATCCTGAGAGGAAAATGGAGGAGAAGGGATTGCAACACAGCCATCTCCTCAGGGGGTGCTTTCTCACTTTTCTCTCTCTCTTTCTTCTTGGTGAACACATGAATCCTACAGCAAATTAAAGAAAAATAATAAGGCTATCAATAAACCACCCATGCTTCTCCCTGTTTCATTCTTGAATGAGTTCATGTCAGGCATCCTTTATACATAACTTTAAGTCGACTTTTAAAAAACACATTTAGGGGCCAGCAGTTGGTAATAGCTATGTCACTGGACTCCCATGTAGCCAAATGTGGTTCAAGTCCCAGACCCCGTGGCTTAAATGCACGCTAGGCACGTGTGCGTGCGTGCCCAAGATCCCAAGAGGAGAATGGAGGAGAAGGGATTGCAGCGTGGCCATCCCTCCAGGGGTGTGATTTCTTGCTTTCTGTCTCTATCTGGAGAGTGTACATGCCCTATAGCAAAAACCTCTCAAGAAACAACAGAAAACAGATTTATAATTTAACACTGATGACCCTGCCAGACAGAAAAGCTTCTTGTAAACATACATATCACAAGAAAGCAAAAGAAAAGAAGAAAATGAAACAGAAGACCCAGAACAAACCGTTCACATTTCATATGGTAGCTGGGACTCGTAATGCATTCTGTCATGTGGGATCCAGCTGCCTTAACCATCACACCGGGCTGGCCTTGAGCTGGTAAATTCTTAGTTTTTCTTCCCTTACCTCCTTTGACATTGGTAGTGGGGGTGTTGGTTTCATTTGCATGAGTTGTTTGAAAGACAGGTCTTTCCTATCCTTTTGTTATTAGGTTACTAGGTATCTTTGTTACTAGGTTTCCATCCTCAAGAGGCTTAGTTGCAAAAGAAAAACAGATGAAGAAAAAATTGTAATAAGCACTACAATAGTTTCTTAGAGGAACTGACATTGGCTTTACTGATGCATTCAGCAAAATATTATAGTAACTATTAATAGGTACCTACTTATATACCAGGTACTGCACAAGTGCTAAGGATTTGGTGATTAACAAGGTAGGCACGGCTCCTGCTTCATGGAGCTAACAGCTTAGTGGTTCTGGAGAATGGATTGCAGGCAGCATAGCCTTGGAAAATGGTTGAAATGTAGAGACCAGGTAAAAGGCCAAGACTTCCTTTCATTTTCTCTCTCTCTCTCTTTTTTTTTGGAGAGGTGTTTTGCTATAGGGCGCGTGTGCTCGCCAGACAGACAGAGAGAGACAGAGACAGAAAGCGAGAAATCACCCCCCAGGGCGGATGGCCACGCCACAATCCCTTCTCCATTCTCCTCTCGGGATCTTGGGCACGCACACACACACGCCCGGTGTGAGTTTTAAGCCACCGGGTCCAGGACTCGAACCGCGGTCGACTACGTGAGAGTCCAGTGACATAGCCATTATGCTAACTGCTGGTCCCTCATTTTCCACAATGGGAAAGTAGCGTTCATACCATGAAATAATAAAATAAGTAATCAAGTTATTTTGTCTGGGCATATGAGACTATATACTTTTTTTTTGAGAGGTTTTTGCTATAAGGGTGCATGTGCTCAGCAGAAAGAGAGAGAGACAGAGAGACAGAAAGCGAGAAATCACCCCCCAGGGGCGATGGCCACGACACAATTCCTTCTCCTCCGTTCTCCTCTCGGGATCTTGGGCACGCACGCACACGTGCCTGGCGTGAGTTTAAGCCACTGGGTCCAGGACTCAAACCGGTGTCGACTACATGGGCGTCCAGGGACATAGCCATTATGCCAACTGCTGGTCCCGAGACTGTATATTTCTTGAGGAGAAAGCTCCTAGGAACCTAAAGATGAACTCTTGTGGGGACCAGTGGTTAGCATAATGGCTATGTCGCTGGACTCCCACGTAGTCAACTATGGTTCACGTCCAGGACCTGGTGGCTTAAAACTCACGCCGGGCAGGTGTGCGTGCGTGCCCAAGATCCCGAGAGGAGAATGGAGGAGAAGGGATTGTGGAGAGACCATCCCCCCGGGGGGTGATTTCTCGCTTTCTGCTTTCTGTCTCTCTGTCTCTCTCTGTCTGGCGAGTGCACACACCCTGTAGCGAAAACCTCTAGGAAAAAAAAAAAAGATGAACTGTTGTGTAGACCAGTTTAGAGGGGGTGGGATGACTCTTTGTCGTTAATGACATGGGATAATTTAAAGCAAGGGAGTGATACTCTCATTTTGTGAAAGTGTTGCCTTTAGTAATGGGATGAAATTCAAAGCCTTTATGGAGTAATGTAGGAAAACAAACTTAAAGTTATAGGGCTGAGATAACTGAAAAACAAATTTAGAGATGGATTCTGTGGCTTGGTAAATTATACCAACACATGGATTTACAAATTTTGAATTCTGTGACTATATAAATGCTAGGTTAAGTTAGAGAAGATGAGGTTTTGAATACATTTTATATTTATATTTATTTTAAAATAAATACATATGAAAGTACTCAGGGCTTGGAGAACCCCAAACTTCTAGATTCACCTAAAGAAGGGTCGTCAACTGTGATGCTATTAGCGATTTGGACTGGCTCCTTTTTCTGTTGTGAGGGCTGCCCTGGGCATGGTAAGACCTTTGACAGCATCCTTGGCTTCTACCTACTTGGTGCTAGTAGGACGCCACCCCCCGGTCAAGACTACCAAAAGTGTCTCCAAATGTCCTTCCAGGTAGAGTGAGGAAATTGCTTCTGGTTTGAGAAATAGTGGCCGGAAGTGCTTCCTGTTGTGTAGTCCTCGCTTGAGGAACCCATGGCTCCCCAAGAGAGCAAACTAAGAGACTGCCTCGTGCCCCTCTCATTATCGTTTGTCTGGTAAGTGGGGCACACATTTATGTCTGCAAAGACAAAATGCAGGGTCAAGGCAGGGCAGGCTTAGTTTTATAGCCACAAGAATGATTGGCATTTGCTAATTTATGTCACAAAAATGTTGTGGATAGGACCCAGATGCAGTAGTGTGCACCGCCAAGATACTGTGCTCTGCAGGTTGGGACCACAGGGGAGACCTGAGTTCAGTTCCCGGACCAACCTAAGACCAGGTATGGTGGCATGCCCCTATAATCTCAGAGAGGCTGAAGCTGGAGAATGCTAAGCTTAAGGTTGGTCAGGGTAACAAAGTGGGCCCCTGTCTAAAAAAGACTGGGCATGGTGGGGGCCTGTGGGCCCAACAGGGAGGCTGGATCAGGAGGCTCATGCTATAGCAAAACCCTGTTTTAGGAAAAAAGAAATACACACACACACACACACACACACACACACAATAAATGTGAATGTGTGTATGATATTCGTCAGATTTGAGAGTGCTTGGCAATGAAAATGTAAATATAATTTCAGATAAACTGAATTTATTGATAAGACCACGCGTGCTTGCTTGGGCCGCCGGCTGTAGTTCAGAGTTTACTTAGCTGGTTAATCTCCCACAGCGTGGCAAGGCCAGGAAGAAGTGGGCTTACTGTGTAGGGGACAGGAGTGATTCTAGATGTGTCGGGCCGTCTACCCGTACACCCTTCACATGTCCTCTGAAATGGCCTGTCCCTCGCAGTGTACTTTTGGCATAAGGAATGAATGAGCAAAGGAAGTATCAGAATCTTTTAAAAATACTTTACTGGCTGCCCTTTCTTGGCCAAGAATGCTGATGGGGTGGGCTATATTTGGAGCAAGTTCTAATCTCAGTGAGAGTAGCGGAGTTCAATGACAGAAATGAACAAGTAATGGCATGGTTATGAAGCAGCAGGGTGAATATGAGGGTTAGATCTCAGGGAAGTTCCACTATGATTAAATTAAAATGTATTTATGTGGGATCAGCAAGTGGCTTAGTGGTTAAGGTGCTGAACTCCCACAGGGCTGAATGCAGTCTGAGTCCCCAACCTGGAGGCTTGCTTTCTCACTTTCTTTCTCTGGTGAGCTTGCATGCCCTGTAGTCAATTAAAAAATAATAATAATGATAAATAAATTATTTTTTAAATGTATTTATCTTTTCAAGTTTGTTTCCCCCCAGATTTATTAAGGTATTAGTAACAAACAAAAATGGTTAATAATGGGTCAGTCCCATAGCCTAGTGGTTAAGGGAGCTAGATCCCACAGGGCTGACCAGAGTTCAGATCCTACTGGTGATATGAAAAGCATTTGAGAAAGGACACTTTTAGTGTCTCAGGACACAATAGTGCATCCCAGGCACTTCAAGCATTTTTAAAAAATTATATTATATATATATATACACACACACACACACATACATACATATGTATATATTTAATTTTATATATTTAATTTTATTTGTTATTATTTCTTTTATTTTTTTTTTTATTGGAGAGGTTTTTGCTATAGGGTGCATGGATTTGCCAGAAAGACAGAGAGAGACAGAGAGATAGAAAGCAAGAAATCATCCCCTAGAGGGGATGGCCACTCTGCAATCCCTTCTCCTCCATTCTCCTCTTGGGATTTTGGGCATACATGCACACATGCACCTGGCATGAGTTTAAGCCACTGGGTCCGGTACTCCAACTGTGGTTGGCTACATGGGAGCCCAGTGGCATAGCCATCAGGCCATCTGCTGGTCCCTGTTATTATTTCTTTTTAATTTGACAAGAGGAGAGAGAGAAAGCAAGAGAGGAAGCCGCCAGGTCTGAGACTCAAACCGTGGTCCGCCATGTGGGAGTCCAGCACCCTAACCACCACACCACCTGCTGGTCTGCTTCAGGTATTGTTTACTTGGGCATTTTTTTCTTTTCTCCTTCATCACAGATGGCTGACTCTTATTTTTTCGAAGTTGGTTCTGTCAGATATAAAGGTTATTATACCTGATATTAGCTAGCACCAGAACTAACAAGAAACAATACATGGCAGACTACAGCAACCAAATATGACTCTTGGATGTCGCCAAGGACTAACTGATGCTCTGTCCCAGGACTCCCTTAATGACCTGTCTGTGACTCCCTCACCCTTTAAAACCCAGCGAAAGCTTATAGCCCCCACTCTTCAGTGCCAGTGTAACTCTCTGCCTCTGGCCCCTTTCATCTCTTGGAAAGTGAATACACTCTTCCTCTGCTTACTCTCTGAGTCTGTGAATTCTTTCACAGCCCACTGCACTGGCTCTCCTAACAATGTGCATGCTAAATGCCCCCACAGAATGGAGAGAGGAGGAGAGGGGGCTGCGGCATGACCATGACCCATTAGGGGGTGGTTTCTCTCTCTCTGTCTGTTTCTCTCTGGTGAGCACAAGTGCTCTCTGGCAATTTAAAAAAGTTGTAAATATGTATGGTATACAATATGATATTTTGATTTATGTAGACATTGTAAAATGATTAAATCCAGTTAATTAACACATCTCATAAGCCTATTTTTTGGTAAAATTTCTTTTTTAAAAGAATTATTTATTTAATTAATTAATTTTTATTTTTACTACAGGCTATGTGTGCTCGAGAGAGAAAGAGAGAAGGTGAGAAAGTAAGCTGCCAAGTCCAGGACTTGAACCATGTTGACCATGTGGAAGTCCAGCACCTTAACCACCACACCACCTGCTGACCCCAAATTTATTTCTAATTGTAGGAATAACGTATGAATATTTCCTATTGTTAAAAGTTCAAACAAAATAGACAAAACCAAGCTCTTTCTCCTTAAACTCCTCTTATCCTTTTTGCCTTCCTGAAGTGCTGACCAGAAGTTCCCCACTGCAGAAGAGGCTCTTGATAATAAGGTATTCACATTACTCCTCTTTGTAGGTACCAGTTCTCTTCTGTTTTCAGCAGCCCATTGCTTGCTTGACGGGCTTAATAAAGCAACTGTAGTGTTGGTGGTGAAGGTTCTAGAACAGGTGTCAATGACAGGTCACTGGCATTGCTAAGGACTCAGTCTGCCCGCAGCAGCAATCAGCTGAGTGCTGAACTTTGGGTTGTACCTCTGGAGGAACATTGGATCCTGCCTTCTGTGGGTAGTGAGAAGCCACAGTCTTAGATCTTATCTAGCAACTTTTTTATAAAAAGAATTATTTTATTTAACTTTATTTATTTGATTATTTTAATTTGACCAGATCGGGACAGAGAAAGCAAGAGAGAGAAAGTGAGAAAACAAGTCTACAGGTCTGGGAGTGGAACCGCAGTCAGCTCTGTGGGAGTCCAGAACCTATAATCACAAAGCTACCTGCCAGCCCACCTCTAGCAACATTTTTTTGTGATAGGTAGTATTCCTCTCTCATGCTACCATCCTCTCTGCTTCCTTCCTTTCAACATAATTTCTGATTATGTAACTATTTAGTATATACATTATACTGATGCAATTGTGTATGTAACCAAACATTGTCTTATGATTGTTTTTTTCCTGAAGTCAAAAATTAATTTTTTTGAGAGGTTTTTGCTATAGGGCACGTGCACTTACCAGAAAGACAGAGGAAAACAGAGAGACAGAAAGCAAGAAATCACCCCCCAGGGGGGATGGCCACACCCTTCTCCTCCATTCTCCTCTCGGGATCTTGGGCACACACACACATGTGCCTGGCATGAGTTTAACTGCTGGATCTGGGATTTGAACCATGGCTAACTACATGGGAGTCCAGCAACATAGTCATTATGCCAACCGCTGGTCCCTAGAGAGATATTTTTGCTATAGGGTGTGTGCTTGCTAGAGAGAGAGGCAGAAAGTGAGAATTCACTCCCCACAGGGGATGGCCATGCCTCAGTCCCTTCTCCTCCATTCTCATCTTGAGATTTTGGGCATGCACGCACATATACCTGGCGTGAGTTTCAAGCTGCTGGGTCTGGGACTAGAACCATTGTAGACTATGGGGGAGTCCAGCAACGTAACCATTACACCATCTGCTCGTCCCTAAAATAGCGTTCTAACAATCCTTATTTAATACTCCTTTTCATCCCTACTTCTAAAAGTCTACTTGGTACCTGAGCCCCTAGAAAATTCTGTGCTGGGGCCAACAGGTGGCATGGTTGAGGATGGTGGACTCCCACATGACCAATTGTGGTTTGAGTCCTGGACCTGGTGGGTTCCTTTCTCACTTTCCCTCACTCTCTCTCTTTCTCTCTCCCTCTCGCGCTTTCTCTCTCTGGTCAAATTAAAAACAAACAAACAAACAGACAAACAAAGTTAAAGAAAACAATTCTTAAAACAAAAAAATAAAGAAAATTCTGTGCTACATGGATTTAGTTCCTGGCTTCACCACTATATTTTATGTCATTTTTCTGCATTCCAGTTTCCAAAATTTTATTGCTATAGCCTCATTTATTTTCTCTGTATTTACAGGTTCATTTAAAAAAATGAGTCTCTTTCCTATAGTTTTAGTGGACTTTCAGTGGAGTGAAATTATATTATTATGTTCAGTCTGCTATTTTTATCTGGGACCTTTGAGGGAAATATTTTTTTAATCATCGAAATTGATATTAAATTTGGATTTGCCATTTCTGCTTGTCATAATTCCTCTGCTACTTTAATCCATAGAATTACTGAATACTTCTTGTTGTGCTGTTGTTATATTCCATAAAACACTGTGATCAATCATAAATTTAGTTTAAAGTCAGTCTTCTAGCGTTGGCTGTGGTGACTGGCCCTGATGATCAAAGATACGTTAGGGTTGCACCATAAGCAGAGCTTATAATGGGAGTGCCCAGTTATTTTTTAAAAATTGTTTTTAAGATTTTTAAAAAATATATTCTTCAATTTTGACCAGAGAGAGACAGAGAGAAAGGGAACTTGAGAAAGCAAGCTGCAGGTTTGGGACTTGAACCATGGTCGGCCATGTGGGAGTCCAGCACCTCAACCACCACGCCACCTGCTGGCCTCACCATGCTCAATTATTAAGGTAAACAAACAAACAAAAAAAGAGGTAAACTGGGACCAGCAGTTAGCGTAATGGCTATGTCCCTGGACTCCCACGTAGTCGACCGCGGTTCGAGTCCCGGACCCGGTGGCTTAAACTCACGCCGGGCGTGTGTGCGTGCGTGCCCAAGATCCCGAGAGGAGAATGGAGGAGAAGGGATTGCGGCGTGGCCATCCCCCCGGGGGGTGATTTCCTGCTTTCTGTCTCTCTGTCTCTCTCTGTCTGTCTGGTGAGCGCACGCGCCCTATAGCAAAAACCTCTCAAAAAAAAAAAAAAAAAAAAAAAAAAAAGAGGTAAACTTGGATAACTCAGGATTCAAAGATTAGGGGGCCAGCTCTATAGTATAGTGGTTGAGTACTATGAGTTGAGAGCTGGATTCCACATGGCTAACTCTAGTTCAAATCCCAGCTCCAACAGTTTGAAAAACTCTCTGGGCATGTTCATAATCCTGATGCAATGGAAAAATGGAGGGAAAAGAATTGTTATATGAACACACCCCACTGGGGACTGCTTTACCTTTCTCTTCAATTCATCAGGCAAAGAACCTTAATCAGTTTGAGCTATCCAAAGGCAAATAGAACTTGAATGGGTAGTGAAGGGGCCAGCCTGTAGCATGGTGGTTAACACTGCTAGATTTCACTTGGCTGACCATGCAGTTTGAGTCCTGGACCCTGTGCATTGAGAAACACACTGGGCTCATCTCTGTGTGTGTCCAAAATCCCAGGAGGGATAAATGGAGAAGAGGTGATGTGGCCATCTCCATAGAGGGTGCTTTTTCACTTTCTCTCTCTCCCTGTGTCTCTCGGTGAGAACACATGCCCTCTAGCAAGGTTAAAACTAGAGCGAGAGAGAGAGAGAGAGAGAGCGAGAGAGAGAGAGAGAGAAAACATCTATTATAGTTTCTTGACCCCCTGCAGAAATAAGAACTCTAGCTCTCCATATATTTGCTCTCTTTTCCCTTCCCCTCTCTTCTCTTCCACCTTTAATTTTCCTGAAAAAAAAAAAAAAGGTTTTTTTGGAGAGAGATTTTTGCTATAGGGTGTGTGTGCTCATGAACAGACAGAGAGAGATAGAGAGACAGAAAGCGAGAAATCACCGCCACCCCAGGGGGGATGGCTGCACCTCAGTCCCCTCTCCTCCATTCTCCTCTTGGGATCTTGGGCATGCACACACAGTGTGTTTTAAGCTACCAGGTCTGGGACTTGAACTGAAGTCAACTACATAGGAGTCCAGTGATACAACCATTAAGCCATCTGCTGGTCTCATTTTCCTGGAAATTTATATAGAACATTTTTATAGTGGTGATCATTTAATGAGTAGGTTGTCATTTTTAAATATATTTTAATAATTTTATTATTTTTCAATATGTAATACATCTGCATGAGCCAAAAACTAAAACATTATCAAAGAATATGTGTTGAGAACTCTCATTCCTATTCCTATTTGCCTTGTTCTCCATTGCCCTACCCCTATTTATTTCTTGTATGCCTTTTTATTTATTTATTTATTTTTTTAGAGAGAGAGAGATATTTTGCTATAGGGTGCATGTGTTTGCCAGGGAGACAGAAAACAGGAAATCAGCCCTCTGGGGGGGAGTGGCCACTTCACAATCTCTCCTCTTCCATTCCTCTCTCACGATTTTTGGACGTGTATGCACATGTACCCAGCATGAGTTTCAAGCTACAGGGTCCAGGACTCCAGCCACCATGGATCATGTGGGAGTCCAGCACCTTAACCACTGTGTCACCTGCTGGCCCCCCTTTCTGGTATTTTTTTATGCAAATACAAACATTTTTATTCTCCCACTTCTCACAAAAAAAGATACTGTACTAGTTATACTATTCTCTTGCTAAATAATATGCATTAGTGCATAGGGAGTTCTGTGTTTCTTTTTACAGCTCTGTGAGCATACCAATATTTATTTAATAGAAAATAACTTGGGGTTGTTTCTCATCTTTGGCTTTACAAACAATATGGCAATGAACAACCCCATCCAAACCTCACTCTGTAGGCATGTAGGTATATTTGCGTATAAATTCCCAGAAGTGGGGAGTTACAGAATACTAGTACTAATATTACAGCATGTTTAGAGTAGGATTAACTACCATCTGTTTTAATAGTCAGGGACAACCAGGAAAATAGCAACCATTTCTAGTATTTACAACAGAAGATGTGACACATGCAAGCAGTTACCAGGTGATGGAGGAATTGAACACCTACTGAGAAAGTGAAGTAACCCAGCAGTTAGTAGCAACAGAAAAGCATTACTTGTGTCCTGGAAAGATGAAAGTGAGAAGGCTGAGTCACTGAATCCTAGAGGTGGGCTCCTTTGCTGGAGGCTAGGGCCTCTGTAGAGCTCTCTGGTAGGCTGGACGCCTCTGAGGGGATGCAGTCACTGCCAGAGAAATGCTTGAGATAGAAGAGGGAGGGGAAGAAAGGTCCTGGCTTATTCCATCCCTTCTCTGTTCTCCAGTCTTTAGGAAACCAGCCAGTTGTGAGCCTTGGAATGGCAATCAGCAAAGGTCAGCCCCCACCCTCTGATACAGAGCAGAGCAGGGACAGGGTAGGAATGGATTTGAGGACAAAAAGACTCAGAACCCACAGAGCCCACCTCTTCTACTACTCAGAATGCAAGTTCATCCTTCTCCCATGTTGCAGATTTTCATACATCTCTCTCTCTCACAAAAACAAGGGGAGATATTCTGGGGTAGAGGGAACAGAGCCAGTCCTGTGGCATGGTCTTAATGTATTGCTGGATTTCACATGGTGGCCATGGCTCAAATCCCCAGCCTAGTATGCTTTAAACTCACCAGGCACGTGCACTAGTGCCCAAGATCTGATGGGTTGGAGGACTGGAGAAGGGGGATAATAGTGTGACCAGAAAGCACATGCTCTATCATGAATAAAGAAAGAATATTTGAAAAAAAAAAAATAAAGAAGAAGAGAGACTCCCATTAATCATTGTATCCATCTCAAGTTCAGTATCTACTGGTGTTTCCCACACCTCTCCATCGGGTTCAGATGTGACTTTTGTGGCCTCATGACCTATAAACTAAACTGTAAATTAAGTAGCCACCAACACTGTCCATTCAAAACTAAAAGGGAAAGGAACAAACTGGATGTCATTGGTTAGTAGATACATAATGAAAATCTGCATGAGGACTACAGTTCTTATTTTTGTAAAAAGTTACAAGGCCATGGGTAATTTTTTTTTTTTTAATCATGCCCTCCTTCTGTCGTTAATTCCCTGTCTCCTTTGTTTTTAGGTAGGATTTGGTGGTTAGTGTTCTTTTCTTGGTAGAATGACTGTTGGTCAGCAAACAATCAGAACAGTAGAAACCCTGCTTGTTACTGGCCAAACTAGATCTGAGTACTTCTTCAATGGGATCAATGAGATGAGAGGCAGAGGTTGGAGAAGAAGGGAGTTTATTTAATCAGTTGCAGGAAGACCGTCAGCAAGCACTACCAAACTGTTTCGAAAAGTTCAACATGTTCTCAGTATTTATAGGTACAAGATGCAAGCACATGCACATCCTTCCTCACTACGATCAGCATCGATGGCTTTCTCTTGAGCAATTATCCTGATTCTTTCAAATACTCACCCCTGGTTTCTCACCTGACCGTTCCTCAAACAGAGTTCCCCATGACTCAGCATTTGTTCAGATTGTTCTTATTAGAGACCTTTCTTAATTTCAAAATGGCTGCACTTCATTTAAACCTTAACCTGGCCTACTACACACTCGGTGTCTTAATAGAGATAAGTTAATGTAAGGAATTGGGTAAGAAGTTTTGAGGAACTAAAAAAGCAAAAAGTGAGACATTGAACTAACATTGAGATAGTTAACTACAGGAAGAGGTTGCCTCTCCTAGGGTGGGCAGTGGGGCAAAGGAAGCTTGCACAAGAGGAAACCTGATGAAGAAGCACCTCTCAGACTTCCAAGGAGCGGTCACTGCCTCGCTGTTGCTGGTGTCTTTCATTAGGTATGAGGAGGCTGCTTCAAGGAGGGCCAAAAAGCCGACTGCTATAATCAGTAGCCACTTCTCAGGAAAGGAGAGTTTTTCATCTTCTTCTGCCTTGAAGAACTTAGCAGGAAGCTCTAAGTAGAAATTCAATAGATGTAATAATGAGAAAGGTCTTGTCCTTTCTGTCTTGTCCACCCCTTGATCGTGGACCTGTGTATTCTGGATATGGGAAAAATAATGCCAAATATTGTTTGGCTCAAAGTGCATATCGTCCTTTGAAGACAAAATCTCAACCTTACAAAATAGTTTCTTGGCTAATTCTTTGACAAAGTTATCAGTAGGCCATCCTGTTTTTATATCAGGTCAGCCCTTCTGGATGATATGGTGTGTGATAGGACTAGTGATTTCCACTGCTTATGTTCCCAGTCACACTTCTCTTGTGAGATGTGTTCCTTAACCAGGGTTGAATGGGCTACCATGACAGTGAGAAAGGAATTACAGGTGCTGTTGGTAGAAACACAAAGAGTAGGAAAGGCAAATCCATCTCCAGAACAGATGTCATTTCTAGGGCAGACTAATGGCTTTCCCTTCCACGATGGGAAGGGTGCACTATAACCAACCTACCAGTACATGGTGGGCTGGTCCCCTTGGGACATGGTGTTGTCCTGGGGACTCACAGTTTAGATTCTGCTCTTGGGGAATCTGAGCATTCATAAGTGACAATAGCCAGATTAGCTTGATGAGGGGATGCTCATGTCATCAGGTCCATGCTTCTATCCTTGCCTCTATGGCTATTTGTACACAGGGCCATTAAACACGGATAGGAAAGATGCTGACCGATGGCCACAGGACAAGTCATCTTGTTCATCCCTATTATAGAGGCCTTCTCTGCAGTGGCCATCCATTAGGAAGAATTCACATTAATTCCTTCACATTTTGTACTCATTCTGAAAGATCCAAGCTTGTGTCTCTTCCATTTTTATCAATCTCACAGGCTTATCCCTTACAGTTCCTGACCAGCTGACCACAGCATTATTCACTAGCTGTGAATAAGTGTAGAGATGGACCATGGACCATCTCTCCTTCCTGGCCAAGGGGACAGTGAGATGGACTGCCCTCTGGGAGGATTTCCTTCACCATTCCCCTCCAGTGGCATCCTGAGAGAGTATACTAGTACTAGCATAATGTGGAGACCCTTCTGTAAGCCAGTTCGAGTCGGTGTTTTTTCTTCAACATGTCATAAGGAATTCTCCATGAGACCCCAAGTGTGGGTTGAGGGGCCACAGGCAGCAGAAGTTGGCGATGTGATGTTCTGAACCTCCTGTTCCTGTGCCTTCTGAGCTTGCTTTTCTGACCCTCTAGCAACAATTTCCCCTTGGTGATGAGTTGCTGCTGCATATCCCCAATTTTATGGCTAGGTGAGTTGACAATTCTTGTTCAGCTTAGGTCATGTAATTATTTATTTATTTAAAAAAATATAACTATTGAAAATAGGAATGGATAGATTTTCAAATTAATTATTTTAGTTTTATAGTTACTACTTTTATAAGCCCTCTGACCCACAGCTAAATTTTCTAACTAGTATATACAAAAATGCTTGTCTATTCTTGTCAAGTTTATATTTAGTTTCAGTTCTATAGGTGCATAAACAAATATATTTCAATACACAGGATAATTTGTAACTTAATTACTGGTACATGGTAATGCATTGCAGCTGGTAGTAAGGAATCAAACTCCAAGGTCAAGTAGAAACTTGTATTTTATGCAAAAATTAAAGTTTTACACTTTCTTGTTCTTACACTAGAACTGACATCACTAACTTAAAGGCAAGCAAATATTTTTGTTCTCTATCTCTTAGCTGAACAAAAATACATAGCATGTTCATTATTTCAAATAATGCAATATAACCCTTCCTTGAACAAAACGGTCAGGGTGCTAATGAAACCATCTCTGGAGGAAGTGTTTAATAAGCATACTTTATTTAAATAAATTCTCCAGTAGGTCATGGAGAATTTACTGTCTTTACTTAGAAGATTGTGTAAATAGTTATCTGTCAAATTTATATGTGCCGCTCACCAACATTTCTTTATTGAAAACATCAGAATTTCCACATCACAGTTCTGGAAAGGATTTTAAGTCTCAAAATTCTTGTTCTCCTTTGGCTTGCTTCTCTCTTGCTTCCACCCAGGCTTTATTAATGTTTTGCTTCATATCATCATCTCCATCTTCATAACTTTTCTTTAGAACTTTCACCAGCCCCTCACTAGGACCTGTGTCAGTGTCATAGGAAGGCTTTTCTTTCTCTTTGCACTCTTTTTCAACCTGAGTTAGGTAGTCCCATCATGTGTTTTCTACTTTATTTTTACATAATATGAGACTTGTATTGGTTTTAACTGTCTGTTTTTGAACTGCCTTCAACAGAGATGGGTTTCAAAAGATTGTTCACAATCATGGAGTAACTCTTGCCATTTAGGTTCTTTACCAAAAGATGAAATGACCTTTCTGTGGAATGCACATACATCTTCTCATAGGAACTAGATGAACTCCAGTTAAGGTAATGTCGATTTTCACAAACATGTTTGACTGATTCCATCCATAATTGCTGATTTTCACTGTATATTCTGTTGCAATGGGAGCAACCACAGCAGCTGGCTTTTCATTGTCAAGAAGTTCTATTTTCTTTTCTGTGATTTCTGCTTCATCTTGCTCTTAATTTCTGTCTCAATCTTGGAGTTTTCAGCTGTAAGGGCATCACGTACTCTTTCCTGGTGGTCTTTTCCAGTAACACAATTACTTTTCTCCTAGATCTTTCTGTAGCTCTTCTACAGTTAGAAGCCACAGTCTTGTTGAGCACCAGCGACGGCCCGAACTGCAGCCATGCAGGAAAGGGGACAGAGCCACAGTCTGGGTACGCATGCGCTCCTGCGCTAGGTTGCGGCCCGCCCCCAACACTCGGTGTCTCCGGGCACCTTCGTGAGGCCATCCAGGTCCTGTAATCGTTTAGAACCCTTGGTAAACATTTAGCTTCTACCAGGGCATAGTAGTAAGCTATGAGCTGCTTCTCAAAAAGGACAGTGATTACTAGCAGAGGAGGGCATGGTTCTGTTCCCGAATTCTAGATACCTGTTGTGCCGTTTCCTGTCTAGGCTTGCCAAAGGAGCCAGGCAGCATTCCTGGTACTGATGCTTTGACACCATTGGATAGACTGCAGTGGCAATGTGGCTTCTATCACTGTCTTCCCAGTATAGAACTGTTTCTTGCTCCAGGCACCACTCAGATGCAGCAGCCTTCCAAGGTTTTTATTATAAATGCGTCAAGGCAGCACATCCAAATGTGGTGTGTGTTGCCTACAAAATATAAAGAGGCCCAAGACTGGCACACTGTTGATCCTAAACTTGGAAATAAGGACTCCATGACATTACCCAGTAGTACAGGGGCCAGATTTGACTTTGACATTATTCTTATTTTGAGAGTGTGAGTGTTCATCAGAGAGAGACAGAACATGGGAGAGGGAAAAAGCACCCCACAGTAGGGCATGGTCCCACCTTTAATCCCTTTTCCTCCATTCTGTCCTGTCGGGATTTGGGACATGCACCCACATACACCCCGCATGTTCCTCAAGCTCCTGGGACTGGGATTCAAGCACCACGGCTGGCTGCGTGGAATCCAGCTTCCTTGACCACCAGGCCATGGATCCAGCCTAACTTTGGCTGTTTTTTCTACTTATGTACATAAAGTAGTACATTTTGTTAGGTAGGAACATTTTGGGGCTCGTGTTCTGGTAAGAAAGGTATATATGTCTCCTGCCAGCTTGGAGTTGAGTGGACTTTTTTAGGTCTACATAGCATCCCTTGCTCCAGGGAAACTTCCATTCTCAATTAGGTGGTTCTGACAAATAGAAGGTTACCAGGTAGAGAGGGGATGGAACATTCTAGAAAATGAGAATAGCAGAAGCCAAGGCCTACAGGCATGGTGGGTTCTGGTAGCAGCAATGAGTTCAGTAGGAGTGGCCAGCCATGCTTGGGGTGAAGAATATGGAGGGCAGTGGGACTGGCTTGGACAGGGCTTGGGTAGGGCTATTAAGAGAAACATTGAGTGCCACGTGGAAGGTGTGGACAGACTCCTATGGGCTGAGGGGAACTAGTGGTGTTTTTTTTTGTTTTTATTTTTTTATTTTTGCAGAGTTGTGATAATCTAGTTGGTGTGAAAAGATCTTCTATGACAAGAGAAAGGGGAGCTGGAGATGGGCTATACCAAGGGTAGGACTATTATTTAAGACTGTTCAGTAATCCTGAGGTAAAATGAGGCTTGGGGGCTGGATGTTGGTGTTGATAAAATTCGACATTCTGTAAGGCTGACTCACACAGGAAGCTTGTGAGTTCACAACCGGAGGCCTCCCTGAGTACACCAGGCACACATGTGCCCATGATCATGGGTTGGCTTAGGTTGGGGGTAATTTGTGGCATCAAGAACCTATAAAATAAACAAATTTTTAGTAAAAATAATGTGGCCTGTATTAGGTAAAATGGAGAGTATGATAAAGGGGAGAAAATGAATTTAAGGGATGCATAGGAGGTAAAATTGGTAGACTTGGTGAGAGAGGGAGGAGAGAACGAGAATTTTTATTTGTGATAAAAAATAGTATACTTGGACCAGCAGTTGGCATACTGGCTATGTCTCTGGACTCCCATGTAGTCGACTGTGGTTTGGGTCCTGGACCCTGTGGCTTAAACTCATGCCGGGCGCATGTGTGTACGTGCCCAAGATCCCCAGAGGAGAATGGAGGAGAAGGGATTGTGGTGTGGCCGTCCCCCCTGGGGGGTGATTTCTCGCTTTCTGTCTCTCTGTCTCTCTCTGTCTTTTTGGCAAGCACATGTACCCTATAACAAAAATCTCTCAAAAAAATAATAATAATTATACTTGTGTAACACAGTTCTGATTTGAGTTTGAGTAGGGTAGATCTGGGCCTAATGTAGGGTGACCAGCTATTCCCATTTGCCTGACTAGAGACACGTAAGGCATGACTTCCAGTGCCAAAACTTGGAATATCCCGAGCAAACCAGGATGAGTTGGTCACATTAGCCTCTACAAACTGGAAGGCGATTAGTGATAGTAGCTTACTGGCATGAGCCCTGAGACATCTCCTGGGATAACCAGGACCCAGTAAGAGAGCCTTCAGTGGTACATAGTACACCGAATAATACTACATAGCAGCTGCCGTTCAAATCCACCTCTAGTGTGTCCAGTCTGGAGTTCCAGGGAGAGTGGAGATTGTAAGTATTCTACTCTGTGGCCCCCTGAGTGTACCCCAGAGGAGATGGACCACCCCACAGCTCTGGCTACTGGAGGGCTCTAGTGCACTGGTGACTTCAGTTGGGGGGAGGAGGGTGAAGAGGGGGAAGGAAGAACTTGGTAGCCTGTGCTGGCGCCCGGAACAGGAATCCTCAGCAGGGCAGAATAACACCTGTGCAGATGGGGCATACATCAGAGAGATCTGAGTTATTGCAGTGAAGGTGATGCGGGCAAGCTTTCCTCGAAGCAATTCCATTGAGAGGGAAAGGCCATTCGTTGGGGTTCTTTCTTTGTTGCATTGTGCCATCTAGTGCCGATTCTCATGTACTTCTTTTGTCCTAGTTAGAGGATTAAAAAGCAGACGAATGGTACGAATTTGAGCACTGTTTCCAAATTTGTCATTTGTTTGTTTTTTCATTCTTGTTTGTTTTGTTTGACAAATGCTGATTGAGTATGAGTACCTTCTACATGACATTTACTTTTCTAGGCCTTAGGGTTATAGCTGGGGAGAAAACTGACAAAAGCCCTGAACGCGTGAAAGCTTACTTAGATTGATGAGAAAGTACATTTTCACTTTTTGTCCATATGAATATTGTTGCTCCATTTTGTCCATATGAATATTTTCATCGTTTCATTAAAAAGTTTTTTTTTTTTCATTTAACAAAAATTGACAGAGGGTGGGGGAACAGGTGATGTGGTGATTAAGGTACTAGATTCCCATGTGGCTGACCACTGTTCAAGTCCTGAACCCAGCAGCTTGAAAATCATGCCAGGTACATATGTGTGTATGCCCAAAATCCCAGGAGAGGAATAGAGAAGAAATTGCAGCATGGGTATCCCCCTTGCGGGGATGATTTTCTTATTTTCCCTCTCTCTGTCTCCATATGGTGAGTGCAAGCACCCTATGGCAAAAACCTAAAAAAGAAAAAAATTGACTAAGGGCTCATGTGCTTGACAGAGAGAGGGAGAGAGACAGAAGAAAAACACTCCTTTATGGGGCCATGGTCCTGCTGCAATCCCTTCTTTCTGTGTTTCTCCACCCTATTAGGATTTTGATATACACGCACTCGGCATTCTTTTCAAGTCAAGGGGCTGGGACTTGAATGGTGGTCGGCTATGTGAGATCTGGCTCACCTAACCACAAGGCCATGGAGCTGGCCCTTTAACATTTCTTTTTTTTTAATGCTAATTTATTTATTCCATTAGAAAAAAAAGCAAAGAGACACAGAGGCAAAGAGATAGCACCACAAAAGGATCTTGACGTTATAATCCACTGCCACCCTCAGCTGTCCCAGATCATAGGTACATACATGCTCTGCATACTCAGGGAGGTCTTCAGATGCGATCCTAGAACCTTTCCCTGTGGGTCAACCTTGTGGTATTGTGCTTTACCCTGTGCCACCATCTGGCCCCCATGTTTTTTTTCTTTAGGGCTCTGCAGTGCCATTACTGTCATGTGTGAAGTGTACATTGGTGCAAGGGTTAATGCATATCTTGGTTATTTGTCAGTTGATTTATTTATTTGTCAATTTCTGTGACAATATCATGTTGTCTTAATTATTATTTTACTTGATAATTAGTCTGACTAATTGATAGTGCAAGAACTCCCACCATATTCTTCTTTTAAAATGTTGAGATGGGGCCAGCAGGTGACATGGTAGTTAAGGCAGTGGACTCCCAAGTGGCTAATGAGGTTCGGGTGCCAGACCTGGTGGCTTGCTTTCTCACCTTCTCTCTCTCTCTCTGGTGAGCACAGCAAACTAGAAAAAAAAAGTTTTTAAAAATATTTAGGATATTATTGACCTTTAAAATTTCCATAAAGTTAAAAATTCTTTTGTCAAATTCTTAAAAAAAAAAAAAAAAAAAAAAAAAACCTTACCTGGAATTGACCTGATTCAGTAAATCATTTTAGAATGAAATGACATTTTTATCCTATCGAGTCTTCAGTCTTCTTTGTGTCTTTCCATAGACATAGAGGTCTCACATACTTTTTCAAAGATTTATTTTATTTCTAGATACTTGATTTTTTAATATTTTCATAAAAGGCATCTTTTAAAAGATAATTTGCTAACAATTTATGGCTGGTGTTTGGAAATGTAATTAATTTGGGCTTTTTTTTTTTGCTATAGGGCACTTGTATTCAACAGAGAGAGACAGACAGACAGAGACATAGAGGGAAAGTGGGAAATCACCTCCCCAGGGTGGATGGCCATGCCACAATCCCTTCTCCATTCTCCTCTTGGGATTTTGGGCACAAGTACACATGCCCAGTGTGAGTTTCAAGTCACCAGGTCTGAAACTTGAACTGTAGTGGGCCATGTGAGAGTCGAACTCCTTAACCACTATGCCACCTACTGATCCCAGGGGATATTGATCTTTAATCTGGCAGTTGTTCTACATGCTCGTGTATATGTATGCCCCATTTCCCAAAGGGAGAGAAAGATGGAGGAGAAAGGATTGTGCTGTGGCCATGCCCATGAGGAGTACTTTTCTGTCTTGCTTTCCATCTCTCTCATGCTCTCTGTCTCTGTCTCTCTCCAGCAAATTAAAAATAAATTAATTAAAAATCAAAAACCTGTACAAAGAGATACACTTAAAGACATTGTTGTTAGGGGAGCAGGCAGTGGCACAATGATAACACAACTGGAATCCACATTGTCCTGGCTTTATATCCCAGAACCTTCCTGAGCACATCAGGCGAGCATGTGCCCATGATCCAGGCTGGCCCAGGCTGGGGATGGATTGTGGTATGAAGCCCCTGCTGGGGGTGCCTGTCTGTCTCTCTCCTTTGGAAAGGAAGGAAAGAAAGGAAGGGGGAAGATCAGCAGATGGCGTGGTAGTTAAGGTGCTGGGCTTCCACATGGCTGACCGTGGTTGAAGTCCTAGACCTGGCAGTGTGAGACTCACACTGGGTGTGTGTGCATGTGTGTGTGCCCAAAGTCCCAAGAAGGGATTGTGACATGGCTGTCTCCTCTCAGCGGGGGGGTGATTTCTCACTTTCTGTCTCTCTTTGTGTTTCTGGTGAGTGCACATGCCCTGTAGCAAAAATCTCTAAAAACAACAACAATGACAAAAATAAATAAATAAATAAATAAGAAGGAAAGAAGGAAAGGAGGGAAGTAGAAAGGGAGGGGAAGAAGCTTTAAAAAATATCACCATCCTCTATGGTGTAATCAATAACATATTGAACTGTAGAGCTGGAAGCTGCACGCTAACTGTGATTCAAATCCCTGGCCTCGTCAGCCTGAAAACACGCTGGGTGTGTGCATGTGTGCCCAGGATCTGGCCAGCTGGAAGACTGGAGGACTGAGAAAGAGGGTCATGGTGTGACCAAGCCCTCTGGAACCATACAGGCTGTTCCCCTTTCTCTCTTTCTCATGTGTGTGTACGTGCACATGGTCTATCATGGTTTTTTTTTTTTAACGTTTAAAAAACTACATTGATAAATTGTTTGAATTGTTCAAATAACGTATAGGAGGGAAAGAAAAGAGAAATAGAAGAAACAAAAACAGGGAACAAACAGAAAGCAAAAAATATGTCAGATCTAAGTTCTGACATAGCTGTATCAATGATTAGTGGGCCCTGGCTTCCCCTTCCTCTGGCCCCTCGAGGTTTTCAAAGCACCCCTCCTCTTGGAGAACTTTTCTTGAATAGGCAACTGATCCCAGGGGGAGAGTCATCATGCATACCAAACTCATTTCCTGAGACTCTGTCTTTTTGGACTCTCCTGGCTGAGGAATTTCTTAATAGAGCTCTGATGTCATCAGACAAATTTTTAACAAAATACTTTTTCCAGCTTTATAATTGTCCTTGGCTTCGAGTCATATTCTCTATTATAGTTTTTCCAAGAATTTAGTGACTTATATTACCACTGCATTCTCTGTTCTTGCAGATACTTTACTTTTCTCCTTTCGTTTGGGGGAAAAAAAATGTTTTTCAAGGGCACGTGTGCTCACCAGAGTCAGGGAAGGAGGGAAAGGGATAAAGCACTCTTTAGTGGACTGTGGTCACACCACAATCCCCTCTCCATTTCTTCATCCTGTTGGGACTTTGGGTATGCACACACACGTGCCTGGCATGGTTTCAAGTCTTCAGGGCTGGGATTCAAATCACACCATGGACCACATGGTATCCAGCCCCCTCAACCAGTAGGCTATGGAGCTAGCCCTCCCTGTCATTTCAATGAGGTATGAAGAAGAACTGTACATAAGGATGGAAAGGCAACACAGGCTCATTCCTGGAGCTTCCATTCTCTTGGGTCCTGGGGTGAAACTTCTACATTATCTTGTTAGCTCTGCAATGTCCTCAGCTGGTGTAAGAGTTGAAGCTTATTGCCTTGCCTAGAGACTGCAAATCATTGCCTGTGCTCTGCCTCTTTTTATGTGGCCCATGAGTTAATAATTTTGTAAAATTTCTTAAAATAAGTTCTAAGTTTTCAAAAAGATTTACAAAAAAGTTATAAAAACAATACAGAGTTCTCATATACTCCATACCCAGCTTCCCTAGTCATTACCACTTACATTAGTATGGTACATTTGTCACCACAAATGACCCAATATTGACACATTATTTATTATTTATTTACTTATATATTTGCCAAAGAGGAACAAAGACAGAGAGAAAGTGAGAAATCATTCCCAAAGGAGGATGGCCACACTGAAATCCCTTCTTCTCTGTTCTCCTCTTGGGGTTTTGGGCATGCGCATGTATGTGCCTGGAGTCTCTTCTAAGGGCTGTGAGGAAGAGTCTGTCCCGTAACTCTCTAGCTTCTGGCAGTGGCCAGCCATCCTTGGCTTGTGCATACATCACTCCAGTCTCTCCCTCCATCCTCATGGTCATCTTCTCTGTGTGTCCTTGTCAAAATTTCGCTCTTTTTATAAGACACCATAATTTTGGATGAAGTCCCCCTTAACAGTCTCATCTTAACTAAGTGTATCTGCAATGTCTATTTTTAAATAAGGTCACATTCACAGCGTTGGGGGTTAGAATGTGAACACATCTGTTTTGTGGCCCAAACAGTGACCTGTAACAGTGACGATCTCATCACATCATCTGAAAGGTCCGAGTTATCAACATGGCTTATCAGTGTTGACATTAACCTTCATGACTTGGCCAAGGTAGTTTTCATCAGGTTTCTGCACGCTACAGTTCTCCCAGCTTCTGTACTTTTCATTTTGGAAGGAAATGTACAATCCGTACTTTGCTAGTGCAGTTATTCTGCCTGAAAGGCAGAGTATCTACGTAAGTTATGTAGGATTCTTCTGCAGCATTCATTTATTCATGTGTGCATGTATTCTTGGATATCTACTTTATACTTGGAGTTAGAATCCACGGAAACCAGCAGTTAGCGTAATGGCTATGTCTCTGGACTCCCACGTAGTCGACCAGGGTTCGCATCCCGGACCCGGTGGCTTAAAACTCACGCCGGGCGCATGTGCGTGCGTGCCAAAGATCCCGAGAGGAGAATGGAGGAGAAGGGATTGCGACGTGACCATCCCCCCGGGGGGTGATTTCTTGCTTTCTGTCTCTGTGTCTCTCTCTGTCTGTCTGGCGAGCGCAAGTGCCCTATAGCAAAAACCTCTCAAAAAAAAAAATAAATAAATAAATAAATAAAATAAAGAATCCAGTACTACTTTACTTATTTTGTTGTTTACATTGTTCCATTCAAAGCTCTTTCGGTTGATTTCTGTGTCCATCATTAGATTATTTTTGAGTACTTCACACTTTATTTTTTTAGGTTTTCTCTAGCATGAGCTCGCAGAAGAAAGACAGAGAGGGATAGTGAGAAATCACCCTCCCCCCAAGGGGGGATGGCCATGCCATAATCCCTTCTCCTCCACCATCCTCCATTCTCCTCTCAGATTTCTTTCTCTTTTTTGGGGGCACACATGCACACACATTTAGTGTGATACTCAAATAACTGGGCCTGGGACTCAAACTACAGGGTCAGCCAAGTGGGATCCAGCACCTTAACCACCACGCCACCTGCTGGCCCATGTAGTCCCTCTCTTTTAACCTACTATGATTTTAGAATTTTTAGGGTTTTGGGACCAGCAGTTAGCGTAATGGCTATGTTGCTGGACTCCCACGTAGTTGACCGCGGTTCGTGTCCCGGACCCGGTGGCTTAAAACTCACACCAGGCGCGTTTGCGTGCGTGCCCAAGATCCCGAGAGGAGAATGGAGGAGAAGGGATTGCGGCATGACCATCCCCTCTGGGGGGTGATTTCTCGCTTTCTATCTCTCTGTCTCTGTCTGTCTGGTGAGCGCACGCGCCCTATAGCAAAAACCTCTAAAAAAAAAAAGAATTTCTAGAGTTTTTGAAAATTTTTGTTTTGTTTTGTTTTTGTTATTTTGCTAGAGGATATGTGTACTCACCAAGGAGAGAGATAAAGTGGAAAGCAATCCCCATGTAGGACGGTCATGCCACAGTCCCTTTTTCTCCCTCCTTTTAGGATTTTGGGCATACACGCACAGATGTCCAATGTGTTTTTGAAGCTGCTGGGTTCAGAATTTGAAGTATACAGAGGGTCATGTGGTATCTAGCCACCTTAATCACCATGCTACAAGCCAGCCCAGAATTTCCAGTTCTTGTAACAGTGCTATAATGACTCATTAAATATATGAAGACATAGCTGATATGACTGCATATTCGGAGGAATGTGATTCCTACCTTTCCTGAAATACTGTAGCATTAAGCCAGGCCTTCCTTGTGATTTTTAGCACTTTTAAATTTGCAAAAGATTATTAATGAATAGTCTTATCTCCCTTGCTAGACTATAGACAACATGAGGACAAATTATGTTTTCAATATTTTTCTATCCTTGACTGCATGTGCAAGAGTATATTTACCTTGGAGTTGAGTAAATGTTAATTTTTTAAAAAAAATTGACATTCTTGGGACCAGCAGTTGGCATAATGGCTATGTTGCTGGACTCCCATGTAGTTGACCATGGTTCGAGTCCCAGACCCGGTGGCTTAAACTCACGCCGGGCCCATGTGCGTGCATGCCCAAGATCCTGAGGGGAGAATGGAGGAGAAGGGATTGCGGCATGACCATTTCCCTGGGGGGGTGATTTCTCGCTTTCTGTCTCTCTCCGTCTTTCTGGCAAGCACATGGGCCCTATAGCAAAAACGTCTCCAAAAAAAGAAATTGACATTCTCATAGCTTTTTAAAGATATGAACTGAAAAATCTCTTTAATCTTAAAAGTAAGATGCATATTTGGTAGAATGTCTCCAGTTCACCTAAGTTCAATCAGATATAGACAGATTGAATACTAATTGAGGAGATTAATCACAAGCAATATAAATCCCAACACTGAAAAACCACTGTGTTTATCTGAGGAGTGATTGATGAATATCAATTTTTCCTCTTATTTATATTTCTTTGACATTGTTTGTGTGTCTATGTGTGTACATACAGTATACTTTTTTTTTCTGAACTAGATTCTGGGCGTGTATGTATTTTTAAAGAGGTTTTTGCTTCAGGGTGCATGTGCTCACTAGGAAAAGAGAGAGAGACAGTGAGAGGGAAAATGAGAAATCACCCCCCAGAGAGGATGGCCATGCCCCAATCCCTTCTCGTCCATTCTCCTCCTGGGGTCTTAGGCACACACGCACATGCGCCTGGTGTAAGTGTCAAGTTACCGGGTCTGGGACTCCACCTGCGATTAGCCATGTAGGAGTCCAGCGACATAACTGCTATGCCATCTGGTGGACCCTGAGTGTGTTTTTTTTTTTTTAATTTTTTTTTTTATTTTTTTTATTATCTATTTCTTTACCACATTGAGTTACATACAACTCCACAGTGAACTACATTGCTCCTTCAAAAGGGAACGCCATGCATGTCAGTGAGTACAGAGACATTAATCTCCCCGCTTCAACATTCAATATCTTTCCTATGTTTCCCCCAATCATTATCACCATTATTCCAATCATTTTTTATGATAAACATGATTTTTTTTTCCAAATATCAGATCATAAAGTTCCCAACAATAGGAAACGTAGACTGCACTCAGGGCTGGACCAAGGGTGGGTCTCGTGCAGCCCCGCAAATGTAGGTGAATCTCCATGGAACACAGTTTCAGGAACGCGGCTCAGGAAAGCAGAGACGGCCATCAGCGGTTGCGGCACTTATTTTATGGTTCCCAAACTATTTCCACGTTACTTAGTGTACAAATAACATCACATTATGTAGGTAGTAATATGACATTAAATTATCATCCATTTATTCTTTATCCAGCATAGATAAAATCAGGTGGTTCAAAATTGCAAGGAAGATTGTACATTTTAGAAGATAATACATTTGCACACTTCTAAAAATCTGAAAAATTACCAAAGTTTTATATGTGAGGAATTATTGCAATCCACTTGTTAATCAGTAAACTTTAGGTATAATCATTTTCAATACTTACTGACTGCCATTCTATCTTAACATGCTTAATTTGTGGAGGGGTTTTAAAATTTGATTCCCAATTATATTCTGGTGATAACAGCTTAGCAGGTTTATGGACAAAAAAATATTTGTTTAGGTGACTTTCAAAATTGCTATTAATATCTTTTGAAGTATCATGTATAAATCCTTTTTCATATTCTATTAAGAGGGCTGACATCTCTTGAGGTGTGCCACCAAAAATTGTACTATGATAGTAGAAATCGCCCTGTCCGTAGGGAATGGCAGCTGCTGCTAGAGATCTTTTTTCATAAGGGAGATCTTCAGTATTTTTAAAATACCACCATCCATGGAGTTGAGCTACAGACCTGCCCAACGTCTCTACTCCAAAGTCATCCTTGAAGATTTGGTTTATATCCATCTTGAAGAGAAATTCGACTTCATACTGGATAAAATCTATGATGTTCCTTTCTAGATGCTTCATGTACCAGAGACTGTAGTCTTCCAATGCAGTATTTGCTGGTATAAAAAATAGTTTCATTGTTCGAAGAAGACCTAACTCAAGGTGAGGAACCTTGCTTAAATTATCTGTCAAGATGTAAAAGATAACATTGTAGCCAGTCATAAAGTGCTTATTTGCAGATTGTATGAATTCTTTCAGGTACTGATGGATAATCCTGTGAAACATGAAAAAAAATTATTTTGCTAAAATCCTTAGGAGAACACTTGCCATTTAAAATGCTGTCTTACATATGTTAATAATGTTGAAGAATGTGAGTAGAGAAACTAGACTATAGCTTTTTGGTTAGTGAAAAATAATGTGGTAAGTTTGGAGACTTGAGAAGGGCCATAAAGTTTGTTGTAAAGAAAAAGAAACAGGGTTGGACCCATAGCCTAGTGGTTAAGGGAAGCTGTATCCTACATGGCTGACTGCAGTTTGAATCCTGGGTCCTGTGGTTTGAGAACATGCATGTGCATGTGCATGTGCATGTGCCCTGAGTTCTGACAGGATGATGAAATGGAGAAGAGGTTGAAACATGACCATGGCCCATCGTGAGGTGCTTTCCTCTCTCCACCACCCCCTCTGGTGAGCACACATGCCCTATGACAATTTAAAAAAGAAGAAAGTGAGTAAGTAAGAAAGAGAAAAGATGGAAGAAAGGAAATGATAGCGAAATAGGTATTAATTAAAAGGTTCTCGGGGCCAGCAGGTGGCATGGAGGTCAAGGCAGCTGGCACCCACATGACTGACTGAGTGGTTTGAGTCCTGGACCTGGTGGCTTGAAAAATATGCTGGACATGTTTGTGTGCATGCCCCAAATCCCAGAGGAGAAGGGATTGCAGCATGGCCACCCCCTGGGAGACGATTTTCACTTTCTCTGTGTGTGTATTTCTCTCTCTCTCTCTCTCTCTCTCTCTCTCTCTCTCTCTAGTGAGTGCATGTGTTCTATACAAAAACTAAAAAGAAAAAAAAAAAAAAGAAAAAAAAAAAAAAGAAAATTCAAGTAGTGTTAAGGATTCAACGAAGACTGGAGGACAAAGCTGCTATGAATAGTTATACAGGACAGCCGGAAATCATTATTATGTTTAATTAGTAGTAGTTCTTTGGATGTAGACTGTGCATTGATGCTTATCTATATTTTTCTAAGATAAAACAGATGAATATTAATAGCATTTACCCTTCTGGGGCAATTACAGCCAAGCCTATGGTAATGTTCAGCCTCTTGTAGTATTTTTCCAGAACCTCTCTATTGTAAGTTCCTTCCCATATGATTGGAGCGTGCCAGTTAGTTGTTGTTATAACATCAGAACGGTTCCTAAATGAATCAAACAGACATTGTCACTTTATTAAGGCAGCAGAAATTGTCCAAGTGATAACAGCTAATGACTATAGAGTACTTATTACATGATAGGAATGCATTTAAGTGCTCACATAACTTACAAATCCTTGCACTGTCCATGAAGGTAAATACTGTTATGATCCTTATTTTTCATAAGAGAAAACTTGGGTACTGATGGGTTACTAAATAACTTTGTATCACACAGCTGATTAACGGCAGAGTCAGGATTTAAGATCCAGCCACTCTGGCTCAGAGCCTGGACTTTAGTCATCACCCCATCCTGCCTTTGGAGCCTAGGCGTTACTTTCTTCGAGCTCTCACTGCAGCTTTAACATAGTTAGCCCAGTGTCTAAACATTTCTGTGTGATTATTGCCTATAGCTGACAGTACTGCTGTCTCCGTATGTGTTCTTAATTTTTTTCCTCTTCTTTATTCTTTTTCTCTCTCCTCCTGGAAGAGAAGGGATTGCAGTGTAGCCATCTCCCTAGGGGGTGGTTTCTCACTTTACATTTAAGTCTTAAACAAATTACATAGATTTTATTTTAGTAATGAAGTAAATAAAATTTATTAATTAAATTTATTAAAAGTAAATAAATCCACTAGAAACTTATTTTTATTTATGATATAAGATGGTGCCCACCTTTTTTTTCCTGCTTGAACTGCCAGGAGTGCCAGCATAAATTATTGAACAATCTATCCTGTTCTCACTGATCTTTAAAATACTGCCTTTATCTCAGTCATATATATTATGATCCAATTCTGGACTCATTATTGATCTAATCTATTCCTTGTTTATGTGACTACTGCATTGTTATATTGGGTCATCAGGAAAGTCATGACACGTTTTTGCATAGAAAAACATAGAAGAATATGTCATGACTTTTCCAATGACCTAATGGTAGGTTCTGATATTTGTTAAGGCAAAATCCTCTTAACTTTATTTTTTTTTAATAATTATTTATTTAATTTTATTTATCATCAACATTTTTTAAAAAAATTTGATTCAGGCACTCAACAGAGAGAGAGAGGGAAAATGAGAAAGCAAGTCACCAGGTCTAGGGCTCAAACTGTGGTCGGCCATGTGGGAGTCTAGCATCCCAACCACCATGCCATCTGCTGGCTCTTTAACTTTCTTGTTTTGTCCACCTGCCTTGGCTGTTCTGAGACATTTATTCTTTCATTTTATTTGAATCTTACCTTTTTTTTTTTTTTTTTTTTGCTTATTAACAAAAGCCAGCAATATTTTGCCTGCTACAGCAAAAAAATCTCTCTCTCTCAAAAAAAAAGGAATATTTATAGCAGTATTAATTATAATAGCAACACTAGCAGTTTTTTTTTTTTTTTTTTGGAGAGGTTTTTGCTATAGGGCTCGTGTACTCGCCAGACAGACAGAGAGAGACATAGAGACAGAAAGCGAGAAATCACCCCCCAGGGGGAATGGTCACGCCGCAGTCCCTTCTCCTCTATTCTCCTCTCAGGATCTTGGGCACGCACGCAGATGCGCCTGGCGTGAGTTTTAAGCCACCGGGTCCGGGACGCAAACTGTGGTCGACTACGTGGGAGTCCAGCAACATAGCCATTACGCCAACTGCTGGTTCCCATCACTAGCAGTTATTAAGGGGCCCATTAATAGGACTGAGAATATGGACTAGCAGGTGGCATGGTGGTTAACACACTGGATCCCACATGGCCAACTTTGCGATATGAGTCCTGGATCTGTTGTCTTAAAAACATGCTGGACATGTGTGCAAACACATCCCGAAATCCTGAAAGGAGAATGGAAGAGAAGGGATTGTGGCATGACCATCTCCTCTGTGAGATGATTTCTTACTTCCTTACTTGATTTCTCTCTGTGTGTCTCTTTGACTCTTTCTGGTGAGTATATTCACCCTAGGGCAAAAATTTAAAAAAAAAAAAAAAAAAGAAAAGATAAAAAGAAAAAAGATGGAATAAGTAAGCTGTGGTGTGTTTCCACAGTCAATTTTTTTTTTTTTTTTTTTTGAGAGGCATTTGCCTTAGGGCATGTGCACTCACAGTGGTAAGAGAGAGAGAGGGAGAGAGAGAGAAGGAAAGTAAGAAATCACCCCTCAGGGGGATGGCTACACCCCAATCCCTTTTCCTCCATTCTCCTTCCAGGATCTTGGGCACGCACGCACACGTGCCTGGTGTGATTTTTGAAGTCACTGAGTCTGGGACTCAAAACTCAGTTAGCCATGTGGGAGTCCAGTGAGGTAACCGCTATGCCATCTGCTGGTCCCCACAGTCAATTCTTATGCAGCCATTAAAATGAATTACGATGGTATACAATTCTAGATAAATCTTAGCAATCCAATTAAGGGAGAAAAATAAGTTCCTGAAGATTACATGCAGCATAAAATCCTCTTGATAAAAGTATAAACAAGTAAAATTTAAAAATAAGCTTTTCACTCAGAATCCATATGGAAGCTATAAATTTGTGTTAAAAAAAAAAAAAAAAGGCAAGGAAATGATGAACCAGGATTCAGGATACTGGCTGTTTCAGGAGGTAAAGTTAGGACAGAGTGAGAGAACTGGAAAGGATGCAAGGCTAGATGTTGAGGCTATTGAAAGTTTTAATTTTTGTTTCATTCAAAATAAATAAGCAAAGAAGTTAGATGATGGCGTGGTGGTAAAACACTACTGCTCTGTGAACAAACCCACAAGGTAAAGCTGCTGGTATGTGTCTGGAGACCTCCCTGAGTATGATAAGATGTGCATGTGCCCATGATCCAGCTTTCTGAAGCTGGGAGTAAGTCACAGTGTAAAGACCCTGTCAGAGGTACTGTCTCTCTGACTCTTGGTCTCTCTCTGTCTCTTCCATTCATGGAATAAATAAAAATTTTTAAAGATTAATTTGTTTAATTCCATTTACTATTATTATTATTATTGGTATGTTTTAATTTGACCAGAGAGAGACAGAGAGAAAGAAAGGGAAAGCAAGAAAGCAAGCCGTCAGGTCTGGGACTTGAACTGCAGGCAGCCATGTGAGAGTCCAGCAACTTAACCACCATGCTACCTGTTGGCCCCTATAAATAAATTTTTAAAAAAAAGCAGCAAGAGGGACCAACGGTTGGCATAATGGCTATGTTGCTGGACTCCCATGTAGTCAACCATGGTTCGAATCCTGGACCCGGTGGCTTAAACTCATGCCAGGCGCATGTGCATGCATGCCCTCGATCCTGAGAGGAGAATGTAGGAGAAAGGATTACAGCGTGGCCATCTCCCCAGAGGGTGATTTCTCCTTTCTGTCTCTCTGTCTCTGTCTTTCTGGCAAGCACACGTGCCCTATAGCAAAAACCTCCCCCTGGGGAACCAGCAGTTAGCGTAATGGCTATGTCGCTGGACTTCCATGTAGTCGACCGCGGTTCGCGTCCCAGACCCGGTGGCTTAAAACTCACGCCGGGCGTGCCCAAGATCCCGAGAGGAGAATGGAGGAGAAGGGATTGCGGTGTGACCATCCCCCCTGGGGGGTGACTTCTCGCTTTCTGTCTCTAATGTTTCTCTCTGTCTGTCTGGCGAGTGCACGCGCCCTATAGCAAAAATCTCTCCAAAAAAAAAAAAAACCTTCCCCCTCCCCCACAAAAAAAGCCAGCAAGAAAGCAAGCAAACAAATAATGCGTGAGTTTGCATGAACCAATGATGGCATGCATCACAAGCCAGAATTATTATTTAATTAATTCTGTGGTCCATTAAAAAGTAGATGTATAAAAACTCATAGAAGAGAAAATCTAAATGAATAGCAAACAAGTAAAAAGATGCTCACGGGCGGGGGGGCAACAGGTGGTATACTGGTTAAGGTTCTAGACTCTGATTCAGTCCCAGACCCGGCAGTTTGAAACTCATGCTGGACGCGCGCACGTGCGCGCGTGTGTGTGTGTGTGTGCCCAAAATTCCAAAAGGAAAATGGAGGAGAAGGGATTGCAGTGTGGCCATCTAGCCTGGGGGGGTGATAGCTCACTTTCTGTCTTTCCGTCTCTCTCACATGTACATGCATCCTATAGCAAAAAATTTCTCTAAGAGGACCAGCAGATAGCGTAATGGTTACATCACTGTCCCACATGGTCTACCATGGTTTGAGTCCTGGGCCCAGCAGCTTGAAACACACCAGGTGTGTGTGTGCCCAAAATCCCAAGAGGAGAATGGAAGAGAAGGAATTGCAGTGTGGCCATCTCCTTGGGTGGTGGTGGGGGGGGTGGTTCCTCACTTTCTGTCTCTCTGTCTCTCCAGCAAGTGCATGCGCCCTATAGCAAAAATCTTTCTTAAAAACAATGCTCACGGGAACCAGTAGTTAGCGTAGTAGCTATGTCGCTGGACTCCCACGTAGTCGACCACGGTTCGTGTCCCAGACCCGGTGACTTAAAACTCACGCTGGGCGCGTGTGCGTACGTGCCCAAGATCCCGAGAGGAGAATGGAGGAGAAGGGATTACGGCGTGACCATCCCCTCTGGGGGGGTGATTTCTCGCTTTCTGTCTCTATGTCTCTCTCTGTCTGTCTGGCGAGCACACGCGCCCTATAGCAAAAACCTCTCTAAAAAAAACAATGCTCACAGGCCAGCAAGTAGCCTGGTGGTCACACATAAGCTGAATCCCAAGTTGCTGGCTGTGCGATTTGAATTCCAGACCCATTAGTTTGAAAGTCACACCAGTCACGTGTGCATGTGTGCCCCAAATTCCAAAAGCAGGAGAGATGGCAGAGAAGGAGCTGTGGTGTGACCATGCTCATGGGGGCTTTCTTTCTTTCACTCTCTGTCTTTCTGTCTCTGTCAGATAAATGCACATGCCTTCTGGCAAATTAAGGAAAAGAAAATGATGTTCAAGCTCAACAATTAGAGAAATGAAAATTGAATTGAATTTTTATTTTTATTTATTTATTTATTTTTAGTTTTTTGTTATAGGGTGAAGTACGCTTGGCAGAGAGAGAAAGAAAGAAACAGAGAGGGAAAGTGAGAAATCAGTCCCTGGGAGGATGGCCACATCACAATCCCATGTCCTTAATCCTCAATGCATCCAATGTTATTTTTAAGCCTCTGGAGCTGAGACTCGGACTGCTTAGTTGTCCACGTGAGAGGCCAGTGTCTCAACCCTCACACCACCTGCTGGCCCCGACTTGAAATATTTTACCAACAGTTGGGCCAATAATAAAATATTTGATATCACTATGTTAATATCAAGTAAATAAATAAATAAATAAATAAATATTTCTAACATTTGTTGACTGTAGATTAGAAAATAAATGGAACCTGAACCAAACTTTATATGTTTTAAATTGGTGACTGCGCCCTCGGAATTTATTCTACAGATAAATTCACACAAGATTGTACAAAGATATAGTGTAAGGATATTAATTGAAATATTACTTAGAATAGCACCCAACTTGTAAGCAATACAAAACCGGTACCAGTATATGGTATAATGGTTATGTTGAAGATTCCCATGTAGTTTACCATGGTTTAAGTCCAGAACTTGGCAGCTTAAAATTCACAATGGGCGCTTGTGCGTGCATGCCCAAAATCCCAAAAGGAGAGTGGAGGAGGAGGGATTGTGGCATAGCCATCCTCCTAGGGGGTGACTTCTTGCTTTCTGCCTCTGTTTCTCTCTGTCTCTCTGGCAAGTGTACATGCCCTAATAGCAAAAATCTCTAAAACAATATTTGGCTAGATAAATCAATATACAATCACACAATATACAATATACAATGGAATATTACATAATTATTAAAAAGGATAAGGTTCTCCCCTGAATTTGTTAAGCTTAAAGTCAAGAGGAGTGTTTCATGGCATTTCAGGCTGCTCTAAAGACATTTTTACTTCCCCTAATGATACCAGGAGTGTTAAACCAGACAGACTGTGACAGCTTTCTCATTACAACACTTAATTCCATGAATCTTGATGAACAGACACTAAATTTATATATAAAAAGCCTTCAAAATAAAGCAAAGTCCTGAAAAACTCCCAGAATAGCTACAATTTAATGAGGAAAAAAAAAAAAAAACCTCTTCTAACTGATTTCTCTTATTCTTATTCTGTGCACAGAAGTTTCTGTTCTTACTCGGAGTTAAACCAGGCTGAGAGCTGAGGTTCTTCTACTTGATCATTCCTAGGTACAAAGACAAAGACAAAATCAGGTTAAGAGTAATCTATTCACTCGACAAGTTATTTGGTGAACCCCTATGATATGCCAGGCACAGTTTTGTGCTGCTTCTACAGCTATGAAAGTTTAGGTCTCATGCTCCCTTCAGGAAGTTCATAAACTAGCAGGAAAGACAATATTGGATAGGCAATTGCGGTATAGTGTTGTTAAGTACCAAGAGAACACAGCAGAGCTCTGTGGGAGCATATAAACGGAACACCCAACATAATTTGGGGCAAAGGGAAACCACTAGGGGAGGAAATATGTGAACTGGGTCTGGAAAGGTAAGGGCTAGTCCTGGAAAGAATAACAATGTCATGGCCCAGGCAGGAGAGCAAGGAGGAGTATGGTTTTGGGCAGTGAGGGTGGAGGTGGGATATATATATATGTGTGTGTGTGTGTGTGTGTGTGTGTATGTATATGTACATGTATATACATATACATATATTTTAAGAGAGATTTTTGTGATGGGGTGTGTGTACTCACCAGAGACAGAAAGCGAGAAATCACCCCCCAGAAGGGATGGCCGTGCCACAATCCTTCTCTTCCTTTCTCCTCTCAGGAGTTTGGGCACGCATGCACATGTGACTGGTGTGAGTTTTAAGCCACCGGGTCCGGGACTTGAACCGTGGTCAACAATGTGGGAGTCCAGCGATGTAACCATTACACCATCTGCTGTTCTCAGGGGATATGTTACAAAAATGAGCAGATCAAGTAGAAAAATGTATACCAGACAGAAACACAGATTTAATTTATTTGGCAGTTACTGGTAGCTCACTATGTGATAGGTTCTGTGTTACGTGTTGAGATGGGGTTGGTGTAGGGGGTCTAGATGTTTGTCTTTAATTTTCATCGAAAGATAGAATCCACCTAAGGCTTTGTCATACTTTTCCTTTCTTTCTTTCTTAATTTGCTAGAGGGCATGTGTGCTCCCTGGAGAAAAAGTAGAGAGAGAAAGGGAGCAAGTGGGACAGCACCCCCCACGAGGGTGGCTACCCCACAATCTCTTCTTCATTTTTCCCATTGGGATTGTGGTCATGCACACACACATGCCAGAGTGTTTCTCAAGCCATCAGGTGCAGGACCCAAGTTGGTCAGTCTGACATGTGTGATCTAGACACCTTCACCACCATACCTACTGACCCTGTGTACTTTTAAGTTAATCATTCAATGTCTCAATGTCATTTCCCAATTTTGATCATTACTGTGATTACTGAGGAAAAATGGTTTTTCTGAGGAAAAGAGGTCTATATGACCTCTCTTGGCAACTTTCTGTGAATGTATAATTATTTTGAAACAAAATGTAAAAATCCCCCAAAACCCAAACTTAAAGAGTGTATCCCTTATGACATTTTCAGATGTGTCTTCAGTCAAATATATTTCATTGTTCTACATAAGGCCCCACTCCTCCACATACACCTCATCTGACAGTCACACCCATCTCTTGTGTTTGTAGAAACCGTTAGTCAATCAGTTTCAGTCATAGAGTGCAGACAGAACATTGATGGGATAGGGAAGTGTGGTGTTATCGGTTGAAGATATTTTGATCAATGGGACTGGGGAGGAATGTTCACATATTGAAATGCTCACATTGTAAGCTAAACAATGCGATTGAATGTATATACAAATATATATATATATATATATATATATATATATATATATATATATATTTCATTGTGAGATTCCTGAGGACTGTTAACTCTTTCAAAATCCAAATTGTCCATGCCTAAGCTCATTAAAAATGTTTGGTGATGGTCCAGCAGGTTGCACAGTGGTTAAGGTGCTGAACTTCCACATAGCCAACCATGGTTCAAATCCTAGAACCGGCACCTTGAAAATCACACTGGGCACATGTGTTATGTGTCAAAAATGCCAGGAAGAGAATGGGTTGTGATGTAGCCATCCCCCCACAATGTGTGGGGAGTGATTTCTCATTTTTCTTCTCTCTGTCTCTTTGGGAAGTTCTTTTTAGGGTTAGTTACACTAATTTGGAGGACCTATACAATCATAGAAACATAGTTGACCAAAGGGGGCTATCACAATGTAAAGAAAAATGTTATTCTGGGACCAGCAAATGGCATAATGGTTACGTCGCTAGACTCCCACATAGTCAACTGCAGTTCGAGTCCTGGATCCAGTGGCTTAAAATTCACACTGGCACATGTGAGTACATGCCCCAAATCCCAGGAGAATGGAGGAGAAGGGATTATGGCATGGCCATCCCCCTGGGGGGTAATTTCTTGCTTTTTGTCTCTCTGTCTCTGCCTCTCTGGCGAGCACATGTGCCCAATAACAAAAATCTTTCTCTAAAAAAGAAACAAAAAAAGAGTTACCCTGGACAGATATCCCATCCAGTGTAAGCAGGTGAGTGTGCTCAGTGAGCAGAATTTGGAGCTGTACGCAGAGCTCAGCACACACATGCACAGTTATCTCTGAACTGGCACCCAAGACACTCACAGTGGCTGTCTCTGGGGAGTTCAGTTCTGTTCTTTATGCCTGCCCTCACCATTGGAATCTATTTGACAGCAACCAGTTTGCCCTCAATAGTTTGCAGAATATTGATAGATCAGATTCTTACCAGCAGCCATACATCTTCTGTAGGTGAAGCGTTAGTCTTTAGATAAATGAAGAAAAGTAATTTAGTGTTAAGTTGAACAAATGTCTATTACTATTGGAATAATTTTTTAAATCTATAAGTCAAATTAATTCATATTTTTTCAGCCATGTAATTACTCAGCACTTACTGTATGCCAGGTATAATGCTACCCTGTTGGAATACATGACAATCTAGGCCTGCCATTAATCTGTGGTCTATCATTTCTTTTTTTGATAAGAAAACCCTTCTTTATCTTCAAAAAGATGATACTAATATATTACAACTGGCCATGAATTCTTTGCATTAAAATACAATGCCCCTGATGGGCAAATAACACAAAACACATGATACCAAAACAACAGGGATAATTTAATTTATTATTATTATATTTTACTGCCAGAGGGCATATGCACTGGCCAGAGACAAAAAGAGAAAGAGTGAGAGAGAAGGAAAAGCACTCTTCAATGGGTTGTGGTCATGTCGCAATCCCTTCTTTTCCGTTTTTCCATTCCATTGGAATTTTGGGCACTCATGAATACATGCCCATTTTTTCAAGCCACCAGGGGCAGGACTCCACTTTCGATGTGGAATCCAGCTCTCCATAGGGGTTAATTTTTAAAGACATTAGCTCTCATAATATAATTACTTTTCTTTTTCTTTTTTTTTTTTTTTTCCTAGAAAGGTTTTTGGTATAGGGCGTGTCCGCTTGCCAGAAAGACACAGACAGAAAGTGAGAAATCACCCCCCCCCCCCCCCCCCGGGAGGGATGGTTATGCCACAATCCCTTATCCTCTTCATTCTCCTCTTGGGATCTTGGGCATGCACGCACACACATCCGGCGTGAGTTTAAGCCACCAGGTCCAGGACTCGAACCACAGTTGACTGCGTGGAAGTCCAGCGACATAGCCATTAGGTCAACTGCTGGTCCCTATAGTTACTTTTCAAATAGCATTTAGCAACATTGCATTGCTTATAAAGAAGACCATACGAGAAGGGTATGGAGGAGATACTTTGAATTTTTCTATGTGAGAGAATTTTAGCAGGTTAACAATTTCACCCCAGTACAGCCCTACTTCTGGAGGAGGCTACTTTTAGTCTTGTTCATATTTGATGATACTTTGATTCAATTTTATCTAAAATGACAGCCCCAAACTATCCTCTTATCTTGCCTTTTTTCTTGTTTCATAGCATTATTATATAAAATAAAACCCCTGACATGATATATTTCTTTGTGAATTATCTGTAATCACTCTCTAGAAGGTGAAGCTCCATAAAAGCAAGGAATTGGTATCATTGTTGCTTTCCCAGCACCTACAACAGGACCTGCACCAAGAAGGTGGTCAACAAATATTTATTGAATGTTAGAAAAAAAAAAAAAAAACGAAAGAATTCATGTATTTGTTCCCCCAAAGAATAGGTAATTTCTGACTAATTTAGAGAGTGTTACTAATAACTTTCAATGAAGCTCATTGTTTTAGACAAACTCTGCCAATTAATTAAAACAACATGATTCCTCAATACTTTTTTTTTACCTGAAATAATACTTGATCAATATCAGTGGTAAAGCACATAAGATCAGTAACAGCATTTTTCTTTGAGAAGTCATTCTGTCCTAGAAAAGGAGAAGAAAAAAGTTTTATATTTGTTTAGGTTTTTGCCATAGGATGTGTGTGCTTGCCAGAGAAAGACAGAGAGACAGAGAGAGGGAAAGTGAGAAATCACCTCCCCGAGGGATGGTCATACTGGAGTCTTGTCTCTTTCATTCTTCTCCTGGGATTTTGGGCATGCACACACGTGCACCCAGAGTGATTTTTCAAGACATCAGGTCGAGGACTCAAAATGTGATTTGTTTTTGTTTTTGTCTTTGTTTTATTTTGAGAGGTTTTTGCTATAGGGCGCATGTGCTCACCAGAAAGACAGAGAGAGACAGAGAGATAGAAAGCGAGAAATCACCCCCTAGAGGGGATGGCCACGCTGCAATCCCTTTTCCTCCGTTCTCCTCTTGGGATCTTGGACACGCATGCACACGCGCCCAGCGTGAGTTTAAGCCACTGGGTCCGGGACGTGAACCGCGGTCGACTACATGGGAGTCCAGCGACCTAGCCATTACGCCAACTGCAGTCCCTCAAACTGTGGTTTATGATGTAGGAGTCCAGTGCCCTAACTGCCATGCCACCTGCTGGCCCCCAAAAAGTTAAAACAAATTTTTTTTTTGAAAGTAAAAAACTACTTCTTGCCATTTTTTTTTTTTTTTTGGAGAGATTTTTCGCTATAGGGCGCGTGCGCTCGCCAGACAGACAGAGAGAGACATAGAGACAGAAAGCGAGAAATCACCCCCCCAGGGGGGATGGTCACGCCGCAATCCCTTCTCCTCCATTCTCCTCTTGGGATCTTGGGCACGCACGCACACGCGCCCGGCGTGAGTTGTAAGCCACCGGGTCCGAGACGCGAACCGCGGTCGACTACGTGGGAGTCCAGCGACATAGCCATTACATAGCTAACTGCTGGTTCCCTTCTTGCCATTTTTTAACAACAAACTAATTTGTGGAAGTTTGACCAATCTAAGCATCTAGTTGTAAAATGCTCAGCCTTAGGAAGTAGGTATAGTTGGGTCTGAGAAACCACTGTTTCTTAGTGCCTGAAAAATCTCCCTTAGGATGTTGACCAGTCCTTTTAGATGTGTTCAAATGTCCGTGAGGTTGCTTTTGCATTCCTTTATGAACATCCATCCTGATTACGAAAAGAAAGTTCAGTAAAATTCTCCTCCTATTTCACTGGTTTGTCTGTAAAAATAAGATGAGGTAATTATAAAGATATCTTTACACTGGGGCTGGCAAGTGGCATGGTGGTTAAAGGAGCTGGACTCCCACATGGCCGACCACGGTTCAAGTCTCGGACCTGGTGGCTTGCTTTCTCACTTCCTCTCTCTCTCTCTGATCAAACTGAAAAATAATAATGATAATAATAATAAATAAAGTTAAATAAAATAATTCTTTTTTTTAAAAAAAAGATATCTTTATATGGTGGGATCTATTTTGCTCCAAAGATGACTTTTATATACCTGTTTCTTCACAAAGATATTATAAGATCAATAATTTATTCAAAGCAGTAAGATCAATGACCAAAAAATACATGAGCTCAATCAAAGGTATGTTTTTGTATAACAGTGATTAAAAGTCCAAATGAAAGGCATTAGGCTCTAAAATGGAGTCTTTGTCTCCAGCCAATGCATCAGGCTTGTATTGAAGATCTCAGATATCTGTTTATAAGCCTAAATTGCATCATCCAAGATGGGTCTCATATTTGGGGTATGTATTGGAGTAAAGTAGAAGTCTCTGCTATTTAATTTTGCACGTGTATTTAATAAGCAAGATGTTGGGGGCAGGAGATGGTGTGGTGGTTAAGGCACTAGACTCCCACATGGCTGACCGTGGTTCGAGTCCTGGACCTGGCAGCTAGCTTTCTCACTCTTCCTCTCACACATTCTCTCTGTGTCTTGCTGTGGTCAAATTGAAGAAAAATAATAAAATTAAATAATTTTAAAAAATAAGCAAGATGTTTTAGATTTACAATTTCTAATACAATAGCTATGAACTCTTCGTGGGTAGTAAGCAAATGGAACACTGGTAGTCCGAATAGTGGAGTTTGAAGACTTAGTATGAAAAAATATAATTGAAAGTATTTATTAAATTTTTTATGTTGAGGGAACCAGCAGTTAGTGTAATGGCTATGTCTCTGGACTCCCACGTAGTTGACCGCAGTTCGCGTCCCGGATCCGGTGGCTTAAAAAACTCACGCCGGGCGCGTGTGCGTGCGTGCCCAAGATCCCGAGAGGAGAATGGAGGAGAAGGGATTGCGGTGTGACCATCCCCCCTGGGGGGTGATTTCTCGCTTTCTGTCTCTATGTCTCTCTCTGTCTGTCTGGTGAGCGCACGTGCCCTATAACGAAAACCTCTCCAAAAAAAAAAAATTTATATTGACTATACCTGTTGAAAAGAAATTTTGTTTATAGTGGGTTAAATGAAAATATATTTTTAAAATTTTATTTATTAATATTATTGGGTGGTTGGAAAAGTCATGAGCATTTTTGCATAGAAAAACATGTCATGACTTTCCTAATGACCCACTTTAAAAAATTTTGCTATAGATAGGACCAGCAGGTGGTGTAGTGGTTAAGGCGCTGGACTCTCATGCGGTTGACTGTGGTTCAGATCCCGGACCTGGTAGCTTAAAACTCACACTGAGAGTGTGTGTGTGTGCCCAAAATCCCAAGAGGAGAATGGAAGAGAAGGGATTGAGGCATGGCCCTGCCCCCTGGGGGATGATTTCTCACTTTACCTCTCACTGTCTCTGTCTCTCTCTTTCTCCTTGGTGAGTGCATGTGCTCTATAGTAGAAATCTCTCAAAAAAATTTGCTACAGGGTACATGCATTTACGAGAGAGAGAGAGGGAGAGAGAGGGAGCATGCAAGCCACTAGGTTTGGGACTTGAACCACGGTTGGCCACGGTTGGAGTCTAGTGTCTTGACCACCATGCTACCTGCTGGTCCAAATAAAATATATTTTTAAGATGATTTTCATTCATTTCTTTTTACCTTTTGCAATTATAATGTGGCTCCTAGAGTATTTAGAGTGACAAATGTAACTTGCTAATGTCATTTCTGTTGGGAAGCTCCTGCATAGATAAGATCACACTGGGCAGGTTTCAGTTGTGTAGAACTTAATTGTCTCAGGAATGTGAAATGACCACTCTTAAATTCGCGATCAGTGAAATAGCACACGAATGAGATAAGACTGTAGTCCCTCTAGCTAGATATTTTTTCTGAAATGTTCCCTTAATAACATTCTTAAAAGCCAGTGATACTTTGATATGTCACCTGTTATTCTGTGTAATATCCTTTTTTTTTTTTTTTTTTTTGAGAAAGAGATTTTTACTCTAGGGCACAGACACTCACCAGAGAGACAGAGAGATAGGAAGTGAGAAATCTCCCCTCCAGGGGGCATGGCCTTGCCACAATCCTTTCTCCTCTCAGGATTTTGGGCACACATGTACACGTGCCTGGCATGAGTTTCAAGCCGTCGGATCTGGAACTCAAACCACCGTCAGCCACATGGGAGTCCAGAAATATAACTATTACACCACCTGCTGGCCCCACAATATACATTTGTTTTTAAAAGATAGGTTCTCACCATGTCACTATCCTCCTTCCTCTGCCTCCCAGGTTGCTGGGATTTCAGGCACATGCCACTGCACTGGGCCTTTAGATTGGACGGAGAAGTGAACCCTTCTGTGTGGTCCCAACTTGTGGAGCACAGCATCTTGGCATAGCTCACCCCCACGGCTGGGCCATCTGTACATTGTGCTTTCAGGGCCAATGTTTGGAGATGATCCCTCCTATGATTTTGCTATGACCATATAAATTTTTCTTATCTTCTTCTTTTTTTTTTTTTTTTTTGTAGAGGTTTTTGCTATAGGGCGCGTGCGCTCACCAGAAAGAGACAGAGAGACAGAAGTGAGAAATCACCCCTCGGGGGGATGGCCATGCCGCAATCCCTTCTCCTCCATTCTCCTCTTGGGATCTTGGGCACACAGGCACACGTGCCCGGCATGAATTTAAGCCACTGGGTCCGGAGCTTGAACCGCAGTCGACTACATGGGAGTCCAGAGACATAGCCATTACGCTAACTGCTGGTCCCACCATCTAAATTTTCCTGTAGTCTTTTTCTAAGTCATTTTACCTTTAGTTTTGGTGATATAAAGAGAAATGCTAGGGCAGATGTTTTCCAAATGTCGTATTTTGGGATCTTCGCAAAAAAATTAAAAAATCAAATCAGATTTTGTATATTACTCTCCTGCTGTTTGAGTCTTCTCTTAGTGATGATGTCACCAGACATCTTTGATGATGAAAGCATTAGGAAGTCACAGTCATAGTGGTAACTTTGGTAACAAGTTCTTCTTGCTGCTACCAAACAATAGTACTTTGTCCCATTTGAAAAACTAAAGGATTTTTAAGTGTTCTGCTTCTAGTTTCCTTTGTTGTACTTCCTTGCTTTTGTTGATTTTTACTCATAGAAGTCATAGAAGTATAGTTCAGGTGCTGTGTTCTTCTTGGATATGTGTATGACAGAGAAAAGGCGTGACACCCTTACCTTTTCATTCTTTTTTTTCCTTTTCTTTTAGGTTTTTTTTTTTTTTTTTTTTTTTTTTTCCTCCATAGGGTGTGTGTACTTGCCATAGACAGAGACAGACAGGGAGCAGGAAAGTGAGAAATCATTCTCCTGAGGGGATGCCCCAACCCCTTCTCCTCTACTTTCCTCTTGGGATTTTAGGCAAACATGCACATGCACCTACCATGATTTTCAAGCCACTGGGTCCAGGACTTGAACTGCAGTCAGACATGTGGGAATCCACCGCCTTAACCACCACACCATCTGCTGGCCCCTTCATTCTCTTTTAAGACATTGTCCAATTATCCTATGAATAGCTAATCCCTTTCTATTCTTAGAATGTTTAGAAAGTTCTTTTCTGATTACAGAAGTGACACTTTTCACTTTACAAAATCTGTCAGGTGCACAGAAGCACAAAGAAGGGGGCCAGATGCCGGCACAGCAGTGAAGTGTCATGGACAACTGCTTTGCTCCTGGGCTGGATGCTGGGGGTACTGCTGCTCCTGACTGGCTCGCCAAATTCTATGAAGCCAACTGACATGAGAAGGTTCCAGGGTCATTTCTGGGGATTTCCTAAATTCTCTGGGCAGGAGCATGCCCATGATCTGGGATGGCTGAAGCTCAGGGTGGACTGTGGTATCAAGACTCTGTTGAGGGTGCTGTCTCTCTCTCTCTCTAAGTCTCTCTTGCTCATGGAAGAAATAAATAAACTTAAAAAAAATGAATAAAAACAAAAAGTACAATGAAGAAAATGATAATCAATCGTAATCAAATTATCCTGAGATAATCACTCTTAATTTGAGATTATAACAACCTTAATTTTGCCCTTCCTCTTTAAAAATAAATTCATGTTTCTTATTGAGAAGATATATGCTCATATGTACACACACATACAAAATTTAAAAATTCTAATGGGAAAAAAATTCCATAGAATGCACATTAAATCCTTTTCTATCCCAGTGCCTGATTTTCTTTATTACCCATCCCCAGTAGTAGCAACTGTTAGCAGCTTTGAGAGTTTATTCTATAACTATGCTGCATGTATATAGAGGAGGACTTCAAAAAATATGTGGAAAAATAGAAAATAATTGGTTTATTGTGGCACAAACATTTTTGAAATCCCTGCATAGTTTTTCTCATGAAACAGTTCTATGATTTTTTTGAGAACCCTTTACATATTTTTAAGTATAAAGTTTCCCTTTCATACAGTGGCAGCATGCTAAACATATTCAGTAGTTTCAATTATTCTTTTTATTCTGTTGAACTACATTTTATTAAATTAATATATCATAATTTATTTATCCAGTGTTCTATTGCTAGACATTTTGCTTGTTTGCTGTAATAAGGAATTCCACCATGGAATAATCAAATATGCCTTATGAGCACATATTGAGCAATGTTGCAGGATAAATTCCTAGAAACAAAATTCCTGGGTCAAAGTTTATGTTCATTTAAAGTTTAATAAAGGGGCCAGCAGGTATCATGGTGGTTAAGACACTGGACTCCTACACAGCCAATGGCAGTTTGAGTCTCAGATCTGGTGTCTTAAGAATGGTGCCTGGGTACTGCTGCGTGTCCTCTTTGCTACTAGGAAATAATTTTGTTTTATTTCTGTTTACGGTAAAAAATAATTGAAAATTATGAGCTGTACAGAGAGTCCTCACAGATAACAGGTTCATGAGTAATTCTATCATAGTTATGATTTTTCTTGGCCTGAAAAACAATCTGGTTAGTTAAATGCTAGATGGATTGTTGTTAAAATGAATATAGCAGTGTATAGCCTTTCGAGGAGATATTGTTGTACACAATTATGAAATGATTTCTTTCTTCACCCAGTGTTTGAGTATGTGGGCATTGATCCTTAAGTATGTCCTTATCCTCAAACATTTAGAATGATAACAGTTACTATTTTACTGAGAGCTTATCCTGTGCCAGACGATACACACAGTTTTGTTTAAACCTCCCAGCAACCATTTTGAAGTAATATTATCCATGCCCATAATATGGATTAAAAACTGAGGCTGCAAGAACATGTTAAGAATGTCCCCAAGGTCACATAACTAGCAAGTGGTCAGGCAGAGATTGCTTATAGATTATAAGCCATTAAAATTTATAATTTAGGGGGAAAAAAATAACACAGCTGAAGTCCAGTCTCATTTGTGATTCTAGCTTCTACCAGACAGCTGAACCCTTCATGGGGGCAGTGGGTCCTGCTCCCACTGACGGCTCTCACGTTGGCCTTTCTGCATCTGTGTCCCTTGTGCATGGCTGTAGCTTCTCTGCTTCTTCACTGTCCTGTTTAACTCTTTAGCAATTCCATTATCTTTGCAAACAGTTTTCACATTAAATCCCTCATTTGAAAATCCCAAATTTTCCTGACTGGACCCTGATTCATAAAGTTTCTTGTACCAGAAGTGGCCTGGTTTCAGTTAGCTTTTGCTGTATAACAAGCCATACAAACCCTTAATGGGTTGAAACACTACTACTTTTGCTCATCTATCTATGGGTCATCTGTGTGGTTCTCTTGGTTCAGGCCAGGCTTAGTTCATCTTGGCTTGGGAGGCAGTCATACACCCTATAGCAAATATTTCTCTAAAAAAAAAAAGAAAGGAGTCCTCCATAGGGGTTGAGATCTAGTGCTTTCAGGGAATAAGAGAAATGAAGATGTTCTGCTGAGAAGTCACACTAGTAGAGCCCCCTCTATCTTTCTCTCTATCTCTCTTTGTCTTTTCCTGTCTCTCTGCCTTCATTTTAAAATTTTTTATTTTTATTTTTTGGAGAGGCTTTTGCTATAGGGTGCATGCCCTCGCCGGGAAGACAGAGAGAGACAAAGAGACAGAAAGTGAGAAATCACCTCCCCAGGAGGGATGGCCACACCACAATCCCTTCTTCTCCATTCTCCTCTTGGGATCTCGGGCACTCACGCACATGTGCCTGGCGTGAGTATAAGTCACCGGGTCTGGGACTCAAACCGCAGTTGACTACATGGGAGTCCAGCGACATAGCTGTTATGCCAACTGCTGGTCCCAATTTTTTCTTAAAAATGTTTCTTTTGAGAGGTTTTGTCTATAGGGTGCATGGGCTTACCAGAAAGACAGAGAGAGACAGAGAAACAGAGAGACAGAAAGCAAAAAGTCACCCCTCAGGGAGGATGGCCACGCTGCAATCCCTTCTCCTCCATTCTCCTCTCAGGATCTTGGGCACACACACACATGCACCTGGCATGAGTTTAAGCCATCAGTTCCAGGACTTGAACCGTGGTTGACTACATGGGAGTCCAGCGACATAGCCATTACACTAACTGCTGGTCCCTAAAAAAATTTTTTTAAGTAAAGTATTTTCTTGGCTCTCAAATCCTCCTTGATCTTGCTAACAATCCCCTCCCCTCCCCCTCCTTCCCATTTAGGAGAGGCACAAAGGGCAGGCCTTCAGAAGAAGACTGAGTCCTCCATGGGAGCTGAGATCTAGTGCTTTTGTGTGGCGTGCAAGTGCACTGTGCGGTTTTCATTTTTTATTTTTTTAAATAAATAGATTTTTTTCTTTCTCTCTCTCTCTCTCTTCTGTTTTCTTATCCTTTTTCTTTTACCTCATCACTTTGCTACACAGCATCCATGCATTGAGTATCTAGATAGGTCTAAGTGAAATGTAACCAAACATCTGAATACTATTAGTGCAACATATTTCTCAATTTCTACCGAATTTGTGGCACAAAGGGGAGAAAAATGGGAACAGCACAAAGTTTGCAGATCACCTCCTACCATGCGCCTCTAATCACTCAGATTGAACTTCTAGAAATTAGGAAGAAACGAGTAACTCATCAAATGACTAGAAATCACCACAGAGGCACAAGAAATATGAGAAACCAAGAGAAAACCTTTCCCCCAAGGGAAAAGAATAACTTCTCTTCATCCACAGACAGTACAATGGAACTCATGGAAATGTCTAATAAAGAATTTAGAATATTCATAGTGACAAAGCTAACAGAGCTGGAAGAGAAGAGAGACAGTGAACTCCATATGAAAAGAGCCGGCAAGTTCCAGGAGGTGAGGAAGTTCTTGCAAGAGCTGAAAGAGTAAATATGCACCATAAAAAAAGAATCAAATGGAACTGTTGGGGATGAAGGCTATAATACAGGGAGTCAAAACCTCCCCTGAAAGTATTAAAAGTAGACTAGATCATATAGAAAATTGGATCTCAGATGTAGAAGATAGAATCTCTGGACTAGTAAAATCCACCATGAAGACTCAGAAAATAGCCCCCCCAAATGAGAATAATATATGAGAAATACTAGGTACCATTAACCGTCCAAACATCCGGATAATCAGTATCCCAGAAGGTGAAGAGACTAATTGGGACATTGATAATTTATTCCATGAAATCCTGGAAGGAAACTTTCCAAACCTAGAGAGGTATTCAGAGATCCAGACCCAGAAAATACAAAGGACCTGCTCCAGGACACATTGTAGCCAAATTGACCAAAACCACAGACAAAGACAAGATACTAAGATTGGCTAGAGAGAAATGTCAAGTTACCTACAAAGGATATCCCATCAGGCTAACAGTGGACCTCTCATCGGAAACAATATGAGCAAGGAAAGAATGGGAAAATATACTCAAAGTGTTGAGTGAAAAATAATTTCAACCAAGAATACCATATTCGTCAAGATTATCCTTCATATGGGAAGAGAAGAAAAGAACATTCTCAGATAAAACCTGAAAGAACTTACCTACCCCAGACCAGTTCTCTAAGAAGTTCTTCAGTAAAACTAAAGTTAGACACACAGAAATAAGAGTTCTAAAACAGGGGACCAGTAGATGCTGTGGTGGTTAATGCACTAGACATTCCCACGTGGCCGACCATGGTTCGCATCCCGGACCTGGTGGCTTACTTTTTCTCTCTCTCTCTTCTTCTGTCTCTCTCTGGTCCGATTAAAATAAATGAATGAATAAATAAAATTTTTTAAAAAAGAGTTCTAAAACAACTTAAGAAATTGACCAGCTTAATGGTAGGAATGTCCAGAGTTGAACATTATCTTCCAGAATTTAAATGGAAAGATCGGACCACAACAGAAGATAGATTAAGTACATGAGTCTGAACTAGTGAAATAGAATTTTATGACTTTTGACTAAAACATTACTAATCATCTATGCTTTGTTTTCCAGAGTTAAGGATTTTTGTCTTCTCTTGAGTTGTGGACAGGTCCATGTACCTACTATTCAAACAGAATCCTAACCTGTTTCCTGGCTTTAAGTATTAAGCAACATTCTCTAAACATTTTTTGATTTTGATTTATTAAAAATAAAACTGCCTTTCTTGAAATTAAAAAATATGTTTAAAAAATACCTATTTAATTACTACAGTAAGCTATATAATAGCCTCAGGTAGGTGCTACTTTATAATGCATTCATTGTACCTACAGACTTTCATGCCTAAAGTCAACATGTGTTCACAGATATGTATATATATCAGCTGAACTTGCTATTGAAAGTATTTAGATTAATTAAGATATTTTGTGAATTAATAAAATGTGGGAAAAAAAAACAAATGGAAAGCAATTGCAGATACTAGATATAAGAAACAAGGAATGGAAAATTATTTGTTGACAATAGCATGATTAAACCACTTTACAGTGTATCCTGGATGGGAAATCACATTTAGTATGCTGTGATGTTGCTCAGTGAAAGAATGTAAAATAAAGAAATAAAAGAAAAAAGTCAAGCCCACTGTGGCAGGTAGCATGGTGGTTTAGGTGCTGGACTCCCACATGGTCATCCACAGTTTGAATCTGGATCCTGGGGGCTTGCTTTTTCACTTTCCTTCTATCTCTCTCCCTTTCCTCTGGTCAAATTTAAAAATAATAATAATAAAATTAAATAAATAATTAAATGGGAAAAAAAAAAAAAAAGTCAAGCTCTTGGACCAGCTCTGCCCAAGCTCTTGGGCCAGCTAACCAGCTCTAGTGGCTAAGGGAGCTGGATCCCACATGGCCAACTGTACTGTTTTGAGTCCCTACCTGGGGTGCTTGAGAAATATGGCAGATGAGTGTGCATGCCCCAAATCCCACAGGAGGAAGAAATGGAGGAAAAGCAATTGTGGCATGACCATACTCTATTGAGAGGTGCTTTCTACTTCTCCATCTCTCTCCATCTCTTTGTCACTCTCTGGTGAGTGCCTACACCTCTAGCTGTCCCGACCCACAGGACAGTTGTACAGGTTTCCTGAGGGAAGGAGTGAGAGATAGTACAAACGGTGCATTGTTACAACACGGGGATGACACAGTGTTACAACTCTTCAGGGTCGTTCATTTATTATGTGGCAGAGATCGTGGTTATATACATGTTGGTGGGCGGTGATTGGTTGTTCTATATGTAGATGAAGGATTGTAAAAGGTGGGTTATGATTGGTTGCTTTTGTGGACCAATCATGAGGTGCCGGATATGCAAATCTGAGGGATTCTAAGCTCACCAATCGGTGAGCGCTATGGGAAGTGGCCAATCAGAGCAAGGTTTTGAAGGGGAGCCAATCATGGCCTTTGTCATTGTGTAATTGTTTGCTCTTTGAGAAACGGAAACCTAAGGGCTTCCTAAGATGGCAATAGTAAGAGACTCATGAAAATGGCCTCGGCAGACTTGCTGGTGTGCAGCCTCCCACATCTAGCAATAAAAAATAAATAAATAGAAGAAGAAAGAAAATCAAGCCCTTGCTAGTTCATTAGTAGGGTAGTACCTATAGGAATAAATTTTAAGAATGCTAGACTGGGACCAGCAGGTGGCGTGGTGGTTAAGGTGCTGGACACTCCCACATGGCTGACCACGGTTCGAGTCCCGGATCTGGTGGCTTCCTTTCTCACTTTCCCTCTCTCGCTTTCCTCTTCTGTGTCTCTCTCTGGTCAAATTAAAATAAATGAGTGAATAAATAAAATAAAATAAATAATTATTAAAAAAAAAAGAATGCTAGACTGAGGTTAATGGAATATAATATCAAATTGACTACATTCCTATTGGGGGGTGGGGCTTAGAGCACATTGTCATATACTAAATTACTGAGTGGTGAGTCAGTGTGGAAAGATACAGAAATGGCCTCTGATTTTAACAAGAATGACAGGCTCTACATTACTGAACAAACTCTGGGCCTGGTGAAATGGGGTTTGAATTGGCACAGTAAGAACTTATGGTCTCCACTATGTTCTCACACCTATGTCAGTTTACTGACCTTCAGTTTCTTAAGTGAAGGAGAATCTATGTCATCTTTGGGGAAGACCTGTGGTTAGTTACGAGGACAACTGTGTTCATGGGGGAAAATGTACAATTGACAATAATTTTTAAAAAAATTATCTATTAACTTAATGTATTATTATTATTTTAATTTGCTATAGAGCACATGCATTCATCAGAGAGAGGGGAGAGGGAAAGAGAAAGAGAAAGTGAGAAAGCAAGCCACCAGGTCCGGGACTTGAACCATCATCGGCCATGTGGGAGTCCAGTGCCTTATCCACTACACCATTTGCTGGTCCCGAGTATTGACAATTTTTAGATTCTAGAAATGCTGCTGTGGTCCACTGAACAGAGTGAAGACTTCTGGAGACCGGAGGATACATTAAACTTTGCCTGAATTTATCTCACAGTGGTCTCACCACTCTGGTTTTTATTCTAAAGTTCATGGTTAGATTATTTATATTTAGCAACTGGTAGAATGTTTAGGTCAGTCTCTGGCCAATAGAAGGAGGCCTATGCAGTAGGAAGAGTCAAATGGAAGCCAATGGAAAAGGCTCTCCTAATAAAATAGTATCAGAAGTAATAACAATCTCCTGTGGAAATTGTAAAGATGAGATTTAACGTTGTGGGCTGTTGATTTATATGATATTCTTTTTTTAAAAGTTATTTCTGGGCTGGGACCAGCAGCTGGCATAATGGTTATGTTGCTGGATTCCCATGTAGTCGATCGCGGTTCGAATCCTGGGCCTGGTGGCTTAAATTCACGCCAGGTGCATATGTGGGCATGCCCAAGATTCCGAGAGGAGGGAGAAGGGATTGTGGCATGGCCATCCCCTCTGGGGGATGACTTCTTGCTTTCTGTCTCTCTGTCTCTGTGTGAGTGCACGTGCCCTGTAGCAAAAAACCTCTCCAGAAAAGAAAAAAAAAAAAAGAAAAAATTCATTTCTGGGGCAAACAGATGGTGTGGTGGTTAACGGTGCTGAACTCCCACATGGCCAACCACGGTTCGAGTCCTGGACCTGGTGGCTCACTTTCTCACTTTCTCTCTCTCCCCCTCTCTCTCACTCTCTGACCTCTCTCATCAAAATAAAGCAAATGAATAAATAAAATTAAATAAAAAAAAAAGAATTATTAAAAAAAAAGTTCATTTCTTTCTTCCATGAGTGAGAAAGACACAGAGAGAGAGAGACAGGTATCTCCTACAGAGTCTCCAAGCTGCAATTTACCCCCATGTTGGCCAGCCCTGGATCATGGGCACATGCATATCCAACGTGTTCAGGGAGGTCTCCAGACATGAACCCACAACCTTCCTACAGGGGTCAGCCTCCCGAGCATTATGTTACTGCCGCACCGTTGTCCAGCCCCACAAACTCACCAAACTTGATTACCTGGTCAGTAGAAAAGCCAGATGGATCTGGAGAATGCCTGGAAATCACTGTCAAGTTAATTAAGTGATAACTCTAATGACAACTCCTTTTCCAGGTGTATTTTTTTTTTTTTTTTTTTTTTTTGGAGAGGTTTTTCACTACAGGGCACGTGCGCTCGCCAGACAGAGAGAGAGAGACATAGAGACAGAAAGCGAGAAATCACCCCCCAGGGGGGATGGTCACGCCGCAATCCCTTCTCCTCCATTCTCCTCTCGGGATCCTGGGCATGCACGCACACGCGCCCGGTGTGAGTTTTAAGCCACCGGGTCCGGGACGCGAACCGCGGTCGACTACGTGGGAGTCCAGCGACATAGCCATTACGCCAACTGCTGGTTCCCGAGGTGCATTTTTGAGACTGTAGCAAATTAGCATAGTCCCTGGTATTTGGTATGCAACTAACAAATGTTTTTCTCTATATCAATTAGTAAAGATTATCAAAAGTGTTTTGCTTTCACTTGGCAGAGACATCAGCAAATCTTAGAGCTGGTTGAATGCTCCTGCCTGTCATAATGCAGTCCACCGGGTCATCTGGACATCTCACTGGAGGTCATCATTAGCACCATGCTAGTTGTATCTTTTCAGCAGAAAATAGCAAGAATCCCAGATGTCATGTTAACACAGATTTATACCAAGAGGTGGAAGAAAAATCACAAAATTTCAGGATCCTGACATTAGCAACATTTATGAGGATTTGTAGGTTTGCTTGAGACACATCTGTGCCTTACATTTGACTAAATCAGAGGCATAAAGCTGAGTGGGACTTTGCATATAGGGGGCAACATATACTGCATTTCAGTATGCCGCTCTGACCTACATACTAAGAAACTAGTAATTCTGCCAGTATTGAGAAGGCCCAGGGCAGGAGAAGGCTACAGAGTAAGATCGGTGCCACTTAGCAGATTCCAGTAGCAAATGGTGATACTGGATGGAGCATTCTGCATGGCCCAGGTAAAGGACAAGTGCTTTATACATGAGAAATTCACCCTCCTACCCACCATGAACTTAGCACTCTCCGACCCAACCAGCTAAAAGCTTGGATGTATGCCTCTGCCACCCATTATGAAATGGAAGTCCTTTATATGAGAATGTATTTGGGTAGGTTGAAAATTGATGACAAGAAAGGCTCAGGTTCTTTGTGGGCTCACACAGTAGGCGTAGAGTCTGAGGATATATGTGTCCCATGAAAATGCTCACCAAAGAGCCATCTCAGGGGCGGCTCTCAATAATCAGGTAGATGAGATCACCCATGCTATGAGGCCTGTCAGCATCTTTTTGTAGTCACCGTGGTGTTTATTCAATGTACAAAGTGACCTTGCTGGCAGGAATGGAGGCTGTGCCCAGGTTCCGTAAGATTGACTTCCTCTGCTCAGTGATGACCTGAGTGCTCAACCTACCAAGCAGAGGTCACCCTGAGTACCTCATATGGCATCTTTCTTCTGAGGGACCAGTTGGCTATTGGTGGCATATTGGTTACAGTAGATCTTTTCCATCATGGAAGGGGAAGACACTTGTCCCCAAGCAAATATGTTCAGGTGCACATTTGCCTTCCTTCCTGCTAGTTATTCTGTCAGCACCACTGTTTATAGACACTGTCAGTACTTTATTCATTGCCTCTGGGTGGGAGATACATTTTATTATGAAGTGCAGCAGTAGGCTCATGGCCATGGAGTTCATTGGTCTTACCATGCAAAGCAGCTCACTTTATGAAATGGCCTGCCAAATACTCAGTTACAGTGTCAGCTGTGAGAGGATGCTCTGGGAGGTTGGGGCATTGTCATAAAGAATATGAGATACACCTTACACCTTTAAATAGTAGCCACTCTGTCATTATCTTCCCCACTGCCAGAATGCATGAGCTTGAGTTGGGAGGCCCCGTTCGTACTTACACCAAATAACCCACTGGGATAATTTTTGCTTTCATCTCTGCAAGCTTGTATTAAGTGGATTCTGAGGTCCTAGTGGAGAAGGAAGGACTGTCCCCACCAGGAAACACAGTCATGATCCTGTTGAATTAGAATCTGAGACTTCTGCTTTGCTGTTTTGCATTTCTCATTATGTCTAATTAACAGCCAGAGAGGGGATCCTTTGGACTGGATTGGGGAACTGATCACAATGATCAAGATACTGACTACTGCTATACAGTAATAGAACAGGGCTATATTTAAAACTCAAGGTGCTTTAAAAAAAAAAAAAAAGGTAAAAAGGATTAGCCCTGTGGCCTAGGGGTTAAAGGAGCAGGCTCCCACATGGCTGAGTACATGGTTTAAGTCCTAGACCTAGTGACTTGAAAAACATTCCAGGTGCATGTGTGTGAGTGCCCAAAATCCCAACGGGATGGGAAGACAGAGAAGGGATTGTCGTGTGACCGTACCCCATTGGGGGTGCTTTGCCCCCCCCCCCAACTCTGGCAAGTGTATACACCCTCTGGCAAAGTGTTCACTGGGAGCCTCTTAATACAACCTTATCTAAAAGGCCTTGTTAAGAGAAAACTTCAGCAAAGCCAATTAAGATCCACCAACAATTCAGATCCCATGAGGAAAAGTTTTATGCTCTCCTATGAGATAAAGAACTCTGTCCAGCATAGGTCCTAGCAGAAGGTAAGGAACATGGAAGGGGTGATTTAAAAAAAGTGATGTGAACTTGTGACCAGTTGCAGAAATTAGGACTGAAGCAGGTATGCACATTTTTATCTATATATTTTAAATATATATTATCTATATTTTATGTATAAATATATATCTTTATATGTTAACTAATGATTTATTTCCCATTTTTTTCCTACTTCTTTTCATGAGGAGTTATAGTTATTCTTTTCTTTTTAATTTTTAAAAAATTTTGCCAGATGGGGATCAGCAGTTGGCATAATGGCTATGTCACTGGACTCCCATGTAATCGACCATGGTTCGAGTCCCAGACCTGGTGGCTTAAACTCAAACTGGGTGTGTGTGCGTGTGTACCCAGGATCCTCAGAGGAGAATGGAGGAGGAGGGATTGCGGTGTAGCCATCCCTCCTGGGGGTGATTTCTCACTTTTCTCTGTCTCTCTGTCTTTCTGGCGAGTGCATGCGCCCTATAGTAAAAACCTCTCAAGAAAATTTTTTTTTGCTAGAGGATGCATGTGCTGCCAAAGAGAGAGAGAGAAAGAGAGAGGGAGGAAGAGAGAAGGCACCACCTGCCCCCCATGAGAAATAGTCACACCACAATCCCTTCTCCATTTCTCCGTCTTGTTGGGATTTGGGACATGTATGCCCACCTGCCCAGCGGGCTGTGCGTACAAGACTTGAACCATGGGATCAACCATGTGGGATCCAGCTGTCTTAATCACCAGGCCACAGAGCCTGCCTGATCGTTGTTTTTTAGATCAGAGCTCACCAAACGGTGAGAAGCCACATACAGTTCTGATGAAGAGGACCTTGTATTGTCTGGGGCATGGTGAGGGATGCGCTATGTCACATGGCACTTGGTGTTCCACCTTTCTGAAGAAAGTAACCACTTTCAATGATTCAGAAGGTAGTTGAATTCTCTAGGTGGAGACAGGAAGTCATTTTAAGAGACTAAGGTGCTGGTAAAAGGGTGAGAATGAGTGCTTCGTGGCAAAGTGAACGAACTGTAATGGCCTTTCGCCCATTTTCTCTCAAATCTGGCTTTTATTTTCCTGTGCTCTGCTCAGTGTGGCAGGGGGCCACATTACCCAGACTCCCTTGATCTCTGAGTATTGCACAGCATCAGGCAATGAAAAACACTGGCAGGGAACCAGCAGTTAGCATAATGGCTATGTCACTGGACTCCCACGTAGTCGACAGCGGTTTGTGTCCCGGACCCGGTGGCTTAAAACTCACGCCGGGCGCGTGTGTGTGCGTGCCCAAGATCCCGAGAGGAGAATGGAGGAGAAGGGATTGCGGCGTGACCATCCCCCCTGAGGGGTGATTTCTCGCTTTCTGTCTCTATGTCTCTGTCTGTCTGTCTGGCGAGCGCATGCGCCCTATAGTGAAAATCTCTCAAAAAAAAAAAAAAAAAAAAAAAAAACAACACTGGCAGAAGACAGCAGGGTAGGAGAGGAGAAGCCTAGACACACTCCATCCCCCACGCCGGGTGGCATCTCTGGCAGGGGCTGGAAGTCCTCTCTGTTGTTCCAACTCACTCCAGGCAAGTCTTGCTAGAGGCTAGCTCTTTGTGAATACCCTACATGCTTCTGTCCTGCCCTTGGGGTGTTATTGCCTTCATCTCAGAAAAGAAAAAGAAATCATGGCTGCCTTAGTCTTCCTTATATCTCTACTCAGCTCTTTTATCACCTGTATGTCCAATTCCCTGTGTTAAATTACCACTGTTTGAAATACCTAGGATAGTAGGTGGATTTTCTTTACGGTTTGTTTGTTTGTTTGTTTGTTTATTTATTTATTTATTTATTTCCATCAGTGAGAGAGATGGAAAGAGAGAGGCCACCCCCAGCAGGGTCCTGAGGCTGCGATCACCCCTAGCCTTTGGCCAGCCCTGGATAATGGGCAGGTGCATGCCTGGCAAACTGGTCAGGTCTGCAGAACCTGAACCAGGAACCTTCCCAGATGGAATGGTCTTACAGAACATTTCATCACTGTGCCACTGTCTGACCCCCAAGAACAGTAAGTTCTATTTTCCTAACTGGACCCTGACTGGACCCCTTATAAAATGTGTGTGTTCACTTGCGTGCACATGTGTATGTGTCTGCAAGATAAGTCAATCTGAGTAAAATATAAGCATATATGTGTGTTCATGTGTTTATGTGTATTCACATGGTGGGCGTATAAATGCATATAAAATAAACATGGAGGGTAGGTTTTTAAAGGGAAAGTAAAGGAGGGCTTTCAGTGTTCTCTCCATGTATTTTTCTTTCCATGTGTTTTTACAACAGACAACTGTGTGGTTTTTAGATACGTAGTCGTTTCTGAGTGGCGCAGTTTCCTATGTAGGGGCCCATCTGATGGCAGCCGTAAGGTCCTCAAAGCTTTACCTACAGAACATAAGAGTATAGCTGTGGGGATCTTCCTCTCCCCACAACCTCTTTCCCTATGCAATATGAGAAATATACATCTACTCAGGTGTGTTAAAAAATATATATATGTATATACTTGGACTTGTTAAAGTAGTTCAGGCTTTATATTCTTATGATGGAATCTATCTTGTTCAATATTATTTCTTCAACATTCATACAAAATGTGAAATTACTCCATCTCCATCCGATTCCAATATGGTCACTTTATCACTACTATATCTCGTGCTGTGTAAATCAAAATGAACGTGAGGAAAGATACCAGTTTGCTCTGTGGATGAGCTTGTCATTTTGTAAGTGCAAAGATTTTGGAGGTACTCATTTTCTAAAGAATAAGACAAGTTTGGGAACCAGCAGTTAGCGTAATGGCTATGTCGCTGGACTCCCACGTAGTCGACCGCGGTTCGTGTCCCAGACCCGGTGGCTTAAAACTCATGCCAGGTGCGTGTGCATGCGTGCCCAAGATCCCGAGAGGAGAATGGAGAAGGCATTGTGGCATGATCATCCCCCCTGGGGGGTGATTTCTCGCTTTCTGTCTCTCTGTCTCTGTCTGTCTGGCGAGCGCACGCACCCTATAGCGAAAATCTCTCTCTCTCAAAAAAAAAAAAAAAAAAGAATAAGACAAGTTTATAAAGAATAAGATAAAATGATATTCTTAAATTCAGAAACATGAAGGAAGAACTATGAAATTATGTAGTTCCTCTAAGAAGTTCGTAATATTTCTTACTCCAGGTCATTTTGATATGTTTAACGTGAAGAGTCTTGGGTCGTTGTAAATCCCAGCAGTATTCTGGTGATAAGATTTTAGTGGGTTTATGGAGAAAAAAATACTTGTTTAAGTGACTTTCATCATGCCACAGCGCTTCAATGTTCTTTTTCTTGTCTTCCATGATTCCTTTGGAGCACTCATTGACAATACTGAGGACCTGAATGGGAGTGCCCCCAAACACAGCTGCATGGTAGTAAAAGTCCCCCTGACCCTTCGGTATATATGCTTCTGATAAATTATTTCTCTCATAAGGCACTGCCACAGGCGCTACATCATACCAATAAGTGTGTAACTGAGCCACTGATTCTCCCAGAGTCTCCAACCCGTATTTGTTCTTGAAGACTTGATCCACATCCATGCAGAAGAGGAAGTCAACTTCATACTGGATGTGACTGACGATATGCTCACTGATTGTTTTCATCCGCATCATACTGATATCCTGCCATCTTCTCTCTCGTTTAATTTCAAAAACTTTGAATGTCCGAAGGCGACCCAGAGGTACCCAAGATATCTTAGAGAAGTCATCTACCATGATATAAATGATGACTTTCTGGCCAACCATAAAATACTTATCAGCAGATAACAAAAATGGTTGCAAGTAGAACTCAAGATAGCTGTGAAATAAATAAAAAGTGGTTAGGTTGGTCTCTGTGTGTTTTAGTGAGATACATACTATTTAAAAAATATTTTTAAAAGGATTATTAATTTAATTTGTATTTATTACTCTTTTTCAATTTGACCAAAGACAGAGACAAACAGACAGACACACACACACACACACACACACACACAGAAAGCAAGCCACTAGGTCTGGGACTTGAATTGTGGTTGACCGTGTGGGAGTCCAGTGCCTTAACTACCACACCACTGCTGAGTGCAGCTTACCCAGCTGTACTTACTACTAAGCACTGAATATAGATATGCCTCTTAGGTTGCATTTAAGTAGTATGGAAGAAAGCAGAAGTATCTGCCTCTTCTCTCCCTGGCAGTTTCACAGATCAGAGAGTAGAAGAGAAGTTCTTCATTAAAGAAGATGAGAAACTTAATAAGATCAGGAAACAGCAGAGCCCAGATCAAAAGGAGAGCCAGAATTTTCAGGGTTATCAGAGCAATGGGACTTTGGGTTTGAGGTTGTAGTTGGGAAAGGTCATTGCAGGAAGAAGTTACCATCTAGCTTGCCTTCTAGTAGTCAGGCATCACACAAAATCAGAGGTGGCAGAGTCAGTATCCACTGCCTGCATCTTTTTATTATTATTATTATTTTACCTTATGGCCCTTACCACACTGCTAGAACAGCTGGATTGGAAAACAGTATGTTTTCATTTGGGGTCTCTTAAGATTCAGAGAGTCATATGTGGCGTCAGGTAAATTCAGAGAAGAAAAGGTAATCATATGTGGCTCAGCTACAAATACTGTTCGTATGGGGGCCTTAAAAAAGTTCATGAGCATGCATGCTATGGAAACATGCATGCATTTCAAAAAATTTTTGTGTCAAAATAAACTTGGACTTTAATTTTTCACTTTTCAACAACTTTTTTGAAGTACCCTCACATAGTCCTAAAAATAAATGCTAGAAGTCAGGAGGAAACTCTCTAGTTTAGAAGGCTAAAATTATTAGACAAATTATGGAAAATATCACTTACTATAAGTTACTGAGCTGGAAGCTAGCAGCTCAAATCCAAAGAAGTTCAAGATAGCCACATTTTTTTTATGGTTAGTGCTTTTGTGTTGTGTTCAGAAATCTCTGCCTCCTTAAGGGAGTGACAATATTCTACATTTTCTTCTAGTAGATTTATCATTTTACCTTTCACATTGAGGTCTATTATCCATTGGAATTAATTTTTTTGTATGCTATGATATAGAGTGTATTGATTTTTTTTGATTTTATAAAAACCTTTCTACTTTAGAATAATCTTGAATTTATAGAAAATTTGCAAATATATGTTAGCGAGCTCCCATATACACTTTACCCAGCTTCTCCTAACAGTAATATCTTATGTAACCATTGTACACTTGTAAAAACCAGTAATTTATTAGTGGTAACTTACTATTAACTAAACTACAGATTTTATTTAGATTTCACTGGCTCTCCCCAATGACCATTTCAGTTTTCAGGATCTAACCCAGGACTGTACATAGTGCATTTAATTACAATGTGCCCAGCATGTTTTTCAAGTTGCCAGGTCTCAGATTTGAATTTCAGTTGCCCATGTGGGATCCAGCCACTTTAATCACCACATTTCTGGCTGTCCCTTATTGATTCTATTTTTTAAGTTAATTAATTAATTTTAGGGGACCAGCAGATAGTATAGTGGTTGCATCGCTGGACTCCCATGTGGGCGACCATGGTTTCGAGTCCTGGACCCAGTGGCTTGAAAAGCATGCCGGACGTGTGTGCGTGCATGCCCAAGATCCTGGGAAGAGAATAGAGGAGAAGGGATTGCAGCACAGCCATCTCCCCGAGGGGCGATTTCTCACTTTCCCTCTCACTGCTTCTCTCTCTGGTGAGCACACATCCCCTAAGGCAAAAACCTCTAAAAAAGTAATAATTAATTTTATAATTTCTTATTAACATTTAATTATTATAAATCTGTGGAGTACAATATGATTTTTTTAATTTATTTTTTTACATTAATTCACTATCTATCATTGCATCATACAAAATGAGTTTTCCCGTCCAGAATACACAGTAAATTGACTCAATCAAAGATATTACCATACATGTTATCTTCAACAAATAATTTTTCATTTCTCATTTCTTACGTATTTTACTTCTTCCCCCCCCGATTCCCTACTTCTCACCCTCTGCCATTTCTTTTTTTTTTTTTTTCTCTTTCTATATTCACAATCAATCATTGCACCTCTTTACCGTGTACAACATGGTTTTTCCCAGCTACAATATGATTTTCAAAGCATGATGAATGTGTTAATTAAATCAAGGATATTCTCATATTCATCATCTTAAATAAAGGACATTATGTGTTTTTTTTATTATATGTTTCACTTAACTCCACTGTAATCTTTCTTTTTATTTTTTTTAATACCAGAGGTGCTTGCCTGATAGAAAGGGAGAAAGGAGAGAGAGAGGGAGAGAGAGAGAGAGAGGGGGAGAGAGAGAGAGAGAATCCCCACAATGGGCCCTGGTCATGCAGAATTTCTCCTTCCCATCAGGATTCTGGGCAAGTGTGCACATGTGCCTGGAGTATCAGCTGCCAGGGCTGGGATGTGAACTGCAGACAGCCATGTAGGATCTGGCTCCCACCATACAACACTTAACCACTGTACTATGGGGTTGGACTCCCACCTGGCTGACCATGGTTCAAGTCCCAGACCTGGCAGCTTGCTTTCTCACTTTCTCTCTCTCTCACTCTGTCTCTTTTTGGTCAAATTAAAATAAATAAATAAAGTTAAATAAAATCATTCTTTAGAAAAAAAGGAAAAGTAAGTTAATCTGAAAGTAGTTTATGATTTGGGAAAAGGATGGGAAGTAGCAAAATACTGGGTTGAGCCCAGTGTAAAGGCTCTAAAGAATGGCTGGATCATTCTCCTTCTTGTGAAGGAAAAGAGTATTTAAAACTGTGGACTGGCCTCATAGCATGGTGGTTAAGGGAGCTGGATCCTGCATGGCCAACTGTGGTTTGAATCCTGACCCAATGTTTAAAAAACACTCTGAGAAGGTATACCTGTGTGCCTGAAATCCTGACAGGATGGATAAGTGGCAATGGAACAGTGGTTTGACTGTGTCCCATTAGCACGTATTTAAAAGATAGTTTAGATGGGGTCAGCAGGTGGCATGGTGATTAAGGTGTTGGACACCCACATGGCTGACTACAGTTTGAGTCCCGGACCTGGTGACTTGATTTTCCACTTTCCCTCTTTCTATGGTCAAATAATAATAATAATAATAAATAAAATTAAACAATTCTTAGGATCAGCAGGTAGCATAATGGTTACGTCATTGGACTCCCACATAGCCGAACACAGTTCCAGTCCAAGACACAGTGACTTGCTTTCTCTGTGTGTGTTTCTGTTTCTCTGGTTAATGTACATGCCCTTTAGCAACTAAAAAAAAAAGTGAAAGATTGGCAAGTTTTAAGAAGTGAAGTTAAGACCAGCGGTTAGCGTAATGGCTATGTCACTGGACTCTCATGGAGTCGACCACGGTTTGGGAACCAGCAGTTAGCGTAATGGCTATGTCGCTGGACTCCCATGTAGTCGACCGCGGTTTGCGTCCCGGACCCGGTGGCTTAAAACTCATGCCGGGCGCGTGTGTGTGCGTGCCCAAGATCCCGAGAGGAGAATGGAGGAGAAAGGATTGCGACGTGACCATCCCCCCTGGGGGGTGATTTCTTGCTTTCTGTCTCTATGTCTCTCTCTGTCTGTCTGGCGAGTGCACGCGCCCTATGGCGAAAAACCTCTCCAAAAAAAAAAGAAGTGAAGTTAATATTAGTTGAGAATTGTAAAATCAGATAATAGAAAATAAACTGAGGGATTAGAATGTTTTTCAAGTGGACCAAATAGGTAATAGTATTTAGAATTATGGCAGGAATTGGCCTAGCAATATAATTATTAAGTGAAATTTATGAGGGACTTCATTAAATTTTCTCCCATTTTCTATAACAACAACAACAAAAGATATTTAATGTCATTACCTACCTTCCCACAGCAAACACAGTCAACCCCACAGTAATATTATGATTTTCATAATAGTTTTCCAAGACTGTCTCATTGTACGTGCCATGCCACACAACTGGAGCTGCCCATGTCGTAATGGACAAATTTGAGCGTACACTGTAAGAAGGACGTGGCATTTTTGAACAAAATACATCATAATAAAACAGACATTTGTAATTCACAAAGCTTATGTCTGATTGCAGCATCCCTTTACATCTAATTCAAAGCTTTGATTGTTATGATAAATAACAAAAACAGTGTATCTGAAATGACCAAATCACTCCGAAAGTACACTTAAGGTTGGTTATATTTGACTCCAAGATCTTTGAGGACACATAGTTAAAATGTCTCCCATCATCTAAAGTATTTTGAAGGCCATATATATATATTTTTTTTTTTTTTGGAGAGGTTTTTGCTATAGGGCGCGTGTGCTCGCCAGACAGAGACAGAGAGACTGAAAGTGAGAAATCACTCCCCGGGGCGATGGCCACGCCGCAATCCCTTCTCCTCCATTCTCCTCTCAGGATCTTGGGCACGCACGCACATGTGCCCGGTGTGAGTTTCAAGCCACTGGGTCTGGGACACGAACCGTGGTCGATTACATGGGAGTCCAGCTACATAGCCATTACACTAACTGCTGGTCCCGAAGGCCATACTTTTTAAAAAGAAACTTTCTAGTTTTTATCATCTGAAATTTTACTAGTGCTCACATTGCTGTATACTGTAGGAATCAACTTTGTCAGAACTCTGGAAAATGATCAGAGCAACTGAGTACAAGATAAACCTTTTATATTTTTAAAAACTTGTACAACAAAGTATAATCTAAAAAGATGACTGATCAGGACCAGCAGATGGCATAATGGTTACATAGCTGGATTCCCACATATTCAATCATGGTTCGAGTCCCAGACCCACTGACTTAAAACTCTTGGCAGGCACATGTGTGCATGTGTGCCTAAAATTCCAAGAGGAGAATGGAGGAGAAGGAATTGCAGTGTGGCCAACCCCCTGGGGGGTGATTTCTCCCTTTCTCTCTGTCTTTCTCTGTCTCTTGGGCAAGCATATGTACCCTATAGTAAAATATCTCTCTTAAAAAAAAAAAAAAAGAAAGATGACTCATCATTGTAGGAATAATAAAGCTTTGTGGTATTTTAACTTAATTTGCCCTAACTCCCAGTATGGCAGTAGTATTGAAGACAGCAAACCATGTTCCAAGCATGGGGATATCTGGTTCTGGAGGGAGCAGAATGGACCTTATTTCCAAAGAATTGGGTTTGTCTGATCTGACCTGTCTGGGAGAGGGGTGGTCCCTGAAGGACTGACAAAAGCACTTTATTTTCACTAACTCAGATCACTCTCAGAGTGAAAAAGTGACCAAGCATGGGATGCTCTTTAAAAACATTTTTTTTTTTTTTTTGGAGAGATTTTCGCTATAGGGCGCATGCGCTCGCCAGACAGACAGAGAGAGACATAGAGACAGAAAGCGAGAAATCACCCCCCAGGGGGGATGGTCACGCCGCAATCCCTTCTCCTCCATTCTCCTCTCGGGATCTTGGGCACGCACGCACACGCGCCCGGCGTGAGTTGTAAGCCACCGGGTCCGAGACGTGAACCGCGGTCGACTATGTGGGAGTCCAGCGACATAGCCATTACGCTAACTGCCGGTTCCCTAAAAACATTTTTAAAAGAAACAAATCTCTACTATCTTGCAAAAGATTATAGATGGAGAAAACACTGGAGATACTGAAAGCTAGAAGAAACACTAGAAAAGACACTTTGGAAAATAAGGGCTTTGACAAGCTCTGTGTATAACAGAGAATTTAGAAATGCATGTACATGGGGGCTGGCAGGTGACTGGGGTGGTCATGGGTGCTGGACTCTCACATGGTCATCCATAATTCAAGTCCCTGACCTGGCGGCTTGCTTTCTCACTTTCCCTCTCTCGTTCTCTCTCACTCTGTTCCTCTCTGGTCAAATATAAATTAATTAATTAATTAATTAATTAATTTTAAAATAATAAAAAAGTATTATTAAAAAAGAAAGAAAGAAATGCATATACCTGTTCAGGTCAGGAGAAATACTCAGTAAAAAAATATCTGAGAAAAGACCCTAAGTTTTCATGTCTGGGTGATATTTAGGCTCAGTGTAAGCAGGAAGTGAAGGCAAAGGCAGAGTGTAGATAGCTGAGCTGAGCATTAAGGAAGGATCTTAACATAAAGCCAGTCTACAAAGACTGGGAGAGGTTTTTTTTTCCTCCTTCCTTCCTTCCTTCCTTCCTTCCTTCCTTCCTTCCTTCCTTCCTTCCTTCCTTCCTTTCTCTCTCTCTCTCTCTCTCTCTCTCTCTCTCTCTCTCTCTCTCTCTCTCTCTTTCTTTCTTTCTTTCTTTCTTTCTTCTTTCTCTTTTTTCTTCTTTTTGTTCTCCTTTTTCTTTTTTTCCCTTTCTCTTTCTCTCTCTCTCTCTCCATCTCCTACCCTCACTCATTTAATGAAACCTCTGTCAAACCACCAGCAGAGCACAAGCTAAAAGAAAAGAGATATCAGAATCCAAAAAAGATAAAGAATATACTATTTTAAAAAATAGGTTAGATGGAGCCAGCAGGTAGTATGGTGGTTAAGGTGCTGGATTCCACCATGTTTGAGTCTTGAACCTGGTGGCTTGCTTTCTCACTTTTCCTCACTCTCTATGGTCAAATAAAAGAACAATAAAAAATAAAACTGTTCTTGGGGCCAGCAGATGGCATAGTGGTTACATTGCTGGACTCCCACATGGCCGACCACAGTTTGAGTCCGGGACCCAGTGACTTCAAAATCATGCCAGGCACATGTGCATGCATGCCCAAGATCCTGGGAGGAGAATGGAAGGGAAGGGATTGCAGCATGGCCATCCCCCTGGGGGAGTGTGTGATTTCTCACTTTACCTCTCATTGTCTCTATGTCTCTCTCTCCGGCAAGCACACATACCCTAAGTCAGAAACTTCTAAAATAAGAAAAAATTAAACAATTCTTAAAAAAACAATAGTTTAGAAGAGGATCCAGCTTATAGGCTTGTGGTTAAGGGAACTGGATCCCACATGGCCAACTGTACTGTTTGAGTCCTGGACTCAGCAGCTTAAAAAGCATGTTGGATGAATGTGTATGTGCCCAAAATCCAGAAAGAAGGGAAAATGGAAGAGAAAAGATTGCAATGTGATCATTCCCTGTTGGGGATTATGTCTCTCTTTCTCTTCCTCTCTCTCTCTCTCTCCTGGTGGTTAAGGGCATTGGGCTCCCACATGGCCAACTGTGGTTTGAGTCCTGGACCTGGCAACTTGCTTTCTCACTCTCTCTTTCTCTTTCACTCTCTCTCTCTGGTCAAATTAAAATAAACAAATATATAAAAAGTTAAATAAAATAATTCTTTTAAAAAAGAAATAATTGGGGACCAGCAGTTAGAATAATGGCTATGTCACTGAACTCCCATATAGCCAACCACAGCTCGAGTCCTGGACCCAGTGGCTTAAACTCACGCCGGGCACGTGTGCGTGCATACGTGTCCAAGATCCCTAGAGGAGAATGGAGGAGAAGGGAGGGGTGTGGCCATCCCCTTGGGGGGGTGATTTCTTGCTTTCTGTCTCTCTGTCTCTCTCTGTCTTTTTGGCGAGCACACACGCCCTATAGCAAAAAATTACCTCTCAAAAACAAAAACAAAAAAACAAAAAAAAAAAAGAAGAAAGAAAGAATTGGTGTTTCTCCTATGTGCTAATTAGAATGCTGCAATGTATGAGCAGATGAGTCATGCACCATATTACCCAGTCATGATCTTAACCTGGTGGTCTCCTTTCTAAGTTATTCTTATTTTTTTTTCAATGTTTGTTTGTTTCTTCCATGAGTGAAAGAGAGAGAAGCCCCAGGACCTTATCATCATGACCCCCAACCTCCCCACTTCAGCTGCCCCAGATCATGGGTATATGTGTGTCCAGCATACTCAGGGAGGTCTCCAGATGTGAACCTGGCCCCTTCTCATGGAATTCAGCCTCGTAGAACATCACAGTTTACCACTGCACCTTTGTCCAACTCCCTGCTTTCAAAATTTTACTTAGGGAAATTTTTTTGAGAGAGAGATTTTTGCTGTACGGTGCATGTGCTTGCCGGAGAGACAGAGAGACAGAAAGCAAGCAACCACCCAGGGAGAATGGTCACACTGCATTCCCTTCTCCTCCAGTCTCTTGGGATTTGGGACACTCATGGACACACACCCAGAATGAGTTTCAAGCTTCTGGATCTGGGACTCACACTGCAGTCAGCTACATGAACATCCAGTGTCTTAACCACTACATCACCAACTGACTCCAATTAGGGAAATTCTTTAAAGCCTGTAGCATCAGAGTGAAAGATGGGTGGTCAGAGTGTAAAGATGGAAGCAGAGAGCAAGAAGAAGGCTGCAGGATTAATGCATGAAGGCACAGACAGCCAACCTGTCCCATTTGGGCTTGGGCTCTCTCATGGGTGAAGGGAGGAGAGTCAATCGAATGATCTCAGACCCACCCTCACACTTTGCCCGACCACCACTCTAGTTATGTAAACTCTCACTAGTGCAAGATATGGGCCCAAGTGTCCAGCCCTCATGGCTTCTTGACATCTTGGCCCAAGGACAGCTTGGCCACTGATTATTTTTAGAAATGTTGTATTCTGGGGACCAGAAGACGGCCTAGTGGTTATGACCCTGGACTTCCATGTAGTTGACTGTGGTTTAAGTCCCAGACCCAGTGGCTTAAACTCATGCCAGGTGAGTGAGCATGCCTGCCCAAAATCCCGAGAGGATACTGGAGGAGAAGGGATTGAAGCGGGCCATCTACCCAGGACGTGATCTCTTGCTTTCTGTCTCTTTGTCTCTCCGGCAAGTTCACGTGCCCTATAGAAAAACTTCTAAAAAAGTGTAATAAAAAATGCATCTGCTCTTCAGTATTTGGATGCCAGTAGTAGTGTTGCCATCTATTAACATTTGTGGCTTAACCTCACACTTGCAAGGTTGGGTTCTTACATGGGATGAAACCAGTCTGAGAGCTGTAATTTGTCATTTTTCACCATCCTGAAAGGAAAAATAATGTGGAGTCATACTGTATCTACTAGAGGTTGAGATATTTGAATATCTATCAAATCACGGGCATGTTATAACAAGACTCAAACTTCATAAAAAGAGTGAAATTGGGCCAGCTGGTGGTGTGGTTAAGGTGGCTAGATCCCACGTGGCTGACTGTGTGGCCAGAGTCCTGGAACCAGAGGCTTGAAAGGCATGCCAGGTGCATGTGCATACATGCCCCAAATCCCTTTTATTTCCTGGTCCAGAACCACACAGTGAGACCAGTAATGTAGCCCAAGTCCTTCCTTTTTTTCTTTGCCATACATTCCGATGGAACCCTTGCTGTCAGGCCAGGACACCTTTGCGGAACTGACCCTGGGCTGTGCTAGTGTAGATGGACAGCTGTGGAGCTCAGCTGTATGTCGTCTTTGTCTCTTTGCACACGGGTAGGAGTACCACCATATCAGGGGTGTATGTGGCATTCATTCTGACCTTCCATTGACAGTTGGCCTTTGGATGATGATACTTTGGGGCCATCAGAAAAGTCATGATGTGCTTTTCTATGCAAAAATGCATCATGACTTTTTCGGTGACCCAATAGTATGTTGAATCTACAGAGTCATGAGGTTAAAGAGAACCAATAGTAATTACAGGCCTGTTCTTAGAGTACCTTAAATGCATTTGCTAGAAAACAGTTTAATGGATTCCTCCTCCCAGCCTCTATTGCAGTTTGAATGCTCCCCTCTTTCTCTAGGGATGTTCCCATTGTTTGCAGGCAGTTGAAGGTTACTGTCCTGTTGGCCATGTCTATATCTAGTGGAAATATGCTTTCTTAATATATCATATTTTTTCTTTTTAGTGTTTTTAGTTTTTTAGTTTTTGTTTTTGTTTGCTATAGGGAGCACGCTTTCAATGAAGAGAGACAGATAGAGGGAAAGTGAGAAATCACTCCCCAGGATAGACAACCACCCCACAATCCCTTCACCTTCCTCCTCCTCTTGGGATTTTTGGGCAAATGTGCACGCTCACCTAGTGTGCTTCTCAAGTCACAGACCTAGGGCTTTAACTGCACAGTCAGCCATGTCAGATCTAGTGCCCCAAATACCACATCACCTACTGATCTATTTCTATCTCTATCTCTGTATCTTTTACATATTATAAATATTAGGTTTTTGCCATAGTGTGTGTGCACTCACCAGACAGAGATAGAAAGAGACAGAAAGAAAGAAGTCACCCCTCACCTGGGATAATGGCCATACTGCAACTCCTTCTCCATACTCCTCTCAGAATTTTGGGCATGTATGCACACTCACTCAGCATGATTTTCAAGCCACCAGGACCAGGACTCGAACCGAAGTTGGCCGTGTTAGAATCCAGTGCCTTAACCACCACGCCACCTACTGGCCCTTATAATATACCATCTTAGTACATGGTATAGCTCACCCTGGTATCTGGTTATGGTGTTAGTGGGATGGTATAAGTCTCAGAATCAAAGTGAGACAAGGCCCCTAGATGCTACAAACATCAGGAAGGAAATTTGCTCTTCGCTATGTAGGTTCCTTTGACTATAGTACAGAATTTGAAGACATATTCCAATATTGGATCTTGCACCATCTTTGGGAAAGCTTTCCTTTCTGATGGTGTGATCTTATAGGTGGGTGTGTTTAGTTCAATCTCCTGAGGGTCTTTCCAATTCTTTACTTATGTGTGTTTTCCTAGAGCTTTAAAAGATCCAAAGATCTGGGACCAGCAGCTGGCATAATGGCTATGTGGCTGGACTCCCATGTAGTCGACTGTGGTTCGAGTCCCAGACCTGGTGGCTTAAACTCACACCAGACGTGTGTGTGTGTGTGTGTGTGTGTGTGCGTATGTGCCCAAGATCCCAAGAAAAGAATGGAGGAGAAGGGATTGCAGTGTGGCCATCTCTCCTGGGGGGTGATTTCTCGCTTTTTGTCTCTCTGTCTTTCTGGCGAGCATGCATGCCCTATAGGCAAAACCTCTCTCAAAAAAAAAAAAAAAAAAAAAAAAAAGAAAAAAAAGAAAAATATCCAAAGATCTGAGGCAAACAGGTGGCAAGGAGGTTAAGATACTGGATCCTACATGGCTGACTGAGCCATGTGAGTGCTAGGCCCAGTGCCTTGAAAAACACGCTGGGCCCATGTGCATGTGTGCCCAAAGTCCCGAGAGGAGAACAGAGAAGTGATTGCAATGTGCCATCCTCTCCCGGTAGGGGTGAGGGGATGATTTTCCACTTTTACTCTCTCTGTCTCTGTCCCACGAGTGCACATGCCCTATAGCAAAAACTAAAAAGAAAAAGAAACATAAATAAGTAAATAGATAAAAGATGCAAGGCTACTGGGGCCTGGGTTCTGGCTCCTGCAATGTGTTCCCTTAACCAGTTCCCACCCCTGTACCAGAGACAGCACTCTGCCAGTCTGCTCTTTCTTTGGTTCCTGGCATTCTGAACTTAAGAGAATTATCTTCGACATTTGTTTGTAAAATTGCTTGGATTTACCCTGCCAGCAGGAACTGAGGACCACAGGTACTTCATGGCCATCCAACCAGTTTTGTCCTCAGAAAGGGAGGTCAAAGCTTATCTATAAATGAAGACTTACTGGGCCAGCAGATGACGTGGTGGTTAAAGGTAATTCCCACGTGGCCGACTGGACCGTGGTTCGACTCCCAGACCTGGTGGCTTGCTTTCTCACTTTCCCCTTCTCCTTTTCTCTCTGGTCAAATTTAAAAAATAATAGTAACACGTGGAGTTAAATAAATAAATCATAAAACAAAATGAAGACTTACCAGCAATGATGCATCCTCTGCAGTATCTTTGTGCTTAGGATGAATGAAAAGTAGTATATTACTTTTAAAGGTATATAGTTTCCACATATAATATAATTAGGGCTAGAATCCATCAGTCTATTTTTATTAACTAATACTACAAAGCACTTGCTGAACACATATGCTGATTATAGAAACACAGTATTGAATCTGATTTTTTAAAAATTAAAAGAAAAACTCTATAATTAAGATTCTTATATGCTCAATCTTAAAAAAACAGCATCCACTATTGAACTCTTTGAGACACAGATAAGAGAAGCTTAATATCTTTGAATAATGAAACTTAATAATTGCCAACGAAGTCATTCTACTTGTCTCAAAAGTAGAAGGGGCAAAGGCCCTACTTGCAAAGGGCAAATACCATATATAGTGCCAGAAGTCGCCAACATTGGTGATGTTTCTTTTTTTTTTTTTTTTTTTTTTTGAGAGTTTTTTTGCTATAGGGCGCGTGTGCTTGCCAGACAGACAGAGAGAGAGAGAGACAGAAAGCGAGAAATCACCCCCCAGGGGGGATGGTCACGTCGCAATCCCTTCTCCTCCATTCTCCTCTCAGGATCTTGGGCACGCATGCACACGCGCCCGGCATGAGTTTTAAGCCGCCGGGTCCCGGACGCGAACCACGTTTGACTACGTGGGAGTCCAGCAACATAGCCATTACACTAACTGCTGGTCCCCATTGGTGATGTTTCTTAAAAGAAGAGGTCACCAATGGGGCCAGCAGATGGCATAGCAGTTACATCACTAGACTCCTACATAGCCAACCACAGTTTGAGTCTCAGACCCGGTAGCTTCAAATGCATGCCAGGCTCATGTGCATGTGTACCCAAGGTCCTGGGAGCAGAGTGGAGGAGAAGGGATTGTGGTGTGGCCATTCCCTCTGGTGAGTGAGTTCTCACTTTCCTTCTCACGTCTCTGTCTCTCTTACTCTCCCGCAAGCACATGCACTAAGGCAAAAAGACCTCTATTTTTTAAAAAAATTAAAAAAAAACAAGATGCCACCCGGGCCAGCAGGTGGTGTGGTGGTTAAAGGCACTGGATTCCCTTATGATCCACCACAGTTCAAGTCCCAGACCTGGCAGGTTGTTTTCTCATTTTCCTTTTCTCTCTTTCTCATGAACATACATACCCTATAGCAAATTAAATAATAATAAATCAAATTAAACAATTCTTTTTTGTAAAAAAGATGATGCTACCTATTTTCAAATTTTTTCATAGCATTTACTGACATTATGTTGCCACAGTCACCGGCAGCTTAATTTAGTTACTGCCTCTTCTCACCATATGGGCCTACAAAAATTCGTTGTAGCTTTGTTCCCATTAGAATCAAAAGATTTGGATGCTGAAGGTTATATTTATGCTGATTTATTTGGGTAAGATTTGGATTAAATATTTGGATGTTGACTTATTCAGTTGTGGGTTTTCCACATTTTTAACATCAGATCCTTAATCAAGCATCAGAATGAAATATTCACTGGCTTTATATAGTTACCTGAAGTAATACTTCCTATGCAAGGCCCATAAAGACAGTAAAATCAGTAACATTAGAATTATTTTTCTTTTGTATTTCATTCTTTCCTGGGAGAAAAAGAAACAGATGAAAGTAGGTTAAATAAAGTGGTTGGTGTAGGCTCGCCCCTTAGTGTCATGGTTAAGGACTGCAGTGCAAATCCCAGCCCTGGTAGCTTGAACGACACACTTGATGCATGTGCATGAGTGCCCCATATCCTGAGAGGGTGGAGAAATGGAACAGAAGGGATTATAGCATGATCACACCCATTGTTGTAACCACTGCACCATTTGCTGGCCCCAGTGTAAGAGATCTCATGACCTTCACTTGTCTTTTGTAAATTACAGAGGTCTTGACTTACAGACAAGAAATGTATGGAAATAGCAGATGGCATAATGGTTATGTCGCCGGACTCCCACATAGTTGACCATGGTTCAAGTCCCAGGCCTGGTGGCTTAAAACTCACACCTGGCAGTTGTGTGTGCGTGGCCAAGAGCCCAAGAGGAAAATGGAGGAAAAGGGATTGGTGGCATGGCCATCCCCACTGGGGGGTGATTTATTGCTTTCCGTCTCTGTCTCTCCAGCAAGCACATGTGCCCTATAGCAAAAAATCTCTCTCTCTAAAAAAAAAAAGAAATGTAGAAATGCATTCCCAGCCTAATGCATGGGTGGGGGGGCGTACTAGCAAAAAGAGTTATTAATGAAATACACACCTATACATATACATACACATTAGGAAGAAATGTATGCTTAAGAAAAAAGTTAATTATTTTTAGTTACATGGTATAATGAAGTTACTAATTCTTTTAAATTTTTTTTGGAGAGGTTTTTGCTATAGGGCCATGCACTCGCTATAGAGACAGAAAGCAAGAAATCACCCTCCGGCGGGGGATGGCCACACTGCAATCCCTTTTCCTCCCTTCTCCTCTAAGGATCTTGGGCATGCACGCACATACACTTGGCGTGAGTTTAGGCCACCAGTCCAGGACTCGAACCATGGTTACCTACATGGGAATCCAGCAACGTAGCCGTTACGCCATCTGCTGGTCTCATGAAGTTGCTAATTCTAAGAAAGGTGGTAAGTCAGGGTAAAACACAGGCCTCTTTTCAAAAATATTTGAGTAGAAAATGACTCAGCGCACTGGCTGGAGACTCAACTATAGTTTTTAGGTTATGTGTGTGTAGACCTTGGATTTATAGTCATCAAGTTTAATGGTGTTATTTAATCAATGTAGCATGAGATTGTCTGTGTGAAAAGGGAACTACATGTTGCTAAATTTGGTTGAAATTAGGGATACTCTCTTACCTTTTATTTTCCTAAGGTCATGTAGGAATTTTATGCAGATTCTTCATTGGAGACTCTTGATATTTAAATAACAATTTGATAAGAGGTGGAGAACCTTATGAGGACAGACAGTTTTGAAGCTGGACATTTTAAAACACTTGAAAAATCATGAATCAGATATCCAGTATTGGTTCTCTGGCAATCTCCAGTTTGTATGTTTATTATTCCAGTCTTCTGTGAATGATGACATCATCAGATTCTGTTCTGATGATGAAATAACTAGATAGTTGCAATCGTAATTCCTATGCCAGTAGCTTCTCTATGTCATTACCATGGGACTAGATGTTGCCCATTTAAAAAAACAAAACAAAACAAAACTTCTTTTGTTTAGGGGGATTTTAAAAAACCTTTATAATACATTTTTATTTAAAAAATAATCACCTTATTTAATTCTATTTATTATTATCTTTTCATTTGACTGGACAGAGACAGAGAGAGAGAGGAAAAGTGAGAAAGCAAGCTGCCAGGTCCGGACTTGAACCACAGTTGGCCTTGTGGGAGTCCAGCACCTTAACTACCATGCCACCTGCTAACCCCTATAATACATTTTATTTTTTTGAGAGATTTTTTCTGTAGGCCACGTGCACTCACCAGAGAGATAGAGAGACAGAAAGCAAGAAATCACCCCCCGGGGGAATGACCACATTGCAATCCCTTCTCCATTCTCCTCTTGGGATTTTGAGCACGCACACACACGCAATCAGCATGAGTTTTAAACCGCCGGGTCTGGAACTCAAATCATGGTTAACTACATGGGAGTTCAGCAATGTAACCAGTAAGCCATCTACTGGTTCCAACCCCTATAATACATTTTTAATTGAGGCAAAATTTACATGAAGTAAAACATGTAATATAAGTGTACATTTTATTGGGTTTGGTATACAGGTAGACAAGTTTAACAATCACCTTGATTAAGATATGGAACATCTTGGCCTGGCTTCATGGCCTGGTGGATAAGGCAATCAGATCTCACCTGGTCAACTGCATGGCTCAAGTCCTGGACCGGGAGGCCGAGTAACACACCAGGCATGTGTGTGTCATGCCCAGAATCCCAAAAGGAGGGCCAGATGGAGGAGAGAGATTGCAGCATGACCATTCCCCACAGGGGGTACTTTCTCCTCTCCCTCTCTCTATCTCTTTGGCAAACACACATGCCCTCTAACAAAAACAAAGGGAAAACATCTCTATGGCCTCAGTAGCTTTCCTTGTTCCCATTTAAGTCACTCTTTTTTCTACCCAGGAAGTTAGTATATCCAGATGTCAGGTTATAAACACGAACTTTAAAACAGCTCTTAGAGAAATATTCAATGATTTAATAGAAAGCTTTGTCAAAATGAATGAACAGATAAGAATTCTCAGCAAAGTGATGGAAGTTATAAAAACAATGAGCAGGTGTCAGCAGGTGGTATGGTGATTAAAGCGCTGGACTCCCACCGGGCTGTCAGCAGTTCAAGTCTCAGACTTGAAACTCACGCTGGGCAGGTGTGCGCATGGCAAAAATCCCAGGAGGAAAGTGGAGGAGAAGGGATTGTGGCACAGCTATTCCCCCAGGGAGTGATTTCTCACTTTCTCTCTCTCTGTTTCTGTCTCTCTAGCAAACACATGTGACCTATGGCAAAAACCTAAAAGACAAAAACCAATCAGCATTCTAGAACTTTGAAAGTATCATATTTGAAAGAAAACTACTTCTGGGTGGATTCACCAACAGATTGAATGCAATAGAAGAGAAAAATCAGTGAGATGCAAGAGAAATCAATGTTAATCATCCTATATGAAAGAGAAAAATGACTAATAAAATAAAACTAATCTATGAGACAATAATGAGCAGTCTAAAATGAATGTAATTGGGTCCCCCTCTCCCCCCAAAAATGGAAGAGAGAAAATGGAACATAAATAAAGTTTAAAGAAATTATAGTCAGGGCCAACCAGCCCCATAGCAATTAAGTGCCGTGCATATGGGACTGGTTCCCACACGGCTGACCGTGGTTTCACTCCCGGCCCCACTGGCCTGAAAGACACACCAGGGGCATGTGTGTGGGTGTCCCAAATCCTGAGGCATTGGAGAAATGGAGGAAAAAGAATCGCAGCCTGACATTTCGTACGTGTCTATAATCCCAGTTCTTGGGAGACTGAGGAAGATCTTAAGTTTGAGGCCAGCCAGGACAACATAGTGGGACTGTGTCAAAAACAAGCAAGGACCAGCAGTTGGCATAATAGCTATGTTGCTGAACTCCCATGTAGTCGACTGCGGTTCGAGTCCCAGACCTGGTGGCTTAAACTCACGCTGAGCGTGTGTGCGTGCGTGCCCAGGATCCCGAAAGGAGAATGGAGGAGAAGGGATTGTGGTGTGGCCATCCCCCCTGGGGGGTGATTTCTTGCTTTCTGTTTCTCTGTCTCTCTGTGTCTTTCTGGCAAGCGCATGCGCCCTATAGCAAAAACCTCTCAAACACACACACACACACAAACAAGCAAACAAAAACAAAAGACAAAAAAGGGAAGAAAGGGAAAAACTTAGAGCAGAGTCCCACTGGATTCCAGGGCCAGGGAATGGCCCTGAGTGGGTAACCCACATTTCTTTTTCTTTCTTTCTTTTTTTTTTTTTTTTTTTTGAGAGGTTTTTGCTACAGGGCGCATGCGCTCGCCAGACAGACAGACAGACAGAAAGCGAGAAATCACCCCCCAGGGGTGATGGCCATGCCGCAATCCCTTCTCCTCCATTCTCCTCTCGGGATCATGGGCACGCACGCACACACGCCCGGCGTGAGTTTAAGCCACCTGGTCCGGGACGCGAACTGTGGTCAACTACGTGGGAGTCCAGTGACATAGCCATTATGCTAGCTGCTGGTCCCCCTTAAACAGGAGTTGCTACAATCCCGCCTCTTGTCTCTCAGTATTGACGGTAGTGTGTTTGGATGTGAGCTACATTTCCCGTTTATTTGGCAGGTTGCAGACAGTCTGATGAGCGGTCATGGGACCGAAGAAGAAATGGTTACTAACTGGAGAAGCAGGCTGCATGAAGCCCCGCCCTCAGGTGCTACCTGTGGAGTCAGAGGTCTGCTAATAGAAGGAATTGTGCTGGAGCAGTGAATGGCATCTTCAGATCATGGTAGGAGAGAATAATTTAAATGTATGGGAAGAGGGGCCAGCAGATGGCTTAATGTTTGCATCGCTGGACTCCCATGTAGCTGAGCATGGTTCGAGTCCCAGACCTGGCATCTTGAAGCTCACGCAGAGCGAGTGTACATGCATGCCCAAAATCCTGAGAGGAGAATGGAGGAGAAGGGATCGTGGCATAACCATCCCCTCGGGGTGATTTCTCACTTTCTGTCTCTCTGCCTCTCTCTGTCTCTCCAGTGAGCACATGTGCCCTATAGCAAAAGTCTCTCTTAAAAGAAACAAAAAGTAGGGGGAGAAGCAATCGATAGCCAGATAGCCGTAGTGGAAAGTGGTAGACACTTGGAGTGTAGATGCCAACCCACCACGATATATCCTTCTCTGAGAACTGCTCCCTAATGTAATAATACAATCACCCTCTGGTTAAACCTGCTCTGTGGAGTGTGTTTTCTTTCCCAGGAGTTTAGTTTTAAAGGAGAAACCCTCGGGACCAGCAGTTGGCATAATGACTATGTTGCTAGACTCCCATGTAGTCGACCGCGGTTTGAGTCCTGGACCCGGTGGCTTAAACTCACACCGGGTGCGTGTGAGTGTGTGCCCAGGATCTCAAGAGGAGAAGGGAGGAGAAGGGATTGCGGCGTGGCCATCCCCCTGGGCGGTGATTTCTCACTTTCTGTCTCTCTCTGTGTTTCTGGTGAGCTCACTCACCCTATAGCAAAAATAAAAACTCTCCAAAAAAAGAAAAAAAAATAACAGGATTTTCTTTGGAAGTCCCTGCTCTCTAAAGTCCCATATAGAGAATGGCTTTTGTATTTGCTGTGAACATGAGCTGGGAGCTAAGCTAGAGCCTCTTGCCAGCTGTCAGGAGACTATTTCCTGGGTGTAAACCGACAGTATTATGCACCCCAATGTTTTTTTTTCTTGGAGAGGTTTTCGCTATAGGGCGCATGCACTCGCCAGACAGACAGAGAGAGACATAGAGACAGAAAGCGAGAAATCACCCCCCGGCCACGCCGCAATCCCTTCTCCTCCATTCTCCTCTGGGGATCTTGGGCATGCACGCACATGTGCCCGGCGTGAGTATTAAGCCACCGGGTCCGGGACGCGAACCGCAGTCGACTACGTGGGAGTCCAGTGACATAGCCATTACGCTAACTGCTGGTTCCCTGCACCCCAATGTTAATAAAGTCCAAGAGAACTTTTTTATCCTTTATTCATGATAGAGCATGTGCATGTGCACAAGAAACATACACAAACACGTGTTCTCACACACGTACACACACAAGTGCCCTCCACAGGGTCTGGTCGTGCTGTAATCCCCCACGGCAGCCCCCCCAGCCTGTCGTATCCTGGGCACTCACATGCGTACCTTGAGTGTTTCTGGGCTGACTAGGCAGGGGTCTTGAACTGTGGCAGCCTGTGGGATCAGCCTCTCCTGAGAAGCACCTTTTTGATGTGCCATGGAATACCCCCTCTTTTTTTTTTTTTTTTTTTAATAGTGAAAGGGCCAGTCAGTGGAGGGTGGTTAAGGCAGCTGGATACCACAAGGCCAACTGCACAGTTTAAGTCCCAGACTCGGAAGCTTGGAAGACACAGTGGGCATGTGTATGTATGTGCCCAAAATGCTGAAAGGAGTGAGAAATGGGGAAGGGCTTACAATGTGACCATATCCCATGGGAGGGGTGGTGCTTTCCTTCTTGCTCTCTGGGGTAGGCACACATTCTTTGACAAATTAAAAAAAAAAAAAAAGTATACAAAGTATACATTTTAATCTCTTCTTATTTTTTCAAAGTTTATTTATTTATTTCTTTCATGAGCAAGAGAGAAAGAGGGAGACAGTACCCCCCAGGGGGTTCTGCTATTGCACATGTATGTCCATTGTACTCAAGGAGGTCCCTGGATGTGAACCTGGAACCTTCTCATGTGGGACTGCTCGCAGAGCATTGCGTTTGATGGCTGCACCAACATCCAGCCCCTAGTCCAAGAGAACTTTGCACTGGATTTCTCAGCCTCAGTACTAATGATATTTTGTACTAGACAGTTCTTTTTTGGGGGGAGAGGACTGTCCCATGCACTGTAGAATGTTTAGCAGCATCTCTGGCCTCTACCCGCTGATGCCAACAGCACCCCTCCACCAGTTGTGACAACCAAAAAATGCCCTGGATGTTCCTGTGCCATGATGTCCTGGGAGGGTAGGAACGGACGTGGTTCCCAGGCTGAGAGCTGATATTCCCAGCTCTGGGCTGATGGAGCAGATTTAGCCCACGCATCACTGACCTTGAAGCAGCACTAAACCCAATGTCTCTGGATTGGAGCTGAGCCTGAAGCTCAGGCTCCAGCTTCTGATTTCCCACGCTGTGTACTACAGGGGGAAAAGTTCCAGGTGCAGATGTAACAGTAACTGCTTTATAATAAGTCACATAGTCCACACAGCCAGTGGTGCGGCGGTAATGTTCTGCAAAGCTGGACTCACATGGGTTCATGTCCTGAGGCCTCTCTGTACATAGCAGGTGTGTGTATGCTCAAGGTCTGGGCTGGCTAAGGCTGGGAGTGGATCATGGTGTGAAGACCCTGTTATAGATGGTTGCCTGCTTCTCTCTTTCTGTCTCTCTCTCATGGAAGAAAGAAAGAAATACACTTTTCAGAAATTTTAAGTGTTTTAAAGAAAAGCATTTTGTAGGAGTTGTGATGGATCCAGATGTTGAGTCTTTCATTCGTTCATTTGCTTAGTAAATTTGTTACACCGTGCCTGTGAGATAGGGGATGTGGTAGATGCCGGAGCTGACGCAAAGGCAGACCACAGCCCTGCTTTGAAGGCATTCGCATCTTAGAGGGGTCCAGTGGGAATGTTTTCAGTTATAAATAAGAGAAAGCCCACGTCCAGCTGCTCCAGCCAGAATGGGACTTGATTAGCTCACACATCTGAAGAGCCCACAGGTGGTGCAACCCTAGATGAGGCTGGATTCAGTGGCTCGGGGTTGTCACCGAGGCCTGGGTTTCCTTTGGCATCCCTGCTCTTCCCTTCCTATAGTCAGTTTCATCCTAGAGTTGACCTCCCTAGTTAAAGCAGCTCTTGGAATTACATGATTTCTCCTCTAGTAAAAGACCTGAAATTTACTGGGTTCGGATTAGCTTAGGTCACCTGCCCACCTCCGATCCAATCATCCTCACAGGAGGTTGATGACGCATGCTGATTGGCTTAGCGTGTGTGTGTGTGTACGCATGCGTGTATATGTCCAAAATCCCAAGGGGAGAATGGAGAAGGGGTTGTAGTGTGGCTGTTTCGCCTGGGGGAATGATTTCTTGTTTTCTGTCTTCTGGTCTCTTTTGCCCTATAGCAAAAATCTCTCTCAAAAATAAAAATCTCAATTTACAGTGAGCCCCTCTAAGGCTAAGTCCACCTCCCAGACATCCTTTCTCCACACACCCCCTCAGCCTTGCACTTACCTGCACTTCACACCTACTCAGGCTAGTGTTCCTGCTTCCCTAGCTTTAAACCTATATCTGGCCGTTGGAAACATTTTGGTTTGTCAAATTTCCCATCTTTAAATGCCCTAACAAAGGAATTGAGAGTTTTTGATGGTTTTGATGGTGATTTATTCCATCAAAATAGTCCACAAATTTCACAAACAAGACAGCTAAAGCATATGTGTGTAAGAGAGCGAAGGAGGAAGGCTGGAGTGCAGAGAGCACAGGATTTAAAGTCAAAAGGTCCTGGGTTTGAATCCTAGCTCTGCAACCTTCCAGACCTGAGACGCTGGCTAGTAGGTTCCACCTGACCTCTTTTTCTCTCCTTAAAATGACTGTACAGCGTGTTATACATCCACTCTATGCCTTTTCATGCTGTGAGTATGCTATCACGCCTATTATTCATCGCCACAGGGCACATTTAATAAATGGTACATTTTTAAATACTTGTTTTTTTTTTTTTTTTTTTTTTTTTTTTTTTTTTTTTTTTTTTTTGGCTATTGGGCACGTGCACTCGTCAGAAAGACAGAGAGATAGAAAGTGAGAAATCACCCCCCGGGGGGATAGCCACGCTGCAATCCCCTCTCCTCCATTCTCCTCTCAGGATCTTGGGCACACACACACATGCGCCCGGCGTGAGTTTAAGCCACCGGATCCGGGACTTGAACCACGGTCGGCTACATGGGAGTCCAGCGACATAGCCATTACGCTAACTGCTGGTCCCCATTTTTAAATACTTGTAACCATAAGTATTGGCATAGCTTGGGTTCCCACGTGGTGGTGATTTTGGCTAGGACAGATCAAAGACCTGTCATTGCAGGAAGGACAGAGAAGACCTTGAGGCCTTGAACAGACTTTCCCCCTTCTAGCTACATGGGGTTCCCAGATTGGAGGTGGAGAAGGGGAGCTGCATTTTCCCTGATATGAAATGTGACCTGTGGTCGGTACTGTGTCCACACATCTACCCTGTGACTTCTCCAGTTTGAGCCTCAGCTTGGACACTATCCTCTGTGCACCTCACTTTCCTTGTTTATGGAATGGGAATTGGGGCTGGCTTTGTGGCATGGCCGTAATGCACTGCTCAAGAGAATTCAGATTCCACAAGGTGACTACAGTTGGAATTCCAACTCAGTCTGCCTAAAACACACCAGGCAGGAGCTTCCATGTCCAAGGTCCTAAGGGCTGGAGGACTGGAGAAAGGGGTTCGTGGCGTGACCAGACCTCACAGAGGGTGCTTCTGTCTCTCCTATGCATGCACATATGCTTCATGGTAGTAGAGAAAAATAAATAAAATGAGAACAATGTTCAATTATTCCTCTATTGTATATTCATTGCATCTCACTACATCAGCCTCGTCACCTTTTACCTTTTATCCTATAAATATACCTGCCCAGTTGCTGGGAACAGCTTTTCCTTCTGGCTAGATACATTCCACAGAGGTCAGGACTAATAACCCCCAGGTACGCCTATGGCATTGTTTTCTTCCTCTGCCCTGGTACCCCACCCGGGCATAACTTGTTTCAGGACAAGTTATTTTCCTAACAGTTCTTCCACTGGCAGTTCAGTCACTTAGCACATTGGTTTGGAAAGCTCTGTGTATGCATTTGTTATTTAAAAGCTTAAAAATCTCAAGTCTGTTCTTTGTAGCTTTGTAATAGTGGATGTATTTCCAGAAGGGCATGAGGATTTTTTTTAAGAATTGCTTTTATTTAATTTTATTTATTTACTTATTTTATTTTAATTTGACCAGAGAGAGACACAGACACACACAGAGTGAAAGGGAAAGTGAGAAAGCAAGCCACCAGGCCTGGGACTCGAACTGTGGTCAACCATGTGGGAGTGTCCAGCACCTTAACCATCATGCCACCTGCTGGTCCCTGGGCATGGGGATTTTTATGAGTCTAAGAACAAGAAATTCTTGGGTGGTGTGGTGATTAGGGTGCTAACCTCCCACATGGTTGACTATGGTTCGAGTCCTGGGCCTGGCAGCTTGCTTTCTCACTTTCCCTCCCCCTCTCTGCCTTCCTTAGTGAGCCCACATGCTCTATAGGAAATTAAAATAATAATAATAATAATTAATAAAATAAATTCTTTTAAAAATTTCTATAACAATTCTGAATAGTGTTAGGAGAAAATACATAATCCATGACCAGGCCAGAACATATAGAGAAAATAATTTATTCAATTGTAAACCAGAAATTTTGTTTTAAAAAAAACATTTCAGAATAAATGAGATCTTGAGTTTGCTCACTGGATATTTAAATTTAAATGAATTTTTAAAAAATCATGTTCCCTCATAAGTAAACATCAGCTCTTCTCTAAACTTTCAGGGTAGGTAATTTCTTTGGTTTAGGAATTAAAACATTAAACTTCCTACACCAGACCGAATTCAAGACACCTCGAGTAACAGAGAAATGAGATTCTCAACTGATGTGTAATCTCCTTTTTCTTTTTTAAGGTTCACTGGACTCTAGTCTGTTTTTTTTTTTTTTTTTGTTAGGTGTGAAACTTTTAGCAAGAATTGAAAAGTAGGAGGCACAGTGAAACAGTAAAGAAAATATAGGTTTTGTTTTTATCAAAAAAGCCCATTGCGGGCCAGCCAAGTGACATAGTGGTTAAGGCAGCTGGATCTCACATGGCCAACTATGCTGTTCGAGTCCCAGGCCCTGTGGCCTGAAAAAAATACTCAGTGTGCCCAAGATCTCTAGAGGAGAGTGGAGGAAAGTAGATTACAGTGTGGTCATCCTCCTGTGGGGGGGGTGCTTTCTCATTCTCTCTCTTTCTCACCTTCTCCAGCTCTCTTCGGTCAGCACAAGCACCCTAGAGCAAAAAAAAAAAAAAAAAAAAAAAAAGCAAAAGCCCCTTCCATTGTACATCAAGCCAGCACAATGGTCTTCAAAATAAATGGCCTGAAAATGGAAACAAGGACCTAAACTGGAATACCAGAAAAATATAAATATATGTGCATATGTAAACGTTGCCTCCTACTTTCCTTTACAAAGGCTTGCTTAACTTTAAATAACATGTAGGATTTCACAGCTTCTCTTAGAGAAGGGAATTGAATGTTAAAGCTGCTCAGTCATGAGGACCGTCTCCCCTAGCTTTTGTAACAAAATCAGTTGACCATTTCATTGACATCTGGTTGCTACACTTCCATAATCCAGATGGAGCAGGGAAAGCTAGGTTACTTGACAGGACGGCTTTGGCTCCAGTCCTCTCCTGTATGGCAGCCTTCCAGGTTGGAGCACGGAGGGCTGAGGGACCCTGGCATTCAAATGGTGGGACTCACTGATGATCTGTCCCTTGATGAAGCCCAGGACCTGGAAACACAACTCCTCGTAAACCTCTTCAGTTCACTGCAGGCCTTTCCCTTCTCTGCCACTATTGCCACCCCTTTTCCAGGGACCAGAAGACACAGCTGCAGCATCCAGTAGACTGAATATGACTTAGACAACACAAGAAACATCTTCCATTCAAGTCCCGGTTGCTGTTTGTTATGTGGTTGAGAACGCTGGCCATCACCCACACTGCCACCTTGCATTCAGTGCTGAATCTATGAAGTATTCAAGGATAGAATCCATGCCTCGTGTCCCTCCAAGATGCCACTGCCCACAGTGATCAGACCTTCTCTTTCCACTCTTTTTGCTATTTCATGGCAAACTCACGTTGAGGCTTTGTTTTCATTTTATGTTAAGCACACACTGACTCATTTGGATTCCCTGGAGTCCTGAAATATTCACCATCATAATATCCACTAGATAGCTCCACCAATCTTCCGCACAGAAGCTTAACAACATCCCAAAGAGAAAAGGACATGTACTATAAATGGCCAGAAGCAATCTGCTCTTGAAGTCTTCTGAGGATCAGCAAGGTAGATGGTATCCTTATAGGAGTTCTGTTGCAAAGCAACACTACATTGCTTTAGACCCATCAAAAACAGGAAGACATTGAATTCAAGGGGACCACTTCCTACCATTGTATCTTGTTACCAAACGCTTCCCTTAGCACCCTTTTCTCCAATATATTATCTGAGACATGTAAGTTTCTGGCTTTTTTTGGGGGAGGGGGGGCTATGACAAATTATTTTTGGTTCAGCTGATAGTATTTCCCCCAAACCTAGAAAAGATAAGAAATCACTGGGAATTTACAATGATTACCATAGATTCATTCTCCCATATTACAGGGCTCAAAGTTACAAGGAGGAATAGTATGCATTTGTCATGTTGGTGTTTTGTTAGTAATTTTCTTTTTAAGTTAAAATTAAGTGTTACTTTTCCAAGGAAATAGCCAGAATAATACTCTCTCAAATACTCTCTCAAACTTACTGGCACCCTTTGAAGTCAGACGTTATTTCTCACCACATTATACTCTTTCGTCTGCCATGATATCTTGACAGTTTTAATATCTGAAGGCAGGCCTATATGATAATCCCAGCAGTATTCTGGGGATAAGATTTTAGTGGGTTTATTGAGAAGGAAATACTTGTTTAGGTGGCTTTCATCATGCCACTCAGCTTCTATGTCATTTTTCTTGTCCTGAAGGATTCCCTTAAGGCACTCTTGGGTGATGTTGAGAACCTGAGTGGGTGTCCCTCCAAAAATGGCCGCATGGTAATAAAAGTCACCCTGGCCAAATGGAATATAAGCTGCAGACTCTTTCCGTCTCTCGTAGGTAAACTCATCAGGATCTGCCTTGTACCACCAGGCCTGTAGCTGGGCCACCGACTGGCCCAGGGTCTCCACTCCGAAAGTGTCTTGGAAGACTTGGTCCACATCCATGCAGAAGAGGAAGTCAACCTCATTCTTGATGTGGGCCACAATGTGCTCCGCGATGGTCTTCATGCGCATCATGCTGATGTCCTGCCACCTCTTCTCAGACTTGATCTCAAACACTTTGAAGGAACGCAGAGGACCCAGCTCAATCAAAGGCATCCTGGAGACATCGTCCACCATGATGTAAAATATAACCCTGTGGCCAACCATGAAGTACTTATTAGCAGATGTGATGAACTCCTCCAAGTAATGCTCAATATATCTGAAACAAAGAAGAGATACAATTTACTTCTGGCATTCCTGCAGGAGACCACATGATATTCTAATCATTTTGTCTATTTTACGGTTAGAAGGGGAATGTTTCCTCCCTACCCCAGATGTGGCGGGACCTCTGTTAGCGTAACATTCCTGGCTACTTTCCACCATTCAGTCACTCAGTCTTTGAGTAGATAGAATGACATATCTGACTGCCAGTTTTGGAAGAGCACTGGGCATGCGGAGCCCTGTGTCCCTTCCTCTCCTCTTGTTCTTGAAAGCTTGCCAGTCTGAGAGAGCATGTTTTCCCAACTGTTCTGGGCCTTGCAGCAAGCTGAGTGTTACAGGCTCTACTCTGATATCCAGAGGCCTTCAGTTTCTAACGTGTTGGTGTCTGGGTACCTAAGTCTTTCTAACTCTGTGCTGTTTAGGAGGCCAAGGGCTGTGGTTAAGCCACATTCTCCAATACCAGCTTTCAGTGGAATAAAGGTGAAAATAACCACCATTTTCCATATCTACCCATTTGTCTTACTTATCAGTTGATTCTGACTTTGGGCAGGCAAAGAGGGTCTAGTTCTAGAGTGTGCCTAAACATGCTAGCATTGCCCCAGTGTTGCTACTGCCAGACAGGAAGCAAGGGTGATGTGATCCTTGGGTCCACTAGGGATGCATTAAGCTCAACTACTTGCACTCATTCTCTGCTGTGGCACTGAGAATGGATCTCTCGCCATGTTACACATGGTGAGCCTCTCCCAGTCATCTAAAACCCCAAACCACTGTCCACACATACTATTAGGAAATCCATCCAAATACCAGTTCAAATAACCTTGGATTTAACCTTAGCTATTCAGGGGGTGAGGGGTCTTTACTTTTTCCCCCTTAAAGACGATTTGTTTTAGAGCACTTTTAAGTTTATAGTGAAATTGAGCCAAAAGTGCTGGGAGTTCCCTCACACCCCCTGCCCCACACAGACACAGCCAGCCTCTCCCACTAGCATGTACCTGCGCCAGATTGGTACATTTGTTATGACTGACAGACCCACACTGACATGTCACTCTTGGCTTCGTATACTCTGGGGGTTTCAGCAAATACATAATGACATGTGCCCACCATTCCAGGGACATATAGAATAGTTTCACTGTCCTAAAAAAATCCTCTATTCATCCTTTCTTCACAACCACTGATCTTTTTATCGTCTCCACAGTTTTGTTTTTTCGAAAATGTCAGATTGTTGGAATCGTACTGTCTTGTAGCTATTCAGAATGACTTCTTTCACCTAGTAATTTGTACTTATAATTCTTCCATGTCTTTTCATGCTTGATAGCTAATTTCTTTTCAGCAGTGAATAATATAGCATTGTCTGGGACCAGCAGTTAGCATAATGGCAATGTTGCTGAACTCCTATGTAGTCTACCATGGTTTGAGCCCAGGACCCGGTGGCTTAAAACTCATGCCGGGCGCCTGTGTGTGCGTGCCCAAGATCCCAAGAGGAAAATGGAGGAGAAGGGATTGTGGCATGGCCATCCCCCTGGGGGGTGATTTCTCGCTTTCTATCTCTCTGTCTTTCTGGCGAGCACACACGCCCTATAGCAAAGACTTCTCCAAAAAAAAAAAAAAGAAAAAAAATACAGCATTGTCTGGATGTACCATGTTATTTTTCCGTTCACCTAATGAAAGGCATCGTGTTGCTTCCAGGTACTGGCAATTGTATGTAAAACTTCTAAAAATATTTGTGTGCAGGTGTGTTCATCAGTTTTCAGTTCATTTGGTTAAATACCAAGGAGTGTAATCACCAGATCACATGGTAAGACATATGTAAAGCTTAGTTTTGTAAGAAAATGCCAAACTATTTTTCCAAGTGATTGTACCATGTGTTTGGATTTTGCCCATTCTAATAGAATATGTAGTGCTATTTTAACTACTTATATGTTTATTCAAAAAAGCATTAATTTCAGAATAGCTAAAAGAGAGGCTTTTGAGTGTCCCCAATACCAAGTAATGATATATGTTTGAGTAAATGGATTTTTAAAAAAATTTTTTTAAATTTTATTTACTCATTTACTTATTTTATTTTAACCAGACACACATGCGTGCGTGCACACACACACACACACACAGAGAGAGAGAGAGAGAGAGAGAGAGAGAGAGAGAGAGAGAGAGAAAGTGAGAAAGCAAGCCACCAGGTCCAGGACTTGAACCATGGTTGGCCATATGGGAATGTCCAGCGCCTTAACCATCACACCACCTGCTGGCCCCCAGAGTAAATGGATGTTCTGATTATCTGATTTTATCATTATGGATTCAAGTACCAGGGGAAAAAATGTGTAATACAACATGTTGTATTCATGTGTTGAGGTTCCGTATCCCATAAACAGGTACATGTATTATGTAGTAATTGAAGATAAACAGTGAAACTGGGACTAGCAGGTGTCATGGTGGTTAAGGGGCTGGATTCCCACATGGCCGACCATGGTTTGAGTTCCAGACCCGGCAGCTTGAAAATTACTCTGGGACCACGTGAGTGCCCAAAATCCCAAGAGGAGAATGGAGGAGAAGGGATTGTGGCGTGGGGGTGATTTCTCACTTTCCCTCTCTCTTTGTCTCTCTCCAGCAAGTGCATGCACCAGCAAAAACCTTAAAAAACAAAACAAACAACAAAACATTATACTGATGCCTCCTGTAAACCGAAGCTATAGACACTTGTGAAGCCCTGCTATGGAGAGTATAAGAAAGAAGTCAGATGGCTTACTACAACTCAGTCAAACTCAAACTCGTGCGCAGTAAGTGTGAACTGAATTTAATTTGCTGATCACATCCCCTGCCAATCATAATGTTTGTGAGTGATAAATGACTGGCACCTCTTTTTGCTTTTTCTTGCTGCTTAGATTCCCTTTCTTTACTATGGAAATAAAGTATGTTTTTAATGTTGGAATTTGGAAACCTAAAGTTTACTGTATTGATTCTCTAAATGGAGAGAATGTATCTGAACACTGTAAAGAAGGACTTGGACGTGGTTCTATGGCTGGTGGCCAGGTAATTCTTCAGTACTATGAAACGTCAAGAAAAATCTACTGTGCTCCAAAGCTTGGGGAAAATACTGAGCTGGGGTCACGGGAGGAGAAGCGTCATCATGATGTTTGACATTATTTAGAGATTAAAGCACCAAAGTTGGCTCCTTGTGTTGTTATTTGAAAGCAAACCAAACATCACACCTCCTTAAAGTCCAAATTTATTTGTTGTGGGGATTTATTGCTGCCCAGTACAAAGAGTCCTCTCTTGCCTCAGAACTGAGAGTGAGCAACGCTTTTGCCAGGATGTGTGATTTACACTTTAGCTCTGCAGACTGGTCGTTCGTTGGGTGACTGGAGCTGCTGGGGGACAATGGGCAATGTTCTGAGCCTGGAAACACCAGGCTCAGATCAATCTGCAGTGAGGCCGGCTTGTCCCCTTTTGTGCCAAAGGATTATGTGAACTGAGCATTGGCTCTTGACCCATATGACACAGATTCTTCTGGTAAAAATGTCAAAACCCCATCATCACCCTTCCATATTAGAGATGCCACACAGGCCCTGGAATCGGCACCCTCCGTGCCACTGGAGTGTGAGTAGTATTATCACCGACAGCCACGGTGATGGCTGTTGACTGCATTCGGGAAGGTTACCCTTGGAGAACTATCTGGTATTCACAGAGCTTTCCTTTAGGGCCTACCTTGGCAAAGGTCAAGCTCGAATCAACCCAAGCCTTCAATTCTCTCTGTGCAAAGCCAGGGAATTGACTTTCCACATAGCTTTTTCAGAAGAAGTAAAAATGGAACGGCCCAGAGGGAAGGAAAGAAGAGGAAAATTGAACTTTGTTTTGAGAAGAAATATTGAAAATGTTCCAATAAAACCAAATGGGTTGTATTTTCAAACTAATATTATAGCTACAGCTTTCAAGTAAGGATGATTGGAGTTTTTCTTTATCAAATGTTACAAAAAAGGAAATGGAAGCTGAAACTAGAACCTATCCAGGAGTTGGAAGAGGAAGTTCAGACCAGCCATATTTCCAGGACCAAATCCTCCAAGAGGAGTAAGTTAAAAGTGACCTGGAGAACCGGAAGAGTGGCTAATAATTCTCCAACACAGAAAAGCCCTGTGCTTAGGGCACGCTGTGTGGAGAACCTGCTGTAAATCCCTCTGTCCTTGGTCCTGGGCCTTGAGCACGTAGGAGAGAGAATGATGCTCACTTGGTGCCTGACACTTAGGGAGTTTCCAGAGGAAGCCATGGAGGCCATGGAGGCCAGCGGTGGGTGTTACTGGCTCTGGGTCCTGGGGGTGGCAGACATTTATGCCTGCAATCTGAGACCCTACCTCTGAGGTGGGGACAAGTGGACTCACTCACTATTGCTTCATTCTCTGTCTTTTGGAGCCTTGTCAAAAAGGAGAGTTAAACAGTCTCAAACCTTCATCTGGGCAGCTGGTGGCACAGCAGTAATGCAAAACTCTGGGAGTCTGGACTCACAGGGAAAGGTCGCAGGTTCATACCCTGGGGCCTCCTTGTGAACACCAGGTGTGTGTGCTCCTGGGCCTGTGGAGGCTGGGCTTGGACTGTGGCATGCGGGCCTTGTTGGAGGTGCCTGTCTCTCTTTCTCAATAAATAAACGTTAAAAAAAAAAAAAAAAAAAAGCTCTTGGGGGCCAGCAGGTAGTGTAGTGGTTAAGAGGCTGGATTCCCACACAGCTGACCATGGTCTCAGTCCCAGACATGCAGGCTTGAAGGGGTACACGTGCATGCATGCCCAAAATCCCATGAGGAGACTAGAGGAAAAGGGATGTGGCATGGCCACCCCCCCTCCCAGGGGTTAATTCTCACTTTCCCTATCCCTGTCTCTGTCTCTCTTTGACAAGTACAAGTGCCCTATTAAAAAAAAAAATCTAAAAAAAAAAAAAATTCTTGGGCCAGCCTGTGTCTTGGTGGTTAAGGGATCTGGACTTGATGTAGCCTACCACAAGGTTCAAGTCCTAGACCTAGTGGCTTGAAAAACACACCAGGCATGTGTGCAAGTAAGCCCTGAATCCTGACAGGCTAGAGAAATGGAGAAGGGAATGCAAAATGACCGTGCTCCGTGGAGTGGGGAGTGCCTTCTCCTAAGCACACCACTGTCTAGCAGATTTAAAAATAAAAAAGTTCCTTGGGCCAGCTGGTGACATGATGATTAGGGTGGCTAGATCCTACATGGCTGACTGTGACCAGAGTCCCAGACCTGGCAGCTGGAAAAACAAGCCCGATGCCACTGCATGTGTGCCCGAAATCCTGAAAGGCTAGAAATGGAGGGGAAGGGATTGTGGCAGGACCATCCCTTGTAGGAGTCCTTTCTCTCACTCTCTCTCTCTCGCACATGACCTCTGGCAAATTAAAAATCAAAACTAAACAAGAATAAAATAAACCCAAAAAACCACAACTCTCATCTAATATTTCAGACAAGTCATACATAGCCTCATGAGTCCAAGGGGTCTCCTTAAAAACATTTTGACAGTGGAAAAAAAAAGTCAAGGACCCCTCGATCAGCGATACCTACCTTCCGACAGCAAAAACCGTCAGTCCCACGGTGATTTTCTGTCTGGCATAGTAGTTTTCTAAGATGGCTCTGTTGTAAGTGCCTTCCCACACCACCGGCGCCTTCCATCCAGTCATGGTCACCACCTCTGGGCGTTTCCTGGTGATGAAACGTAGAGCCCCATGAGTCAGGACGGCTTTGCAGAGGTGGGACGGGGGCCGCCCAAGAAAAAAAAGGGTCAGCTATGATCTGTGACGAGTGTCCGTGAATCCTGACTGTAGCTTAACCCCAAGCACTCGGCTGGCAGGTGCAGCCTTTGAGCAGCAACATCCGGGTGAGGGACAGAGGCTGTGGGCCAGGTGTCTCTAGACTGTCCTTGCAAGCCCTTATAGGGATCTTAGCCATACATCTCATACCCCTTTCCTTTCTTCCTGCTTGCTTTTTTTCCTCCTACTTTATCCCTTCCTCTGCTGAGGCTTGTATTTTTTACCTAAGATGCCAATGGCATCTTTGGTGTGACTTGTCCCTGTGGGTGCCATCTGAGCCTCAGAAGACCCTAGTCCTACATGCAAGGGGATGAGAAAGACAGGAGAACCGAAAGAGGAAGAGCTCTTCCACTCTGCCTTCTGCCAGAAAGAGATTTCTGGGTAGGAACTTGATTATTGGCCGAAGAAGGCCCCAGACTAAGGAGATGCTGATGTTCTCACTCATTTTACAGTAAAGGAGACAAAGGCACCCAGAAAGCAAGGGACTTGACAGAGGCCCACCAAGGCCAAGGCTGGGACATACAACTCTAGCAAAGACCCTCTCCTGGGCCCACGTTGCCTTGTTACTAGGAATACAAAAGGGGTGAGAGGGAGGTGTGTTTCCTGCACTGGCTTGGCTAACACAAGCCCAGGAAGTGACGTAGGAGCAATAACAGAGTCCAGACCCTTGCAGGGAGAATGCAGGAAGGCCAGAGCTGCAGCGGGGCCAACAGGGAGGGGTCCCTGCTGGAGAGGTGTGGAGATCCCCGATTAGCTCAGAACCTGGCTCCTTGCTTACCATTTGCTTGTACTTCACAGGGCGCCCATTCCAGCTCAACCCCAGCAAGGTCAGTGGTTGGGGCAATGTCTTGACCCTTGCTGGGTCCTTGGAAGCAGCACTTGTGTGGCCCTGGTGAGGCTGTCAGGGAAGTGGGTACTTCCCATTCCCTATACAGCTGGTCATGAGGCTGGGCTGCCCCAACCCCATCAGCAAGGCTGGGGCTTTCCACAGCAAGGCTTGCCCCTGCCCCAGCCTGAGCAGACTCCCCATCACTCCCACCCCGGTCACCACACCCAGCACACTCGAATTCTGGAGCCATCTCCGCCCTCCCACCCCAGCCCTGTGCCCTGCTCCCTGCTCCCTGCTCCCAGCCTGCATCCTAGATCTCAGACATCGCTGGGATCACTACCAGGCTGGTCTGGCACTGCCGAGGGGCAGAAAGGGAGGTGCTTTCAGGCTGTACTCCCGGGCGCCCCACCTCAGCTCCGTGCTCAGCACCCAGGTGTGTCTGCGCTGCTCTGGGTTTCCTTCAGCCATGAAAGACGCTGCCGTGCCAGGCACTGTCGCCCCCACTTCCCATCTAGCCCTTCCAGTGATGTCCACTGGTCAGGTCAGAAAACCAAGGCTCAGAGGAGCTTACCCTGCCCAAGGCCACACAGTCACTGACAGTAGCAATGACATAAACTGACCTGAAGGGCCAGGCACTGTGTGATAAGTCCATCTCTCTGAGGTGGCTGTTTCCTTTCTCCCTATTTTACCGAGGAAACTGTGCACCAGAGAAGTTAAGTAACTTGAGGGAGGTTACACAGCTAGAAAGGAGTAGAACTGGCATCTAAACTCAGATAATCTGGCTCAAGGTGTGCTCTGAGCCACTGCCCAGCATGGCTTCTAATTATTTATTATTTTTGTTTTTGCTGTAGGGCACATGTGCCCACTGGAGAGAGACAGACAGGGGAAGGACAAGAAATTACCCCCTGGGGGATAACCATGCTGCAAACCCTTCTCCTCCATTTTCCTCTCAAGGACATGCATGCACATGGGCCTGGCAAGTTTTCAAGCCAACAGGTCTAGGACTCGAACTGAACAGTTGGCCATGTGGGGTCCAGCTGCTTTAACCACCTTGCCACAGGCTGGCCCTACACTGCGTCATCGTCATCTTCTTTTAAAATTATTATTAATTTATTGTTATTATTTAAAAATTTACTATAGAGCACGTGTGCACACTAGAGAGAGAGAGGTAGGGAGAGACAGCAAGAAGGAAAGTGAGAAGGCAAGCTACCTACATTGTTTCTTCTTTTTTTTAAATAATTAATTTAATATTATTATTTTTAAGTTTGCTATAGGGCACATGTGCTCACCAGAGAGAGAGAGAGAGAGAAAGAGAGAGAGAAGGAAAGTGAGAAAAATAAGCTGCCAGGTCCGGGATTTGAACTATGGTTGGCTATGTGGGAGTACAGCACCTTAATCACTATACCTCCTGCTGGCCTCATCTACACTGCTTCTTATATGGACATTTACTTATTCTGCTGATGAAGCTGGGGTTAAAACCCAGATGTGTTCTGATCTAAAGATAACATTATAGGACCCATCAGTTGGCGTAATGGCTATGTCACTGGACTCCCATGTAGTTGACCACAGTTCAAGTCCCAGACCCGGTGGCTTAAACTCACGCCGGGTGTGTGTGTGTGTATGCCCAAGTTCCCGGGAGGAGAATGGAGGAGAAAGGATTGCAGAGTGGCCATCCCCCCGGGGGGTGATTTCTCATTTTCTGTCTCTCTGTCTCTCTCTGTCTTTCTGGCAAGTATACGCACCCTATAGTAAAAACCTCTCCAAGAAAAAAAAAAAAAGATAACATTATAAGGCCAGCAGGTGGCATGGTGGTTAAGGCAGCTGAATCCCTCATGGTGAACTGTGAGGTTCGAGTCTGGACCTGGCTGCTTGAAAAACATGCAGGGTACATATGCATGCATGCCTAAAATTCTGGGAGGAAGAGAGATTGCAGCATGGCCATCTCCCCTGGGGAATGTTTTCTCCAGTGAGCGCACACACCCGACAGCAAACTTACAAAAAAAAAAAAAAAAGGATAACATTATTTCCACTCAACTACTTATGAATTTTCATCAGTGCAAGTTGAGAAATAATGAGCTTTTTTGGTGTTTTTAGAAGCTCACTTGTTGCTTTTAGTATGGTAAAAATCCTAGCTTTGTTAAATGATAGATTTTTTTCCAACCAAAAAACCCATAAACACACAATACACATACCTCATACTTCTATAGCCGAAATTTCTTTTTTTTTTTTTTTTTTTAGAGGTTTTTACTATAGGGCGCGTGCGCTCGCCAGACAGACAGAGAGAGACATAGAGACAGAAAGCGAGAAATCACCCCCCAGAGGGGATGGTCACGCCGCAATCCCTTCTCCTCCATTCTCCTCTCGGGATCTTGGGCACGCACGCACATGCACCCGGCATGAGTTTTAAGCCACCGGGTCCAGGACGCGAACCGCGGTCGACTACATGGGAATCCAGCGACATAGCCATTACGCTAACTGCTGGTTCCCGTATAGCCGAAATTTCTAGACTTAAACTCTCATGTAACACCACCCCATTCGCTGCAGTCTTGGTTTTAACCTGTCAAGGATCTTTTAGAAGTTCTAACTCAGCCTGCTACATGTGAGCTGGATATCTGCTAAGTAGACTATATATGTATATAGTCATTGGAAAAGTTATGATGAATTTTTAATAGAAAAACATAGAAAAATACATCATGACTTTTCTGACAACCCAATATATACGCACACCCGTGACCCAGGCTGACGGAGGTCGGGGGTGGATTGCAGTGTGAAAGACCCCACGGGGGTGCCTGTCTCTCTTTCTCTTTCATGGGATAAGTATTTTTAAAATCTTGGGAAGAAAATGTGGAGGCAGCGTAGGTACACTTATTTATTTCTATGTCCTATGCACCAAAGGCAAAGCACTTTTATTCTCATTAAATCTTTAAAACCACCCTGCGAAGTGGGTGCTACCATCACCCCTACTTTACAAATAAAGAAGCAGGGGGTAGGAAAGGAAAAGGAACTGACTCCTTTGCCATTTAGTTTATGTGAAACTGGGGCAGTTGATCCCTAGACGCTATTTCCCAGGTCCCTGCTGTCTTGCTAAGCGCCGAGATCCGAGCGATGGGACCAGGTTCTGTCCCTGGAGAATCTCCCAGTCCCAGCAGGTGGTCAGCCGGCTACACACCTCTCATCTGCGAGGCCTCACCAGGAAGACCAGGAAGACCAAGTGGGACACTAGTGCCACTTTGGTTACTTGGGTGGGAAGGCTTCCTTTGAGCAGAAAGAAAAAGTAGCAATATTAAAAATTAACATCTAATTAAAAATTAAAATGTTGTATTTCCCAGCTGTTAAATATTCAATTCCACTGACAATTCCAACATGCCAGCCACTTTATGAAGCCAGACAACAGCTTGAAAATGCAGGTGGAGGGAAGGAGGGGTGGAAGGGAGGGAGGGAGAGATTAAGATCTGTTTCCTGGCTGAGTCTCTACATCAAAGAGTCTTTGTTATCAAAATCCCCCCCAAAAAAACAAAAACAGAAGTTAGAGAGGGCAGCCCACATGTGCAAAAGCTGGTCCTTTTTTTTAAAAAAAAGATTCATTTAATTTTACGTATTATTATTATTTTTTATGTTTGCTATAGGGCAAGTGTACTCATCAGAGAGAAAAGGAGAGAGAGAAAGCAAGCCACCAGGTCTGGGACTTGAACCAGTCGGTCATGTGGGAGTCCAGAACCTTAGCCAGCACACCATCTCCTGGTCTCAGCAAAAGCTGGTCTTTGACCATGTCAACTTCCAAAGATCCCCATGATCACAGAGACCAGGCTCTAAAAGGAGGGAAAGTGCCAGGAAGGAGCTACTCAAATGCCTTTCTTCCAAACAGTCACCCAATTGTGTGACGTCAGTGTGGGCAGTCCTACCCTCACGGGCTAAAAGCTTCCTGAAAAATAAAAGGGCCCTATAACTGAAGCATACACCTCCCTAGGTTATCGATAGATTTTTAGTTTTATATATTTATTCACAGGTACATTGTGGTACCCAAGGGTTGGGTAGAAGTGTTAAAATGCTATCTGTAGTTGACCATGTTTGAGTTATGGGCCTGACAGCTTAAAACTCACGCCAGGTTCATGTGTGTGTGTGTGCCCAAGATCCCAAGAGGAGAAGGGATTGCGGCGTGGTCATCCCCCCCCCCCCCATGGGGTGACTTCTTGCTTTCTGTCTCTGTCTCTCCAGCAAGTGCGCACACCTTATAGCAAAACTATCTCAAAATAAATAAATAAATAAATAAAATGCTATGAATCAAAGCCAGACAGTTGGGGCTGGCAGGTGGCATGGTGATGAAGAGCGCTGGACTCCCACGTGGCTGACTGTGGTTCAAGTCCTGGACCTGGCAGCTTCCTTTCTCCTGGTCCCAGCAAAAGCTGGTCTTTTTGGTCAAATTAAAATAAATAAATAAAGTTAAATAAAATAATCCTTTTAAAAAATAATAAAAGCTGGACAGTGGTAAAAGATGACTATGCAAGGTAATATACATGGGAAGGTTGCCAGTTCAAGTCCAGAGACCTCCCTGAGTGTGCTGGCACATGTGTGCCCATGATCCAGGCTGGCTGAGGGCTGGGGGTGGACCACAGTGTCAAGACCCAGTTGGCAGTGCTATCTCTCTCAGAATATATAAATAAATACGCTTTTTTTTGCAGGACCAGCAGTTGGCACAATGGCTATGTTGCTGGACTCCCATGTAGTCGACCGTGATTTGAGTCCTGGACCCGGTGGCTTAAACTCATACTGGCATGTGTGTGTGTGTGCCCAAGATCCCGAGAAGAGAATGGAGGAGAAGGGATTGTGGCGTGGCCATCCCTCCTGGGGGGTGATTTCTCACTTTCTATCGCTGTCTGTCTGTCTTTCTGGTGAGCACATGCACCCTATAACAAAAACCTCTCAAAAGAAAAAAAAAAAGCTTTTTTAAAAAAATATTTATTTATTTAATTCTATTTGTTATTATTAATTTGACCAGAGAGAGAGACAGAAAGAGAGAAAGGGCAAGTGAGAAAGCAAGCCACCAGGTCCAGGACTCGAACTGTGGTTGGCCACGTAGGAGTCCAGCGCCTTAACCACCACTCCACCTGCTGGCCCCATAAATAAATAAGCTTTTAAAATACTAAATACTATGAAATAGGGTAAAAACAGGTCTAGAATATACATAACTCATTGTCAACTGACTTCTTAGGCAGTGGCATGCTAGACAGAGTTAACGAAGAGCTGATGGCAACACGAACAGGGACGATGGCTGAGGGTGGACAGAATGTAAGGTGATGGGAAGGATTTGGGGGAAAATTGGCAGAACGTGCTCTCAAGTTAGATGGTAGAGCAAATCAAAGACAGGGTCGTCTGGACTCAACCTTCAGCCATTTATTGAAATGAGAAAGGAGAAAACAAGGATGAGGTGCGATTGAGACGTCCACCCAGGGCATGAGAGGCACGCAGAGACGTCAGGCACGCAGTAGACACCCGTCAGGGCTCAAAGGAAATGTCCAGGCTAAAGACGTAAACGTGGGAGCCAGCCTGACAGATGGCTGATGCCTGAGACAGGTGAGAGCACAGAAAATGGTGTGTATAAAGGTAAGAGAAGAGCGGGACCAGCAGGTGGCATAATGGCTACATCGCTGGACTCACATAGTCGACCACAGTTTGAGTCCTGGACCCAGCAGCTTAAAACACACTAGGCACATGTGTATGTGTGCCCAAAATCCTGAAAGGAGAATGGAGAAGAAGGGATTATGGCATGGCCATTCCATCTCAGGGAGTGATTTCTCACTTTCTGTCTCTCTGTTTCTGTCTCTCTGGCGAGTGCACATGCCCTATAGCAAAAATCTCTTGAAAAAATTCTTTTAGGGGCCAGCAGATAGTGTGGTGGTTAAGGGCGCTAACCACATGGCCAGCCGTAGTTCGAGTCCCAGACCTGGTGGCTTGCTTTCTTACTCTCTCTTTCTGTCCTTCTCTGGCAAAATATAAATAAATAAATAAAGTTAAATAAAGTACTTCTTAAAAAAAATTTTTTTTTTTAAATGAAAGGAAGAAATAAAGAGAGCAAGAAAGCCAAACACCCTCTTCAGGCTCAGTCACCTGACATCCCCCTTTCCAGTCCTCCAGCCCGCCTGAATCCTGGGCATGCATGCATATGCCTGGCATGTTTTCAGGCCAGTAGGGTCAGGGACTTGAACCACAATTGGCACGTAGCTTCCAGGTCTGTAGGTCTACCTCCACCGCTGCACCACAGAGGCTGGGCTTCCATTTATCTATACAAGAAATAGACTTTGGTGTCCAAAGAAGGTTTCAGTTTGGTGCTGCTTCAAACCTATCACCTAAATAGCTGCCAACCAGTCCTCTGGAGGTCCAGTTGATTTGTGCATAGAAGAGCGGAGAGAGTGACAGCTGGTGGCTATAGTCTGTCCTTATCTTTCCCCAAGATTTTAACCCAGACCCCATGTCCCAAGTCCAACTCAGCAAAGCACAGGTGCCACAGCATGTATATCCCACCCTCCTTAGAGATCGCTCACTCAGAGACCACCTCTGGCTCATCTAGCCGGCCCTCCTCTATGGGGTCTCACACCCCCATCTGTAGGGCTTATCAAAGCAACAACGTTGGCATCTCATAGATGGCTATTCTGGGGCCCAGCTCACTGAACGACACATGGAAGGCTGACTCTCCATCCCTCCTATGGGCAACCAAACAATGAGAGAACCTGCCAGAACACTGCCAGTCTTCCCAGAGCCCAAGGTCCCACACCTGGAATAGGTGTTATTCCATCCTGGCCTAACTCTGTAGCTGTTCCTGCTCCTTTTGTGATTTCTCTTCTCCACCAGCCTCTTACAGAACTCTGCGGACAGGATTTGGTCCTGCTCCTCTCCCTGGGTGGCCTCGTCCAGGCCCATGGGTCCCACGGCCTCCTGTGCACTGATGAGGTCTCATCTTGCACCTCTAGCACATACCTTCTGCCAGGATCCTGGGCAACTGTGATCTCTGTGCAGATGCCTGGAGCACCCGACTCCATGCGCAGTCCTAACAGAGCGCCACCTCCCCAGTTCTCAGGCCTGTGTGTCTTCCTCTGGTCCCCTCTCCCACCCACCACATACCAGGACTGCAGTGTGGCCATCCTCCCTGGGGTGATTTCTCACTTTCCCTCTCACTGTCTCTCTGTGGTGAGCACATGCGCTCCATGACAACAACCTTAAAAAGAAAAAAAAGCTGGTTTTGACTCATTAAAATAGTCTCTGGGGACCAGCAGTTAGCGTAATGGCTATGTCACTGGACTCCCATGTAGTCGACTGCAGTTCGAGTCCTGGACCCGGTGGCTTAAACTCACACCAGGTGCGTGGGCGTGCGTGCCCAAGATCCCAAGAGGAGAACGGAGGAGAAGGGATTGCGGCATGGCCATCCCCCCTGGGGGGTGATTTCTCACTTTCTGTCTGTCTCTTTGTCTTTCTGGCGAGCGCACACGCTCTATAGCAAAAACCTCTACAAAAAAAAAAGTTTCTGAATACAGTAATGGGTAGTGACTGGCAGTTTGAAACATACCAGCTAGCACACTGCTTGTTATATGTTTACTGAGTGAATTAATGGCTCCGTACAGTTTTTTTTTAGAGATTTTTGCTATAGTTTGTGTGTACTTGCTGGAGAGACACAGACAGAGAGACAGGAAGAGAAAAATCACCTCCAACAGGGGATGGCCATGCCACAATCCCTTCTCCAGTTTCCTTTCAGAATTTTGGAGATGCACGCACATGCAGCTTGCATGAATCTTAAGCTTCCAGGTCCGGGACTTGAACTGTGGTTGGACAAGTGGGAGTCCAATGACATAAGCATTATGCCATCTACTGGTTCCCTGTACATTTTTTTTTTTTAAATCATTATCCCCATTGTCTGAGTAAGTTATCTGAATCTTAGAATTTTGGGGGCTAGCAGATGGCATAGTGATTACATTGCTGGACTCCCACCCAGTCAGCCGCAGTTCCAGTCCTGGACCCGGTGGCTTGAAACTCATGCTGGGTGCATATGCGTGAGTGCCCAAGATTCTGGGAGAAGAATGGAGATGGGATTGAGGTGTAGCCATGCCCCCTGGGGGTAGGTGATTTCTCACTTTCCCTCTCACTGTCTCTGTCTCTCTCTCTCTGGAGAGTGCATGTGCCCTAAGGCAAAAAACTTCTAAAAGAGAGAGAGAAAGAAAGAAAGAAAGAAAGAAAGAAAGAAAGAGAGAAAGAATTTTGGCTTTGACTCAGATGCTGTGACTTTGTGGCTTGCAGGACCCCTTCCTTCCCAGATATTTTGAAATTCATCTGCTACCATTGAACAATTGTCATCAGAATCACTCTGATCACCGTGTTACTCAATTCATTGGAATCAAAATATTCAGGTCTCAGTTTCTTATCCAAAACCTATTGTTAGGGACCAGCAAATGGCGTAATTGTTACATCGCTGGACTCTCACGTTGTCGACCGTGGTTTCAATCCTTGACCTGGCGGCTTGAAACTCATGCTGGGTGCCTGTGGGTGCGTGCCCATGATCCCGAAAGGAGAATGGAGAAGGGATGGTGACCTGGCCATCCCCCCTGGGGGACGATTTCTTGCTTTCTGTCTCTCTGGCAGGTGCGCACACCCCACAACAAAAATCTCTCTTAAAAACAAAAACAAGAACAAACTCCTATTTTTAGGGGTCTAACATACACTAAGACTCTTTCCCAAAGCAGGGTGTTAGTGGCCCGGACTAACTGGTCCTGCTGAGGCTCAGACCCACCACCCACTGAGCGACGCTTCTTTTCTTACTTTGGGTTAAACCATTCCCAAAGGGGAAGCTCTTCGTCTTCCTCTCCTCGTTCCCTTTCTCTTCCTTTTTCTAAGTCTTCCTCATCCTCTTCTTGATAACTGTGGGTCCTGAGAACAAAGGGAAAGAGAGAAAGCAAGGAGTATGATCTACAGCAGCCGGACAGTGGGGGACTCTCTGTGAAAACGTGTTCTGGGGCACAGAATTCAGGCACCCGGTGAACCGGCTGGAGAAAGGCCTGTGACACTAAGTGTTGACTCATAAAGACAGTCTTTTTTTTTCTTTAAATAATTATTGTAATTTATGATTTCCGTACAATTAGTATACATCTTTGTATATAAAGGCAGTCTTTTAATGAAAAGGTGTGATACATGCCTTTTCTCTAATATTTCCAAGTCAGCACAGTTGGCAATTTAATGATCCAGCGACCTCAGGTTATTTCAGAGGGCAGGAGAAACTTAACAGGAACATTTTAGTTTATGATCATCTTCCCTGAAATCTAAACTTCGGCCGCAGCCTCAATCCCAAGTCAACTGGGGGGAGGGGGGGTGGGAATCTTGGGCCAGGTCTATAGTCTTGTGGTTAAGGAAAGGTGGATCCCATGTGACTGACCACAGTTTGAATCCTGGCCCTGGTGGATTGGAAAACATGTGTGGCATGTAGGTGTGCATGCCCGAGATTCCACAGGATGTCTCTTTGGCAACCCCAGGTACACTCTGGCAATTAAAAAAACTTGGGGGGTGGGGAGGTGCTGCCCCATAGCCTAGTGGTTGAGGGAGCCAGATCCCACACCAAGTGGTTCCAGTCCCGACCCTGGTGGCTTGGAGACCACACCACGCATATGTGTATATGTGGAGAGGATGGAGAGGTGAAGAAGAGACTGTGGCCACTGGGCGGATCCTGTCTCTCTAGCAAGTGCAGGTGCCCTCTAGGAGACTGAAAAGGGGGAAAAGAAAAAGAAAAATGTTAAATGTCTTAGTCCCACTCACAAAATAGATTTCTCATATGATTTCAATGGCCAAGAAAGATGAGGCCCAAGAAGGTCATAAGCATGAACACATTTCATCTGGAATGTCTACAGGCACTGGGTGAGTGGAAAGAGACAGACTTACCCATTGTTAAACCAGCTGGGAAACCACCAGTCCTTCTGAGTCCTGCTGTCACCAACTTCAGGGTTTCTAAGAAAAAAAAAAAGACTAAAAATCTTTTAGAAATGAAACAGTCCCCCCACCTGGGGATTTCCAATTTCTTTTTATGGCAGAGTCCCCTTTAAAAAAAAAGGTAAAATGGCCATTCATAAAACAGAAATAAGCGAAGTGCTCTCGCTGACAGAGAGGATGGACCTGAAACTCCCTCCATTCCTCTTTCCTCTTTCCTCGGACAGCCCCCACCACACTCAGCTCATTCAGGGAGTCCCAGCAGGAGAGGGAACGAAGATGGGATAGGGAAGGGAGTAGCATTAAGGTACCAACTCTGGCCCAGCCCCTTGGTTAAGGGAGCCAGGCCCACGTGCCGATCACGTATTTTGAATCCTAGCGCTGGCAGCTTAAGAAGCATACTGGGCACGTGTGTCAATGCCCCAAATCTCGACAGGATGGAGAAGTAGAGGAGACGGGATTGCAGTCTGAGCGTACCCCATCAGGTGTTGTCTTCTCCCTCTCCCACCCCCTCCTTCTCTCTGTGTCTCTCTGGTGAGCATAGGTACTTGCTGGCAATTAAAAAATATATAGGTATAGATATAAATATAGATATGTATGTATATCCTGATCTGCCACTTACTAATTGTGTGACTGTAACAGGACATTTTCCCTCTCGGCATTTTGAATTCCTCCTGAAAATCTGAAATCTGAAATACCCCAAAATCTGGAATTTTCTGAACATCAGCATGATGCCTCTACGGGAAAACTCCACACCTGACTTCATGTGATGGGTCACAGTCAACATGCTACAATACAAAAATATCACATAGAAGCCAGCCCATGGCTGAGTGGTTAAGGGAGCCAGATCCTTCATGGCCAACTGCAGTTTGAATCCTGGCCCCAGTGACTTGTAAAATACACTGGGCATGAATATGTGTGCACCCAAAATTCTGACAGGATGGAGAAGTAGAGGAAAAGGGATTGTGGCATGACTATTCCAATGGGGTGGGGTGGGGCTTTCTCTGTCTCTCCCCTTCCCTCTCTCTCTTCGTCTTTCAAATGAGCACATGCACCCTCTGGCAATTAAAAATATATATATTGTATAAAATTACCTTTGGGCTATATGTATAAGATGTATACAAAATATAAATGAATTTGTTTAGAGTTTTAGAACTATCCCAAGATAGTTCATGTGATGGGAAATATTCTAACATTTGAAAAAACTTCAGAATGTGAAACATTTCTGGTCCCAAGCATTTCCGATAAGGGAGACTCAACCTGTAAAATAATCAACCTCCAATGAAGGTAATTTTGAAGACTGAATAAAATAACATATGTAAAAGAGCTTCATAACTTGCACATTACTGTAACAAGTTACAGCCTTAATAAAAACCAGCACATTTCCAAGAATGATCTCTTTTGCTAAACTAGGGGGATTTGGGTTGTCCAAAGGTCGGCAGCAATGACAACCTTGGGAAACCTGAGGGTCACGGAACAGAAAGTTCAAGAAACAGTAATGAGAAGCCACTTGAGCCACCAGATTGAAAAAGATTCTGCCCCTTCTCATCGTGAGAGTCTCTTCACGGCGAGAGCCTTCAGAGTAAAGGAGACAAGGAAGAAGCCAGGGGATACCGTACCCTTGAGTTGGATAAATGAGGTGATCAGCCCCTTTGCAAACAGGCATAACAATATTAAGAAGCCTGTTTGAAAGGAAGTGTTGGAGATGGCCGATGATACAAACGTGTAACAGATGGGAATACAACCCGAGAATCAAAAACACAAAAGGGAACAGAAAGAGAAACATTGATTTAGTCACTCGTGCATATCTTCACATGATCTCGGTAATCCCCAACAAAGATTATACCTTTATTTCCATTGTACAGCTGAGATCCTGGGTGAGTAGGTTTGAGCAAGTTGCCACGGTCCCACGTAAGCATGAAGCCAGGACTGAACACTAGGGCATAAATTATAGTCGACCCTGAAGGATCTTTGCCCACAGAGTCAACCAACCGTAGACCGAAAAGGTCACTCTGGTGCATCAAATATGACACAGTTAAAGTCTACAGTGGACTTATTTTTCTCATCCTTGTTCCCTAAACAATACAGTATAACAACTATTCTTTCTTTCTTTTTTTTTTTTTTCACTAGAGGTCGAGTGTACTCACCAGAGACAAAGAGACATTAAGAGAAAGAGAACAAAGCACTCCTCCCCTACAAAGGGACCAACCACATCGCGCTCCCTTCCCCTCCTTCTCTTTGTCTTTTCAGAATTTTGGGCATGTACCCACACGCATCTGGTGTGTTTCTCAAGCCACTGGGTCTTTTGGGTCGAACCATGGGGTAGACCCTATGGGATCCAGATGCCTTAACTACCAGGCTGTGGAGTTGGCCCTGAATTAGGCATTGAAGTAACCTGGAGATGATTGAAAGCATGAGGGAGGAAGCGTGCAGGCTATGTGCAAATCTACGCCGTTTATATGAGAGACTTACACATCCCCAGAAACTGGTATTTTGTGGGAAAATGGGGGTCCTAACCAATCACCGGAGGGCACTTGGGAGGACGATATATCGGAAATGAAGTTCATGGCCCATATAGGCAATAACGTATGACACTGCTCTGGGCGTCCTGGCCACCAAAGCCAAGGCAGGGACACGAAAGTTTGCATGGCTCTTGTGCACACTAGTTCGTCAAGAGATTCAGACTTTCTCCTGGTTCTTATTCTCTGAGCAATTTCTTGCATGGGTCTTTGGATCATATATACCAGACAGAATAAAAGATAATATCTTCCTAGGTTCTTTTTTTCTCAGCAAGACAGGAATGTTCCCCAAATGATACCACTTCAAAAGACCCTTGATGAGAACTGAAGGCAAAACACAAGCTATGGTTCTAATAAAGACAGGTATGATGGGCTGGAGAAATACGGTCCAGAGCCCCAGGTATCACGTGCTTCCCTCGGCTTTGGCTAGAGCACCATCCCCACTGCCCTGTGAGGAGCAGGCTATGGGGGAGGGGGGTGCTAGAGCGCAGTGGGAGACATCCAATAGATAAGTAGAATCCCGGGCCAATCCCGTGGCCTAGTGATGGAGCCAGGTTCTATGTGGCTGAACCTGTTCAACCCAGCTCCGGTGCCTTGAAAAACACACTGGGGGCTGGTGCATACATGACCCCAATCCTGAAGGGATAAAGAAATGATGGAGAAAAATTGCAGTGTGACCACGCCCCATCAGGGGGTGCTTTTTCTTTCTCTCTCTGGTGAGCACACAAGTTGACTGGAAGATTAAAAAAAAAAAATAAGATAAATAGATAACTAAAATGCAAAGCACTTACTTTGAGTGATATATCCACAAGAAAGAGCCTTCTGGGCTAAAAGCAAACAAGAAATAAAATCATATCATGTTACTTTTAATTCTGAGAAAGGCTATTTTGTTCCCATTATCAATGATGCCCTGGGGTGAGCTAAGAGCCTGGGTTTGGGTTCCTCCCAGATTTCTGCCTTCCTTAGGGACATAACCAGTGATAGCAGGAGACTGGGAATTTTGATTTGCAGTTGCTTTAGGATCTCAAGGGAAAGAGGTCTCGAGAATCTCAAATTGTGGGTTTAAAAAGAAAAACACACACACACACACAAACACCAAATTGTGGTTGTTTTTAAAAAAGTAGACAGTCTGTTCTCCATTGCCCAGGGATAGCTTCACTGATGGGTCCTCTCCTGCTCCTCTCAGGGGTCTCTAGTGATGAAGAAGGCCCTGGAGGAGGGGAACGCCATGGTCCAGCCATCTTCCACTCAGGATTTATATTCCTCCAGAGAACAAAGCACCAGCAGCAGAGCCGAACACCAAGTCCAGTTCAGAACCTTCCACAGGGCAGTTCCAATGGCCCGGCTTTCCCTAACGAGGCAGCGAGACAGTCCTAAGGCACCTACGAGGCTGGGCCAGGGAACTGCTGACTCTTCTAGTGGGTCCCCTGCTCAGCCATTCAATGAACACCAGCTGGGCATGCGTCACTGTTGGCCAAGACAGACTCGGTCCTCATCCTCATGGACCATATACCTAGTAGAGAAGGCAGACCCTCTTCAGTGCCACATAGCTGCCCGACTTCATGCAGAGGAGAAGCCTAGGCAGCACAAGAAGGGTTCCTGGAGAGAGGCAGGTGTTTTAGCTGAGTTCTGAAGGACAGGAATTCCCCAGGAGAAGAGGAAGTAGAAGAGTATTCCCAGCAGCCCGAAAGCTGAGCAAAGGCCCTGAGGTGGGAAGGAAGGAAGGAGCACCTACGAGGAAATGAAAGAGACAGCCAGAAACCAGATCTTGCCGGTCCTGCTAGGACTCTTGGGGAGGGGCGGGGAATTTATAAGCATTTGTAAAGGTTCCTGGAGAGTAGGCCCCAGGGAGAGAGGGAGTGGGTGGGGGAGACCAGTGAGGAGGTGCTGGCAGTGGTTCCAGCAGCCAAGGATCAGACTTGAGAGATCTGGGGGATAAAAGCCACAGGACTTGTTGTGCTGGCTAACTGCATTGTTCTGTGCAGGGAGGCCCTGCCCAAGCTCTGAGCCCTACTTAGCGCTTACAGAGGAACAGCCAGGCAGAGAGCGCTCTGGTCTTGGGCTCAAGCATATGTCCTAGCCCTGTGCCCACCTTGCCCCAGCCACCTCATCTCTGAAGGTGTTTCTCTTTTCAAGTTAGAGAAACCAAAAAAAAAAAAAAATCATTTCACTATTTGGTCTCCATTTTGTCACTTAAAACATAGGGACCCATGACTTGTATAGTGAGCTGTTGTCAGACACATTATCTTCCTGATAATGTAACTGTGAACATTAACACCTTAACATATTTTTTAAGAGAGATTTTTGTTATGGGGAATGTGTACTCGCTGAAGAAACAGAGAAAGACGGAGAGACAGAAACTGAGAAATCACCCCCCAGGGGGATGGCCATAGCACAGTCCCTTCTCTTTCATTCTCCTCTCAGGGCTTTGGGCACACATGCATACACGCCTGGCATGAGTTTTAAGCTGCTGGGTCTGGGACTTGAACCAGGGTCAACTATGTGGGAATCCAGCAGCAATCATTACACTATCTGCTGGTCCAAACAGTTAACATTTTTGAAGCTCAGTGTCCTCATCTAGAAACTTAGAATAATATCCACTTTTCTCTTTTTAGGTTTTTGCCATAGGGCATGTGCGTTTGCTGGAGAGAGAAAGAGGGGAACAGTGAGAAGGAAAGTGATCGCAATCCCTCCTCCTCCCTTCTCCATGGATTTGGGTATGCACACACACGGACGCAGCATGAGTTTCAGGTCACCAGGTCCAGGACTCAAACTGCAGTTGGCTATGTGGGAGTCCAATGCCTGAACATGCCACCTGCTGGCCCCAGAATAATACCCACTTTGCAGGGTATTATAAAATGATAGGTACCATGTACCATTCCTGTTACATGTAAATGCTCAACAGCTAGTAGCAACTGTCATCGTAATTGCCATCACCATGATTACTACTTTATTTATTTATTTTAAAGAACCATTCATGGGAACCAGCAGTTAGCGTAATGGCTATGTCACTGGACTCCCATGTAGTCAACCGCGGTTCGTGTCCTGGACTCAGTTGCTTAAAACTCATGCCGGGCGCATGTGCGTGCGTGCCCAAGATCCCAAGAGGAGAATGGAGGAGAAGGGATTGCGGCGTGACCATCCCCCCTGGGGGGTGATTTCTCGCTTTCTGTCTCTAATGTCTCTCTCTGTCTGTCTGGCGAGCGCACGCGCCCTATAGCGAAAATCTCCCCCCCCCAAAAAAAAAGAACCATTCATTAAATTTTATTTATTTACTTATTTATTTATTTATTTTGCGGGGGCAGAGGTCTTTGCTATAGGGCACGTGGCTTGCCAGATAGAGAGAGACAGAGAGACAGAAAGCGAGAAATCACCCCCCAGGGGGGATGGCCACGCCGCAATCCCTTCTCCTCCATTCTCTTCTCGGGATCTTGGGAACGCATGCACACGCGCCCGGCGTGTTTTAAGCCACCGAGTCCGGGACTTGAACCGCGGTCGACTACATGGGAGTCCAGCAACATAGCCATTACGTTAACTGCTGGTCCCTACTCATTTATTTTTTTAAAGAATTTTTTTTTGTTTAATTTTATTCATTGTCATTTTATTTTTATTTTTTGAAGTTGACCAGAGAAAGAACAGGAAAGTGAGAAAGCAAGCTGCCAGGTCTGGGACTCAAACCATGGTCAGCCATGTGGGAGTCAAGCTGCCTGAACCACCATGTCACCTGCTGGCTTCTATTTACTTATTTATTTTTAATTTGACCAGAAAGAGACCAAGAGAGAGGGAAAGTGAGAAAGCAAGCCACCAGGTCCAAGATTCAAAAAATGGTTGGCCATGTGGGAGTCTAGCACCTTATCCAACATGCCGCCAGCCAGCCCCAATATTATTTTCTTGAGATTTTATAGGTTTCTGGGACCAGCAGATGGCATAATGGTTATGTCACTGGACTACCATGTAGTAGACTGTGTTTCGAATCCCAGACCCAGTGACTTAAACTCATGCCCTGTGCATGTGTGTGCTACTCAAAATCCTGAGAAGAGAATGGAGGAGAAGGGATTGCAGAATGGCCATCCTCCGTCGAGGGTTATTTCTTGCTTTTTGTCTCTCTGTTTCTGTCTCTCTGGCAAGTGCACATGTCCTATAGGAAAAATCTCTAAAAAAAAAAAAAAATTAGGTTTTCTCTAGCTCTAAAATTCTAAGATGGTTTTTTTCATCCAGTCGCGAATTAAGTGCTGTCCTGGATGACATTCTTTCTGGATGCTTTATTGGCAGCAGTTCTCCTACTTATGATTTGGTCAGTATGTTCAGTTCAGTTATTTTTAAATCCTTCTGGGCTCAGTGCTGCCCACCTGTCAAAGGTTAGTGTCCTCGGCTCACTCAAGCCATAACAGGGTCAGCTCATCAAGTAGCAAGAGATCTGGCCCCTTCGAAGCCTCTTACCAACATCTGGTGGGTTCACACAACAGAGACGGATGTGGCCAAAGTCCAGGGGCCTTGAAGAGCAACCATGCAGACAGTACGTGCCTGGCACTGAAAAGTAACTCCTTTCTGAGGAGCCAGTGCCAGGATGTATGCTTGATGCCCCTGTTTTAGTTTTGTAAACTACCCAAAACATGGATTCCCGACTCTGGCTGCAATTCAAGGCACCAAAATTATCCAATCAAATGTTCCAGCTCAGAGCTTAAAGGTTATCCAGACAAGCATTCCAGCTCTGGGCAGGAACTCCAGAGGACACTTTCTTCTGCCTGACTTTTCCAGCTACTGAAGCTCTTCCTTGTATTTGCCAACATCTCGTCGTCTTTTGCCTGCTGGAGCAGATGACAACCATGACACTTCCCGAGTGACTATTTGGTCCCCTGCCCCTATGGCATACCCCAGTGCAGTGGTATTTGGAGAGGGGGCCTTTGAGAGGTAGCCAGGCTTAGATGAGGTCATGAGGGTGAACCTCCCCCTCCCATTATGGGATTAGCATCCTTCTGAAAAGAGGGAGAGAACGTAGCTCACTCTCTCTCCATCCTGTGTGGGTGGAGGAAGAAGGTGGCCATTGCAAGCCAGGGGAACAGTCCTCCCTGGGGAACCGAACTGGCCAGCACCTTGACCTAGGAACCCCCAGCCTCTATGACTGCGAGCAACAGATTCCAGTTGTTTTAGTCACCCAGTTTATGGTACTTGGTTGTAGCACCTGAGCTGTAAAGTTACTGATGGTAATGATGGCTGTTAGCATTTATTAAGTGCTTATTAAGGCCCAGGCATTGTCCCAAGGGCTTTCTCCATGAGAAGGCATTTCATTCTCCCAATAGCACCATGAGGCAGGTACTAGGGTCCCCAGTTTGCAGGTTAGAGAAATGGAAGCACAAAGTGGCTGAGTATCTTGCCCAGGTCATAGAGGAGGTAAGTGCTACCACCAGGCAGCCTAGGCCTGGAATCAGGCCAGAAGACTCCTTCAGCCCTCAGGTGCCTAAGGGAGCCCCCTTCTCTTCTTTGGATTAAATACTTCTGTTTCCTCAATTCAGAAAGACCTCGGGACCAGCAGTTAGTGTAATGGCTATGTCGCTGGACTCCCACGTAGTCGACCGCGGTTCACGTCCTGGACCCGGTGGCTTGAAACTCACGCCGGGCGCGTGTGCGTGCGTGCCCAAGATCCCGAGAGGAGAATGGAGGAGAAGGGATTGCGGCATGGCCATCACCCCTGGGGGTTGATTTCTCGCTTTCTGTCTCTCTGTCTCTCTCTGTCTGGCGAGCGCACGCGCCGTATAGCAAAAACCTCTCCAAAAAAAAAAAAAAGGAAGACCTAGTCTCCATACTATAGCTAACTCACCTAAAGTTACAGTTTTGTTTTTAATTTTCCCAGAGGGCACATGCACTCACCAGAGAGATAAGAGAGAGACAAGGATAAATCACCCCCAACGGGGCATAGTTTTATTGCAATCCCTTCTCCATTTCTCCATCCTGCCAGGATTAGGGTGTACACAGAGTGCCTGGCACATTTTGACGCCACCAGGGCCAGACTTGAACTGCACAGTTAGTCACGTGAGATCTAGCTCTCTTAACCACTAAGCCAATGGGGCTGGTCCTATTTTTTTTTTTTTTTTCGGAGAGGTTTTTGCTATAGGGCCTGTGCGCTTGCCAGAGAGACAGAGAGACAGAAAGCGAGAAATCACCCCCCAGGGGGGATGGCCACACTGCAATCCCTTCTCCTCCATTCTCCTCTAGGGATCTTGCGCACGCACGTACACGTGCTGGCGTGAGTTTAAGCCACCGGGTCCGGGACTAGAACTGCAGTTGACTACATGGGAGTCCAGTGACATAGCCATTATGCCATCGGCTGGTCCCATATTATTATTCCTTTTTTGGTAGCCAATTTAGTCCTGCTGACTCATCAAATCTTAAAATTTAAGAATTGAAAGAGAGAGTCAAATATTAATCCAGGCCACTGTCTTGAATTTGGGGACCACTGAAATACTTCTCCATGAAAATATTATCATACGAAGACAGCTTTACATGACTCATTGCACAGTGGGCTTTTCAATCCTGAAAGCGGAGCTTCACCAGGGTATCTTGAGTCAGTTGTCATTGTTTTCTGTAGCTTCTTGTGAAGACACTCTGTCAGAAGACCCTCCGAGTAGACTCTCTCCAAGGCATTTTAGTTTCCAAAAACAAAGGCAACTCATGTATTTGGGGTGAATCCACAGGTGACTTTTAAAACTCAGAAATGTTTAACTGACTTTTCTTTCCAGACTTAAAAAAATTAAGAAAAAAAAGGACCCAAAAGTTTTAGCCAGGCACAAATGAGTCACCAGCAATCCAGTGGGTATTTGCAGCAAAAGTCAACAACTCGAGCTGCTCCTTTAAACTCCACAAATATCTTAGGATTACAAAATTCAGGGTGGACACAGCAATTGTTTAAAATAACATTTGGGGTTTAATTTGACTTTACTCTCTCTGGATCTAGCCTACCAATTAAAAAAAAAATCAAGATAATGTAAACAGCAGGAAGATAATTAATTAGCCAGAATTCATTTGGGAGATTAAACGATTTTTTTAATTATTATTTTTTTTTAGATTTCTGCTGCAGTGCCAGTGCGCTTGCCAGAGACAAAGAGAGATAGTGAGAGAGAAAGTGAGAAATCACACCTCAAGTGGATGGCCACATCACAATCCCTTCTCCTCTATTCTCCTTCCAGAATCCTGGGCACACATACACACTCCCAGTGTGAATTTCAAGCCACCAGGTCTAAGACTCAAACCAAAGTGGGCCATGTGGGAGTTCAGCGCCCCGACCACTATGTCACCTGCTGGCCCCAAGATTTAATGATTTTAAAGATGTTCAAGACTAGGGAATTCAGAAAGAGTAAACTCCCTTATTTTCAGTTTCGTTTCATTATAATTTTAATTCTTCCTGGTGACTTGTCTGATACTAGTACAACAGAGTCTGAACAGTACTGTTACCAACATCATTTCATCATGCTTCATAATTACCTGTTGATATATTCCCAAAACACAACCATCACAGTTGAGACAACCAGCATCGACAGAATGACTTTTCCTTTGACATTCATTATTTTTTCCTGGAAGAAAAAAAAAAGAAGGAAAAAAAAAATAAACGAAATCTGTTTTTTAAAAAATGCTTCTGGGGATCAGTAGATGACATAGTGGTTACATCATCGGACTCCCATGTAGTCGACCACAGTTCAAATCCTGGACCTAGTGGCTTAAAGATCACACCCAAGCATGTGTGCGTGCATGCCTAAAATCCTGAGAGGAGAATGGAGGAGAAGGGATTGCAGCATGGCCATCTCCCCTGGGGGGTGATTTCTTGCTTTCTGTCCCTCTCTGTCTTTCTGGTGAGCACACACGCTCGATAGCAAAAATCTCCTAAAAAAAAAAAAAATATATATATATATATATATATGTGTGTGTGTGTGTGTGTATATACACACACACACACACACACACACACACACATACTCCTGCCCACCTTCTCCCTAAAAGGATAGCTCAATACATATTTAACTAGCGCTGAGCAGTGTGTTCTGCCTTAAATTGCACAGGCCTACAATGGCAAATTAGGCCAGTTCGGCTGGCAGGGGCAGCTACCTGGCTGGGCAGGATGGAAAGGGCTACCCTGGGGCTTCAGGAAAAAGTGTCCGGATCAGACATGGATGTTAGAGAGTGAGGGAGGAGCCATAAATCGTTCCCAGGGACTCCAGTGGCCTCTCGACTCAGATCACTCCCATTGTTTTGCTTGTGGCTGTGGGGAGCCACAGCCTAGCTAGTCACAGCCTAGAACGGCTGCTCTTGATACACTGACTTCATGCCTGCCGCTCTGCAAAGCTGATGCACTTGGCAAGATTCCAGGTCCTCCAGGTTTGCATCCAGAGACCTCCCTGAATACACCAGGCATGGGCATGTCTGTAACCTAGGGCTGGATGAAAGGGGGGGATCCCAGCGGGAGGATCCCAGCAAGAAGACCCTGTTAAGGATGCTGTCTCAGTGTTTCTTTCTCTCCCCCTTCCTGTCTTCTTGCTCATAGAATTAAACTTTAAAAAAAGAAGTCATGGGGAACCAGCAGTTAGCGTAATGGCTATGTCGCTGGACTCCCACGTAGTCGCATACCGGACCCGGTGGCTTAAAACATGCCGGGCGCGTGTGCGTGCGTGCCCAAGATCCCAAGAGGAAAACGGAGGAAAAGGGATTGCGGCGTGACCATCCCCCCTGGGGGGTGATTTCTCGCTTTCTGTGTCTGTGTCTCTCTCTGTCTGTCTGGCGAGCACACGCGCCCTATAGTGAAAACCTCTCAAAAAAAAAAAAAAAAAAAAAAAAAAAAAAAGAAGTCATGAGTTCTCACTTGAACATGCAGATTTTGGGGTGACTGCAAATCAGCTATGCCTCAAATATCATTGCCTTTGTTACAATTTCCCACATCCCACCCCACCACAATCATCAGCCAACACTCCCTTCTCTCCTTGGGTTTCCCCATTATTTTATTCCTGTGCTAGACACATTGTTCTGGAGGTGGCTCAGTGGTAATGTCCATATGTCTTTCTTTCCCCTGGAGCAGTTAGTCTCCAAGCTTCTGGAGGGCAGAGGTATGTTTCTTATCACCTTGGTCTCTAGTACCCTGCAGACACGACCCTCAATAAATAGTTGGTAAATGAATGAAATAACACTGAAATTTTGGCCCTTCTGGGGACAGTTTATTTTCCAGTACAGTTCTTAGATGATTCCAGTCTCAGATCTCACGTGCTACATCACTTTTATTACAAAATCCAATTAAAGAAGAGGAAGAACCGGCTTTCAGCCTGGACACTCCTTCCTGATTAGAAGAGAAGTTCCACTTGGAAACAGAAAAAGCCAGAATAAATTCAATGTCATAACTTAATCTCAGTTTTCTTTCTCTTTTAAAAATTTTTTGCCAGAGGGCCTGTGTGCTCGCTAGAGAGAGAGACAGACAGAAGAGAGAGGGAGAGAGAGAAAGCCCTCCACACGGACATGGGGTATGGTCAATGCAATCTCTTCTCCCTCATTTCTCCTTCCTTTTGGGGTTTGGGCTGGTATGCCATACGTACATGTCTGGTGTGTTTTTCAATCCACCAGGTCCAAGACTCAAACCAAGAGGCTGGCCATATGGGATCTGGCTGCCTTAATCACCAGGCCACAGAGCCAGCCCCAACCTCTAACTGTCAATAAGCCTATGATGGGTGGTATTCCCAAGTACCCCGCCACCCAGAGATGAGCCTGTTGGACTACACGTAACCTCAGCCTCAGGGTTCCTTCCTTTACGTATCACGTCAGCTGGAAACCAGGGCTCATGCAAAAATGTAAAAATGCAGATGGCTGCAATGCAATTCAACCCCACTACGGAAAAATCTATTTGCAGTCTGTGTCAATGACACTAGCATTGAGTATAGAAAATGGAAGGTTTAGGGCCAGCTGGAGGTATGGTAATTAAGGCAGCTGGATCCCACATGGCTGACAGCGTGGTTTGAGTCCTGGTCACCAGGTATATGTGCGTCCTGCCCCAAATCCTGAGAGAATGGAGGAGAAGGGATTGAGGCATGGCCATCACCCACCGCTGGACCATGCTTACTCACTTTCCCTCTCTTTCTCTCTCTGATTGTCTCTGGCAAGCGCAGGCATACACCCTCTAGCAAATTAAAAAAAAAAAAAAAAAAAAAAAGAAGTAGTCAGGATTTGGGAGCACACAGCTCTCCATCTGAGGCCACCTCTCAGCATGGACTGTCATTCCCCCAGAAAAGTGTGGATGGTGGTAAGACCAGGCACTGGATTCAGCTGGGATTTGAGTCCCAACTCCACATAGGAAACTGGGTCACCTTGAGCCATGGTGGCTCCTAGGGTAGTCACCCACAAGTCCAAAATACTCTGAAACCCAAACACCTTTTTGTAATTCAGTTGGCAGCAAGGCCTCAACTGACATGAAGCCATTTATAATCTTTATCCCACTGAGTGAGACTGCTTAAACATGTCTTTGCATAAATATCGATGTATCTTATTATACAGGGCTGTGGCACTGGAAATGCTATATAACACACGATATATAATCCACATCCCCTGAATTCCGAATTCTTAATATCTGGCCCCAGGGTTTCAGATAAAGGATTGTAGGCTTCTACCGGATTACATTAAATTGATCCCCTTGTCTTTAAAGTGGGGATGAAAGTGGTGATTACAAGAGATAATGTCGATAAAATACTTTGGCTCAGTCTGGTGACTCAGTTGGTAGCAAAGCGAACCTCAGTGCAGGTTCAGGTCCCTGGGCCGGCCTGAGAACATGCTGGGCCTGTGCAAACATGCCTCAGGATCCTAATGAACCGGAGGGCCAGGGGAAGGGCACTGCAGCATGGCAAAACTGTTGAGGTTGCTCCTCTCTCTCTCTGTCTCTCACGTGTATATGCATGTGCACACACGCCCAGCACACGAACTGTGGATAAATAAACTTTAAATATCATGAGTAAAATAAATAAAGTTAAAATGAAGAAACCTGGGACCAGCAGATGGCATAGTGATTATATCACTGGACTCCCACATGACTGACCGTGGTTCGAGTCCCGGATCTAGTGGCTTGAAACTCACACCAGGCACGTGTGCATGCATACTCAAGATCCCAGGAGGAAAATGGAGTAGGGATTGCAGCATGGCCATCACCTGGGGGAGTGATTTCTCACTTTCTCTTTCCCTGTCTCTCTCTCTCTCTCTCTCTGGGAAGCACACAAACCCTAAGGCCAAGACCTCTAAAAAAAAAAATACCAAAAATAAAAAATCTTAACACTGAGACTGGCAATAGTACAAATGCCAAACAAACAAACAAACTAGTTCTAGGCTAGTCCATGGCTTGATGGTTAAGGCAACTGGATTCCACATGACCAACCATGCGGTTTAAATCTCAGACCCAACAGCTTGAGAAACACACCAGGCACATGTGCGTGTTGTGAAAGAAGGAAGAGATGGAGGAGAAAGGATTGCAGCATGACCACGACCGCATCTCATGGCAGTGGGGGTGAGGGCGTCTCTCTCTCTCTCTCTCCTTTCTCTGTGTGTCAGGTCAGTGAATGCACACACCTCTGGCAAATTAAAACAAAAACAAACCAAAAACTAGCTCTTGTTACTGGTAACCATAAAATAGGCTGTTGGGAGGGCCCAATGGGATTGCGGTGTGCTGGTACTTAGCAAGCCATCCAAACATCTTGGAAGGAAAGGCACCAAAGAGGGTTTTGGAAGAACTTGTTATCCAATAAAGTGCAAATAGATGCAAATGAGGGACCCTCCAGGTTTGCCATCTGTTCTATGCCACAGCCCGATGAAAAGCTCCTCAGCAGAGGGCTCCGACTTTGATTTCCTCTGATCGAGCCCCAGGCAAGGTACCACACACACACACACCCCATTCCTGCTGCTGAGGACGTAACAGCCACAGGCTGCTAGCTGCAAGCCCCAAGCTTTACCGATTCCACCTGCTGAGAATCGAATGCAAATTTCTCCCCCACTGTAAGGGACGTTAAGTGGAGAAATGTGAAAACTCTCAGGGCCCAGACCCTTGGCACTCAGAAGAGGGACAGCTGAAATCAAATGCACCGCCTACTCCCCGCCTCCTCTGCAAGTTTATGTGATTTTTTTTTTTAAACTTCAGATATTAGCATCAGAGGCAACTCTTTAACACCTGTTTTTTTCTGAACTCCGTAGATGGCTTGAAACCACTTACGTTTTTGCTACTGTCAACTGTCACTCTCATTCAGGGCTGACTCCTGCAGCTGTCGAAATCAGTCAGTTTTGCCTCCTTTAGCAAAGCACTAGAACCTGGCACAGTCGGTAGTTCTAAAATCTGAAGTCTAAGTCTCTCAGGAAGGAAGGATTGGCAGGGCAGCCAATGAGTCTCTTCTTTTTCTGGATAAAAATGAAGCATCAGGCAGCCAACACGGCCTAAAAGTCCTCTTACATGGTTTGTCTCTGACAATTTTCAAGCTGTATAGATCAGAGGATTTGATACCACCAGGTAAGAAACGTTTGCTGCCAAATTCCCATTCCGAGGGTAGAGCAAAGATGTGAGGACCTGCTGCCTGGACGTCTCCGAGCCTCCCCCACGCACCTCAGTAGAACAGGGGAACTCAGCCGGCCCCAGTTCCACAGCCGTGGAGGTCCGGAGCCCCCGTGCCATCTCCCAGGCCCTTTGACTTACCATTCTTGGAATTCTCTGACCCCAGCCAATGACCTCTGCAGGGCTGCCCCAGAGCCACTTTCAGACTCAGTCTCCTAGAACTCAGCCCCTGCACCAGTTCCCAGATGAAACCACTGACACCCTCCCCGGTCTAGGAACCTGTGCTAAAAATGTAGAGGCATTTCGCAAGGCATGGTCACGTTGGAAAGCCTGTCATTTCTCTACCTTCCTGGCTCCACCCTGGCCCTCCTCCTTTCCCACTTCTGTTTCCCCGGAGTGTCAGACAGGCTTTTCCACGTGGCCCATAAATTGACCCTCGCTGCCTACCTCCAACCTGTCTCTCGCACGACACACAACTGGGCCAGGGAAGATATTCCTTCCATAAGAATTCTTCTCCGAAAGGGACTCGAGGGATCCCGTTTTCTGCATCTCAGATCAGGCGAAAAGGTGAAAGCCTCAGCGGAATGGCCTCCACTCGGGTCCCTGGAAAAGCCATTTACCGTCCTGGAGAGCAGGAGCCTGCGGGATGAAAGCAAGCCTTCCAGCAAGTTCCTCCTTCCCTCGGGCTAAGGGCTTTTCCCTGCTGGATCCCTCCACCTTGCCCCTGGGGTGGGGAGGAGCCCCCCCCCCCCCAATCTGCCTGGCGCTGCACAGGGCCCGAGCCTTAATCACTTTGGGGCTACTGTGAGGAGTGCACATGGGCACGGTAGTGTACCCCGTGCACCCCGAGTGTTTCTGAGTAAACAAATGAGGAAGGAGGGTTCGGAGGAGCTCCAGTCCGGCCCTCGCAGATGCGTCAACACCCGTGGAACCAGGCCACTGCACTGGCAGCTTTGGGACCAGGACATTTCAGCAAAGACCACCATGGAGAGCTCGTCCGATAGGAGGCGGAGACCCATGGGATCGATGTCAGGTGGTGACAAAGGAAAGGAGCCAGCTGGGTGTTAAGGACTATAGACAAGACTCTAGTCCTCCATGACAGAGGAGTGTTTAGATTCAGCATTCCGGTAGAAGTTGAACTAGTGCTGACTCTTAAGTCAGCAGGGTCCTAGTGCTCTCCGTGGGCAAGTGACTAACTCTTAGAGCCTCAGTTTACATGCACGAAATGGAGATTCAAATGCCCCTCATGTCCTTGAAAGGACAAGAGACCATGTCAATGAAATCCTTCACAAAAGGCAGCTATAATAATGATTTTTAAAAATTATTTAATTTTATTTATTGTTATTTTTTAATTTGCTATAGGGCATATGTGCTCACCAGAAAGACAGAATGAGAAAGCAAGTCACCAGGTCGGGAACTCGGACTGCAAGTGGGAGTCCAGCGCCACCTGCCAGCCCCATGAGGGTGCTTTTTTAGGGGAGAGATTTTGAAATGCCTGGCTCAGAGCTTGGTCCTGAAAGCAGGGCTGTGAATTCGCTGGAGAGAGGAATCGCAGTCCCCCAGGGCAGTGCTGCACAGAATAGTAGGGGCCAGCCCACCAGCCCCTGCTGGACTCTGCCCCATCCTTGGGCAAGGGATCTGGCAGCCTGACCAGCCCAGCTACTCACCACCTTTGTCCCATATGGGGCCTGCGGCTAACACTGGCCAGGAAGGGAAGCTGAGGCCCTTCCTTGTAGCAGAACTGCGGGTCACCCAGCAACAACACAGAGCTTTCTTTCTTTCTAAAAGTTTTATTTATTTATTTATTCCATATGAGAGACAGCACCCCCAGCAGGGTCTTCATGCCACAGTCCACCCCCAGCCTCAGCCAGCCTGGGTCACAGACATGCACATCTCCCAGTGTGGACAGGGAATGCTTAGGACTAGAACCCAAGACCTGCCCAAGTGGGCCAGATGGGTGGCAAGGCAGTAACACAACCATCTGTCCCCAGAGAGTTGGCTTTCTAGACATTATTTCTCTGGCTTCAGCCCCCTCATCCAAGAAATAAGTTCTCTGGACTTTCCACACCAGGCTTCCCTGGTTGACTGAGGACACGGGTGAGAAATCAACCATGGGGCTAGAAAGCTTGTTTTTCAAGGGTGCCATTCACCTAGCCACACTCAGCTCATCCAGTGGCCCACGTGGACTCCTCCCCGTGACGACGGGTGATAATAATATTATGACACTAGGCATCTTCGAAAGTTCCCAGGTAATACACATGTTAAACTGTCACACTTTGATTCCTATGGATAAGCCAAAATCGGACGCATTAGGCCATTTGTCTGAGCTGGTTGCTAGGTTACAGCCAATCACAGCAGCTAGGCTTCAGTCATTCACAGGCATCCCGCCTTTTAAACCATGTTAATACAGACAAACCTCAGAATGTAACCAGTGATTTCTTTACCTCACTCCCCGACTTAACGATTTTTGTATGACTCTTTCCTGTTCTACTGATTTAAATGCTGAGTTGACCACGAGGCTGGCCGGAGTTGTCTGGAAGTCCGGGGACAACTGCCCAATTTAACTCGTGTTAAGATTTTCTCTATTAAAACTCTCCTCTATGGTATTGGCTGGTTTATTTTTCTTTTAACACACATTATGGAAAACTGCATAGATCGCAACACTTTTTGTGCACCAAAATCAATTCATACTTGAAGTCCATCTTCCACAAGTTTTCTGAAGTTCCCTCAGATGTCTTGGTTTTAGTCCATCATTCCTACTTCACAACTATGTGGCCTTTTGTCCTTGGTTCCTGAGGCTCCCCAAGGCAGGCCATAGAAACCAGAATTTCTTTTCCCCAAGGCGGGTCATAGAAATGTAAAATATACTCCAACCTTCCCTTGCCTTTCCGCCTCACAGCTGGCCATAAAAAAAAAAAGAAAGAAAGAGAGAAAGAAAGAAAGAAAGAAAGAAAGAAAGAAAGAAAGAAAGAAAGAAAGAAAGAAAGAAAGAAAAGCTCCAAACTACCTTGTCTGATGTTAGGTCATAGACCCCCATTCTGAGGCAGGAGTTAGACCCCATTTACAGGCAGATAGGGCAAGGGGACCCCTCCCCCCGAGAAAACCACTGTGCTGTGTGACTCCTGACAATTCCTACCCTGTCCCAGTCGCCCTTTCATTTGCCCTTAGACATGCAGATGTTCTTGAAGAATTCACCGGCCCTCTACAATAGACCTCCAGTGGGCTAGGCCCCGAATTCTTCTACCCTTAGACATGCAGATGCCCCTGATAATGGGATTTAATTAGAAAAAAAAAAAAGGCCTGGACAGACAGAATCCAGGACACACAGACAATGTAAAAGCATTATTAGTTACCCAAATGGGGCAAAGCACTTTCACTTTCTGATGGGTGGGACCCTACCAGTTGAGATATAAACCTCGATTCCAAACCACCGCCACAGGCAACCCATTTCGGAACCCCTCCCTTCTTCCTAGGAGCTCTGATCTGTCTTCTACCTTCTTTAGTAAACTCTCGGCTTTCAACACCTCTTCCGTGTCCATGTTTCCAGTTCTTCCTGAGCGTGAGACAAGAACCCATATCCCGCTGCAGGTGCTGGGCCTGATCATCCCTGCGCCTCTGTGTTCCTGTGTCAATTTCAGAGGGTCCTGCCCCTTGCCCAGGAGGAAGGAAGGCTGCACAGAGGAGCTGAAAGAATCTGAACAGACAGGCCTCGCTGTCTCTGCCTACTAGCATTAGATAATGCCTTTTGTCTAATCACATGTCTACACAGCTGTCTGTCCTCCAATCATGCCTATGCGACAAAGTCTCATAAAAGGTCCAAAAGCACAGGGTTTGGAGAGCTTCCAGATCACTGAACATGCAGAGGTCCCTAGAGGGTAACGTATCCAGAGGAGTCATGGAAGTTCCGCGCCCCTTTCCCACGTCTTAACCTTTCCATCTGCCATGGTTTGAATGTGTCTCTGAAATTCTTACGCTAAGAGTTGGTGAGCCACGATTAGCTGTGGTGGCCAGTGGAAACACAGCGTCCTGCAATGCTGAGGCCACACGGGATGGTCCCAGGCTCGCTTCCATAGGCCTCCCTAGACACACCAGGCACATGAACAAGTTCATGACACAGGCCAGGGGTGGACTGTGGCATGAAGACCCTATTGGGTGTGGACAATCCCCGACCCCCAGTGAAAGAGATAAATAAGCTTTAAAAACTTTTTTTTAGGGAATCAGCCATGGGCAGGTAGCTAAGTGAACTGGATTCTATTTGGCAGACTGTGATTTGAGTCCTGGACCCAGGGGCTTAAAAAACACACCAGGTGCCTGTGCATGCATGCCCAAGGGATTGTGACAGAACCATACCCCACGCTGGGTGCTTTCTCATTCTGTTTGTCTCTGAGCCCTCTGGCAAAATGTTAAAAAAAGAAAAAGAAAAAAAAAAAAAAAAAAAACGAAGGCGGGGCGAACCATTGTGAAGGTATGAGAGCCGGGAACTCAATTTGACTATGGGATTAAGGGGTGGAGGTGATTAGGATTGGATACTGTTCTCAGTGTGGGGGTGTGGGCCCTCCAGCTGAGTACCGGTTGGTTTATACAGAGAGGGAATGAGACCAGAGCAGAGGCCGACACAGGCTCTGCTCCCTACTCGGTCCCCACACCACAGATACCAGGTGTCCTTGCTCTGCCTTGTCACTCTGCCAACAAGAAGGCCCCCACCAGACACGGCCTCTGCACCTCCAAACCCCGAGGTGAATAAACCTCTTTTTTTGGTTTTCCTTCCGATTACGAAGACTCAGGTATTTCTGTTACATTAGCAACAGGATGAACTAGCACATACTCTTCATCTGTGCCCTCTATAACAAACGGGGAACTGTTTGTTAAACCCGAGGAGGAGAGGGGTGACAGGAGTCCCAGTGCACAGCTGGTTGGTCACAGCACAGGTCAAACAGCCTGGGCTTGCTGTGGGCATCAGGGTGGTGGGGAATCTTGGGGACCGAGTCCGACAGGTAGGCTCTGACGCTATCCCCAGGCGACGTCAGACTGCACTGAGTCGGAGAACGCCCAGCTGCTATCTGCTGCAGAGCTGCTCCAGTGCCGGTGGGAGGGGCCCCCACCCATGTGGCCCTCACACAAGCAGCCTGTCTGGTGAGCGAGGAGTGGGAGTAACTGAGACTGAGAAGGTAAGTTTTGGTTTTTCCTGTTCAGCAGCCAACGTGCACTGAGCACAGCAGCCGACTTAGCAGGAGCTGGGGAGCTTGGGTGTCAGGGTCGCTCACCTGCACGAACCCCCACAGGACTGAGCTTGACTTCTTGCCATTGGGTGGGGTGAGGAACCCCCCAAAGTCTCCCTCTGCTCCTGCCTGGGGGGAGTCACTCTGTGGCCTGGGTAGGTGTGCTGGTGCTGGAGGCAGAGCCCAGGGGCTGGCCTCATTACGCGCACACCCACCCAGGTCCCAGTCACAACCTGCCCTGGCTGGACCTTGTTGAGCCCTCAGGACTCTCCACCCTCCGCCCCAAGAAGCCAAGCGACACACTGGACTGTTCTGCTCTTGGGTCATTATGACCCAGGACTCACAGCCAACCCAGGTCCCCCACCACCACCACTGACCCAGGACCCAGGCCCAACCACCTGCCCCACTGTGCCAAGTGAGGGTCAAAGGCTGAGGTCACCAGGGGTCTGCCTTGGGCCACCTGCACAAGAAACTATCAAAATATTGGGACCAGCAGTTGGCGTAATGGCTATGTCGCTGGACTCTCATGTAGTCGACCGCGGTTCGAGTTCCGGACCTGGTGGCTTAAACTTATGCTGGGTGCGTGTACATGCGTGCCCAAGGTCCCGAGAGGAGAATGGAGGAGAAGGGATTGCGGTGTGGCCATCCCCGCTGAGGGGGTGATTTCTCGCTTTCTGTCTCTCTGTCTCTCTTGTTTTTCTGGCGAGTGCACGCACCCTATAGCAAAAACCTCTCAAGAAAAAAAAAAAATTGACAGGCATGGCATTCCCCATACATAGCCAGTCATGAGGCTGAAAGAAACTCTTCTAAACTCTCAAGAATAAAAAGCAACAATTGATTAACCACACTAGAGGCAAAATCAATTTAGCTTTCTCTACTGAAAATGGTACCAGAATGTCATTCTCAGATAAAGAGGCAATCAAAGATTATGCAGTCAAAATAGACCTGTGTGGGCTGGCTAGCCCCATAGCCCAGTAGTTAAGCCCTGTGAACTGGGTGTTGGAGCCACATGGGGGTCTGCAGTTCAAATCCTGGCCCCAGGACCTTGAAGCACACACCAGGCATGTCGAAAATTCTGTATACAGAAATGGAGGAAATGACCTGGGAATGTCCACACCCAGGGGATGTTTTCTCTCTCACTAACAAGAGCACGTGTCCTCTGGCAATTAAAAAAAAATGATAGGTGTATGTGGCAGATAAGGAATACCAATCATTTTCATATTTTTGCATCTTTTTATTATTATGCTGTGCTATGGCTTGGATATTAGTTTGTCCCTCCAAGGTTCATGTTTGGAATTGGGTCCCCATTGTGATGGTGTTGGTTGGTGGTGAGACCTTTAAGAGGTCTCATGTGCGGGCGTTGGGATCGTGGAGGAATAGCCTCAGAATGAGCTAGTGCTGCCTCACAAGACAGGTGACTTCTTGCTCTTAAGAGAACGGGCTGGGGGGCGGCAGGTGATGTGGTGAAGGGCGCTGGACTCCCATATGGCCGAACACCTATGGTGGTGCTTGGTTTAAGTCCAGACCACGCTCTCTGCCTCCCAGGTCCAGCTCTTGGCACTGGGCTGGCACTGGGGTACAGAGGGTGAGTGACTTATCCTAAAACTTCTCTTTTTAAAATTTTATTTATTTAGTATTATTTAATTTGCTATAGGGCACATGTGCTCACCAGAGAGAGAAAGTGAGAAAGCAAGCCGCTAGGTCCAGGACTTGAACCATGGTCAGCAATGTGGGAGTCCAACACCTTAACCAACATACCACCTGCTGGCCCCCCAAAGCCTCTAAACTGGAGGGCCTTCTAAGGAAATGCTCCCTATCAAAAGAAATATGGTTTAATTCATGGAGGAAAAAACGTGCTTGGAAGGCTCTTTCCCATGATGGTTTTCATTATAAGGGTCAGAGTGAAATGGAAGACAGATGCCGTAAGCTGGGAGACAGGCCCAGCCTAAATAGACGGCTAAGTGTCGCTCCAGCTATCGCAAACGAACAACCTGCTCTCTGAGCGACACTGCAGCGCCATTCCAGAAACCCCCCTCGGAAAATCTAAAGCCCTCACCCAGCCAGCTCTTTCTTGCTGCCCGCCTCAGAAAACACCATGCCAGGTTTTTCAAGAGAACCAAAATCCGAGAAACGGAAGACGCCACTGCTCTGAGAGGGAGGCTTCTGTATCCACCCCCATGTTACCCCAGGCCCCAAGACTCACCCCCCTGCCCTGCGTTGTCACCTGGAATCCTGCAGAACAAACTCCAGGCCGCGGCCCTGAGGTCCTGCCGCTGGAAGCAAAACCAAGCAGAACTTCAGTGTGTCTCGAAGCCAGCACCCCCAACCCCCAGCTCCCACTTCCAGACTCACTGCTGGGGAGAGGACTTTGTCCTCTTCCAGAACTACACTGGAGACCAGCAAGGGGTTCAAGGGACAGGGAGGACCCTTCCTAGAGGACCCACATGGCCTTTTCCCCAGTGACCCTAGCATAGCAGCAGCAAATCATTTAAACTTCCCACATACCTCATGGTCTGCTCCTTCCTCCCCGGAGCAAAAGGCAAACAACAGGACTCTAGCGAGCTCCGTTCTGCAGAAGGAGGCCCGGCTCGGAGGAAGGGAAGGTGCCGCGTTCCAACTCCTGTCAAAAGAATAAACAGCTGTTTCAGGAAGAGGGGGGAGACAGCTCCTCGCAGCCAGGGGCTCTGTTCCTGCAGGCCCTGGGAAACGGGCTGTTTATCAGGCCCACTGGCTCAGAGCTACATGCCAAGGCAGAAACAGTTCTCTCTGGGCCCGGGAACAGCAGCCTCCCTTGCCAACTGAAACCACAGTCCCAACTGGGGCTAGTGTCAGAGGAGGGAAGGCCACCATCCCAGAGGGCGGAGATGCAGGCCACCCACATGACCCACTCCTGGGCAAAAATGGGAACCGTGCTGGGCCCAGACAACCTCAAATGACTGCTCCCAGGAATGACCAATGGAGAAGTTAAAAAAAAAAAGAAAGAAAAGAACACACACACACACACACACACACACACACACCCCACAGGGTTGTGTAAAAGACTCTTGAGAGTCCTCAAGATTCTTGTAGAAATTCTACCTAAATGTTCCCCAAAGTTAAGCCCCTCGTCCATATTCCTCAGGTTTTGGAAGTTGTTCTGTTTGGTTTGAACATTGTATTTTTACAGACTGTTATGCGATCTCTCATATCGCAAATCCTACTCTATGAACTTTAAAAGGTCACAGTGGCCCGCCCCACTCTTTGGCTGAATAATGCTTAACCCTTCCCACGTCCACCTCCTGCTCCCGAAATAGAATCTTCCAGCTGGCAATGACCTTAGACAGTGAATTTTCAAACAGGCAAAACAGCTACAACTTTTTCAAAAAGGAAATGAAGTCATTCTCAGAACCCTCACAACACAGCATAAAACAGAGGATGCGGAGGGCTGAAGCAGGGAGCCGGCACTCGGAGCACACCCTCCCCACCCTGATGTGGCTGAGACACCCCTGGGGAGTGCCATCTGGAAACCCCAGGTCAGGAGAGAGGACGAAAGCCAGACAGAAAGGAGTCTCTGGGTCTCTCAGTGATGCCTGATCCAGCCCCTTCTTCCTGTTTCCAAAGGAAATGTCACAGCTTCCCCCGTGCGGGCATGAGCTGGTTGGCCACAGCCTTTAGGGTCTGGAAGCTCTTTCTGACAATTTGCTTAAATCCTTCCTGCTGGTATTTACCCAAGCTGAACAAATGCGTACGGGACCACCCTGTCACTCTGCTGCCAGCTCTAGACCCAAAGAGTTTCCATACATTCACCAGGAGACGTGTCAGAACATTGCCAGCACACCCTCCACAGGACACGCCCTCATCTTAGATCGTATCTGGGGCAATGGGAATAACAAGCCACCACTGCTCACATCAGCAGTGACAAACGGCACACGCAGCATTGAGTGGAAGATGTCTGGCACAAAGCAATACACACTGGATGGTCCTGTTTCTTTCTCTTTTTTTAAATTAATTAACTAGTTAATTAATTAATTTTTTGAGAGGTTTTTGCTATAGGGCGTGTGTGCTCACCAAAAAGACAGAGAGAGACAGAGAGAAAGTGAGAAATCACCCCCCAGGGGATTTGGCCATGCTGCAATCCCTTCTCCTCCATTCTCCTCTCGGGATCTTTGGCACGCACGCATACGGTCCTGGCGTGAGTTTTAAGCCACCGGGTCCAGGACTCAAAGAGTGGTCGACTACATGGGAGTCCAGCGACATAGCCATTACGCCAACTGCTGGTCTGTATTTCGTTTGTTCAAAATGTTTTTTAAAAATCTGCTATAGGAAAAAAAAATCTGCTATAGAGTATGTGCACTAACTGGAGCGAGAGAGGGATTTAGGCACACACATATGCATCACCCAGTGTATTTTCCAAGCTGCCAGGTCCAGGACTTGAACCAGGCAGTTGCCCAGGTGGGATCCAGCGCCTTAATCACTACATCGTTTGGCTAGCTAGCCCTCATTATCTGTTCTGTTAAGTTTATTTATTTATCTCTTCTTTGAGTAGGAGAGATAAAACACAGAGACATAGACAGATCCTGAACAGGATCCTCACACTGTGAGCCACCCCCAGCTTTAGCCAACTCTGGATCATCGGCACGCACACGCCCAGTGTGTCAGGGAGGTTTCTATATGTGAGCCTGGAACCTCCCCGCATGGGGTAGCCTCACAGGGCATTGTTACCACTGTACCACCATCCGGGTCCTTTCCCTGCCATTTTCACCCAAGAACACAGACAGACTCTGAGAGTCACTGCTGGGACGTTTCCCTGACGGGGTAGGGCTACTCCTCCTACTCAGGTGCCTCCAGGGAACACTCTATAGACCAGGAGAAAAGCGACTCTCCTCCTTCCCTGAGAAGTTTCCATCCTGGAATTCTGAGTACAAGGAGCACTCAGCTGTGGGCACTCCTTCATAGAGAGGCAGAGAACCTTAGCAAATGACCCACAGGCCCAGGAGCCCTGCCAATCGAAGTTGGGCAGAGGCTGCCTGGGCTAGAGCATGGCCCAGTGCCCTAACCTCGGTTGACCAATTTAGAAGCGGCGGCAGCTCAGGTAGAGGGGACCCTGGCTCCACATCCTGATCACTTCCCGACGAGAAACAGGAAGGTCAAGATCCCTACCCTCCTTACCTCTGTGGGGGCATGACGATAGTGTTCTTGGCAAGAAGCCCAACAGACACAAAGGCTTCAGGATATCATTATTTGCTTAATCCTCACTGTGTTTAGGGAGATCACGAAAGGCATGCTTACCAATGTTTACAAGTGATAAGGCGATTTGCTGGAGTCCTGCTCGGTGTATGGGGGAAAATCATCATTCCCACCTCTCGGGAGTGTTTGAGAGTCTGTAGAGCATGATGGTCATGACCAGCCTCGGGCTTGCTGCCTGCCGTGAGTCCTGGCTCTGCCCCTTATGCTGTGTCATTCCTGGCCAATTTACTTAACTTCTCTGTGCCTCTGTTTCTGCATCTATAGAATGGGAATAATACCACTTGGATGGCAGCTGGCACGTGCTAAGTGCTATATACGTGATACCCATTACTGCCAGAGTTAAAGGAGACATTCCAGGCCAGCCCGTGGTGTGGGTTAAGGCAGCTAGATTCTACATGGCTGACCGCACAGCTCCAGGCCTGGACTAGGCAGCTTGAGAAACATGCTGGGCATGTGTGCATGCATGCCCAAAATCCCAAAAGGAGGGAGACATGAAGAAAGGATTGAGGCATAACTGTCCCCCCCCCCCCCCATGGGGGTTACTTCCTCTCTCTGTGTGTATCTCTTTCTCCGGTAAACACTCATTTTTTTTTTTTTTTTTTTCAAGGAAATATTTCTGGAAAGAACTCAGCACAGTGTCTCAAACTGTTCAACAATTACCAGGCTCTGGTGTTCAATTAATCCAATGGTGTCATTCACTCAATTTTGCATTTGTTCATCCAGTTGCTCTAGATGCAGATGGAGGCTGCTTCCCGCCTGTGCTTAAGGGCAAGAAGGTTGGCCCATGGCCTGGTGGTTAAGGAAGCCAGATCCCACATGGCTGACCATGGTTCAAATCCCGGCCACGGCAGATCGAAAAACACCCGGGCACATGTGCAAGCTCAAAATTCTGACTGGATGGAAGAATGGAGAAGGGATTGCAACGTGTCTATGCCCCATGGAAAGGGGGGTGCTTCCTCCCTCTCCCTCTCTCTGGTGAGTGTGTGTACTCTCTTAATAATAATAATAATAATAGGGACCAGCAGTTGGTCTAGTGGCTATGTCGCTGGACTCTCACATAGTCCACCGTGATCAAGTCCCGGATCCGGTGGCTTAAAACTCACACCGGGTGCGTGTGCATGTGCGTGCGTGCCCAAGTTCCCAAAAGGAGAATGGAGGAGAAGGGATTGTGGCGTGGCCATCCCCGTTGGGGGGTGATTTCTCACTTTCTGTCTCTCTGTCTCTCTCTGTCTTTCTGGCGAGTGCACGTGCCCTATAGAAAAAAACTCTCAAAAAAAAAATAATAATAAGGCAAGAGACAAACATGGGCAGGTCTAAGTTCGGGGAACAAAACGGGGGCCAGAAGTTGCAAAATTCTACTCTAGAGCAGTTAAGCGTGGATGGCACAGTGTGGGGATGGGAGGCAGAAGTGAGGGCCACACAGAATCTTAGTTCAAGTCTGCACTGCATGCTCAAGGTCTCAGGGACTCCTGGAGTGGTGTTAGGAAAAGGACATGCTTTCCTTTTATGGGCATTCAGCTGCAGGGTGGGTGGGTCTCAGGGAAGGAAACTTTCAGCCAGGGAGACCAGCCCAGAAGCTACCAGCCACAGACCTGGAGTAAGAGTAAAGACCTCCTGAACTCTTTCAGGACTGAGCAGAAGACAGGAGAGTGGTGCTCTGAGAGAAATGAAGGAAGTGGCATCTCGTGACCTTAGGTTCTGCGAAATAAATTCTCTTTCAAACTGCTTAAATGTCACCTTCTTGGTGAGTCTTTTCAAACCTGAAATTATTCTTTCTTTTTTTGCAGTTTACTTATCTTTTTTTTTTTTAATAGACCATAGTTTAGTTTCATTCTTTTTTTTTTTTTGAGAGGTTTTTGCTATAGGGTGCGTGTGCTCGCCAGACAGACAGAGAGAGACATAGAGACAGAAAGCAAGAAATCATCCCCAAGGGGGGAATGGTCACGCCGCAGTCCCTTCTCCTCCATTCTCCTCTCGGGATCTTGGGCACGCATGCACACGTGCCCGGCATGAGTTTTAAGCCACCAGGTCCGGGACGCGAACCGCGGTCGACTACGTGGGAGTCCAGCGACATAGCCATCATGCTAACTGCTGGTCCCAATAGTTTATTTTATTTTTAACGCCCATCATGCCACGAATTCATAGGGAATAGGTTCCAGAGGCTCAGGCTCCTTTTCATTGGTTCTCACAAAGTGTGCTTCTCTGGGTGGAGCAGGCTGGCGCTTCACTTGAACCCTGGTATCTTTCTCTTTGGCTTCCTTCTTTTTCTGGTCATTTTCCTTCACATGTTTTAGGAAGCCATCTCTACTCTTAGAATGCCTGGACCAGCGGTGGCATGGTGGTTAAGGTGCTGAACTCCCACATGGCCTGCCACGGTTCAAGTCCTAGACCTGATGGCTTGCTTTCTTACTTTCTCTCTCTCTCTTTCTAGTGAGCACACGTGCCCTATAGCAAAATTGTAATAATAATAAATAATAAAATTAAATAAGCAATAGTTCTTTTGAGAGTTTTTTGCTACAGGGCACATGCTCTCGCCTGAAAGACAGAGAGAGACAGAGAGACAGAAAGTGAGAAATCACCCCCTAGGGGGAATGGCCATGCCAATCCCTTCTCCTACATTTTCCTCTTGGGATTTTGGGCACGCAAGCACGGTGCATGCACATGCACCTGCATGATTTTCAAGCTGCCAAGTCCAGGACTCAAATCATGCAGTCGGCCATGGGGGATCCAGCACCTTAGTCTCCATGCCACCTGCTGGCCCAGTGCTAACTGTTTTTAAAAGGCTGGGCAATAATAATGATGACAGTGAGCAACAGCTGGCAGGAAGGGAGATGGATAAACCCAGCACTGAGCTCTCACAGTGTGGATGACGAACACTGAACACCGCAGGGTCAGCTTCCGGGAGTTTGACAGAAAAGCAACTACCGGCAGCATCCCAGCCAGCCCTCTGCATCCCAGTGTCCCTCTGGGACCCAGGAAGCTGTCCAAACAAGGTCTCCAGATGTCCCAGAGCCCACTAAGGTTTGCCAAACTCTGCTCTGAGCTGACTCACAGGTTTCCAGTCGGAGTAGGCGTGTGGATGTCACTGGGGAATGAGGAGCCGTTTAAGGGGCTGCGATTTGGGGGAGCTGGGGAGTGCCGTTCTGTGTGTGAGTTTGAGGAACCTGTTGAGAACAGAGCCCAGCTGGAGTCTAGGGGAAGCTAGGCAAGTCAGAGCAGGCAGGTCCGCTGTGCAGAGAGGAGAGAACAAAGGCCACAGTGGGGTGTCCTGAGTTGGCCCTGCCCGGAGGCCTGAGGGGCACAACCCAAGAGGCAAGAGGTGAACGAGGAACTGTGGTGTCAGGGACGTCAGGACGCGCCAAGTGCTGCTAAGATGAGAGGGCTGCAGCCACGCGTGACATCCAGTCTAGTCCCAGTGGACCTCTGCCCTCGGCTTCTCTGGAAGAGAGAATAAAGCCAAAGGTGTGGCGGGGCAGGATGCAGCTGTCTGAGAACCCTAAGGGGTGCCAGGCAAACAGGAGTGGCTGCAACCCTGTGCTGCACAGAAGAGGGGCCCGGCAGTGGTGGGGACTAGGAGCCCAAGGTCTGTTCCGGCTCCACCCCCAACTCCAGGCAACTCCCTGCATGTGCATGTACCTGGGTAATTCCACCTCAGGCACTGGGCATGGGCATCCAGCTCTGGGGGTTCGCGTCACCCCTAACGTCTGGCCTGACTCCAAGCAAAGACCTCTGCACTGATGCCGTCAGAGCTTAGGTGTAGGGTGCAGCTCCGGAGACCAGGGCAAGGGGAGGAGCCCCCAGCCTGTGGCTGGAGGAAGGTTTTCCCGGTAGGGGCACAGGAACGGCCCGTGCACCTCCTCCTAGGCCGTGCACCTCCTCCTAGGCCGTGCACCTCCTCCTAGGCCGTACCTGGCTACCCTCCTAACTGCAGAGAGCCAAGCACTAAAGGGGCCTTCTCCTAACTCAGCCACACTGGGAAGCCCCGGCAGCAGCAAGGGGGGTTTCGTGTGGGGAGAAGGGAAAGTTTGCAGGCTGGCCTCTTCCTGTGTCCTGTTCTCCTTCTCAGGGGCAGATACCACTTTTTTTTTTTTTTTTTTTTTTTGGTAAGAGGTTTTTGCTATAGGACGTGTGCGCTCGCCGGAAAGACAGAGAGAGACCGAGAGACAGAAAGCGAGAAATCACCTCCCAGGGGATGGCCACACCGCAATCCCTTCTCCTCCATTCTCCTCTCGGGATCCTGGGCACACAGGCACACATGCCCGGCGTGAGTTTTAAGCCACCGGGTCTGGGACTTGAACCTTGGTTGACTACATGGGAGTCCAGTGACATAGCCATTATGCCAACTGCTGGTTCCTCCAGTGTGATTTTCAAGCTGCCAGTTCTGGGGCCCAAACTGTGGTTGGCCATGTGGGAGTCCAACACCTTAACCGCCGCCCGCTGGTCCCACCAAGAATTAATTTCTAATGATGATGTTCCAGTTTCCCTAGCAGGAAGAAAGAGAAACATAAACCCACAACTTTTTTATTTTTTTAATTGCCAGAGGGCATGTTCATTTGCCAGAGAAAGAAGGAGTGAAAAAGCATCTCCAGTGGGGCATGGCCATGTCACAATCTTTTCTCCTCCATTTTTCCTTCTGTTGGGATTTTGGGTATGCACACACATATGCCCAGAATGTTTTCAAGCCACTGAGTGTGGGAATCAAATCATGGTTGGCCATATGGGATCTTGTTCCCTTAACAACCAGGCTATGGGGCCAGCCCTACAATTATTAATTAAGACCAACATGGAGACAGCTTTGTCTGTTCTTGAAATGACACAGTCCTGCACTTTTTTTTTTTTTTTAAGAGAAAGATTTTTGCTATAGGGTGCATGTGCTCACCAGAGAGACAGAAAGTGAGAAATCATCCACCGGGAGGATAGCCATGCTACAGTCCCTTCTCCTCCAGTCTCTTAGGATTTGGGGCATGCACACACATGTGCCCAGCGTGAGTTTTAAGCCACCGGGTCTAGGGCTCGAACTGTGGTTGACTACGTGGGAGTCTAGCAATGTAATCATTCTGCCATCTGTTGGTCCCAACAGTCCTGCATTAAAACCCTTGCTCCCCTCATTTCTTGCTGCATGTCCTGGATTAAATCACTTCACCCTTTTTGAGCCTCAGTTTACTCATCTCTAAACAGGGATAATTATTCTTTATTCCTTAATGTTCTAGTTTTTTGTGCTGCTGATAAGAGTCTGGGTAATTTAGGAGAATAGTTTTAGGGATCAGCAGATAGCGTAACGGTTATGTTACTGAACTCCTACATAGTCGACTGCGGTTTGAGTACTGGACCTGGAGGCTTAAACTAACACCGGGTGTGTGTGTGTGCTTGCCCAAGATCCCAAGAGAAGAATAGAGAAGAGATTGCGGTGTGGCCGCACTTTCTCACTTTCTCTCTCTCCGGCGAGCACATGTGCCCTATAGCAAAAATATCTCTCTTAAAAAAAGAAGAAAGAAAAGAGAGCAAGAGACTAAATTTTATTTAGCTCACCGTTTTCCAGGTTGAGGAGTATAAAAGTGTGGTGACAGCATCTGGTGACTCATTTTGTTGCAGAACAATATGGCAGGGGACAGGAGCACTATGGACTGTATCTGTCTCTTAGTCTCTTTCCTTATAATCCTGCCAGTATTGAAGTCAAGGGCCCACCCTGACAACCCTATCTAATTGTAATTGCCCACGCAAAGGCTCTATTTCATAATCCCACAGTTGAATTAAGTTCCCTCCCTCTTAATACCTTCACCATGACTCACTTAATTTTAACACATGAATGTCTGAGGGACACATTCAAACCATAGCGCATAAGTTGTCAAAAAAATAAATGCCAATAACATCTAAGAAGCCCCTGGTACCTAGTATGTACTTAGGGAAAGGCAACTCGTTCTGTTATTACTGGTGCCTAAGAGAGCATCGGCCCTACCTCTTCCCAGGGCCAGGAGTTACAGCCTACAGGAGACAGGCCTGGACGTTGACTAAATATTCATGACCTTGGGCAAGTCACTTGACACTTCTGAGACCTGGCTTCTCTTATTCGCAAAATGAAAACATGCCTTTCTCTTCGACCATTATAGATGAGAAGGTGTACATAAAGAGCTTGGAATAGGGCCTGGTATTATAGCCAGTGCCCAATAAACGGTAGTTACGCAATTCCTAATAACCATTATTCCAGCACTTTCCATCTCACAGCTTTTGTGCACCCGAAGAGTCCTCCATATCCCTGTGTTCTAAAAACAACCAGCCCTTCCTTGCACGGAGCTTGAAGGCTTCCAGAATATTTGCAAATCTTCCCTTCCCCTGGAGCTTCCACCAAGGCCTGGAATACGAGGTCCCACTGCTCTCTCCACTGTACGAAGGAGACAGATACCAAGAATTTGGTGGCCTGCACAAGGTGACTTGCTGGGGCTTGGGTGGAGCCAAAGAAACCTCTAATCTCATGTTTTATGAAAAGTCTGCAGGCCACTGATTCAGGAAGCTTTGTTCATTTGTCATTTGTTGGATAAATATTTACTTAGCCCCTTTATTAGTACCTCCCATTAGCCAGGCCCGAATAGGCTGCTGGGTCGACAAGGACATGGTCTACTTCTCATGGACTACGGGCAGCTGAGCCCAGAATCCAACCATCACACTACCAAATGCATTTATTCAACTGGGTGACAGTGATGACAAAGAATCCCCCACCACCACCACCACTCTCAGCCACCCCACTATTCTGAGCTCATGGACTTTTAGGAGACTCAGAGAACAATCTTACAGGCTTCACTGCCCCGGGCCACTCTCCTCTCCAGCAGCCTTCTGGTCTTCTGAGCTGCATCATTTTACAGATGAGAAAACTGAGGCAACAAGGAAAAGAAACGACATACTCAGGGCCTCTCAGCAATGAACTGAAGCTGTTGGGACTGGGACCTCATGTCCAGAATCTCTCTGGGTCAAGGCGCCTCATAAACACAGCCCAGGAAGTCGACAAGCTCAGCGGAGAGGGTAAGGGCTATGGGTTGTGGATATGATCAACCATCTTCTTCCTATGTCTCCTTTCTGTACCTGAGAAAACCCCAGCCAGTGGTGATGATGGGAGGACATCACTGTCCTTCCTTTACCTCCAACGGCTCTTGAATGATTCTGGGATGCTGTGATGGGCTTTCTGCTGTGAGCGTGAGCATCGCACATGCGTCCAGATAAGCAAGGCATTAAGTTCAGAAAGAGCACCCCTTCCTCTAGCATAAATGTCAAAACAGCTCAGAAACAGCAAAAGCACCTGAAATGAGCTCCCCTGAGGACACAGCACAAGGGCCTGTTCTGCAAAACCCAGTCAGGAAGTCTGGCTCCACCCGGCTGCTCCTGCCGTCCCCACTCAGCAGCCTCGGTTAGCCCAGAGCCCTGAGCAGGTGTCACCTGCCTCTTGTCGTCACGTCCTTCTTCACTATGCTTCTGCCTTTTGCTTGCCTAGAGATGCTGGCAGCTGAGTGCCCCTTTCTGTTCTTCTGCTTGGCACCAGGAGCTAAGGTGGCCTTGGGGTTTTTCTTCCTTGGGTGAGGTTTCCCCACACCCACAGTGGAAATTATGCAGCCTGCTCCATCTGGACCCAGGCTAGCTGAGTTGGCTGAGCTAACATGAGCAAACCAGGCACCGAAGAGGACATCTGGCCTCTATGGGGCCAGAGTACTTATGAATGCTGGTCTCCCCAGTAGTTCCAGCTCTCCACCTTCATGGTGGTTTTCATTTCCCTCACCCCTGCGTGGTGGGGGTGGGCACAGGGCTGTGCAATTAGTCTGACCAATAAGATGGGAGAGGGCCCAAGCACTCAGTTGCCAATGCAAGACCGTCTAGAGCTCCTTGAATAGGAAGCACAACCTCCAGCTGATGCGAAATGCTTGATTAATTAGAGAAAGAAATAAATCTTTGTATGGCCAGCCTTGGTGGCACGGGTGATAGCAGACCATGCTGCAGTGCTGTAAGTCACATGGTTAACCTTGGGTTCAGATCCCAAGTTGACCTGAAACACGCTGATATGTGCCCATACACCCAAGATCCTGACTAGCTGGAGGGCCAGAGGAAGGACATGACAACATGACAGGTCTCTGGGACATACCTGACATTACTCACAGTTATGTATATCTTATCTCCATTCCAGACTGTAAATGCCTGAAGAGCAGAGACCTGGATCTTATATAATCTAATATATCGAGGGTCTCTTTAAATAAACTTAAAATAAAAAAAGAAAGAAATATTTTTTATTTTGGCCCCTCAGATTCAGGGGTTGTTTGTTACTGCAGCATAACCTACCCCATCCTGACTGCCCATCTCACAGAGAGCAGGAGAATCTCTTTAAGATCTTCCTTCTTCCCTATCAATCCTTTGCCCTCCTCCTCTATGAGTGTCCTGTGTGAATTAAGGAAAGTGGAGTGAAGCAAAAGCATTACTCCACGTACGCAGAAACTTTCTTCTCCTTAAGTCCCCAAATGGGGAAATAACCAGCTACACAGGAAAGGAGTTGTAAGGAAGTTCGTAGAGTTCTTTGGCTTCCCTTTCCTATGAAAAAGGAAGATAGATTATTTGATCGGACCAAGAGAACTAGCAACTTGAGGGACACTCAAGATTAGGATCTGGAGCCATAAGCATTGGGACAGACAGTGACCGGAGGTAAGGACTCAGGTGCCAAGCAGCACTACAATTCTGGGTGGTAAGAGGACCAGTCACATGGTCCCATTCAACAGCCCAGAGGACAGTGGCAGAGATGCCAGAAAGACAAAGAGGAAGAAGTGGTTAAAAGCAATCGTGGGGGCCAGACAGTGGTATAGCCAAACCACAGTCTGAGAGACTGACCCAGGTAGGAGGATGACTGTCTGGAATCATGTACAAACATCAGCCTGAACATGCCAGACTTGCTGAGGCTAGGATTGGACTGTGATGTGAAAACCCTGCTGGAAGTGCCTGTCTCTCTATCTCTGTCTCTCTCTCTCTCGGAAGAAATGAATAAACTGAAAAACAATAAAAACATAGATGGCAGATCATGAAACAAGTCAGTCACAGTAGGGATAAGGGTGGGCTCAGAGCATCCCTGTGAAGTAGATTCTACTATCATCTCCACAAAGAAGGAAGCAAAGGCTTGGGGAGGTGACAGCTCAAGCTCAGATGGCTAAGGGCCAAAGCCAGAATGAATCCAAGTCTGACTCGCAGAGACACCTAACCACTACACTGCACCCTTCCAGCCACAAGGAGCGCCACTCTTTCCCAAATTTCCTTGATTCTCTGTTGGGCTGCTCTCCTGCACCCTTCTTCTTCTTCTTCTTTCGTTTTTGAGAGATTTTGCTTTAGGACATGTGCACTCACAAGAAAGAAGAGGGGCAGAGAGACAGAAAGAGAAATCACCCTCCAAGGGGATGGCCACACCACAATCCCTTCTCCTCCATTCTCCTTTTGGGATTCTGGGCACGCGCGCACACACACACACACACACACGTCTAGCATGAGTTTTAAGCCGCCAGGTCTGGGACTTGAACTGCAGTAGATTAGTGGGAGTCCAGTGACGTAACCATTAGGTCATCTGCTGGTACCTCTCCTGCACCCTTTACCTCTACCTGACATTACTCACAGTTATGTATATCTTATCTCCATTCCAGATTGTAAATGCCTGAAGAGCAGAGACCTGGATCTTATATAATCTAATAGCAGTGACAAGAATAGGAGTAATAATAGCAGCAGCAGCAAACACTATTTATTGAGGGCTTGTAACCTGCCAGGCTGAGTTCTAAGCATATTACTCTCATTCGTCCATCTGATTCTCATTAAACTCCACGTCGCAGATAGCAGAATCACTCCCACACTACAGATGACGATGCAGCCGAGAGCCAACCTCTAACATCAATTTTTAAAATATTATTTATTAATAACTAATAATTAATATTAACACTTCGATAAACTATGACTCATTTCCTCTATAATCCTATTTTATCGTTTACATTTTAAAACATTCTCAGAAGGAGTCCATAGACTTTCCCAGATGCTAAAAAGGAAAGATTAAGCACTCCAGGAGCCAGCAGGTGGCGTGGTGGTTAAGGGCCTGGATCCCACGCCAGCTGTGCAGTTCGAGTTCCAGACCTGATGGCTTGAAATCACACCGGGTGCATGTGCGTGCGGGCCCCAAATCCCAAGTAACTGGAGGAGAAAGAACTGTGGCCTTTCCCTCTGGGGAGGTGATTTCTCACTTTCTCTCTCTCTCTCTGGCAAGTGCGGCACCTTATAACAAACACTAAAACAAGCAAGCAAAAACCCCTACGAGGGCCTGATGGTGGTGCAACAGTAGAACATGTTTGCAAGGCAACCCTACATGAAAGAGTCCAAGTTCAAGGTCAGAGACCTCCGGAGTACACCAAGCATGCCCATGTCCCAGGACAGGCTGAAGGCTAGGGATGGATCACAATCTTTAGACCAGGTTGGGGTACTGCCTCTCTTTCTCTTGACCTCTCACAATAAAAATAAATAGGGACCAGCAGTTGGCGTAATGGCTATGTCACTGGACTCCCATGTAGTCAACCGCAGTTCAAGTCCTGGACCCGGTGGCTTAAACAGACACCGGGCTCATATAAGTGCATGCCCAAGACCCCGAGAGGAGAATGGAGGAGAAGGGATTGCGGCATGGCCATCCACTCTGGGGGGTGATTTTTCGCTTTCTGTTTGTCTCTCTCTGTCTTTCTTGAGAGCACATGTGCCCTATAGCAAAAACCTCTCAAATAAATAAATAAATACAAATACTACTAATACTAATACATTTCTCTCCTCCCCTCTTTATTCATGAAAGAGCACGTACACATGCATGAGAGAGAGAGAGAAAGAACACCCTCCACAGGTCTGGTGGCACTGCCTTCCCCTTCCTCCAGCCCACCAGCCTACGGCATTCTGGGAGCTCATACGTAACCTGGCATGTTCTAGCCTGACCAGGCCAGTGACTTGAGCCGCAGTTGCCATAAGGGTTGGTGCCTCTTGAGCAGCATATTAACTGCTGTGACATGGCGTCAGCCCCCAAGTACCAACTTTTGGACAGGGTCTTGCCAAGTCATGATCCTCCTGCCATAGCCTCGCAATCGCTAGGATGACGGGCACACACAGCTATACTGGAAGGGTCCAGGTGGCCCAGGATGGCACCCAGGACTCCTATGCCATTTCCAGCCTCTCATGCAGTACATATACTGTCATAGCTCAGCCCTTAGCAGTTACATTCTAGGATCAGCAAATGGCATGGAGGTTAAGGTGTTGGATCCCACATGGTCAACTATGCAATTCAAGTCCTAGACCCTGTGCCTTGGACCTACCCTGTGACTGTGTATGTGTGTGTGTGAGTGTATGAGTGTGTGTATGTGCCTAAAATCCTAAGAGGATACTGGAGGAGAAGGGATTCTGGTGTTGCCACTCCTCGCTTTGGGGGGAGTAATTTTTTTCTCTCTCTCTCTGGTGAGCGCACACACCCTATAGCAAAAAAAAAACAAAAAAAAACACCTCAAAAAACAGAAAAGAAAAAAAGAACTTGACCTCAGGACATCTCAAGGCAGTGCCCTTTCTTTAAAATAAAGGAACTAGACCTGCCTGACAGTATTCGAAATTTCCAAAGAATCCCCAAAACTCTCTGATGACCTTCAGAGAACACAGATGAAAGGCAGAACCCTAAGCGCTCGTCACTCTTCTCCACATCATCTCGCTGTCATCTGCTCGCTGTTCCATACTGTGCTTCCATATGCCTTTGGTTTGAGTGAAAATTCCTTAGCTAAAAGGCACTTTTTTGTTTTTAAGTTTGATATAGGGTGTGTGTACTCACCAGAGAGGGAAAGTGAGAAATCACCTCCCAGGAGGGATGGCCAAAGCCACAATCCCTTCTCCTCCAATCTCCTCTGGGGATTTTGTGTATGCACGCACACACACCCAGTGTTTTTCAAGACGCGAGTCTGGGACTCGATTCATGCAGCTGATTATGTGGGACCCAGCTGCCTTATTAACCTCCAGGATACCTGTTGGCACTCAAAAACACTTTTAAAACTACTACACTGGATAATCTTTGAGAAATTTAAACCTTTTATTTTTGAGAGGTTTTTGCTATAAGGCATGTGGGCTCGCCAGACAGAGACAGAGAGACAGAAAGCAAGAAATCACTCCTCGGGGGGATGGCCATGCCACAATCTCTTCTCTATTCCCCTCTTGGGATCGTGGGCATGCACGCACACGCGCCCGGCATGAGTTTAAGCCACTGGGTCTGGGACTCAAACGGTGGCCGACTACATGGGAGTCCAGTGACATAGCCGTTACACCATCTGCTGGTCCCGAGAAATTTAAAGCTTTTAAAATTAGGGCCAGCGATTTCTGGACTCCCACAAGGCTGACTGCAGTTTGAGTCTCAGACCTGGAGGTTTGAAAATTACAATGGGTGCTTGTGCATGTGTGCCCAAAATCTCAGAAGGAGAATAGAGAAGGGATTGCGGCGTGGCCATCCTCCCTGGGGGATGATTTCTCACTTTCACTCTCACTGTCTCTGACTTTCTCTCTCCAGTGACTGCACGCACCCTATGGCAAAAATCTCTAATAACAAAAACAAAAAACTTCGTAAATTAAAAATGCTTTTAAAGTTTTGCCAGAGGGCTGGGACCAGCAGGTAGCATGGTGGTTGAGGTGCTGGACCCTCACATGGCCAACGACGGGTCAAGTTCCAGACCTGGCAGCTTGCTTTCTCACTTCCACTCTCTCTAGTAAATTTAAAAATGATGATGACAATAAATAAAATAAAACAAAATTTTTTAAAATTTGCTAGAGGGCAGGTGTGCTCTTTAGATAGAGGGAGAGAGAGAAAGCACCCCTAACATGGGGCATGATCACTCTGCAATTCCTTCTCCATTTCTCTATCCTGTCCAGACTTTGGGTATACATGTACATGCGCCCAGCGTGCTTTTCAAGTCACTGAGGTCGAGGTTCAAACTTCATGATTGGCCATGTGTCATAGACTCATAGTCAAGGGAGCCCGATGTCACCAGGCCAGCAGGTGGTGTAGTAGTTAAAGTGCTGGACTTCCATGTGGTTGACCTGCAGTTCGAGTCCCATGCCCAGCAGCTTCAAACTCATGCAGGAAGCATGTGCATGCATGCCCAGAATCCAGGGAGAAGAGAAGAAAAGGGATTGTGGTGTGGCCATCCCCCCGGAGGGTGATTTCTCGCTTTCTGTGTCTCTGTCTCTCCAGCAAGCACATGCACCCTATAGCAAAATTCTCTCTCAAAAAATGTCCAGCCAAGGTTCAAATCCCAACCTCAGTGACTTGAAAATCACAGAAAGGCCTGTCCCAGTGGTGTTTTCTCCCTCTCCCTTTCTGTCTCTCTCTGATGAGCACACACACCTTCTGCCAATGGAAAGAAAAAAATTCCTTAAAGGCAGCTTGCTAAGTATTTCTCAAATATGTAGAGAACATACTGTTTATCAGAACCAACTTACTCATTTTATCACCATAAATTAAAATCTTTAGCTGTGGTCCAAAAAACCAATGAATAAAGGGAAAAAAAAGTGTTATAGCAGTGGAAAGCAGAGGAATATGACATAACCTTTTAAAAAACAATGCTTTTGAAGACTAGTTCATCAAATGAAAATTTAAGTGAGAGAGCCAGGTATAAAACTGCATACTGATCTCAACTATGAAACTTATATATCAAAAACACTGGGGAAGTATGGCAGTTCTTAAAAAAACATTAAATATAGAGTTACTATACAATTCAGCAATCCTACTTATTACATGCACAAAAGAATGAAAGCAGGGACTCGAAGATATATTTGTTACACCAATGTTCAAACAGCATTATTTGCGATAACCAAAAAGGTAAAAAACAGCTCATACAGTGGAATATAATTCAGCCTTAAAGAGGAATTTTTTTGAATTTATTTAACTTTATTTGTTATTTTTATTTTAATTTGACCAAAGAGAGACAGAGAGGGAAAGTGAGAAAGCAAGCCCCCAGGTTGGAGACTCAAACCCTGGTCGGCATGTTGGAGTCCAACGTTATAACCACCACTCCCCCGCCGGCCCCCAAGAGGAAGAAATTCTGACACAAGCTTTTAGGTCATCGAAAAGTCATGATGTATTTTTCCATTTTTCTATGCAAAAATGTGTCAGATTTCCCAATGATCCAATAAAACATGGATAAGCCTTGAAGACATTATGCTAATTAAAATAATTGAGACACAAAGGGACAAATACTGTACTGAGTGAGGTTCCTGGAGTAGTAAACTTCATAGACACCAAAAGTAGAATAGTGGTTACTGGAAGTTGGGGGAGGAGAATAGAAAGTTATTGCTTAAGTGGTACAAAGTTTTTGTTGGATGATAGAAAAGTTCTGGAGATGGCTAGTGGTTCTGGTTGCACAATGCTATAAATAGACTTTTTGTATGTGTGTGCCAGAGAGCGCATATGCTCACTGGAGAGAGAGAGAGACAGAGAAAGGAAAGTGAGAAATCACTCCCCAGGGGCCATGACCAGGCTGCAATCCCTTCTCCTCTTGGCATTTTTTTTGGCCACACATGCACATGCACATGCCCATGCCCATGCACATGCACCCGTTATGAGTTTCAAGTCTAGGGCTCAAACCACAGTCAGCCATGTGGGAATCCACAGCCTTAACCACCACACCACCTGCTAGCCTCTGTAAATGGGACTTTTCCTTTTCCTTTTCATTTTATAATTTCTTCTTTATATTCAATTATTGTACATCTTTGTGGTTTTTCAGAGCACACATGCAGTGTGTGATAATCAAGTCAAGAATATTACCACATTGATCATCAATGAAAAACTTTGTTATGTTGTTCAATAGTTATTCTACTAGTTTTTTTTTTCTTTTTTTTTTTTTTTTGAGAGATATATATGAAAGATTGACAACCTCTTTTTTCTTTTTTTTTTTTTTTTAATTTTGCTAGAGGCATGTGCACTCACCAGAGAGAAGTGAGAAAGCACTGCCTTCCTCCTCTCACAGGGGTTGGCCACACCATAATCCCTTCTCCCTCATTTCTCCTGTAGGGATTTTAGGCATGCATGCATGTATGCCTGGCATGTTTTTCAAGCTGCCGGGTTGGGGCTGGGACTCAAACTGCACAGTCGGTCATTTGGGATCCAGCTGCATTAGCCACCACTCTTGGGGCTAGCTCAGCACCCTTATTTTCACTCCGTTGTGGTAGGCTGTCCCTAACCTTTGGCCTTGTTTACAGTATTGTGTCTGTTAAATGTTTTTTTGCTGAGCCCCTTCCCCCATCCCTGAATGCAATTAATGCTACTAAATTATATACTCGAAATAGGTTAAACTGGTAAATTTTGTCATGCATATTTTACCAACATTTTAAAAACACAAGCCAGAACTAGACTGGTGTGGCAATAATGGTGAACTCGGTGCGATGAGGCTGTAGGAGAGTTTAACCTTTCTATCATATATCCCTGCATTTTTCAAAGCTTTTTGCCAAAGGAATGTATTATTTCTGTAACAAGATGAAAGGTCATCTAAGGAAATAAATCAGGGGTTTTTCTAACACCCTACAAGACTGCCTTGTTGTTTTTAATGGAAGTATGACACTTTCCGTACTTAATAAAAGGACCCCAACCAAATATACTCCACGCGGCTCAGTCCAGATAAATGACAGGCAGCGCCATCTTCCTCCTAAGACTAGTCTTTCTCATTCATATTCAAATAAATTTCAAATAAAAATGGAACCAAAATAAATCCTCAAATAAGCTCCCTCAGAAATCATCCAGCTTGGAAATCCTCAAAGGAAAAAGAGAACTACAGAAAAGTGGGGGGCAGCCCATGTTTCTTTCTGGACATTAAGTCACTGCAGCTGAGAAAGACTCTGTCATGAATTTCTGTCCCTTTTGCACCTAGAAAATGTTCTAGTATAGACGGAATTTGGAATTTAGAAGAGACCCACAATTTGTACTCATGGCAAATCCACTTCCCTCAACACCTCTCACCCCAGATAAATGTTGAATAAATATTAAAGAATATTGGTTTGAAGGGCAGCCAACAGGGGTGCCTGCCAGCATGTCCTCGGTCCCACAGCACGGTCCCCTGTCCTGGCTCCTGGGCCCTCAGCTCAGGACTGGCTCAAGCAGGGTTGGAAGCGTTGGAACAACTGCCAGGAGCAGCCCCGGCGTTGACTAGGCGACAGCACACTTAGGCAGTGTCCCTCAGGGTGCAGAGGCCCCACCTAACCTGTGGGAAAGAGGACACCACTTTGCAGACGGTTATGAGGGTTAAATGCCGTCACATGTACAAAGCGTCTGGCTTTACATTCCTATGAAATAATACGTCACACGCTGGTTGTGTGTGGAAATGGAGAAAGCATTGTGGCATGACCATACCCCACTGAAGGCTGCTTCTTCCTGTCTCTCCATCTCTCTTTGGCAAGCCTGTAAGCTCTATGGCAGGCAATTAGAGAGAGATGCCTTCTTGGGGCCATTGTGGGCAGGCTGGGTGGTGATTCACAGGTTCGCAGTAAAACAATGGGGTAGAGGTGGCCCTGGGACCAGGTCCTACCCATGGTCTCCCTCCCACACTAATGAGCACACACAGAAGCACAGGAACCTCCGGCTGGAGTTTTGTGGGGTTTGTGTGAGACCGGCGCATGGGAATATGGGCTCTATTTAGCAGATGAAGACACAGGGGCCAGAGATAAAGAGGTTAGCTGCGGGGTGTAAGGTCATGGTTAGGAACTCGCCAGTTTTAGGGTTTTCTCAAGCTGCTCTGGCATGAGGGAGGAGCAGGAATTCAGGATCCCAGCTCTGCCACTAATCCTTAGTTTGGTTAGTTGATTACTTCCTTCCTGTTTCCTAAAAAAATAAAAATAAAAATAAGGGCCAGCCCGCGGGGCGGAGGTTAAAGCAGTGGTGGGATCCCACGTGGCTGACCACAAGGTTGAGCCTAGACCTGGAGGCTAGAAAAACACCGGGAGGATGAGGAAGAGACTGCAGTATGACTGTCACCAAGGTGCTCCCCCCTCTCCCGGCATCCCTCATCCCCCTACCTGGGGAGGGCATGCTTCCCCCCTCCCCCTGCAAAATTTAAATAAACAGACACAAACAAACAAATGTCTGGACAGCACACATTTGTGCTCTGCCCTTCTCACCTCCTTCCCCTCCAGGTGTCAGCAACAAGGTCACCTCGGGAGCCCTCCACCTTGTCGGGAGCCCCCCACCTTGTCGGGAGCCCTCCACCTTGTCGTTCTCCCCGCAGCACCCTGGTCTTTTCCTTTAGGGCACACTCCCCCCATGTGTGTGCCCCGTGACTCCACTGATATGCACCCTCACACCCTCACACCCTCACACAGGCCACTAAACTCCTCCTTCCCCTTCGCAGGTATTTGCTGGATGTTGATTCAAGAATGAATTCTCTGGGCTGAGCCAGCCGGCCCTTCTTAAGAGTCCCCTCCCTTCTCTCCCCACCCACCTCCACCTCCTTCCTCAGATTCTCATCTAGAGAATACTGGCAGGTAACGTGGGGAGCATCTTAGATTTCTGCCAGCTCACGTGTTCTTTCATTATCTATTTATTATTTTTAAAGAATTATTTATTGTTAAGTTTATGTATTCATTCATTTATTTTTATTATCTTTTTAAAATTTTGACCAGAGAGAGAGAGAGAGAGAGAAAGCGAGAAAGCAAGCCACCAGGTCTGGGACTTGAACAGTGGTCGGCCATGTGGGAGTGTCCCACATCTTAACCACCACGTCACCTGCTGGTCCCCATTATTTATTTATTTTGAGAGATTTTAGTTATAGGGTGACTAGACTCCCTGGAAAGACAGACAGAAGGTAAGAAATTGTTCCCCAGGGGATATAGCCACACTGCAATCCCTTCACCTCCATTCTCCTCTCAAGATTTTGGATACGCACATACGTGCCTGGCATGAGTTTCAAGCTGCTGGGTCTGGAACTTGAACTGCAGTTGGCCATGTGGGAGTCCAGCACTTTAACCACTACATCACCTGCTCTCTCTATTGTTCTGTCATTTTAAAATCTAAAAAAAGAGAGACCAGCAGATGGAGTAATGGCTACGTTGCTGGATTCCCACAGAGTGGACCACAGCTCGAGAGTCCCAGACTCAGCAGCTTAAAACTCGCACCAGGCCTGTGTGCATGCGTGCCCAAAATCCTGAGAGGAAAATGGAGAAGGGATTGGAGTGTGCACATGCCCCTGGGGGTGACTTCTCACTTTCTGTTTCTCTGTCTCTGTCTCTCCAGTAAGCTCATGTGCCCTATAGCAAAAATCTCTCTAAAAAAAAATTATTTTTGTAAATACCCCATTTGTGATTCTGAGTGCTCTGTGACCACACCAGGTCAGGTTCTCGCACGCTCTGGGTCTGTTTCACCAACCACAAAACAAAGGAGCGGGACTGGGACTGGCTTCCAGGCTCTTTCCCCCTCCAGCTGCTGTAGTTCCAGTAAGGAAGGCTCCACCCTCGCCTTTGCCTGTCACCTACAGCCCCTCTAAGGCCTAGGCACACAAACAGGAAATGGGACACAGGAGCGGATGAGCAGCTTGTTCCTCTGTCGTTTCGGGCAGGCAGAGGGGAACAAAGAGTTTCTGAACTTTCCAGCTACAGCCCGGCCTCTGTGCCCAAGACCTTTCCCCAACAGCGTGGGAGGAGACATTGTTTGGCTCTGGCAGGGCCTCCCCTGCCACCCCACCCATCTATTCAGAGGAGGCCCCAGAGCAGAGAAGGCAGAGGTTAGTGGACGCAGGGAGGGCAGGGAGGGTGTGCTGTGGCCCAGAACAGCAGGCAGTCAAGAACCAGAACCAGGGGGACCAGCAGTTAGCGTAATGGCTATGTCGCTGGACTCCCACGTAGTCGACCGCGGTTCGAGTCCCGGACCCGGCGGCTTAAACTCACGCCAGGCGCGTGTGCGTGTGTGCCCAAGATCCCGAGAGGAGAATGGAGGAGAAGGGATTGCGGCGTGGCCATCCCCCCTGGGGGGTGATTTCCTGCTTTCTATCTCTCTGTCTCTCTCTGTCTGTCTGGCGAGCGCACGCGCCCTATAGCAAAAACCTCTCCAAAAAAAGAAAAAAAAAAAAAAAAAGAACCAGAACCAGAAATGGAGGAGCCCCAAGAACCGTGTCCTGATTCCCAGGCTCTGGTCCCACCTGTGCCACCTTAGGGACACTCCGCCCTCCGAGGGCCTGCATTTTCCCATCTACTGAGTGAGGACTCGGTCAGCTTCCTGCTTATTTAGGTTTTCTTTCTTTTTAAAACTGTATCTATTTATTTATCTATTTATGTATTTCATGAGGGACAGACAGAGCAGGGGGACACCCCCAACCGAGTCTTCACAGCATGACCCAGTCCCAACTCAGCCAGCCGGATCACGGCATGCACACACGCCCGGAGTGTTAACGGAGGTCCCAGATGCGAACCCGGGACCTTTCCCGGGGTCTAGCTGCCCTCCCACTGCACACTGCCTGGCCCTGAGGTTTTCTTTCTGAGGCAGCCGGGTGACCCGATGAACAGCACCATTTCATTGCCCGTATCACAGTCCCAAATCTGTTACCCTGGGGCCCCAGGAAATGTCTTAATCTTTCTGGGCCTTAGTTTCCATTTATAAAAACTGGAACAATAAAAATCTCTACCATCAGGGGGTCTGGATGAATTAAAGGCAGGACCCCCATAAAGTGCCTACTAGTGTCTGGAGTGAGTAAGAAACGCCGAGCCGGGGTTGTTTAACTTGGCTTCTGAGGCACTTCCTGTCCCCACTTTGCCCATCTGTACAAGAAGCAGGCAGAGCCCAGGGAGCCCCGCCGACCACATGGAAGCCCACCACTTGGGGAAAGCAAACCCGAGAACCGACCTGCACCAAGCACATGGGGAAAGAAAACCAGGCCAAAGCAGGAAATGCTACGATGCTCCCCAAAGCAGGTGGATTCAGGGGTGAGGGCTGCAGCGATTCTGCAGCGGAGGGAGAGTCCTGGGCCCATTCACACTTTGCCCTGGAGAGGACCACCTTCTGCTGATGGTGGCGGTAAGATGCTGAAGACACTGTCCCCGGGTTTATCTCTGTGCCTGCCCCTGAACGTCACAGGCCAAAGACTCAGTCCTCTGGCCTAAGAACGGACAGGGATGGATGGATCATGACTCAGTCTGGACAGCTGCCACTCTCACTCCCCATCCCCGGAGGCTGGGAGGTGTGGCTGGAGCAGCCTCCTCCAGAACCACTCCTGAGGGGAGTGTCCCCGGGACTCTGCATCTCATCTGCAGTGAGGACACTCAGACGGGCTTTGCTGGCCACTGTGAGGGTGACAGTCACGTCTCCCAGGGCAGCGGCCCTCTAAGTGTGGCCCGCGACAGACGCTGTTTGTTCCTCCATGAAGAGCCACAGAGATGGGGAATGACTCATCTTTACTGTGTTTTACCAAAGTCTCAGTCCATGAGCGGCTGGAGATAAAGGGAGAACTGTGCTAAAATGTGAATGAAGCATGATGCAAATGAGGGGTGGGGTCGTTGCCTGCCTCCTGAGTGGCCCCGTTTTGCTCCAGCAGGCCCTGTGGCCAAGTTGTGGGTCTCCATCTTGCTGGAACGACTCCCCGGGGGACTGTCCCTCTTGACCCTAGAACATTTCACCCAGCAGAAAAGGCAATGGGTCTTGCAATTCTGCTGGCACTGGTCCCAGCCCAGTCACGGACATTCTAGAGAAGCCATTTTGAGCTCAGTGTTAAAAAATTGTCCACAGGGCCAGCAGGTGGCGTGGTGGTTAAGGCGTGGCCAATTATGGTTCAAGTCCTAGATCTGGTGGCTTTCTCTCTCTCTCTCTCTGATGAGTATTCCTATAGCAAATTAAAATAATAATAAGGGGCCAACAGGTGGCATGGTGGTGAGGCACTGGACTTCCCACATGGCCAAATGCGGTTCCAGTCCCGGACCTGATGGCTTCCTTTCTCACTTTCCCCCCTCTCTCTCTGTCTGTCTCTAGTGAACTCATGTGAAAAAAAAAATAATAAATAAAATTAAATAAATTAAATAAATATCATTTTTTAAAAAAGCTGTCCACAAGGCCACTTCCATAGCACAGTAGTTAAGCTCTGGACATTGGGAAACAGATCCCAAAGGGCAGACCACAGTTCAAATCCCAGCCCTGGGAGCTTGAAGAGCTATCAACAGAGGAAACAAAGACACTGGCAGTCCTAAGAACCGGTGTGCTAGCCATCATGGAAATGCTCAGTTGAGAATTTCTGGCCAAGGATGCCTTTATTAGGTATAAAGGATTTTTGCAGCTGAAGGGAGCCTTAGGGGGTCTCTGCTCAAATTGTTTTGCTTTGTTTTGTTTTAAATGTCTTTCTTTCCTTTATGAGAGTGAGAAACTGAGAAAGACAGGCACCTTCAGCAGGGTCTCATGCCATAATCCCTTCCCCACCCTTCCCAGCCAGCCGAGATCACCCAGCATGGAGTAGCTGGCCGGGAACTGAACCTCTGAACCCCTGGCATTCCATATGGCCCACCCTCGCGAGCAGCTGGGGGCTGGGGCGCTGACTGACCCATCAAACCTTTTTCTTTTACCGATGAAGAATCTGAGGCTCAAGGAAGGATAGACCTTAGAGCAGAGGCAGGATGCGAACATTGAAGACTCCTTACTTTACCTCCAGTCATTCAACCAATCCACACTTATTGAGGGCCTACCACGTACAGACCTACTATGTGCTGTTCTAAGCACTGGGGATCTAGCAGCAAACCGAATGGGCGTACACTCTGTTCTGCAAGCGCTCCCATTCCAGTTGGTAAGCAAATAAAGGAAAAAAATTTATACAATAAAAAGGGTTATAAAGCAAATCAAAGACATTGTCCTGTGAGTGATGGGGTGGGGAGGGGCTGCTCAGGGATGGCCTCTTCCTGCTGACCTCTCTCTAGAGTCCCTGAGCCAGCAGGGGGCTGGAGGAGGCTCATACTGGCTTGCATGTGTCAGTTGTTGAAGTTTCAGAAATTTGGAAAGTCACTAGTTATACATAGCCATTATTTTAAAAATTATATTATATAAACTTACAATGGGATGAATTATATGTAGACAAAGTAGCAATAGGGCCAGCAGGTGGTGTGATGGTTATGGTGCTGGATCCCACATGGCCAGCTGTGTGGTTCGAGCTCTAAACCTGGCGGCTTGAAAAATACACTAGGCGGGCCAGCAGGTGGTGTGGTGGTTAAGGGCACTGGACTCCCACATGGCCAACCGTGGTTCAAGTCCCAAACCTGGTGGCTTGCTTTCTCACTTTCTCTCTCTCTCTCTCACTCTGTCTCTCTCTGGTCAAGTTAAAAATGAATAAATGTATAAACAAATAAAGTTAAGTAAAATAGCTCTAAAGAAAGAAAGAAAAATATACCAGGCGTGTGTGTATATGTATGCCTAAATTGAAACTGGAAGAGAAGGGACCGCAGTGTGGCCATGACCTCTGGTGGTGGGGGGGAGCAATTTCTCACTTTCCCTCTCTCTCTGTCTCTCTCATGAGTACATGCACCCGATAGCAAAAAAAACTTTAAAAAAAAAATTAAAGAATAGGTAGTAATAAAGCCTTATCACTTCCAAATTATTTTGCCACATTTTATGCTCATAGTTCTATCGTATCCAGACCTAATGGAAAACATATTCAATAGTAAGTTACTTTGTATCTTTTCCCAACTCAAGTGGTAACTTGAAATTGGCCTTCTTGGAAATATTTACACTATGGCAATTGGCAAATACCAGGGCTCTTATTGTTTTTGAAGAGCTGACATGAAACATTTACTAGCGAATCTCTGCTTCCACGCCTACTTCTGGTGATAGGAGAGGGTATGATGAGGCCCAATTTTCCTGGGAATATGGGAGGAAGGGGAGAAGGTAGCCCCAGTGAAGTGAGTGTGAACTTTCCTCTTCCTTTTTTTAAGACTTTTGCAAGGAGGGAGCACGTCTGAGATCTCTAAATAGAACGTTTTAAAAATTTTGCCCTTGCTTTTTAAAAAACGTTTATTTTTATTTTACTCATGATAGAGTGGATAGCAGAGGGAGGCAGAAAGAGAGAGAACTCTGGATAGAGTTTCGTCACATCATGGTCTTCGTTCCCCGTCCTCCAGCTCATGAGGATCTTGGGCACCCAGGGTGTTTCAGATCAGCCAGGAGGGATCTGGACCGCAGTCAGCCATATGGCTTCCAGCACAGCCATTCAGTACACTACTGTCTGTGCTACTGAGGCCGAACCTCTGAGTAGACCAGTCTGTCCCTGCAAAAGAACTGCTCTCAATAGTATTTATCGAGGGCTTGGAGGACAATGACTCAATCATCTATTTGTTTATTTTGGGGAAAATAAATCCAATCCAATAAATCCTGGGGAGATAAAAGTTTAAAGGAGCCTTGCAGAGAATTGTTTCATGTAAATGTCTGTGGTTACTTCTGAATTCCTCTAGAATTTCATACATTGGGTTTCTTTCTTTTGAGGCCATAATCACTGTAATAGCAGCCTGCAAAGTGACTATTACTTCTAAGAATGAAGATAATTATAACTAATAATGATGATAAAAGCAAATGCCATTTAATAATATCATATGCCAGGCACAAGACCCTATCTGCCATATGCACACCAACCCAAGGTCAAGCTGCCCTCCTTCAAGTTCCCCAGGATCCCTTTTTACTTCCTCAGCTGAGGTCCTGTGACCTACAGAATTCTGTGGCACTACAAGGTTCCCAACTTTGATGACTTTGGTGGACTTGTGGCTGCCCAGTTTAGTTTCGGGAACCCCCCTACCCCACTCACCACCAGTGCAGAAAGGGCCAAATTCTCCCTAGCTATCTACCTACATCTAGACTGCAGGACCATGACCTAGGCCTGGCAGGTAGCAGCTTTGCATCCTAAGGGATCAAAACAAGGGGGATGCTGGTGCAACAGTACTCATGGCAGCCTCACTGGCAACAAGAGGCACAATTAGCTGCTATACAAGACTATAACTGTCTTACGGGAACCAGCAGTTAGTGTAATGGCTATGTCGCTGACCATGTTCGACCGCAGTTGCGTCTCGGACCCGGTGGCTTACAACTCACGCCGGGCGCGTGTGCGTGCGTGCCCAAGATTGGAGGAGAAGGGATTTGACCATCCCCCCTGGGGGGTGATTTCTCGCTTTCTGTCTCTATCAGCTATAGCGAAAAAACCTCTATCCGCCTAATTGGGGCCAACAGGTGGCATGGTGGTTAAGGTGCTAGACTTCCACATGGCCAACCATGGTTCAAGTCCCAGATCCAGCAGCTTGAAAATCACACTGGCATGTGTGCGTGGGTGCCCAGAATCCCAGAAGGAGAATGTAGAAGGGATTGTGGCATTTCCCTCTCACTGTCTCTTTTTGGTGAGCACATGCACGCACCCTTAAAAAAAAAAATCCTCCCAAAACAGGCCTTTTCTGCCTCAGTGACCAAGAGTCTCCCTCTGTTGTTTACAGCCATGACCTGTCTGCTACCCCTTCTCAGGCGCAGTTCCGTACTAAAGCCCTAGACATTTCCTGAGCACGAGGGAGAGTCCCACGCTGAATCTTCATGCCATGGAAAGAATTCTTAAGCGTTCACTTAAAATAGCACATAGAAATATTAATTTCCGAGGCCGGCAGGTAGCATAGTGGTTAAAGTGCTAGATTCCCACGTGGTCAACTGCGGTTGGAGTCCTAGACCCCAGTGGCTTAAAACTCATGCTAGGTACGTGTGTGTGTGTTCCCAAAATCCCAAGAGGAGAATGGAAGGGATTGAGGAGTGGCCACCCCCTGGGCCACTTTCTGACTCACTGTCTCTCTCTGTTTCTCTGGAAAGCACATGTGCACTATAGCAAAAAACTCTCAAAAAAAAAAAAAAAAAAAAGAAAAGAAAAAAAGAATTTTCCCTTCCTCTGCATGGCTGTGTCTAATATGAAAATAGAGTTTGCTACACCAACTACCCATGCACACCCCGAGCAAACCCAGAGTGCCTGCTCTCAAAGCTTCCTTAGATGACATCCAGCAAAGCAACTTCGCTTTCCCCACACATGCCAGGCGAATTCCTCTTGGGGACAGCTGGCCTGTCACCAGCGGACTTGTACTCCTGAAGCAGGAGAAAGGCAGACAGCCGTTTCTCTGCACACAGATGTTGCCGACTTCAGTGTTGCCCCTCTGAGCAGCCAGCCCCTGGCCCCCAAGAACACCCCCATACTCTTCCATGCCCTTCCAGTCACCAGGGCCACCTGGATTCTACAGCAGGAGCAACACAGGATGGTTCGTGCTCTCCACCTCTCCCCTCTCCACCCTCCTAACTCCCGCAGGGTTCAGTGTCACAGTCCTCTCCTCTGGGAAGCCATTCCTGGCCACCTCCCCAGACAGGCCCGTACTGCATGGTCCTCACTGTGCAGCCATTCAAAGACCGTCTCCTCAGCTGAGTGACAACCCTCACACATGCAGGCGTGGTGACCGATGCCTACCCCAGCACTCAGGAAGTGCCCAATACATCCTGGATGATTAATAAATGAACAGATGGGGCCAGCCAGTGGCATGATGGTTGTGGTGGCTTGAGGGACACACCAGGCACGTGTGCCCAAAATCCCGAGAAGAGAGTGGAGAAGGAGTTGTGGCATGGCCATTCCCCCTGGGGGTGTTTTCTCACTTTCTCTTTTTGGTGAGCACAGGTGCCCTATACCAAATGAAAAATAATAATAATAAATGAAAATAAGGGAATAAATAGACTTATGATGGCTCAGTGGCGGTGTTGGATGAACATCGGATTCACAGCACCAATCTCTGGAGCAGCTACATCTTCTAGAACTTCAGTTCCTGGTGCCCACACTGACAAGAGGGGACCAACATGGGGAACCCTCTGAGGAGATGGCTGCTTCCCCTGGTAGGCTTTCATTTCTTTTGGGTTTGGGCCTTTTCTTTTCTTTTCTTTTCTTTTCTTTTCTTTTCTTTTCTTTTCTTTTTTTCTTTTCTTTCTCTCTTCTGCTTTGTACTTAACAGCAGGTGTGGTTGGGAGGGAGGTTTGCTGGACTTGTGCTTTTATCGTTCAGCTGACAGGGAAACTGAGCTCCTGAACAGTCAATAGCTAGCCACCAACACCAGGTGGGCCGAGACAACTCACTTTCAGGCCAGAGTCCCACCCCTAAGGGGAGCCCAATCCCGGCATTTAAAGCAAGCCTCCTGAAGAGGAGAGCACCCAGCCTAATGGCAGGGAAAACTCGCGTTTTCTAGAACTAATCACAAGACCGGCCTCCACCCCAGCTTCTTCCAGCTGCTGGTTTTCCACCTTCCAAGCCACCTCCATCCCCTCGCCTGCTCCAACTGGAGGCTCCGAGCCACATACCCTGTGTTTGCAGTCAGGGCCTGGCTTTCAAGCCTCAGTCCTGTGACTTAACTCTTTTTTTAAAATTTGTATTTATTTTTAAAACTTATTTATTTAATTGTATTTATTATTAATATTATTTAAGTTGACTAGAGAGAGATAGGGAAAGTGAGAATGCAAGCCAGCAGGTCTGAGACTTGAACTGCAGTTGATCATGTGAGAGTCCAGCGCCCCAACCACTACGCCACCTACCAGCCCCCCATATTCATCTTTTTTTTTGCAAGAGGCACATGCACTTGTCAGAGAAAGAGGAAGAGAAAGAGAAAGAGAAAGAAAAAGAGAAAGAGAAAGAGAAATCATCCTGAACTGGGGCCTGGTCACACTGCAATCTTTTTTCCCCATTCCTCCTTCACATCTGGATTTTGGGCACACATGCATAAGTAATCAGTATGTTTTTCAAGTCAGCAGAGATGGGACTTGAACTGTGGTCAGCCACTTGAGATCCAGTTTTATAGGGCATGTGCACTTGTGTCAGAGAGATAGAAAGAGAGAATTCACCCCCCAGAGGGGATGACCACACTGCAACCCGTCTCCTCCATTCTCCTCTTGGGATCTTGGGCACGCATGCACATGCGCCGAGTGTGAGTTTCAAGCCTCTGGGTCAGGGACTAGAACCCCAGTTGACAATATGGGAGTCCAGAGACGTAACCATCATGCCATCTGCTAGTCCTAGCACTTAATTCTTGATAGACTTTGGTCAAGACTTAAACTCTAGGGGCCAGCAGGTGGCGTAGTGGTTAAAGTGCTGGATTCCCCCATGGACAACTGTGGTTCGAGTCCTGGACCTGGCAGCTTGAAACAAGCCAGGCATATGTGCATGCGTGCCCAGAATTCCGGGAGGAGAATTGAGAAGCGGAGAATTGCAGCATGGCCAGCCTCCCATGCCACCCCAGAGGGGGTGATTCCTCACTTCCCCTTCTAACTGTCTCTCTCTCTCTCTCTGGTGAGTGCATACACCCTGTAAAAACAAAACAAAACAAAACAAAAACAATAATTTAAAAAAAATTAAAGACTTAAACTCTAAGCCTAGAGCTAACCCTATGGCCTAATGGGTAAGAAAGCTGAAGCCAACATGGCTGACCTTGCAGTTCAAGTCTTGGATCCTACAGCTTGAAAAATACACCAGGCCATGAGTGTATGCATGCCCCAAATCCAGACAGATTGGAGCAATGGAAGAGAAGGAATTGCAGAGTGCTTTCTGTCTCTCTCTAATGAATGCAGGCATCCTCTGGCATTCTCCAACAATAATATGGGGGTTATCATTTCTGCTCTGCCGACCTCACGGGGCTGTTGTGAGGCTCAAGGATGAGTACATGATCTCACTTCTCGAGCCGTCGATCCGTGCAGGGAACACTAACCATGATGCTTCTATAATTATTTTTGTTTCCCCCACTGTCTTGTCAACCCCTAGTCAGCCGATGGCCTCAGCCCCTTCTGTTCACCCAACCTCTCTGTAACATTCGACCTTCTTGACCACATCCTCCCGGAAGCCCACTCCTCCTTGACATCACAGACTTCTCTTTCTGGACTCTCCTCCTCCATCTCAGATCACTCGCTCTCGGAGTGGAGCCCTGCCCAGGTGGCAGCTGCATGATTTCCACAGCTCCAACCACACGTGGCTAGAAGAACCACAGGAAACACGTGCCCACTGCTGAAGTTCTTTGTGACTCTTTGTGTGGGGTTTCCCCAAGGCATGAAATTGTGAGCACAGGCATGAGATCTCCACCCCCTGCCAACCCCACCTCTGCTTTGCAAGACTCTACTTGGCAATAAAAATTAGCCCCATGAGCTGGGAACGCTCATGGCTGGGTCTGTATGGTATAGAATGGGGGTCTGTGGCTCCACGCTGGCCTTGAACAAGCTGAGCAGATCAGCTGTTAGACTGGAGACTGACAAGGTAGTTTTACTTCCTCATAAAGAACTGGGGGGACCAGCAGATGGCATAAGGGTTACATTGCTGGACTCCCACATAGTCAATGGCAGTTCGAGTCCTGGACCCAACAACTTAAAACTCACACCAGGCACATGTGTGCCCAAGATCCCAAGAGGAGAATGAAGAAGGGATTGTGGTGTGGACATACACCAAGAAAGGTGACTTCTCGCTTTCTGTCACTCTGTCTCTCCAGTGAATGCATGCGCTCTAGGGCAAAAATCTCTCTCTAAAATAAAGGAATGGGGGAGCAGCAGGTGGCATGGTGGTTAAGGGCACTAGACTTCCACATGGCTGACTGTGGTTTGAGTCCCAGACCTGGTGTCTTGCTTTCTCGCTTTCTCTCTCTCTCTCACTTTATCCCTCTCCAGTCAAATTTAAATAAATAAGTAAAGTTAAATAAAACTGTGGTCAGACATGTGGGAAGCACCACACCAGCAGTTCAAGTCCCAGATCCAGCAGCTTGAAAATCACAACAAACAAATAAATAAATAAATAAGTTTTTTAAAAAATAAGCATTTAAAGGACTTCTAGAAATAATTCTGATTTAAATATGCCAAATAATAGTCCCTTTCGCATTCAGTCCATGAACCAACTGCATATCACTCTGACTTCCTAAACTAACCCAACCAGCCTCATTGTTAGGAGCAAAAGGGAAGTTCCTGGCCCAGGCAGAGGGGAGGTGCATGGCCTCTGATCTCAGAGCAATTAAGGATGTGAATTCAGACAGCAGGGCCTCCAAAATCCAAGTAGAAAGGCTTTGGTAGTGAGAATAGTGCACTCTGTGGCGCTGGCTGCTCAGTCAAGGAGAGAAGAATGGCAAGTTGCAGAACATGCAGGGTCTGCACTGCGGGATGCCAGGAGCTGGGCAGGGAGGGGATGCCTCACCCACAGGGGACAGGAGAAAGAAACAGGCTTCACAGAGATGGTGATTCAGCTGGTCTTGAAGGATGAATAGGAGTCTGCAGGTGGGTTGGGGGGGACGGGGAGGGCATTCCAAGTGGAAGAAGAAGCATAGCAGAAGCGAGGAGAGCTTCAGGAACTGCAGTAGCTCCTCCAACTAGAGTAGAGGTTCTGAGGTGCAGGGTAATGAGGGTGGTGAGAATGAGAAGTTTAAAGCAGCTCATGCAGGACCTTGGATGTCAATAAAGGGATACGGGCTTTATCCTGAAGACCAAGGGTAGCCTTGGAAAGACCAAAAAACCCAATCAGTTTGGTGTCTGGAAGGAAGACCAGCTGCAGTGACAGAATGTATTGGAGGAGGTGAGACTGGAACAGAGACTAGGGAGGATACAACAGCTGGGGTACAGGTTGGAGAAGGGGTGCGCCTGAACTCAGTGGGAGAGGAGAGGTTAGAATTAATAGGACCATTTGAAGAGTTGGTAGAAAGGTAGGGTCTACCAACCTAGGTCATAGATATGAAGTTGGGGGGTAATGCGGGGTAACTCCCAGACCAAGGAGCCATCTGTGCAAAAATATAGAGATTTAAAAAGGCATTGCAGGCCCAGCAGGTGGCAGGGAGGTTAAGGCAGTGGGATCCCACATGGCCGACCTTGTGGTTCAAGTCCCAGATCCAGTGGCTTGAAAATATGCTGGGCACATGTGCCTGTGTGCCCAAAATCCTGAGAGGAGAATGAAATTGTGGAGAAGGGATTGTGACACTATACCCCAGAGAGAGACATTCACCCCCCAGGGGGGGGTGATTTCTTGCTTTCTCTCTCTCATGCTAACTGCTGGTTCCCTGCACATAACTTGTTTTTAAAAAATTATTTTATTTAACTTTATTGATCCATTTATTTATTTATTTAAATTTGGCCAGAGAGGGACAGAGTAGGGAGAAAGAGAAAGTGAGTAAGCAAGCCGCCAGGTCTGGGACTCGAACCACGGTCAGCCACATGGGAGTCCAGTGCCCTTAACCACTATGCCACCTACCGGTCCCCATGAGTGCACATATCTTATAGCAAACTATAAATGAATGAATGAGTGAATAAATAAATACATGAAAGGGCATTACCATGTTTAAGCAGTTGTACACAAGAGTAGGCTATGGGATGGAGATTAGAGTGGAGAGATAAAGATGGGTGAAGACCTGTATCATGGTCTGATTATTATTAGCAAAAATATAGGGTCAATTGGATTACTGTTTCCCAATAAATATCTGATCTCTGTCAACAGGTAGAATAAATATCTCTGCCCAAGTGACCTTGGGCTTGGCCATATGACTGGCTGTGACCAATGGAAAGTTGGATGTGATGATATGCTGGTTCAGAATGGAGATTTTTTTTAGGAGAGATTTTTGCAATAGGGTGTATGTGCTCACTGGAGACACAGAGAGACAGAGGAAGCAAGAAATCACTCCCCCCTCTGGGGGATGGCTATGCCATGATCCTTTCTCCATTCTCCCTTCGGGATTTTGGGCACACACATACATGTGCCCTGTGTGAGTTTCAAGCTGCCTGGTTTGGGACGATGAGGAGACCGGCAGTTGGCGAAATGGCTATGTCACTGGACTCCCATGTAGTCGACCACAGTTCTCGTCCTGGACCCGGTGGCTTAAACTCATGCCAGGCATGTGTGCGTGTGTGCCCAAGATCCCGAGAAGAGAATGGAGGAGAAGAGATTGCGATGTAGCCATCCCCCCTGGGGGGGTGATTTCTCGCTTTCTGTCTCTGTCTCTCTCTTTCTGATGAGCGCACGAGCCCTATAGCAAAAACCTCACACAAAAAAAAAAAAAAAAAAAAAAAAAAAAAAGAGCAAAGGTTGGGGCCAGCAGGTGGCATGTTGGTTAAGGCGCTGGAATTCCCACATGGCCGACCATGATTCGAGTCTTTAACCTGGCAGCTTGCTCTCTCTCTCTCTCTCTCTGTCTTTCTCTGGCAAAAACCCATGTGAAATAATAATAATAAATAAATAAGTGAATAAAATAATTTAAAAAAAAGCAAAGGTAAAAATCACAGTTAAGTCCCTAAAATGGCTAAAATCAAGAAGACCAAGTACATATCATCAAGGATTTGGGATAATTCTAACTCTTATATTGCTTGGGGATGGAAAACAGTCCCTCCTATGACCCAGCAATGTTCACAAAAGTCTCGTATGAACATGTTCACGTAATAGCCCCAAACTGGAAATGACCTGAATGACCACCAACCGAAGTGAGTGGAGAAACAAACAGTTTCTCCATTCTTCTCTCACAACACAGAAGACTTCCATGACCACATGTGTGGGTTTCGCCCACCAGCAGCGCCCCTCTGCTCCGGCCCCCCAACTCAAGTCAGTTCTCAGATCCCACTGGTTGAGGGCTCAGTCCCCAAGGCTGCCCACTGCTCAGTTGTGATCACTAGCCCCAGGTGGTCATACCTGCGCTTCTGCCTGACCCCCTGACCCCCCACAGCTATCTGATCTCTTCCTCAGGTTGGAGTAATTTGCAAGTGGGGCTCAGATCATTGAGGCAAACACCTGCGTTTGCTAAAAAGACTCTTACCAAGGATACAGAGGAAGAGACCCATAGGGCAAGGTGAATGGGGTGGGACATGAACTTCCGTGCCCTCTGGGTGCACCACCCTCCAGGAACTTCGATGTGCTCAGTAATGCAAAAACTCTCCGAACCCCGCCCTTTTCATTCTGTTTTGTTTGTTCCTTTCTGTCTTTCTTTTTTTTGCCAGAGGGTGAAAGAAGAGAGACAGCAAGAAAGAGAGGGAAAGTGAGAAAGGACTTCCCCCACCCCTTAGGGCACGATCATGTTTCAATCCCTTCTCCATTTCTCCCTCCTTTCAGGATTCTGGGCATATGTCCACATGCACTGGGCATGCTTCTCAAGCTGCTCGATCCAGGATTCAAACTACACAATCAGCCATGTGGAATGCAGCCACATTCATCACCATGCCTCCTTTTGTTTTTGGTTTTTTATTTATTTTTATTTTTTAATATAATTATTTATTTTATTTATTCATTCATTTATTTTAATTTGACCAGAGAGAGACAGAGAGAGAGAAAGAGTGAGAAAGCAAGCTGCCAGATCTGGGACTAGAACAATGGTCAGCCATGTAGGAATATCCAGCACCTTAACCACCATGCCACCTACTGGTCCCTTGTATTTTTATTTTTTAAAAATATTTATTTATTTATTTACTCTTTGACCTCTTATGATATTCAAACTGTCGGGTTCAGGATTTGAACCACACAGGAATCCAGTGACCTTATCCACCACACCATCTACTGGTTCCGCCTTTTGGGTTTTTACAGAGACTTCATTACATAGGCATGGTTGATTACATTATTGACCACTGGCAATCAACTTAACCTTCAGCGTCTCCCTTCCAGGTTGGGCTCAAAGTCCCCACTCTCTGATCCTATCTCATCTTTCTTCTGATCCATCCCTTGGGGGCTGCCAGCTAACAGCTCATTAGCATACAGATTCCAAGGATTTTAGGAGTTGCAGGCAGGGAAATAGAGTAGAAGGAATATACGCATAGCATAACATCACAAGAAGAGGGACTAGCAGATGGCATAATGGTTACATCATTGGACTCTACCACAGTCTGAGTCCCGGACTCAGTGACTTAAAATTCATACCAGATGCATGTGCATGCGTGCCTAAGATCCTGAGAAGAGAATGGAGGAGAAGGGATTGTGGCGTGACCATCCCCCCTGGGGGGTGACTTCTCACTTTCTGTCTCTTTGTCTCTCTCTGTCTCTCTGGCAAGTACACGAACCCAGTAGCAAAAATCTCTCTTAAGGGACCAGCAGTTAGCGTAATGGCTATGTCGCTGGACTCCCATGCAGTCGACCGCGGTTCAAGTCCCAGACCTGGCGGCTTAAACTCACGCCGGGCACGTGTGTGTGCATACCCAAGGTCCTGAGGGGAGAATGGAGGAGAAGGGATTGCTGCGTGGCCATCCCCCCGGGGGGTGATTTCTCACTTTCTGTCTCTCTGTCTCTTTCTGTCTTTCTGGTGAGCACACACGCCCTATAGCAAAAACCTCTCCAAAAAAAGAAAAAAAATCTCTCTTAAGAAAAAAAAAAAAAATCACAAGAAGAGATAAACAAAAACAAATTGTGTGGTAAATCTATACAATGGAATATGAATCACCGAGAACAAATGACTCGTACATGTAACAATGCAGATAAATCTTGAATATGTTGAGTGAAATAAACCAGATACGAGAGTTCAAACAGTATGATTCTGTTTCCATGAACTCTGAGAACAAAGTTTAAAGTGATAAAATCAGAAAATGGTTCCCTGGAAGGGTGGTAGGAAAATTGGAAATGGTAACTCTCTAGGGTGATCGAAATATTTTATAGTGATTACCTACATATAAACAACTGTCAAAACTGGTTGAACGAAACGCGTAAGGTTTGTGAATTTTGGAGTATACCCATTATGCTGCAATTCAAATTTAAAAAAATATAATTTATGGCTATCTATAAAATAAACCTACAAGAAAATGTACTGGGCCGAAAACATATTGTTTTTGAGGAAAATGACGTTTATGTCATGAATGCACCAACATGAATGCCCAGCCACCCGCTCAATGCTGCCTCCCCTGCAGTCATTTTCCACCCACCCCAGCCCTTCTCGAGGACGGCCGTCCTCGCCATTTTCCAGCCATCATGACAGATAATGTAATGGAAAGAGCACCACCTCAGAGGCAGACAGAACAGAATTCAAACCCCAGCTGCCAACGGGCCAGTTACTTAGCCTCTCTGAGCCTTCATTTCCTGAGACGGTGGTGTGGAGACCCTATGCAGGTGGTTTGCTCACTCTCTCTCTCTGAAAAAATAAATGGATGAACTTCAGGAACCAGTGGGTGGGGTAATGGGTACCTCGCTGGACTCCCACATGGCTGACTGCGATTGGAGTCCCAGACCCAGAGGCCTGAAACTCATGTCAGGCGCATGTGCGTGTGTGCCCAAAATCTAGCGGAGAATGGAGGAGAAGGGATTACGGTGTGGTCATTCCCCCCCCAAGGGATGATTTCTCGCTTTCTGTCTCTCTGTCTCTCCAGTGAGTGCACGCTCCCTATAGCAAAAATCTCTCCAAAAAATAAATACATAGCTGGATAGATGAACTTTAAAATACGTAGTAAAATTAAAAAGTTCAGTGATGCCTAGCCTATCCCACTGAGCTGGGGAACTTCATTCTTTTTGACCTCTGTCTGTGAGGCCAACTCACATGTGGTCCCATAAAAACCTGGACACACTCAGTGGGTAAAACCCACAGGCTTCTCCCAGAAGGGCAAGCCTGGGGGCCCTGGGGTTAGGATCTGGGTGAGCTGGTGCTATGAGCTATAGAGATGATTGCCTGAGAACACCCTGGCCAGAGAAAGGCCGCCTCTGGCCTACCACCTGGGAGACATTGTCTGGTTAAGGCTGGGGGGGCAAAGACCTTGCCCAAATCGCTCTGCGCCCTCTTGACTCAGCTACCCCACGGAAAACGACCAGATGACACGGAATCGGAGCAACTGGATAGCAAAAACACACCCTGGCAGAACTGCCCTGGTTCTGTTTGAAAGACCAGGGATAAGCCAGAGCCCTCCGCTGCCTGGCCTTGGTGGCACCAGGCCAGGATACTAGGACTCCCTGGAGCATTTCGAAATCTCCTGCGCCAGGTAGGCCCTCCGAGTGTCAGTTCTGACTTCTCTTTCCCTTGAGCACCTGTTACAGTTAACAGAGATAACTCCATCTCCCTGCTTCCCGCCCCTAATCTGGTACGGGAAACAAGAGACACTCCGGACAACTCCAAACATGGTAGAAAGTGCATAGCATCTCCAAGACAAAGTGCAACAGAATAACCAGAGCCCCAACACCACCGCCCATCCCCCGCCCCAGCCGCAGCCCGTCTCCCGCAGCTCGCCGCGCGCCCTGCAGGTCCTTACTGAGAGCGAGGTCTCCCGCCCGGCCCTTGGTCCAGGAAACGGGGTTCTTCCTGGGAAAGCCGCTCCTAGCTGGGACGCGGCGAAGCCAGGGCCCCACCCTGTATCTCTTGTCTTCTGAGACACACCTATTCCCAGGTAAACCAAGGAGACCGCGAGGCCTGCTCCGGAGCCAGGAGGGCAACGGACGAGCAAATCCGCACAACAGCCGCCCCGGCCTCAGTTCCTTCCTGGGGGGAGGAGCGTGCCGACACCCTGTGGGCCTGTCCCCTCCCTCCGCCCGCCCGCCCGCCCGGGGGAAGATTGGGGACTCTCAAGTCGCTCTGCCTTCTCTCTTCAAGTGCTGACATTTTCTCCCCTTTACTGTTTCTTGGACGCTTTTTCAAGAGTTTGAGCAGCCGTTCCGTTTCGCTGTTTTCCTGCAGTTAGCAAACGCGGGGTGGTGTCCCTTGGAGTGGGAACAAGGTGATTCAAAGACTGAAGGGACCCTTCCGCCTCTCGTCAACCCGATGCTGCAGGGACTTGGACCGCCCAAGTTGCAGTGCCTGAAACTTCCTCACGCTGGGTTTTTGGCTAGGTCCTCGGCGCTGCAGACCTTGTGACACCCCCGTCGGTACCCCTGCTCCCGGGGTTCACGGCCCCAAGGGCCCCCGCTAGGTGCATTCCCTTCCCCTACTGTCCTGAGCAAGAACCATTCCTTCGTCCTGCCCCTCGGTGAGAGTCCCCAGTAAGTCCCCAGTCGTAGCCTGTGTCCCCCGAGACTTTCCCACGTCGAAGACTCCGCAGCCCCCCAGGCTCAAGTGCAGAGGGCTGGACAGAGGCAGCGACCGACGCGGGCTAAGGACAGGCCGGGTGGGATCTGGGCACGGTGGTAGCAACCAGAACAAAAGCAGGGACAGAGGCAGGACAAACAGGGCAGGGCCGGAGCACTGGCCCGCCACGCCCCACGCGCGGACTCGGGAGCCCGGTCCCCGGCGCGCGCCTCCCCCACGCCCGGCTCGCCGCCTGGAGGAGCTCGGGCGGCGCCCGGCGGGACCCACCTGATCCGGAGAGCCGGGGCGCCCAGGGCTCGCGCGCGGCGCTCGGGGCTGGTCCGCGCCTCTGCTCCAGGACCTCCGCCCGATCTCGGGCCGGGCGTGCCCAGGCGGGGTGTGCCCGAGGGCCAGCGGCCCGGCGCCTCCTCCCGGGCAGCGCGCGCCGTTGGGGGCGAGGAGCGGGCGAGCGCTGGACCGCTGGCGGCGCGCTCCCCGCTCTGCCCCGGCCGCCGCGGTCAGGGCCAAGCCGGCCCCGCCCCGGACAGACAGCTGGGAGGCCGCGCCGAGCGTGAGCGCCAGTGCGTGTGTGTGGCTGTGTGGGGGGGTCGGGGGCGGGGTGTTTGTTTCATTTTCACTCAGGCAGAAAAAAGCCTGAAACCAGCAAAAAAAAAATATTGTAAGATCCCTGGTGAGATCTGGGCCTCTTTGCCTTCTCGGGCCTGCACGTGGTGGTGGCGGCGGTAGACGGGAACCAGGCCATGGGAGGATGGCATGGGGTCTGTCGCCGTACTGCAGGGAGGGGGCCTCGGAGCCCTGGCGCACGGCCAGACTCCGGGGAAGCCGAGCCTGGGAGGTCTGATCCACCATTTGTTTTCCTGGGAAGGACAAGCGCAAAGGCAGACAACCACAGGCCGGTGGCATCCAGTCCCTCCTGCCGGAGCCCCCCAAGTCCTGCGCTTGGGGAGCGGGGGACTGGGTTCTGGGCACCTGGCACAGGGCCTGCCCGGCTTTGTTCACAGACATAGCTTCGAGCCAGGGGGATTCACTTTTAGAATTCAAGAGGGAACCAAAAAAATTCTTTCAGTGTGTGCTTCTGTTCTCAGGTGTGGCTGCCATTCATTCTGTGAGTTGAGGAAGGGTCATTTGTCCTAGTTAGGGAGGACAATGTCCTCTCACTCCCAGCCTTGGGCCTGCTGTACGTACCCATCTGTTATATTTTACTGGTGGAAAAGCCAAAACTTTTTGCCACAACCATTTATCACTGAACGTCATTTTCAAAGACTTAAGAAATTAGCTGCTTCTTCTTTTTTCTTTTTTTTAAAGAGATTTTTGTTTTTGGGAGCATTCACTCGCCAGAGAGACAAAAAGTGGAAAATCACTCTGGGGGGATGGTGATGCCACAATCCCTTCTCCTCCATTCTCCTCTTGGGATTTTGGGCACACACACACACCTGGTGAGAGTTTAAAGCCACTGGGTCCAGGACTTGAACTGCAGTCAACTACGTGGTAGTCAAGCAACGTAACCATTATGCCATTGCTTATTCTGAAATTAGCTTCTTAAATAATGGAATACTTGGGAATTGTAATTTGACATCATGCAAGCAGCACAGAGCATGGACCTCATGTGTAATTGTAATGATCTCATACTGGTAAAAAAGACACAGGAGGCTGATTTAAAGGACGCTCAAAGCCTATAAGACAAGCCAGGTGATGTAATCGAATTTGGGAGAACACAGCTTCCTGGTGGGTCTCGCAGAGTGAAGTGGTAGGGGAATCCCCACAGGGCAGCTCAGGAATGAGATGTCCCTCCAAGCCAGGACAAAGGGCCTGTTGATAGATGATAAATCATGCCATTATCAGCTTTTCCAAGCACTCTTATAATTAGTAGTGAGTACCATAGTTATTAAACAATGAGTGATGTACTAACTGCAGTATTTCCCACTTGTCACTACTGCATTTGAGGACTCATTGTTCCCATTGCCCGCCTGTCAAACTGGATCCTCAACTGTTTTTTGTTTTTTAGGAAAACAATGACATGGGGGCTGGCAGGTGGCATGGTGGTTAAGGGCGGTGGAGTCCCACATGGCTGATCTTGGTTTGAGTCCTGGACCTGGTGGCTTGCTTTCTCACATTCTCTCTCACTCTGTCCTTCTCTAAATTAAAATAAACAGGTAAATACATAAAGTTAAATAATTCTTTTTTAAAAAAGAAAACAATGACATGAATATGACAATGGTTCAAATAAGGCATCTTTTTTTTTAGAGAGATTTTTTGCTATAGGGTGTGTACACTTGCCAGAGAGACAAAGAGACAGAAAGTGAGAACTCGCCCCGCAGTGGGGATGGCCAGGTCACAATCTTCCTTCATTCTCCTCTCAGGATTTTGGGCACACTCGCACAGGCACCTGGCATGAGTCTCGTCGAGCTGCTGGGTCCAGGACTCTAACTGCAGTCGACTACGTGGGAATCCAGTGACATAACCATTATACCATCTGCTGGTCCCAAGGCATTGTGATTAAACTCAAAGACGATGACTGAGAAATGCACTCACCCGTCCTATGCCAAAAAATTGACATGGAGACTCAATGGTGGTCTTGCAAGATCAGGTGTCTGACAGGCAGACATGCCCCAAACCAGTTACAACAAGCAATTTGTTCTCTAGTGCACAAGTCTCTCCCCCAATTTCTCATTGACTGAGTATTATGGGGTGTACAATGTTCCTGGACATTGCCTAAGTTTCATTATTCCCTTATTAGACATTTATTGTCCCCTTCCCTCTCTTGTCTGGAAAGATATAGGCTCAAGACAAGCCCGGAGAAAAGGCCTGCCGAATGTCCTGAGGAGGGGCAAAAAACAGGAAATAAAAAGGAACAAAGGGGGTCAAGCAGGTGGCATAATGGGTAAGGCACTGGACTGCCACATGGCCTACCATGGTATGAGTCCTGAACCTGGCAGCTTGAAAAATCATGCCGGGTGCATGTGCATGCATGCACCAAATCCCAGGAGAATAGAGGAGAAGGGATTACAGTGTGACCATCCCCCCAGGAGGGGTGATTTCTCACTTTCCCTCTCACTCCCTCTCACTGTCTCTCTGTCTCTCTGCTAATGCATGCACCCTATGGGGAGGGGGGGGGGACAAAGAGCTGCAGACCAGCCACCATCTATCTTGAGAAGTCATTTCTCAAAGATGACCTATAGTTTTGGGGTTTCATTTGTTCAGGAACTTTCCAGAAATGTGTACTTTCTGGGGTTGTCATATCTGCAAGCTGATGAAGCAACTTTTGTTAAACTATTCTTGAGAATGAATCAGGTTAGGACCAGCAAGTAGCATAATGGTTACATTGCTAGACTCCCACATGGCTGATTGCAGTTTGAGTCCCAGACCTGGTAGTTTGAAACTCACAGTGGACGTGTGTATGTGCGTGCCTAAAATCTCGAGAGGAGGATGGAGGAGAAAGGATTGTGACATGGCCATCCTTCCTGGGAGTGATTTCTCACTTTCTGTCTCTGTCTTTTCAGTGAGTGCACTCACCCTATAGCAAAAATCTCTTTAAAAAAATGAAGAATCAGGCTATTTCCTTACAATGACGTAGGAATCATAGAACATTTGAAAATATTACTCTGCTACCATTAAACCAAATGCCAGTGGTTTAACAGCTGCTTGATTAGGTTAATTTGAATTGTATTGGTTTGATGGCTGTGTACATATAGACTGAAGATTTGTTTTTGTTTTGGCTTTACAGTTGGTTTTGTTAGGGCTCAGAACAACCACCCCAAAATATGACTGTAGGAGGGCAGAATATGCCACTCTGAAATGTGGGTTTTTGCATTTTTTTAAAAAGAGGTTTTTGCTGTAGAGTGCATGTACTCACTGGAGAGACAGAGAGACAGAAAGCAAGAAATCGTCCCCCAGAGGGGATGGCCACACCGCAATTCCTTCTCCTCCATTCTCTTGGGATTTTGGGCACCCACGCATATACGCCCAGCATGAGTTTTAAGCTGCCCAGTCCAGGACTCCGAGCCACCACAGTCAACTATGTGGGAGTCCAGTGACATAACCATTACACCATCTACTGGTCCCATTCTTTGACATGTTTTTTAAAACTTGCCTGAAGGCATTTGCTCTGGCCAGAGAAAGACAGAAAGAGGGGGAAAGTAAGAACCCCACCCCCATGGGGCAAGGTCATGCTGCAGTCCCTTCTCCTCCATCTCTCCCTCCTGGCGGGATTTAGGGCACACATGCACATGCACCCAGTGTGTTTTTTAAGCCACCAGATCTACACAGTCAGCCGTATGGAATCCAGCCACCTTAACCACCATGTGGTGGCCTGGCCCTTTGACTTATTTTGATCTGGTTATTCTGAGAAACGGCAGGCACAGTTATAGGTCGGAAAAGCTGTCTTTTCTTAAAAATGTACATCTCTAAAGGAAATCTGCAGTAGTAAAAGTATCTGAAACAGGAAGAGGGCTGATCAGGGACAGCTCTCATTACCTGAGAGTCTTCAGCTGCATAACAAGACAACCTTTATTCACCATCCTTTTCCTGCCGCCCCCTACTTTCCCGTAACTTGCTGCTGCTTCCCTCCAGAAGTCCAAAGCCTCTATTCCTTTCTGTTTCTCAGTCCTCTGGCCCAGACTCTTGTTCAGATAAGCTACAATGCTCACAAATCTAATTAAAAATGGTCTTCCTCCTGTTAGTCTGTCTTTTGTCAGTTTTACTCATAGTTGAGCCAAAAATCTAAAGAGTGGAGAGAAGTCATTTTTCCCTTTCCTATATTTGACAGAACACTATGCACATAAGTTAATGCTTAATTACATTTTTACCCATTTAAATAAAAATAATGTAAGTTGGGACCAGCGGATGGCATAATAGTTACATCACTGGACTCCCACGTAGTCAAATGTGTTTCGAGTACTGGACCCGGCAGCTTGAAACTCACACCAGGTGTGGTCGTGTGCTTGCCCAAGATCCAAAGAGGAGAATGGAGGAGGAGGGGTTGCCCATCCCCTCTGGGGGTGATTTCTCACTTTCTGTCTCTCTGGTGAGCACACGCGCCCAATAGCAAAAACCTCTCTAAAATAATAATAATAATAATGTAAGTCTACACCGTGAGTTTGTTAGGTGCTTTCTTTTTTTCTTTCCAGAGAATCCACTCAGTTCACAAAGTCAGACTAGCATTTCTACAGACTGAATGTCTGAGCTGGCAAACTTACAGATTGTATTTGTTGGGGGCCCAGAGGGTGGTACTGAATGCAACTCTGCAAAGCTGGGCTCACATGGGAAGGCCTGGGGTTCACACCCCAGAGCTTCCTTGTATGTGCTGGGACTGTGTCCCAATCCTGTGAGCCGAGGCTGGGATGGAGCATGTTGTGAAGACCCTCCTGGGGAGTGCCTCTCCCTCTGTCACTTTCTCACTCACGAAAGAAATGAATAAATAAAAAGGAATTATATCCATTGGGGTTTGGGGCTAAGAGTTCTAGGTTTAAGGCGTTAGATGAGTCATTCTTCTCTCTGAGACTCATTTGCCTCGTATGCAGAAGAAGGTAATATGACTAGCTTGTGGGAGGAGTAAAACCAAAATGAGATAACTTCTGGGAAAGGCCTCCGAAGGCACTGGAGAATCACAAGAATGTGAGGCTGGAAACCTTCGTGGGGAGGAAGGCTGGGGAAGATACACACTTGGGTAGCTCTGAGCACCCGACGAACCCTGTCCCAAGGGTTTTACCTATGCAGATACACGCACCCACACTCAACTCCTCGGATTCTCAGCCCACCCTGTGAGGTGGATTCTAGTCACATCCTCCTTTTCAGGGAGAATTAGGAGCATAGGGGGGCCAGCAGACGGAGTTAAGGGCACTGGACACTCCCACATGGCTGACCATGGTTTGAGTCCCGAACCTGGTGGCTTGCTTACTTGCTTTCCTTCTCTTTCTCTCTCTGCCTCTCTCTGGTCAAATTAAAATAAATGAATGAATAAATAAATAATTTGACAACAACAAAAAGAAACAGGAGCATAGGAAGGTTAGTCCTCTCTCTAGGTATGGCCAAATACCCTGGGGCCAGAAGACCTTTCCTTTTGTACCTCCTTCATTCTTCATCTATGAAATAATATGTAAAGAACTCATTTCTTCCAAAATAGGGCCTGGAGGTAGCTCAAGAGTCCAGACCCAGGCAGGCGGAATATGACCCTGAACTTGTGGTGTTCATCCACCCTTGAGTTTCTTTTCTCTTTCTCTCTCTCTTTTTTTTTGCCTAGGTTTTTGCCATAAGGTATGTGCGCTCAGTGGAGAGAGAGAGAGAGAGAGAGAGAGAGCGAGCAAGAGAGGGAGAAAGAAATTACTGTCCAGGGATTGGACGACTTTGCCACAATCCCTTCTCCACCTTTTTCTTCTTAGGATTTGGGGCACACAAGCTCATGTGCTCGGTGTGATTTTCAAGTTACCCAGTCCAGGACTCGACCCATAGTTAGCCACATGAGAGTCCAGCACCTTACCCACCACACCATCTGTGGGCCCCTCCTTTTCATTTTCAAAACACAGGAAAGGGCTTTGCTCCACTCTTCCCTTACCAGCCAGTAGACTGAAACTGAGGGAAGAGAGAACGTGTTTTTAGCCCCTCTCCCTCTCTCAGATTTTTTTTTCTTTCTTTCTTTCTTTTTTTTTTTTTTTTTTTTTTTGAGAGGTTTTTGCTATAGGGCATGTGCGCTTGCCAGACAGACGGAGAGAGACAGAGAGACAGAAAGCGAGAAATCACCCCCCACGGGGGATGGCCAGGCCGCAATTCCTTCTCCACTCTCCTCTCGGGATCTTGGGTACACACGCACACGCACCTGGCATGAGTTTAAGCCACTGGGTCTGGGACTCGAACCGCGGTCAACTACGTGGAAGTCCAGCGACATAGCCATTACGCTAAATGCTGGTCCCATTTTTTGTTTTGTTTTGTTTTTTTTTTTTTCCCTCTCTCAGATTTAAGATTGAATGATGCAACACACCTGGACTAAGCTAGCATGACCTGTTTATTGTCTGTCTCCCAAGCCCACCATGTTCCCAAAGAGAATTATTTACTCACCATTGCGTATTAAACACGCTGCTTCTCTCCTTTAACCATTTTTCAATGTTAACTTCCATGCTGACCCCAGAGGACTAGGAAATCATCTCCCTCCCCTTGTTATAGATTTAGCCAATGGTGGCTATGTACGCCTCCCTGGTATAGCTTTTGACTAGTGAAAGGCTTTTGATTAATCCCTTCCTCACTTGTAACTTTATTTATTTATTTATTTATCTTTTTATTTAGGTTTTTGCCATAGAGTGTACGTACTTGCTGGAGAGAGACAGAACAGAGACATTCAGAGGGAAAGTGAGAAATCATCCCCTGGGAACCAGCAGTTAGCGTAATGGCTATGTCGCTGGACTCCCACGTAGTCAACTGCTGTTCGCTTTCCGGACCCGGTGGCTTAAAACTCACGCTGGGCGCGTGTGCGTGCGTGCCCAAGATCCCGAGAGGAGAATGGAGAAGGGATTGTGGCGTGACCATCCCCCCTGGGGGGTGATTTCTCGCTTTCTGTCTCTCTGTCTCTCTCTGTCTGTCTGGCAAGCGCACGTGCCCTATAGCAAAAAAAAAAACAAAAACAAAAACAAAAACAAAACCTCTCCAAACAAACAAAAAAAAATCATCCCCTGAGGGGATGACCATGCCACAATCCTTTCTCCTCCATTTTCCTCCCGGGATTTTGGGCACTTACCACACATGTTCCCACCATGATTGTCAAGCCACCAGGTCTGGAATTGACTATGGTCAACTGTGTGAAAGTCCAGTGCCTTAACCACTCTGTCATCTGCTACCCCTCCCTTTGTGACTTTTTGCTTTTAGAACTACCCTACAGGGGCCAGCAGGTGGCATGGTGGTTAAGACAGCTGGACCCCCACATGGCTGACCATGGTTTGATTCTCAGACCTGGCAACTTGCTTCTTCACTTTCCTGTTTTCTCTCTCTCTCTCTCTCTCTGGTCAACCTAAATAAATAAATAAATAAATGACAATGAATTTAAAAAAAAAAAAAAACTACCCTTCACTCTGGGCCAGCAGGTGGCATGGTGGTTAAGGTGCTAGACTCTCAGATGGCTGACTGTGGTTAAAGCCTCAGACTGGCAGATTGAAAATCACACTGAGAGCTTGTGTGTGCCTGTCCAAAACCCCAAGAGGAGAACGGAGAAGGGATTGCAGGATGGCCATCCCCCATGAGGGGTGATTTCTCAGTGTTCCTCTCTCTCTCTGGTAAGTGCATGCACCCTGACAAAAATCAAAAAAAAGAAAAAAGAAAGAAAGAAAGAAAAGAAAAGGAAAACAAAAGACCATTCCACGTGTGGCGATTAAGGCAGCAGGATTACACATGGCCGACGGCATAGTTTGAGTGTTAGGCCCGGCAGCTTGAGAAACATGTGTTCACGTGTGTGTGCCCCAGATCCTAACAGGATGCAGAAGTGGAGAAGGGGTTGTAGTGTATCCGTTCCCTATTGGAGAAGGGGAGTGCTTTCTCATTTTCTCTGTCTCTCTGGCAAGCATATGTGTCCTCTGCAAAACTTTAAAAAATAAAATAAAATGATACTTCAACAATTCAATAGACAAACTGCAAGAAGATATTCATAACTTAGATAACCAACCGAGGAGTGATATCCAGAACATACAAAAACTCCTACAAACCGGGAAAGGCAAATACTCTTCCTCCATTGTTGCACCTGACTAAAGTCCAACATGAAACGTCACTGGGCTGGGGTCCCTGTTTGTCCCCTTCACATCACTTATCACTACCATGTGGACATAACTTTTGGCTTAACAACAGGGCCTGTGAAGCAGGGGTCACATGGGCACATGGTACCCACAGGACACAGAGCATGCCTGGCACTCAAGAGGTGGAGGAACTGTTATATGGATAAATGGAGCACAGGGAAGGAGATTAGAAGGGTTTTTTAGCTTTATTATATTTTTTAATTATTTATTTTATTATTTTTATTTATTTATTCATTTATTTGTTAATTTGACCAGAGAGAGACAGAGGTTGAGAGTGAGAGAGAGAGGAAGTGAGAAAGCAAGGCACCAGATTCAGGACTCAGACCCTGGCCGGCCATGTGGGAGTGTCCAGCGCCTTAACCACCACGCCACTTGCTGGTCCCTTTTTAGCTTTATTTCTTCCATGAATGAGACATAGAGAAAAGAGAAAGAGTTAGGGAGAGACAGAGACACCCCCAATAGGTTCTGGGTGCCAGCCGAGCATCAGGGAGGTCTTCCGAAGTGAATCAGGAACCTTCTCATGTGGGTCGGCCTCTCGATGCTGCGTATCATCGCCGTGTCGCTGTCCAGGCTGTGATCCGAATCTTCACATTCCTGCTTCATCTATGGGAGAGCCGGGTCAAGTCTGGTTCATTCTGGGGCCTGAAACAGCGTAGACCTTCCCCGGTGACTTGAATAACCACCCCTTATGTTTCTCTCTTTTAAAATTTTCAATGTGTTTTGTTTGTTTGTTTGTTTGTTTGTTTTTTGTTTTTTTTTTTTTTTTTGAGAGGTTTTTGCTATAGGGCATGTGCGCTTGCCAGACAGACAGAGAGAGAGACAGAGAGACAGAAAGCAAAAAATCACCCCTCAGGAGGGATGGCCACGCCACAATCCCTTCTCCTCCATTCTCCTCTCGGGATCTTGGACACGCACGCACACGCGCCCAGCGTGAGTTTTAAGCCACTGGGTCCGGGATGCGAACCGCAGTTGACTACGTGGGAGTCCAGCGACATAGCCATTACACTAACTGCTGGTCCCAATGTATTTTCTTTTTTTTTAAGCGTATTTATTTATTTACTTAATTCTTTATTCCATGAGCAAGAGAAACAACAGAGACAGAGACAGCATCCCCATCAGGGTCTTGATGCAATCCATCCGTAGCCTTCAGCCAGCCCTGGGTCATGGACCACGTGCGCCCACATGCTGGGAGGTTCCCACAAGCAAACTCAGAGCCCTCCTGTGTACATCAGGCTCGCAGAGCTGGGCCGCCATCAGGCCTTTGCTCTTCTCCTTCTTGGGGCCGTTTTGCAGCCATCCTTCATCCTCTCTCACCCTTTCCTCCCTTCTCTGAACACAGTCCCTTTCGTCTCACATTCTCCATTGCTTTGGCGAGCGGGCTCTGGCAGGCAGTATTACGAATGCACGTCTGGAAGGTTCTTGCCAGAGAAAATGACCTCCTTTCAACCTTGTTGGGGAAGAGAACGAATGGTCAGGAAGGGGACAGGGGGACCCATGTTCCCAGAGGTTGATGAGCCCTCTCACAGAACTACTAGATGAAAGGAACACAAAACTAGGGAAACACACAGCATGGCAGCCCCAAGAGATGGCCAGTCCCAGCCCTCAATTTACAGATGAGGAAATGAGATCCAATGGGGAGGGACTTCCTCAAAAGTCACTAGCTTGGCATTTTCAGAGCTAGGATTCCTTCCTTTCTTGCTCGCTTATTCGTCAACCCCAGACAGGTAGGGAAACTCCCAGGCCCAGGGGTGGGGTATTTTAAAGAAGCTGCAGGAAGTGGTAGGGTTAGATATGAAAAGCAGAAGGTGACCCTGAGAGCTGAGTCTTGGAGGAAGTGGGGAGATAGAGAGCATGTGGGAAAGGCACTAGGTAGGGGGGACCTCGTGTTCCCAGGTGCAGGACGTACTGCAAGGTCTCTGCAGGAGGGTGTGGGACCAACATCCTGGAAGTTGGAGGGGCCAAGTTGAGGGGTCCTAGCAAAGAAGCTCTGAAGGGGGAGAAAGGGATTTCCATTTATCCCTTCCTTAGATATGCCAAAAAACAAAGCTACAACAATTTAAAGATTTTTTGGGGGGAGAGATTTTTTTTTCTAAAGGGTGCGTGAGCTTGCCAGAAAGAGAGAAACAGAGACAGAAAGCAAGAAATCACTACCTAAGGGGACGATCAAACTGCAATCCCTTCTTCTCCATTCTTCTCTCAGGATCTTGGGCACACACGCACACACGCCCAGTGTGAGTTTAAATCACCAGGTCTGGGACTCGAACTGTAGTCAACTACATAGGAGTCTAGCGACATAGCCGTTACGCCAACTGCTGGTCCCTAAAGATTTTAATTGACTTAAATTGTGGTCTTAGAATCAGGCAACATTTCATTCCACAATATAGAACACCTATTCTAAGGAGTTGAGCAGAGTAGGATCATTTTATAGACAGAGAAGGGCTGAAGAAACCAGAAATGAAAGAAGAAAAAACTGGTTTGGGACCAGCAGATGTGTAGTAGTTATGTCACTGGGCGGTTTGAGTAGACTGGGCCCAGTAGCTTGAAAATCTTGCTGGGTGCATGCGTGTGTGTGCCCAACATTCCAGGAGGAGAATGGAGGAGAAGGGATTGCAGTGTGGCCATCCCCTCTGGGGGATGATTTATCACTTTTCCTCTCACTGTGTCAGTCCCCCCTCCCAAGTGCATATGCCCTAAGGCAAAAATCTCTAAAAACACAAAAACATGGACAAAAAACCCCCGGATTATTTATTTCAAAGTTATTTTCCTCATGAGGTGAGGATAGAGACAGAACAGTAGGGAAATACTGAGCAGTTAACACCAGTTTACTTTTTTTGTGTAATAATTAAAACAGAGCAGAATTTAGTGTCACCCCCATTGAAAATGGCCTGTTTGGGCAATGAACCTGTTATCTCGGTTTCCTGGTTTCTCAGGTCTCATGAGAATTTAGCTTTGGCTTGGTGACATGAAACATGAGTGACTCCATTTTGGCTTTTAGTCTGGTGTGTTGGGCCTAGTGCAGGAGGCTAATCCTAAACAATGGCTTCCTAGAAGTTTTATTTATCAGAGAGGAGTCACTAGGGGTCTTGGGAAGGAAGGTGACATAATAGAGGAAATATTTGAAGGGACTCATCCCTACCGTCAGAGTCTCTGCTAGAAAATGAAGTCTCAAGGGAAGGGCATAAGGGAGAGAGAGAGAGAGAGAGAGAGAGAGAGAGAGAGAGAGAGAGAGAGAGAGAGAGAAGAGAGAGAGGAAAGAAAGAAGGCTGGAAGGGAGAAAGGGAAGGCGGAAGACAGAAAGGAAGGTACTAACTTGGTACTGGACCAGGCAATTGCTTTCCTTCTGGCTTGACAATAAGTAAGATGGGAGAAATTGACTAGTCTGTCAACTTCTCTGTCCTTTATTGGCCCCAAGCAAATGCTGCGAAAATCATTATTTCCAAGGGAGGAAATAACCTATCTTTTTACTTAGCTATGTACTTGGAAGTCCTTCATTTTCCAATGATATTAAATTTCATCTCTGGCATTTATATGTATCTAGCTTTAAAAGGCAGAAACAGGGAGAAAACCAATATTTTTATGCCTGGGGTTCATTTGTAAAAATCTCTCAGTACTCCCAGTGCCTAAAAATTCTACCAACTGAAATAAAAAAACTTCCCTACCCAACCAACAGTTATAAAGTTACATTCCACTAGTTTTAAAAGTGTGCTCCTCCCAATCTTTTAAAAAGTTCACAAAAACAATCCACTTGAGTGGAAAGAAGCTTTCACTGTAAATCCTCTTATACTTTTGGATTGTTGTTCCATGAGAATACCTTATCTATTTTAAAAATTAAGTACATAAATAAAATGTAAAGGAAGTCTTAGCCAAAGCAACTAGACAAGAGAGAAATAAAGGACAACCAAATTAGAAAAGAAGAGGTGAAACTGTTTCTGTTTGCAGAAGATATGATTTTAGATATTATAAAAACCTAAAGATTCTACAAAAAAAAAAAAAGCAAACCTGAAAAATTCAGTTGCACTGTGAAAAATCAATACACAAAAATCAGTACCACTTGTACCAATAACAAAATAACTAAAAAATATTTTTTTAAAAAAGCAATACCATTTACAATAACAACATAGAAAATAAAATATTGAGGAATAAGTTTAACCAAAGAGGTGAAAGATTTCTATAATGAAAACTTTAAACCACAATGGAAAAAAACTAACTAAGTGTAAAAAAAAGAAATGGGAAGACATCCCATGTTCATGGATTAAAATAATCAATGTTTTTGAAAGGTGTATACTACTGAAAGCCATCTACATATTCAATGCAACAGTTATAAAATTACCAATGACATCCATCACAGAAATAGAAAAAAAATAATAAAATTTATATAGAATTATGAAAGATCCCAAATAGTTAAAGCAATCTTGAGCAGAAAGGATGGAGCTGGAGGCGTCATACTATTGGATTTCTTTCTTTCTTTTTTTTTTATACTACTTGATTTCAAAAATATACTTTAAAGCATCATGGGACTGGCAAAAAACAAAACAAACAAACAAAAAATAGGCAAGTGGAATAGAACAGAGAATACAGAACTAAATTTATGTACATATACCCAGCTGATTTCTCACAAAGGTGCCAAGAACATCCACTGGGGAAAGACAGTCTCTTCAATAAATGATGCTCGGGAAACTGGACTTTTTTTTGAAACTAGACATTTATATACATAAGAATGAAATTAGATCCATATCTCTAATTTCATCCAAAAAAACAACTCCAAATGGATTAAAGACTTAAACATAAAACGTAAAACTGTGAAATTACCAGAAGAAAACTTAGGGGAAACACTTCAGGACATTGGTATAGGCAGAGTTCTTGGAGGAAAAAAACAGCAAAACCTCAAAGGCACAGGCAATAAAAGTAAAAATAGACTAATGGTATTATGTCAAACTAAAAAGATTCTGCATAGCAAAGGAGACAATAAGCAGAATGCAGAGATAACTCATAGAATGGGGAAAAATATTTGCATACTACACATCTGATAAAGGATTAATAACCAGAATATACAAAGTACTCAACTCAGCAATGAAAAAATGAATAAATTGCTTTTTTAACAACATGGGCAAATGACCTGAATAAACAGTTCTCAAAAGAAGATATACAAATAACAAACACATGAAAAAATGCTCAACATCACAGGCTGTTAGGAAAATACAAATTAGAAACACCATGAAATACATCTCACCCCAGTTAGAATGGCTATTAACAAAAAGACAAAATATAACAAATGCGGGTCAGTCTCATAATGCAGCAGTTATATACTGTGTGTAGGAAGCTGGATCCCTCGTGGCTGTCCATTATTTGAATCCCAGCCTTGGTGGCTTGAAAAACAAGCCAGGCGTGTGTGTGCACATGCTCCAAATCCTGATGGGATAGAGAAATGGAGGAAAAAGGATTGTGGTATGACCATATCCCATTGGGAGTGTTATTTCTCTCTTACACACACAAGCACACATGCCCTTTGGCAATTAAAAGATAAAAAGAGAGAGTTCAAATGCTATCTTCTTGGCATTAGAAATCAAATTTGTATCTGGGACCAGCCAGTGGTGCGGTGGGTAAGGCCACTGGATCCCACATGGGTAACTGTACTATTTGAATCCTCACCCCTACAGCTTGGGAAACACACAAATTGGGCATGTGTGCTTGCCTGCCCAAAAATCCCCAAAGGAGAAATGGAAGAAAGGAGATTGGGGTGGAGCTGTCCCCCACCCCCGGGAGGTGCTTTCCCACTTTCCCTTTCTCTGTATCTCTCTGGCAAGCATGTGTGCCCTAGAACAGACTGAAAAGGTAAAAGAAAAAAAAAAAAAAAAGGAAAAAGAAATAAAATTTGTATCTAGTAGAACAAGCCTGGGATCAGCCAGTTTTCAAGTCTTGTCCCTGCAATTCCACAAGCTGTGTGACCTTATGGGGAGAAATCACTTAACCTCTCTGAGACTGTTACCTTTTCTATAAAATGGAAATTTTATATCCCAGGGATTTATAAAGATAAAAAAGAAATAGAAACAAAAACCTGAGATCATGTGTATTTTTCCAAAAGGGACTCTAAATACAGCAAGGCATGAAATAAATGTGAACTCAGGGCCAACAGGTGGCATGGTGGTTAAAGGTGCTGATTCTCACATGGTCTACAGCGGTTCAAGTCTTTGACCTGGCAGCTTGCTTTCTCATTTTCCTTTGTTCTCTCTCTCTGGTCAGATTTAAAAAATAATAATAATAAATGGAATCAAATAAAAAGGAAAGAAATGTGAACTCTTATTATCCATCATATAAATAGATTTGATTTTGTCACTCATTTAACCTTGCAGGAATGGGGTCTCCCTCTTCACCTACTTAGTGCCGTCTGCCGATCTCAGTTAGGCACAGCCCAGCTTCCTGGTCCCTCGCCTCCCTACCAGTCTTCTCTGCTCCTGGACTCTAGCCACATTCTTTACACTGTTCCTCAAATTGGCCAAGCACAATTTAGGGAGCTGGTGTACATGATGACCAGTCTAGGGGCTCTTTGCATGGGAAGGTAGGGAGACAACCTCCATTTGAATGCTCACTTTTACAGTGGTCTCTACCCAGCTGTGGAATGCACATGCTGGGGTCCTGGACCATGCCTTGACCAGAGGTGTTTCTACTTTTGTCTGTCCTAGAGTCAACTGTAACTATGACTTTCTTTTCTCTGTAGAGTGGACACGATTTATTGAAAATACTTACTGAGCACCTATTACATGCCAGACCCTATCCTGGGGTATAAGGTCACATGCTCTGTGTGTAGTTTGCATGTTGACAGTATGTTGACCCCTATCTGCAGCTCCTGAGCCCACACCCTTTTCAGACAGGAGGTAGGCCAGTACTGACTGAGCTCCTCCTGAGCCCACACCCTTTTCAGACAGGAGGTAGGCCAGCACCTAGCTCCTATGAGGTAGCTTTGTTGCTACAGCTTGACAAATAGCATTTCTTGTCAGTCTTCAGACTGATGCCATACCCTCAGTTCAACCAACCAAGACTTAGCCACACCCTGTCTACCCTGAAGAGCCTTGGCTTTGAGCTCAGCTTTCAGCAGAAGATACTCTACCTATTCCAAAACAAACAAGCAAAACAAAACAAAACAACTTGAAAAAAGATTTATTCATTTATTCCATGAATGAGAAAGAAAAAGGCAGACAGAGTAGTCAGCAGGAGGCCTGGTGGTTAAGACAACTGAATTCCACGTGGCCAACTTTGCAACTCAAGTCCTGGACCCAGTGGCTTGAAAAACATGCCAGATGCATGTGCATGCATGCCCAAAATCTTGAGAGGAGAATGGAAGAGAAGGGATTGTGGGGTGGCCATCCCCCTGGGCGATGCTTTCTCACTTGTCCTCTCTTTCCGTCTCTCTCGGGTGAGCACACATGCCCTATAGCAGATTTATTAAAAAAGAAAAGGCAGAGTGACAGAGGTATAGCATCCCCAACAAGGTCTCAGTGGTGTGATTGGCCCCAGCTCCTGGATCATGGGCACACAGGTACCTGGCACGCTCAGGGAGGTCTTGGGTCACAATCTGGTAACCTTCCACGTGGGTCAGCCTCACAGATGTTTTTCTACTGCACCGCTAGCCATCCCCCTCCTTCCATCTTGTGTGACTTGAGTATGATTTTTTTCCCCAGGGCCAAATGCCCTGTCTGTACGGGAACCTAGCTGAGTAAGAGGCTTCCTGGGCCCTTCCTGCCCTGGTGTCCTGCCTATGGGGCAACTATGAATCAGCGCAACGTCTTCTCTGATTTTACCAGGCCTTATTATCAGTTATATGATCTCAGGTAAGTGATGTCACTCTCTGTGGCTCAGCTGCCTCAGCTGCAAAATGGGTATAGTAGTTTGCTGGAGTTTAGAACAGAGCCTGGTGCAAAGTGTGAGGGGTTATCCTCATTGTTACCTCCACCATCTCCACCACCACCACCACCACCACTATCATCATCATCACCATTATCACCACCTCCACAATCATCCCTGTGCCACCATCACCATCACCATGGTCATCATTCAGCCCCATTAGGTTGCAGGTTGATGGGACTGGTGTGGGGAAAGTTGTCTAGCAAAGGATACCTAGACTCCTGGGCACGAGCCTTTACTCAAGCAAGTTTCTGTCCAAAAGACTGGCTCCAATCCTTTCTTCCTAATGTGAAAGGATTCTTTTTTTTTTTTTTTTTTAAGAGGTTTTTGTCTTAGGGCATGTGTGCTTGCCAGAGAGAGAGAGAGAGGGAGAGAGGGAGGGAGGGGGGAGGGAGGGAGTGGGAGAGAGAGAGAGAGAGAGAGAGAGAGAGAGAGAGAGAGAGAGAGAGAGAAACAGACACAGTAAGAGAGAAAGTGAGAAATCACCCCCAGAGGGATGGCCACACCACAATCCTTTCTCCTCTATTCTCTTCCTGGGATATTTTGGGCATGCTCACACATGTGCCCGGTGTGATTTTGAGGCCACCGGGTCTGAGACTAACTGTAATTGACCATGTGGAAGTCAAGCAACGTAACCGCTATGCCATCTGCTGGTCCTGGTGAAGGGATTCTTCGTGCATAGGATCAAGGCTGAAAGTTGGGGCCAGGGGTAATCTCTGTGGCCAGAAGCTAGACCCTTTCTTGGGTACAGGTGGGATCTTCTTGTTCTGGATTTCTAACAAAATTCTTCAGATTTTGGGCTCCAGGCCAGATTTTGGTCTTGCTTCTGCTGGCTTACTTTCTCATGTTCCCTATCTCTTTGTCTCTCTTTCCTGCCTTCACACTGTCCCTCTCTGATCAAATTAAAATAAATAAACAAAAAAATAAAGTTAAATAAAAAATAAAAATAAAAGAAAGCCAACCACCAGAGCTGGGACTCTAACCACGGCTGGCCATGTAAGAGTCTAGTACCTTAACGATCATGTGACCTGCTGGCCCCACGCATAGGATTTTTTTTGCCCCTTTGGAGAGGTTTTTGCTATAGGCTCGTGTGCTCACCAGAAAGACAGAGAGACAGAAAGCGAGAAATCACTCCCAGGGGCGATGGCCATGCTGCAATCCCTTCTTCTCCATTCTCCTCTCGGGATCTTGGGCACACACGCACATGCGCCCAGTGTGAGTTTAAGCCACCAGATCTGGCACTTGAACCATGGTTGACTACATGGGAGTCTAGTGACATAGCCATTATGCCATCTGCTGGTCCCAGATTTTTTTATAATACATTTTTAAAGTATTTTTTTCCTTTTAAAATTTTTGCTATCTAGGGACGAGTAGTTAGCGTAATGGCTATGTCCCTGAACTCCCATGTAGTCGACCGTGGTTCGAGTCCCGGACCTGGTGGCTTAAACTTACACCAGGTGCATGTGCATGCGTGCCCAAGATCCTGAGAGGAGAATGGAGGAGAAGGGATTGCGGCGTGGCCATCCCCCCTGGGGGGTGATTTCTCGCTTTCTGTCTCTCTGTCTCTCTCTGTCTTTCTGGCGAGTGCATGTGCCCTATAGCAAAAACCTCTCCAAAAATTTTTTTTTTTTTTTTTTTTTTTTTTTTTTTTTTTTTGCTATTTGGTCTATGAATTTGCCAGGAGGGAGACAGAAAGACAGAGGGAGAAATTCCCCCCACCCCAAGTGAGGAGGAGGATGGCCATGCCACAATCCCCTCTCCTCCCTTCTCCTCTCAGGATTTTGGGCACTCATGCACCCATGCCTGGTATGTTTTTCAAGCAGCCAGGTATAGGACTTGAACCATGCAGTTGGCTATGTGTGCAGTTAGCCACCTGCTGATGCCATTTCCATAGAAATGTTAAGATCTCTTGTACATGTGAACTTAAGAGACTACCTATCTATGCATATATGTGATTTTTTTTTTTTTTTTGGAGTGGTTTTCGCTATAGGGTGCAGGCACTCGCCAGACGGACAGAGAGAGACAGAGAGACAGAAAGCAAGAAATCACCCCCCAGAGGGGATGGTCACGCCGCAATCCCTTCTCCTCCATTCTCCTCTCGGGATCTTGGGCACGCGCGCACACGCGCCTGGCGTGAGTTTTAAGCCACCGGGTCCGGGACGTGAACCGCGGTCGACTACGTGAGACTCCAGCGACATAGCCATTACGCTAACTGCTGGTTCCCAATATATGTGATTTTTTTAAAGAGAGATTTTGCTATAGGGCACGTGAGCTCATTGGAGAGACGGAGACAGAAAGACAGAAAGAGAGAAATTGCTGCCCTGGGGGATGGCCATGCCACAATCCCTTCTCTTCCATTCTCCTCTCAGGATTTTGGGCACGCATGCACATGTGCCTGGTGTGAGTTTCAAGTTGGCGATTTAGAACTTGAGCCAAGATCGACTATGTGGGATTCCGGCAACGTAACCAGAACTCCATCTGCTGATCCCTGCACATATGTGATTACGCATGCATTCCAACATGTTCACTTGCACATGTCTGTCTGCACCTTGCACTGGACATGCAGTGCACATGCCTGCACGCCTTGTGTGCTGGTGCCTTTGGTATGAGCGGGCATCTTTCTGCATGTGTGGCTACATGCCTCAGTGTGAGAAGGTGTGTGCGTGCTTTTGTATGCACATGTGCATGTGTGTGTGCTGTGAAGGTGCGTTTGTCTGAACACTTGGACCTGCAGGGAGTGACTCACCAAGGGTTTGTCCTCCCTCCCCAAGTCAGGAAGTTCCTGCGGTTTGTGTGATTTGTCAGTTCCCCTTTCACTTCAGGGGGGCTGCCACTCTCACCCCGTTATTTCTACTTCCCTTACAGGAGCCAGAGGGGGTGTGTTTGCTGGACCTCAGCTGAAGCTTGTCCATGTGCCCTGATGCTGAAGGTCTGGAGGAAGATGCCATGGCTCTGGCTTTCAGCAGGGAGCTCCTGTCTTGTCCCCTCCCTCTGCATCCCCTTCTGAGTCCCCAGGCTCCCTTCTGTGCAGCAAAGCAAGACCCTCTTCCCCAGCCAGGTGAGCCTCAGCAGGAGGACACACAGGACAAGAGATCTGGAGGCAGACGACCCGTGGTCAGCTTCTGCTTCCACTCTTGGGTGGCAGTGAGACTTCAGATCAGTCACTGACTGGGAAAGCTCTCGTCAAGGCTGACCCTTCCCTGGGCTGGCTCCACGGTGCAGGGTACGTGCTGCTCGGCAGCAGAAGGCTGGCCTCACGGCTGCATGGCCAAGGAAACCAGATCACACATGGCCCACGGTGGGTAAAGTCCTGAACTGGTGGCCTAAAAACAGACTGGGCAAGTGTGCAAGCATGCCCTAAGTCCTGATGAGATGGCGAAAGGAGGAAAAGGGCTTGCAGCATGGCCATGCCCCATTTGGGGGTATTTTCTCCCTCTCTCTGTCTCTTTCTGGTGAACACATGCCTCTGGAAATTAAAAAAAAATAATTTTTTTGGAGAGGTTTTTGCTATAGGGCGTGTGAGAGAGAGACAGAGATACAGAAAGAGAGAAATCACCCCCCAGGGGGGATGCCCACACCGCAATCCCTTCTCCTCCATTCTCCTCTTGGGATTTTGGGCACGCATGCACACGTGCCCGGCATTAGTTTAAGCCACTGGGTTCAAGACTCGAACTGCAGTGGACTACATGGGAGTCCAGCGACATAGCCATTATGCCAACTGCTGGTCCCAGAAATAATTTTTTAAAAAGAGAAGCCAGATCCCATAGAGTGACCATGGTTCAGATCTCCCACCTGGTCAGTCTGAAACATGCTAGGCACAGGCACGGACGCCCAAGATCCAAAAGGCTAGAGGACGGGAGAAAGGAAATGGCAGTGTGACCAGGTCCTGTGGAGGGTGCCCCCACCCCTCTTCTCAATCCACACACACTCTATAATGAATAAAGAAAACATTAAACACTCCTGATTCCTAAGCCAAGACTGTGAGTGTACGTGTAGTAGGTGCCGCCAGGGCCCACCCGGGTCTCCTTCACCTCTGCCGGCATGCCCCAGCCTTTGTGATATTCCCTTCTAAGGCCACAGCTGCCCTCTTCTTCAGGCCTTTGGCCTGGTCAAAATAAAGGTCGCACCCTCGGCCCCCACCCTGGGCTCCCAGCGACCAGTGACTACCCACAGCTATGGGCTGTAGTAAGTTGGCTCTCTCGGGCCAACTGGGTGGCTCAGTCGTTACAAGCTGCCCAGGCGATGCTGGATCCATATGGAAGACCGTGGGTTCAGGTCTCTGGCTGACGTGTGCACACATCCATCATTCTGGCTGGGAGGCGTGGCAGGGGCATTGCAGTGTGAGACTATTGAGAGTGCTTATTATTCTCTCGGTCTCTCATTCTCATAAAATAAATACATAAACTTAAAAAAACTATTTCATTTCATTTTATTAATCATTACTATGATTATTTTTTAGATTATTTTATCTAACTTTATTTATTTACTTATTTTCATTTGACCAGAGAGGGATAGAGTGAGAGAGAGAAAGTGAGAAGGCAAGCTGCCAGGTCCAGGACTCAAACCACAATCGGCCACATCGGAATCCAGCGCCCTTAACCACCATGCCACCTGCCGGCCCCATTACTATTATTGTTTTTTAATTTGACCAGAGAGAGTGAGAAAAGTGAGAAAGCAAGGGGGGACTCAAACCACAGTCAGCCATGTGGGAGTCCAATGCCTTAACTACCATGCCATCTGCCAGTCCCAGAAATAAACTTAAAAGAAAAGATGAAAGCTCTTTCATCTCAAGATGGAACTAAGTAACAGAATTCATGCTCTAGCTCTCCCCCAGACATCAGAGCCAGCTAATGCCAGCCAAGCTCACCCCCTTCCTGGGCTTTCTTTCCCTGCCTCACCTTGTGTCCTCCAATGTCCTGTCCAGAGATCACGCCCCGGTACAGCACTGTCACCAAAAGCCCCACCAAGCTCTGCTTCTAGGAAACTTGTTAGCCTAAGGTAATGGGAAGTACCTGTACTGTTTCCTATAATTAGTGTTTTTTTTTAGGGTTTTTTTTTTTTCTTTTTTTTTCTATAGGGCGTGTGTGCTTGCCAGAGAGACAGAGAGAAAAAAAAAGGAAGAAATCACCTCTCAGGGGGATGGCCATGCCGCAATCCCTTCTCCTCCATTCTTCTCTTGGGATCTTGGGCATGCACGCACACATGCTCAACATGAGTTGAAGCCACCGTGTCTGGGACTTGAACCATGGTCGACTACATGGGAGTCCAACAACATAGCCATTGCGCCAACTGCTGGTCCCTGTTTCTTATCATTTTTAACACCTGATATCCTTATAAATCAGGACAGAAGTTAGGTATTATCATTCCATTTTCTGATGAGAAAGTGGAGGTTACTGGGCCAGCCAGTAGTGTGATGGTTAAGGTGTCTGAATCCTATAGGGCTAACTGTATGGTTCAAGTCTCAGACCTGGTGGCTTGAAAATCACACCGGACATGTGTATGTGCATGCCTGAAATATCAAGAGGAGAATGGAACCATGGCCATCCTCCTTAGGGGGGTAATTTCTCACGTTTTCTCCCCCCTCACCCTGTCTCTCTTTGCCAAACACATGTGCACTATGGCAAAAAATTTGAAAAAATATTTTTTTAAAAAATGGAGGTTACTCAGGACCAGCAGATGGCATAATGGGTACATAGCTGAACTCCCATGCAGTCAACCACGATTCAAGTCCTGGACCTGGCAGCTTAAAACTCACGCCGTGTGCATGTGCATGTATACCTTAAATCCTGAGAGGAGAATGGAGGAGGGATTGCAGTGTGGCCATACCTGTCCCCCACCCCCAGGAGTGATTTCTCATTTTCTGTCTCTCTCTGTCTCTTTGGCAAGCACACATACCCTATAGCAAAAATTTCTCTTAAAAAAAAAAGAGAGAGAGAGAGAGATTATCGGAGGGTAAAATAGAATCATGGAGAATAAAGTGTGCAGAGTGAGTGAAGAGCCTAATCATCAACTTGAGACTATACCCAGTCTGCCATTTCTTGAGTTCCCCTGGCCTCCAGTTTCTTGGGCTCGAGTGAGCCTGAGGGCTCAGCCGGGACATTGATGTCCGTTTTCCCTCTAGAGCAGTATTCCCTCCAGGCAAACGTCCAGTCTGGATTGTAACCCCTCAATGGCGGACGGCTCACCCCTTCCAAAGAAGCTCCTTCTACTTGGACAGCATGAACCTATTCACCTCCTCTCATTCACTCAGCAAATGCTCCTTAAGAACCTACTGTGTGCTGGGCACTATGCTAAGCTCTGAGGGATGTAAGGCCAGGAAGAAAGGTAACCGGGGGAAACACAGAAATAAAAATTGCAGCCACGTGGGGGTTGTCTCTGTGGCACAGAGGAAAGGCAGAGAGATGGATCCCACATGGCGATGGCAGTTTGAATCCCTGGCCCTGTCAATCTGAGACACGCTGGGCACACGTGAGTGTCCAAGATCTGACAGACTGGAGGAAGGGGATCCTGGCATGGCCAGGCCCGCAGAGGGGGGCTTCTCTCCTCCACGTTCTCCTGTACACTCACATGTGCTCTATTACAAATGAAGAAAACCAAATTGCAACCCTGAAAACTGTAGGGGCGGGGGGGGGGGGGGGAACAGGAGGCCTTTAGGGGACTTGTATGGAAGGGGAAATTGAGTTTTGCTTAGGGAGGATAAGGAAGGCTTTCCTCGGGGCCTGAGGACTGAGCTGGCACCTGATGGATGAGCAGAGATGAGTAGGTAAGATGGGGCCAGCAGGTGGCGTGGTGGTTGAGGTGCTGGACCCTCACATGGCTGACCACAGGTCCCCAGACCTGGTGACTTTCTTTCTCACTCTCCCTTCCTGTCTCTCTCTGATCAAAATTGAAGAATAATGATAATAATAAAATTAAAAAATATATTTTTAAACATTTTTTAAAAAGAAATGAGTGGATAAGAGAGGGAAGGGTGTTAGAGCATCAGGGAACAGCATGCGCCAAGGCTGTGACACGGAAGGAGACGCAGACGTGGCACTGAAAGGAGGCCCTTGAGGGGACTCAGGAGACGGGCCAGAGAACAGGATGGAAGAAGGCTGGGGTGAGACAGGGCCCAAACTTGGGGTTACCCTGAGAGCAGTGGAGGCCAGGGAGGGTTTTAGACAGGGCCGTCTGACACCAGCTCACCAGACCCTTGTCTTCCAGTTCTTCTTGGGACAACATGACTCTTCTCTGGCTGGTTGCGACATTCCTGCTCCTACTAGGCCTTTCCTGCATGCCTTGGCAGGTCCCGAGTGACTCAGGACGCAGACATGCGAGGGTCTGAGAGACGCACTTAGAAGTGGCTGTTGTGCCATGCCTGCACCAACACCCGGGGTCGCACCAACAGCCCGAAGGCGACATGGTGACATGGGGCCCGGGAGAGAGAAAGGCAAGTTTTGGGGAGTCCGGATAACCCCGAGAAGCTTAGGTTCTCCTTTTGGGCCTCCTGACTGCCTCCCACCTCAGGCGCGGGCTTGAATTTACCTAGGCGTGGCCCGTCCCTGCCCTGCTCTGGGGTTTCCCTTTTCTCTGAGCATGAGAGGATGCAGCTGGGAGGCTGAGGGGGAAGGAGGCCCTTTGGAAGCAAGTAGGTCTGTGGAGGGCTGCCCAGGAAAACCGCAGCATCAGCTCCACCTGCCCTGGCTTCTTCGCTGTCCCCACTTCCTGCCCAGGGCCCCTGAACTCCCAGCGTGCCTTGCAACTAACCCTATAGGACAATGAGGTTTTGGTTGATGACTAGGATGTGGTAACAGAGCAGATTGTAAGGCCTTTTCAGATGCTTTAGATGCACACAGAGACACGCACAGACACCAGACTGTTCGTTCACAGGCCACGCCACAAACGTGGATCTGCACGTGCGCACACACATGCTTTCTCAGGACTAGCCACCAAACCGCATGACCCTCATCCACAGAGCCATTACAGAAGCCTGTAAAACACAGATGCCCAAGCTACAGATCGTGTGTGTATATATGTGTAAGTATGTTTTTATTTTTAAAAATTTGTTTTTTTCTTCCATGAGCAAGAAACACACACACACACACACACACACACACACACACACAGAGAGAGAGAGAGAGAGAGAGAGAGAGATGAGGAAACTGAGGCTGAGAGAGATTCACTGAGAGCTCAGCGGTGGTGTAATGGTCATGTCTCTGGACTCCTGTATAGTCGACTGCTGTTCAAGTTCTGGACCTGGCGGCTTGAAACTTGTGCCGGGTATGTGTGCATGCATGCCCAAAATCCTGAGAGAATGGAGAAGGAATTGCAACGTGGCTACTCCCACTGTGGAGGTATTTCTCGCTTTCTGTGTCTGTCTCTCTATCTCTCCAGCTAGGGCACATGCCCTACAGCAAAACTCTCTCTCAAAAAAAAGTAAATAAAAGCACCAGTTTGCCTGCTTGTTTGGGACACACATGCACACACACCTGCTGTGTTTCTCAGGTTGCTGGTCCAGGACTCAAACTGTATGGTTGGCCATGTGGGATCCAGCTGCCTTAACCACCAAGCCATGGAGTGGCCCAGCTTGCCCACATTTTGTAGCAGAGAACCATGGAGTTGGGATTTGAACCCAGACTTGACCCTAAATTCCTCTCTCCCAGGATCTTCCCTCCCTCCCTTCCATAGCCTCTGTGAGCACGTGCTCTGTGTCCTGCACTGGGTACAGTGGAGAGGATGGCAGAGGAAGCAGGGGAGGCAGGTCTCTGACCAACATGCCCAAGGAGGGGAGAAACAGGCTTGGCTCCGAGGTCAGGAGCACGCTGAAGGAAGAGGCTGGGGAAGAAGATGCCACCTTGCCACCTCCCCCCACGACTTGGCTGCTTCTCTGGGTTTCCCTTGACAATCTTTGTTTTTCATGATGACACTGGAAGCAGCTGGCCTGGGAGACCAGAGGACCAGGAGCCCTTGTCTGTCCAGGGAGGAGAAGTTGTAGCCACCCTCCTTCTCCCTGTAGCAACGGTCACCAGAGAGTGGTCAGCATCTCTGTGATCCTGCCACCCAGGGGTGGAGGGCTGGAGAGAGTTTGCTGGCCACCCACATCACCCACAATCCTGCAGGACTTTTCAGCATTTGCACCGCGGGCCCAGTTCCAGCTGCACTTCACCCTCAACCAGCAGGGATGCCCAAAGTCATTGGGCGGCACAGAGAGGAGCCCTGAGAAGACTGTGGCATAGACAAGCTCCATGCTTGCCCCGAATAGCCCAGAATGCAGAGGGACAGGAGGACAGAGAACAGGCCTAAGGGCCACAGGTCTAAGCAAAGCAGGAAGGAAGACCTGGGGGATTTGCCCACCCCAGGGGCCATCAGGGTTTGCAGGGAAAGGGAAGGATGCCGAGCTGGTTATATATAGAGATATACATATATATATATGTATATATATATATATACACGTATATATATATATATATATATATATATATATATATATACACACATATATATATGTGTGTATATATATATGTATATCTCTATATATAGAGAGATATACATATATATATATATAAAATGCGTATTATGGAAGAACTATGCATGAATGTCAAAAACTTTTTACAGGGCCATCAGGCAGCTTGGTGGCTAAGGCGCTGGACTCCCACACGGCTGACCGTGATTCAAATCCCAGACCTGGTGACTCGCTTTCTCACTCTCCCTCTCTTTCTGTCTCTCTCTAGTCAAACTGAATAATAATAAAGAAAATTAAATAAATAATTCTTTTTGTTTTTAAGAGAGATTTTTGCCATAGGGCACATGCGCTCACCGGAGAGACAGAGAGAGACAGAAAGTGAGAAATCACCCTCCCGGGGGGATGGCCACACCGCAATCCCTTCTCCAGTCTCCTCTCAGGATTTGGGGTATGCATGCACATGCACCCAATGTGAATGTGAAACCGCCAGGTCTAGGATTCAAATTGCAGTTGGCCATGTGGGAGTCTGGTGATGTAACAATTATGTCATCTGCTGGTCCCAAATAATTCTTTAAAAAACAAAACAAACAAACAAAAAAGTTTTGCATCAAGTTTGTACTTTACTCCCATTTTTCTGAGAACTTTTTGAAGCCTCCAGATATTTTCCCGTATGCATTCATTCAATTACCCAGTGTTGACTGAGCAACTAACGTGTGCCTGGCATTGTCTAGGTGTACAGATGCCTGGGTACGCAGAGACACATTCAAACACATCCGCACACAGAGGGGCACTCAAGCACACACACAGTCACAAATACACAGACACGTGTGTACACACACACAGGTGGATGACAAATGCGTGAGTACAACTGCCTTCCAGGCACACACCCAGTGGTGGTAAGTGGTAATACAACTGGACCCACATGGGAAAGGTCCTGGGTTTGCATCCCGGGACCTTCCTGAGCTCACGCATGCCCGTGATCTGGGCTAACATGGTCTGAGATGGGGGTAGATTGCAGTGTGAAGACCTTTTTTGGAGAAGTCAGTCTCTCTCAGAAGTAAATAAATTATCTTAAAAAAAGTAAAAGCCCAACAACATAATCAAGACATTTTAGGGCATAGAAGGAGCGAGTTATACTACACTTTTGAAATCCGATACGGTATCCATCAGGTGATTACAACAGTTCTTAGGGCTGGCCAGTCCAAGGAGGTGTGACCATCAGAGAAAATGTCATTTGTGAATTATGTTAAATCAGTATTTGTGTTTTGCATCATTATCTTAAAACATGAAAATGTTTTGTGGATTTTTTTTCTTTTAAAATCTTAGTGATATCATCGTTTCTGGCATCTGGTTCAGCTACCCTGGGTGCCCAAGGTCTCTGGTGAAGCTGGACTGGAGGTGTTGGCTGGGCCTGCAACCTCAGCCGAAGGTCCCACTGTAGGAAGACCTGTTTCTAATCTCACTCCCATGAGATTGGTAGGATTGCTAATCCAACTCCTTGTGAGCTATGGGGCTGAGGCTCTTGATTCCTTGCTGGTCTGGGTTTGATTCCTGGTTCAACCTAAAGGCCAGGAGCAGTGGCATGGGTCTGTCACCCCAGTGACTTGCAGAGGCTGAAGCAGGAAGACCATGAGGCTGGCCTGGGCAACAGGGTGAGACCTCGTCTGAGAAAGAGCTGGCTGTGGTGGTGCAAGCCTGTAGCCCAGCTGAGAGGCTGAGGCAGGAGCAAAGCGCTGTCTTGAATAAAGTAAAGCAAGGGACCAGCAGTTAGTGTAATGGCTATGTCACTGGACTCCCATGTAGTCGACCACAGTTCGAGTGCCAGACCCGGTGGCTTAAACTCACGCTGGGCTTGTGTGCGTGCGTGCCCAAGATCCCGAGAGGAGAATGGAGGAGAAGGGATTGTGCCATGGCCATCCTCCCTGGGGGGTGATTTCTTGCTTTCTCTCTGTCCCTCTCTGTCTTTCTGGTGAGTGTATGCGCCCTGTAGCAAAAACCTCTCCAAAAAAAGAAAATAAATAAATAAAGTAAAGCAAAAAATCTTAGCACAGACAGCAACCACTCTGCAACAGAAATGGCTCCCAGCGTACTGTGTTTGACTTAAGGATCCCAATGCTTTACAATTTGTATACTGGGTATTAGATGCATTTCCAACTTCCATTTTCTACTTTAGGGTAGGTTTATAGGGATGTAACCCTGTGTATCTGTGTATTATTTCATTTTGAAACTTTCGTACACACAGTACCATGTTGCCTTGCCTGATTTTCCTCTTACCCTTGACATTATGTTTCTAAGGTCCACCCAGCTTTCTTTCTTCTTTTTAATTTTGCTTTAGGATGTATGTGCTTCCTGGGAAAAGACAGAGAGAGAGAGAGAGAGAGAGAGAGAGAGAGAGAGAGAGAAATCACCCCCCAGAGGGATGAGCACACCGCAATCCTTTCTTTCCAGGTTTTGAGCACGTACGCGTCCTGGTATGTTTTTTAAGCCACTGGACCCAGGATTCAAACCTTGGTTGGCTGTGGGATCCAGCTCCTTTCTTTCTTTCCTTTTCTTGGAGAGGTTTTCGCTATAGGGCACGTGCGCTCGCCAGACAGACAGAAAGAGACATAAAGACAGAAAGCGAGAAATCACCCCCCAGAGGGGATGATCACTCCGCAATCCCTTCTCCTCCATTCTCCTCTCGGGATCTTGGGCACGCACGCACACGCGCCCGGCGTGAGTTTTAAGCCACCGGGTCCGGGACGCGAACCGCGGTCGACTACGTGGGAGTCCAGCGACATAGCCATTACGCTAACTGCTGGTTCCCAGGATCCAGCTCCTTTCACCACTAGGCTATGGAGCCAGCCCTTTATGTCTTTATTTATAAAATTTGCTGTAGGGTACATGTGCTTGCCAGAGAGAGAGAAAAAGTGAGAAAGTACCCCTGGGGGAACGGCCATGCTGTTATCTCATTGTCTCCATTCTCCTCTCAGGATTTTGGGCACACATACACACGCACCCTGCGTTTTCCAAGCCTCTGGGTCGGGGACTATGAACTACATAGTCGGCCGTGTGAGATCCAGCCACCTTAACCACCATGCCACTGGCTGGCCCTCCTCATTTCTTATCATGCACTCCCACATTGCTGGTCCTCTAGTCCACGTCACATGGCTCTCAGCTTATCAGCTGCGTTCATTGGAGAAGCTGAACTATTCGGAGTGCTAGCACGTCGGGATGTGTGACAGGGAGCGGACCTCGTGCCATTATGGGGGCTGAGTCGGCTGCATACACGGTCTGCCCAGCTGCAGCTTCTGCGTCTCGTGCGTGGACTGAGGTCAGCAGGGAAGGCCATCAGGAGAGAACATGGACACAGGTGGGAGGAGCCAGGGCCAGCTGGACCCCACGAGAACAAACTGGAACCCATCTCAGTCTCCAAGCCCGAGGCTTCCATTGTGGAACTGCCCTGCCGGAGACACTGCAGACTGTCGAAGAAATTGACCCAAGAGATGAAGAAACAGCAAGAGAGGGTCTAGTGGGAGCTGGAACAGATGTGGCCCAGCTGCCACATCACTGGAGAAAGGCGGCCAGAAGCTCCATGACAAGGCATGTCGGCTGCTTCAGTCTCCCTCTCCCAGTCCTCTGAGCGTCTACATGGCGGTACTTCCCTTTCACCTTCCACCTTCCACATCTCCTGCTGACTTTTCTATGGTCAAGCCCAACCTGAAGGAAATGCCAGGACACATAGTTGCAGTTCAGCTAAATTGACCACACACTTCCCCCGCCTGTTTCCTGGGCCCAGAATGTCTTCCCCATTCTCCTCCTAAATGATTCCTATTTATCTCTCAAGGCCTGGCCCAAACTGGCTCTTTATCCCTCAAGTCTCCCCTGGCACCCATGGGCAGACTTAATCAGCTCTGCATGCACCCTCAGCCACTCAGTACCCACCTGCCTCCTAATCTCAACGCATCAGATTTTAGATAACCGTCTGCCACCCTCAGTGTAAGGGCAGAGTACGTGTCATCTTAGTGGGATTAGATTCAACCCAACGTTATCTCAGTCAGTTTACACACTGACTCTGTGAAGCAAAATGTTTCTATTGTACACCTTTTCTTTTTTGGCTATAAGATGTGTGTGCTCACCCCACAAAGAGACAGAGAGGGAGAGAGAAATAGGGAAAGTGACCCTTTCTCTTCCATCCTCCTTGAGTTTTTGGGCATGCATGCACATGCACCTCACAGCTTGAAACATGGTGCTTGGACCATGCAGTGGAAGCCACCTGCCCAACCCACCATCATTGCCTGACCCTTCTGTACCCGTTTGACAGTTGGAGAAACCACACGGCTGACAGAATGTAAATCCTGGTCTGACTCCACAACTCTGATTCTTTTTCTTTTTTTTTTTTTTTAAACACATTGTAAAGTTTATTCATTTATTTCTTCCATGAGTGAAGAACAGACATAGACACCCCAACAGGGTCCCCACACCGAGATCCACCCTGGCTTCAGTTAGCCTGGATTATGGGTCCCACATGCCTGATGTGCTCAGGAGGGTCCCTGGGACGCAAATCCGGACCTTTCCCAGCCCAATCTGGCTGCACTTGCCACCACTTGGCCCCCAGAGCCCACGCTCCTCATCACCAACCAGTTAATTGTTTTAAAGATTTTTACTAAAGGGTGTGTACACTTGACAGAGAGACAGAAAATGATAAATCCTGGGGCTGGCAGGTGGTGAGGTGGTTAGGGGCATTGGACTCCCACATGGCCAACCCAACCACGGTTCGAGTCCCAGACCTAGCGGCTTGCTTTCTCTCTCCCTCTCTCTCTCCCCTTCTAAGGTCAAATTTTAAAATAAGTAAATAAATAAATAAAGTTAAATAAAATAATTCTTTAAAAAAATGACAAATCACTCCCTGGGGAGATGACCACACCTCAATCTCTTCTCCATTCTCCTCTTGGGATTTTGACCATGCACATACAGGCACACACTCCTGACTTGAGTTTCAAGCTTCCAGGTCTAGGACTCGAACCACAGTCTGCCATGTGGGAGTCCAGTTCCTTACTACTATGTCACCTGCTGGCCCCAACGAACCAGTTCTTTCTTTTTTTTTTTTTTAGGAGAGGTTTTTGCTATAGGGTGCGTGTGCCCACCAGAAAGACAGAAAGCAAGAAATCACCCCCTAGGGGGTTGGCCATGCCGCAATCCCTTCTTCCCCATTCTCCTCTCAGGATCTTGGGCACGCACGCACACGCGCCTGGCGTGGTCGACTACGTGGGAGTTCAGCAACATAGCCATTACGCCAACTACTGGTCCCAACCAACCAATTCTTACAGCAGAAAATATTGGGGCCGACCAGTGGCCTCGTGGCTATGCAAGCTGGATCCCACAGAGCCAACCAAATGGTTGAATTCTGAACCTAGTAGCTTAAAAAACACACCAGTTGTGTGTGTGTGTGTGTGTGTGTGTGCCCCAAATCTCGAAATGAGTGAGAAATAGAGAAGGGATTTTGGTGCGACCATTCCCCATGGGGAAGGTGCTTTCTCACTTTCCCTTTCTTTCTGTCTCTCTCTCTCTCTCTTTAGCAAGTACATACACCCTTTGATAAAATTTAAAAGACAAAAAGTCGAAAATTTGGGACCAGCACATGGCATAATGGTTACATCACTGGACTCCCATGTAGTCAATTGAGGTTCGAATCCTGGGTCTGGCAGCTTGAAACTCATGCCAGGCTTGTGTGCCTGTGTGTAAAATCCCAAGAGGAAAATGGAGGAGAAAGGATTGTGGTGTGGCCATTCACCCTGGGGGAGATGATTTCTCGCTCTCTGTCTTTCTCTCTCTCTTTCCAGTGAGTGCACCCCATAGCAAAAAGTCTTAAAAAAAAAAAAAAAAAAAAGAAAAGAAAAAGAAAAAGAAAAAAAGAAAGAAACTACCAAGAGTGTGGTAAAAGGGTGACTTTGCCTAGGACAGAAGGTATTCTTGGAACATAAGTCTTCAGTTTCTTGTTTGTTTTGATGAGCAGAGGACATGCGCACTCACCAGGGAGAGACAGTGAAAGAGGGAAAGCAAGAAGAGCACCCCCGTGGGGGACGGCCGTGCTGAGATCGCTTCTCCTCCTCCTCCATTTCTCCCTCTGCTCGGGCTTCAGGGCACACACGCACAGACACCCAGAGTGCTGTTCCGGTGGCCAGGTCTAGATTCGAACCCCGTGGTGGGCAGTGTAGGATCCCGCTGTCCTGACTACCATGCCACTACCTGGCCCTAAGTTTTCAGTTTTAAAACCAGGACAGCCCTGGGAAGTTAGGATGAGTTGGTTTCTCTAACAGAAAGTGCTCTGAGGGGTGCTGGGAAACCAGGGAGGGGTCCCCGCCCCCCAGGGTCTGGGATCCTGAAGCAGTGGACTTGTGCCACTCTCCTAAGACCAGAGGAGAAGGAAGCTTTGTAAGTAGCTTGATTTGTTATCCAATTTCCTCCTTACCCAGGAACTCAGTGCTCTTTGTTATTTAGAAAGCAGTTGTGGGCAATCATAGTTCTACGGTTACAGGCTACATGTGAGACTGTGTTAGGAGGAGGACGTGTGGCGTGGGGTGGGCAGGGAACCTGATCTTTCCTACAACGTCGGGGCAGGGGTGGGGTTCAAAACTGAAGCCTGCAGGAACCAGGGGGTCTCTCTGGGTTCTGCCCCTCAGACATGGCTACAGAAGCACAGAAGACTCAGTGGCATAGAATCCTAGCCTCTTGAATGCTGGTGCTGGGACAAGTGCCCAGCCCAGCCCCGTCGGTTCAGCCTGTGCTCACAGCACAATCACAAGGCCAGCTACAAGGGCTGACCCCACGGTCGCATGGTTAAGGGAGCCAGACCCTGGCCTTGTCAGCTTCAACATGCTGGTTGCATGCACACGTGCCCCAGATTTCGACAGGACAGACAAACGGACAAAGGACCGTGGCACGATCAAACGCTGTTGGGGCTGCTTTCTCCTTCCTCGTCTCTGTCTGTCTCTGGAGAGGACGCATAGCCTCTGGTAAATTAAATACATAAAAAGCAGATCCCTTCTCCTTCTTTCTCCTCTGTCCTCTTGGACTTTGGGCTTGCACGCACACGTGCCGGCACGTCTCTCGGGCCGCCAGGTCCAGACTCCAGTGCAGTAAGCTCTGTGGGATCCAACCCCTTAACCTCCAGCGGTTTAATTAAGCAGCTCTTTTATCTCCCCTGTCGGTTTGCTCTTATGTAACCTAGCCCTGAGGTTACAGAAAGTGTGAACAAAAAGACAAATACTTATCAGCAGAGCTATCAGCTCTTACCCTAACCTCTGGAAACTGTCTTTATTTGGGGAAAACAGCTTGGTGAGACCCACCCGGCTGGATGTCATAATGCAGGGCCATGAGAAGGCTGTTTGGGACAGGGAGCTCCAGAAAGGGACAGTCAGAGGGTGTGGGAGGCAAAGGAGGTCCCCACAGAAGAGCCAGCGAGGTGAAGGAAACCAGCCCTAGACAAGGTGGACAAGCCAGGCAAGCCCTCGGTGGCTGAAAGAGAGTTCTAGAATGAGGATACATTGCCCCCCCCCCCCTTTTTTTAAAGGTTTTTACCATAAGACATGTGTGCTTGCCAATGAGAGACAGAGACCAAGAGAGGGAAAGCGAGAAATCACCCTGTAAGGGAGAATCTCTTCCATTCTCTTTCTGGGATTTTGGGAATGCACACACACGCACTTGGCATGATTTTCAAGCAGCCTGGTTTAGTATTTGAACTGTGGTCGTCAGCCATGTGGGAGTCCAGCACCTTAACCAGCATGCTCCCCACTGGCCACAGCATTGTCTTTCCCCGTGAGGTTGTTAGTAAGTGCCTCCGTCTCCTCTCCTCTCCTCCCAAGTCATTAGCAACATCTGCCAGCGCCCCCAGTACTGTATGCAAGTACCATGCGTGCGTGCGTGTGTGGGGGTGGAACTCCAGGAGAACTGAGTGTCCTGTTTGAGTCAAGGCAGCACTAAACAGAGACCACACATCGGGAAGAAAACGCCAGGGATGTGAGCATTTGATCTGGCAGAGACGCAGGCTAAACATGGGAATCCATTCTCCCTCTTCCTGGGCTCACGGCTTGGCTCACTCCCAGCCTCCCTTGCAGAGGGGCGTGGCCCTAACAGCTCCAGCCCCTGGAATGTGCGCTGAAGAGCTGAGTGCTGCTAGGCCTGGCCCAGAAAATGCCTGGGCCAGCCCGGCCTGCTCCTGGAGCGGCCTTGCACAGCCCTCGGCCAGCATCCCAGCCCCACCCCACCAACCCGGAGCCCCTAGACCTGACCTTGAGGAGAAACCTCTATGGTGTCCAGCCATCTCACTCTGAGGCTAGTTGTTTTTACAGCTTTGTTTTATTTAAGATAGAGAGCTTGCGTGCAAGAGAGAGAGAGAGAGAAAGAGAAAAGCACGTTTGACGGGGTCTCAGCATGCCTCAGTGCCCCTGCCTTGCTCCTCAGCTTGTCAGGATCATGGGCACTGTCTGCGTACCCAGCGTGCTAAGGCTTACTGGCCAGGGATCTGAGCCAGCATGGTGGTTTGGCTTCCCATGGCTGTGCCACCAGGCTGGTCCTCTGTGTCTAATTGTTAAAGAACTTAGCTTGCACAGAACCATAAATCTGGGGAGGCCTCTGGGCTTCCAGGGACTGTGAGATTGGGGTGGCGGCTGGGGCTGGGTGGTGTTGGACACCTTCAGTGGGTCTGTGGGTGGGCCGTGACCAACCATGTGGGGGCGCCCCATGTGCGAAGTGTTTTGTGAGCACTGGGCAGACAAGTTCTGAACAAGTTGATGTTCCTTAAGGAAGAGCTCGTCTCTCTCCAATGGACTCAGAGACCCTACCTCTGGGGGGCAGGCTGAGGGGGCCGGATATGGGCATGGATGCTTCTTTTGGGGTGAAGAGCCAACCCCCCACAGAGAACTCACCTCGAGTTTGGTTTTCTTGCTGCTGGGGAAAGCAAGCCTTCTTGGTGCTGATCTGAGCTGTGTGTGCAGGGTGGGCAGAGGGGTGGTTATTTGGCTTAGGAAGGTGTGAAGGCCTCCTCCATCCACTGGGAGGCCTGAGCACCCTCCCTGCCACTCTAAAGTCCTGAGGCCTAGCGTCAGAGAAACAGGAAGAACACACCCTAATATCTCTAGGAGGTATGAAGGAGGGCACTCTGCCTCTGGGGTAGGAGGATGTCCTGTGACAGGGTGTGGGACAGGGCACCAAGAGGGACAGACACCTGGCCCTCCCTGCCCCTGAAGCTTTGTGGGGAGTGGGCACGGCAGAGCCCTGGGGCGCCGGAGAATGAATTTGCAGGCTGAGCCCCTCTCCTTGGGAGGGAAGCGTTGCAGTGGGTTGAGCCAGAAACTGGGCAACTGCAGGATAGACACTGAGGGGGGCCACGCAGCAGCAACAGCACAGCAATGGGGACAGGGACAGTGCACCTGGCAGCCGTCGGGTCCCGGAACATTGAAGAGCACTTCCTGGTGCAGCTGGTTTGAATTATCTCTCAAGTTAGTCTCTTATTTCTTCCCTGAGGAAGAGAGAGAGAGGGGCACCCCTAATTGGGTCCCTACCCTGCAACCTACCCCAGTCTCAGCCACCCTCAGATGTGGGAGTCCGGCACCCCAGCTACCACGCCACCTGCTGGCCCCTTGTATAGCAGTTTTGCATTGCAGTATATTGACTGTGACGGGCACTTAAGCTCAGGTGTAGCTTTTTCATGTTAGCACTCAAAACGTTTTGGATTTTGGAGCATTTCCGATTTCAGATGTTTGGATTAGGGATGCTCACTCAGCCTGGATATGTACATCCCACACACGATCTGGAACGTACCAAGAAACAGTATTTATTGTTCTTCTGAGGGGCAAGTTCAACTGGGAGCCCTGTATTTTTATTTTCTAAATCTGGTGATCCTATCCCAGTGGGACTCGGCGGAAAGAGGAACTCATGCAAATATGCCACGGCTGCTCTCCAGGCCGTGGGAAATGAAATCCTTGGTCTCTGACCCAGGAATCTTGTGCCTTCTGCCCACATCCGAGTTAGCTTCCAAGTGAGAAAAAAACTCTCAGGCCCCTCCTGGTTCTTGATGGGTCTCCTCAGCCTGGGTTTGGAGCCGGGCTTAGAGCTGGCAGTCAGAAATATTTGTAGGAGGAAAGCTGGTTGATCCATAGGAATTGCTGCCAAGGACACGGAACTCCTCAGGGATTTAGGATGTGTTTCTGGTGGCTGGTGCAGCAACTTTACCTCCCAGGCCCTCTCGTCGTTACCATGGTTACTAGAACTACCCAGAGCTTCACACTTCCAGAGTGTTTGCACGCATTATCTCATTAGTTTCCCAATGACTCGCTGAAATAGGTGTGATGGTTCTTACTTTAGGGGTAGACACTGAAGTCCTGGTTAATAAGAACCTTGCACAGACGGGCAGCCCATTCATGGCACAGCCGGGAGTCGCTGAACCACGGAGGACTCACCAGGCTCTTCCATGTGCCCAGTGCTGGGCTGAGCTCGTGGATGCTTTGTCTAATGCGAGTTTTATAACTTCCTTACAATGCAGCATACTCGGCCCTTAAAGGGTCCTATAACCCACGCAGAGTCACAGAGCTGGAGAGTGTGGCAGAGTCCGAATAAGAAGTCATTTCTGTTTAGTGTCAGAAGTGAACATGCCTGAGAGAAAACGGCAGGCGGAAGCTGGCACAGTGGTGCACACCTTTAATCCCAGCTACTTGGGAGGCTGAGGCAGGAGGATAGAGAGTTCAACACCAGCCTGGGCAACACAGGGAGATCCAGATTCTGAGGGAAAAAAATGATAGGAGGTCGGGGGATTAGGGAGGGCCGGGGTCCCTCAGAGAAGAGCATTTCAGGCAGCGGCATACTTTATGGTGATTGCTCAGCCCATAGACAGGAGCAGGAGGGCAGGGCCCAGGGCCCAGGGGCCGTAATCCGCAGCACATAGACTGGCCAGATACGCTGCAGTTAAAACAGTTGCTCCGGTACCAGCAGATGGCGTAATGGCTTCGTTGTTGGACTCCCATGTAGTCGACAGCGGTTCGAGTCCCGGACCTGGTGGCTTAAACTCGCGCCGTGTGCATTTGCATGAGTGCCCAAGATCCCGAGACAAGAATGGAGGAGAAGGGATTGTGACGTGGCCATCCCCCCTGGGGGGGATGATTTCTCACTTTCTGTCTCTCTGTCTTTCTGGAGAGCGCATGCACCCTATAGCAAAAACCTCTCCAAAACAAAAAACAAAAACAGGGCGCAGTAGTTAAGTGCACCACCCACAGTACCTCGAGTCCTCTACCGGAGCAGCACCCCCTGCAGTTGTGCGAGATAGCGACCTTGGGCAGCGTCTGCTGCCTGGAAGAGGTGAGATCCTGCTGTCTCAGGGCCTTTCCCTATTTCTTGTAAAGCATTGCTGGCACATTTTCTCCTGGTAAGCACCCGTGAAACCAGATTTAGCACTTGCCTCCTGAGCCAGAGGAAATGCATGAGGCCCACCTCCCTCACCCCATGTAAAGGGGAAGGAGGCTCATTTTGCTTAGGACCAGCCTCAGAAGCAGAGGAAGTAGCTGTTAAAGGAGTTTGATAGCAGTGGGGCCCTGAGGCCCTTACCCTGTGCCAGCAATTCCAGGGCCTGACACGACCCCTGGTAGAGTCACCCTTTTGCCCTGTGGGTAGTTTCCAGGCAAAAGCCTCCTAGGAAAATGGAATTTTCCTCCCTCCATGAAGAAAAAAACTCCCTTAGATCCCATTGTCCCTGAAAGCCCAAGGGAGACATTTAGCCCACGGAACACAGGACATTAGCAAAAGTAGCAAGGAAAAATGGTTGCATGCTTATGTCCGAGCAGGCAGCTATGCATCCTCTGGAGAGTTCCCAGCCCACACTAGAATGCTGGGAGGTCCTGAGGGACAGAGCGTGGCCTTATCTGAGCATAGGACAGCTATTTATACCCACAGGCTGGAAATGCTGGGCCTACGAGATAGAGTCGACAATCCTTAGAAGCCTGGGTGGGGGGAGAAAAAGGGACAAGCAGTTGGTGTAATGGCTATGTTGCTGGACTCCCATGTAGTTGACTGTGGTTTGAGTCCTGGACCCGGTGGCTTAAATTCACGCCAGGCACGTGTGCATGTGTGCCCAAGATCCCGAGAAGAGAAAGGAGAAGGGATTGCGGTGTGGCCATCCCCCCTGGGGGGTGATTTCTTGCTTTCTGTCTCTCTGTCTCTCTCTGTTTTTCTGGCAAGCGCAAGTGCCCTATAGCAAAAACCTCTCCAAAAAAAAAAAAAAAAAAAAAAAATTCATACTTACAAGGGTTCTTGTGCTCCCAGAATGATTCAAAGACAGACAGACAGAGGGAGAAAGTACTCCCTGCCCCCAAGTCATGTGGTCACAATACAATCCCTTCTCCTCCGTTTCTCCATCTATTTATTTATTTATTCGCTCATTCCTTCATTTTAATTTGACCAGAGAGAGACACAGAGAGATAGAGAGGAAAGTGAGAAAACAAGCCACCAGGTCCAGGACCTGAATCGTGGTCAGCCATGTGGGAGTGTCCAGCACCTTAACCACCACGCCACCTGCTGGTCCCCCGTTTCTCCATCTTACTGGGATTTGGGATATACACGCACACGCATCTGGCATGTTTTTCAAGCCTCCACTGCGATCTAAACTCCAGTTGGCCGTGTGGGATCTGGCTTCCTTAACCACTAGACCACAGGGTCAGCTCACTTTTTTTTCCTTTTTAATTTCAGTTTGCCATATTTCTTTCGACATATCTTCAGACTTACTGATGATTTTGGTATCAATCCCTGAGAAGTATAAATAAGTTTTATTTGTAAAATATAGTATTTACCAAGTAAAAAAGAAATATGCCCTAAAGTCCTAGCTAAATTTTTTTTTTTGAGAGGTTTTCGCTATAGGGCGCGTGTGCTCGCCAGACAGACAGAGAGAGACATAGAGACAGAAAGCGAGAAATCACCCCCCAGGGGGGATGGTCACGCCGCAATCCCTTCTCCTCTATTCTTCTCCCGGGATCTTGGGCACGCACGCATACGCACCCGGCGTGAGTTTTAAGCCACTGGGTCCGGGATGTGAACTGTGGTCGACTATGTGGGAGTCCAGCTACATAGCCATTACACTAACTGCTGGTTCCCAGTCCTAGGTGATTTACTCTAAGCAGTAAGATGAGGGCTAGCCTATGGCGTGGTAGTTAAGGTGACTGGATCCCACATCGCCGATTGTGTGGTTCTAGTCCCAAACCCAGCAGCCTGAGAAACATGTCAGGCTTGTGTGTGTGTATGCCCAGAGTCCCAAAAAGGATGGAAGAATGGAGGAGGAGAGATTGCAGTGTGACCATTGCCCAGGGCAAGTGCTTTTTCACTTTCCCTCCCTGTCTCTCTCTATTTCTCTGTCTCTGGTGAATGTGTGTGCCCTATGACAAATTAAAAACAAATAAAAAACCAGTGAGGTGAGCTCATGCTTGCTTCCTCTCCAGGCTCGTCACTGCTTTGTGGACCCTGTGATTATGGTCCTCTTGTAACCACGTTGTGAGAGCTTTAACTGTTCAACTCTTGCAGGACATGGTCACAAGCAGCATGGAGTCAAAGGCGGAAGAGATCCAGGTGTCCTGAAAGTTCTTTATTGAGAACAAACCTGGCAATTAATCTTGCTCTGGACGCTCCTTGAGACTGCCCGACACCAAGGAAACCACACCATCCATCAGAGATGACCTCCTAAGAACTTTCCTGGAAAGTGATTTGATTTCTACCCCTAGATCCTGATGTTACATTTCTGAACTGCATTTCAAAATCCAGCGTGGGACCAGCCCCATAGCTCAATGGTTAAGGGAGCTGGATCCCACATGGTTGACTGGGGTTTGAATCCCAGCCCAGTGACTTGGAAAAGCATGCTGGTCCCCTCTCTGTGTGTGTGTGTGTGTGTGTGTGTGTGTGTGTGTGCACGCGCCCCAAATCCCAACAGGATGGAGAACTGGAGGAATCACCATGGCCACACCCACTGGGGAGTGCTCTGTCTGTCTGTCTGTCTGTCTCTCTTTAATGAGTACTGCACCCTTTGGTGGGGGGAGAACTAAAGAAAAAAAGGACACATAAATTGGCCATGTTACAGAAAACCACATTAAGAAAAAAATTGCTGTGGATGTGTGTACTCACCACAGAGACAGACAGAGAGAGAAAGAGGAAAAGTGAGAAAACACCCCTCGGGAGGATAGCCACACTGCAATCCCTTCTCCTCCAACCTCTTCTTGGGATTTTGGGCATGCACACGCACAGATGTGCCCAGCATGGTTTTTTCCAATCTTCTGGGCCCAAGACTTGAACCAAGCAGCCAGTCAGTGGATCCAGTGCCTCACCACTATGCTACCTGTTGACCCTAACAGTTAAAGTTTTTTAAAAAGCTAATCTTTTGTAAAAGAAATCTACATTTCTGGGCCAGCAGGTGGCATGTTGGTTAAGGTGGTGAACTCTCACAGGGATAACTGTGGTTCGAGTCCTGGACCCAGCAACTTGAAAACACACATCCTGAAAGGAATATGGAGGCATAGCCATCCCCCTTGGAGGTGATTTCTCACTTTCCCTCTCTCTGTTTCTCTCCAGAGAGCACATCCGCCCTATGGCAAAAAACTTAAAAAAGAAAAAGAAAAAAGAAAGAGAGAAAGAAAAAGAAATGTGCATTTCTTTTTTTTTTCTTTTTAAAGATACTTTTAGAAAGACAAGATGCTTGGGAACCAGCAGTTAGCGTAATGGCTATGTCGCTGGACTCCCACACAGTCGACCGCGGTTCGCGTCCCGGACCCGGTGGCTTAAAATTCACGCCGGGCGCATGTGCGTGCGTGCCCAAGATCCCGAGAGGAGACTGGAGGAGAAGGGATTGCGGCATGACCATCCCCCCTGGGGGGTGATTTCTCGCTTTCTGTCTCTCTGTCTCTCTCTGTCTGTCTGGTGAGCGCACGCGCCCTATAGCAAAAACCTCTCCAAAAAAAAAAAAAAAAAGAAAGACAAGATGCTTTGCATTTCCTTCTCTTTACCCTTTCATGGCTTACGAATAAGCCGGTATGTGTAAAACCATCAGTTACTGGCTCTGAGTCACATTTTGCAAGGCTCCCTTGTGCGTGGACAGGTACACTTAATATTAATCTGTCTGCCTTTTGTTTCATTAATCTGCCTATTCTCAGTGATGTTCAGCAAATAACAGTGGGTGAAGTTCTTTGCCCCTACAAGCCCATCAAAGGCAATCTTCGCTTTTCTTACATCTTTATTTCTAGCATTTCCTTTTGATTTGTTCTGAGTTGCAGTCTCTGCTTACACTCCCCATCCGTTCTCACGGGTTGTTTACTCTTTATCACAACATTTAACATTTTAAAAAAATTTTACCCATCTACTTAAAGATGGTAAGGTAGACTTTTAAAAAAATGTTATATTTTTAAAAGAATTATTTTATTTAATTGATGATGATGATGATGATGACTTTTAAATTTGCTATAGGGTATGTGTGTTCACCAGAGAGAGAGGGAAAATGAGAAGGCAAGCTGCCAGGCCCGGGACACTAACCACAACTGGTCCTATGGGAGTTCAGCACCATAGCCACCATGCCACCTGCTGGTCCAAGGGAGACTTTATTTAAGGAGGGTTATGACAATGGGTCCAGGGACCACTGCAATAGCACCTTGCTTTGAGTGGAGGAGAGAGACCATTCCCAGGGAGGGACGGCCATGCTGCAGTACCTCGGTCCTAACAAGGATAAGCAGCGATTTATAACCAAGGAACTCAGTGGGGATCAGAGGATGGAAAATTACTAAGAGGAAATGAAACCTGGCAGTGACTCTCTAAAAAGGGCTGGGCCCTCAGTTTCCCCTTCGGTTGAGGAAGAAAAAGGAAATTCCTCCAACTGAAAATTAATATGGGCTGAACTAAAAGTAAAACGAAGCTTGGAATGCAAGGTTCATTTACATTTTAGTGGCCCAAAGTAAGAGTTAAGACTCCAGACTTTGGTTATAGTAAGGAAGTAACATCAAAGCCTTAATCTTAATATTTCTAATACTGTCATTTAAAGGGAAGATGAATGTTTAACTTGACTTCCTAACATGTTCTGCAGGACGGAAGCTGCTGACTGTGAGCACATAGAACCTAGGCTGAAGGGCACTAGAAACCTGACAACTGCCCACTGGCAGATCGCAAATTGATTACCTAAGTCCTCACCAATCAAAAAAGCCTTTTTTGGGGGAGCAGCAGTTAGCGTAGTGGCTATGTTGCTGGACTCCCATGTAGTCGACTGTGGTTCGTGTCCTGGACCCGGTGGCTTAAAACTCACGCTGGGCGCGTGTGCGTGCGTGCCCAAGATCCAGAGAGGAGAATGGAGGAGAAGGAATTGCGGTGTGGCCAGCCCCCCTGGGAGGTGATTTCTCGCTTTCTGTCTCTCTGTCTCTCTGTGTCTGTCTGGCGAGCGCACGCGTCCTATAGTGAAAACCTCTAAAAAAAAAAAGCCTTTTTTTTGTAAAAAAAAAAAAAAAAAAAAAAAGGTTTTTGCCAGAGAGTGCATGCACTCCTTGGAAAGACAGAGAGACAGAAAGCGAGAAATCACCTCCCCCAGGGTAGTGGGAGGGGAAGGATGGCTGCACCACAGTTCCTTCTCCACTCTTCTCTTGGGATTTTGGGCACACACGCACATGCGCCTGGCGTGAGTTTCAAGCCACCGGGTCTACGACTTGAACTATAGTCAGCCATGTGGGAGTCCAGCCATTTAACCACAAGATCACCTACTGGCCCCAAGAAAGCCCTCTTAACCATGATCATTCTCTCTTAAACCAATCATTGAACTGATCATGCACCTACGATCTCCTGTCCTTAATTCTGCCCTTGTAAATGCATGCTGGGAACTCCTCCGAGGGACCTGGCCCTTTCAGCCTGAGCTGCCGGCTCTCCTCGCTTCGCGCATGGCAATAAGGTTGTGTTTTTCCCTCATTATAGTGTGTGTCTTTGGTTTGATTTGTAATGCTTGGGTGGGTGAACTTGGTTTGAGTTCAATAACAAAAACATCAAGGAGGAAGTGTTTCTGGCTAAACTGTCTTACTGGGATAGTTGCTGAAGGACGTCAGGGTGACCGGCTGTTGAGTGCTCAGACACAAGAGCGGGGCATTTTCAGTAAAATGAATTTGCTGATTCTTCTCAGATTGGATCTACGTGAACAGAGAGGGAAGCCCAGAGTCCAGTCCAGTCGAGCAAGTTGTCAACATATTAATCAAATCACAGGTATTTTAAATTCTTTACCTCAGGGCCAGCAGGTGGTATGGTGGCTAAAGCGCTGGATTCCTACATGACCGACTGTGGTTCAAGTGCTGGACCTGGCAGCTTGGTTTCTCACTGTCTCTCTCTGGTGAACACATGTTTAAACTATAGCAATCTTTAAAAAAAAATGGGACCAGAAGATAATGTAATGGCTATGTCACTGGACTCCCATGTAGTTGACTTCAGTTTGAGTCCTGGACCCGGTGACTTAAAACTCACACTGGGCGCAGGTGTGTGTGTGCCCAAAATTCAGAGAGGAGAATGGAGGAGAAGGGATTATGGTGTGGCCATCCCCCCAGGGGGTGATTTCGTGCTTTTTGTCTCTCTGTCTCTCTGGCAAGTGCATGCACCCTATAGCAAAAATCTCTCTCTCTAAAAAATAATAATAATAATAATAATAATAATAATAAAATAAATAAATACAGTATCCTTTTAAAAAATACAAAAATTAAAAATAAATAAAACTCTTTATCTCAGGCCTAGTGGTTAAGGGAGCTGCATCCCATGGCCAACCATGGCTCAAATCCCAGCCTCAGCAGCTTAAAAAATGAGTTAGGTGTATATGCATGCCTGCCCCAAATCCTGACGGGATGGGGAAATGAAGGGGAAAGGATTGAGGTGTGGCCATGCCGCACTGGGGGTGCTTCTACCCTCACTCTCTTTCTCTTTGGCTGGCACACAAGTTCTCTGGCAATAAATAACTAACTAAAATTCTGTAGCTGATAACTCATAATTTCTATCATATCTGAGTCTTGTTCTGTTGCTTGCTTCAACTCTTCATGCTTTTCTCTTGGCTTTAAGCATGTCTGATCATTCTTTTTGGAGAGGTTTTTGCCATAGGGCATGTGCGCTCGCCAGACAGACAGAGACAGAGAGACAGAGAGACAGAAAGCAAGAAATCACCCCCCGGGGGTATTCCACACCGCGATCCCTTCTCCTCCATTCTCCTCTCGGGATCTTGGGCACGCACGCACACTCGCCCAGTGTGAGTTTTAAGCCACCAGGTCTAGGACTCAAACTGTGGTCGAGTACATGGGAGTCCAGAGACATAGCCATTATGCTAACTGCTGGTCCCAGTCTTATCATTTTTTGTTAAAAGTCAGCCATGATATATTTAGTAATAGGAATGAGGTAATCAGTCTTTTAGTGTGAGCTTTGTGATAATTTGGAACTGAATTGTCTTTTTTTTTTTTTTTTTTTTTTTAGGTTTTTGCTATAGGGTACATGCACTCACTAGAGAGAGACAAACAGAGACAGGGAAAATGAGAAATAACCTCTTGGGTGAATAGCCACATTGCAATCCCTTTTCCTCCATTCTCCTCTTGGGATTTGGGTATCCACATATACACACCTGTCGTGATTTTCAAGCCACCAGGTCTAGGACTCGAACTGCAGTCAGACATGTGGGTATCCAGTGCTTTAACCACTATGCCATCTGCTGGCCCCAAGGAGCTGCACTGTCTTCGATGTTTGCTGTAGCTGTAGGTGTCCGAGGCTTCACACAAATTCCTCTAGTTCCTTGTTTATTTCCCTCCTGTTTTTGGTTTTCCCTAGACATTCTTTCTTTCTTTTTTTTTTTTAAGAATTAATTTTTCTTTAATTTTATTTATTCATTCATTTATTGTAATTTGACCAGAGAGGGACATAGAAAGAGAGAGGGAAAGTGAGAAAGCAAGCCACTAGGTCCGGGACTCGAACCATGGTCGCCAGTGTGGGAGTATCCAGCAACTTAATCACCACACCACCTGCTGATCCCCTAGAAATTCTTTCTTTTTTTATAATTATTTATTTTATTTATTTATTCATTCATTTACTTTTTAATTTGATCAGAGAGAAGCAGAGGGTGAGAGTGAGAGAGAGAGGAAGTGAGACAGCAAGCCACCAGATTCAGGACTTGAACCCCGGTAGGCCATGTGGGAGTGTCCAGCGCCTTAACCACCACGCCACCTGCTGGTCCCAGAAATTCTTTCTTAGATAGTCTGTCTTACCATTGCAGGGAGCCCAACTCTGCCACCACCCCCAATAACTTCAGCATATTTCCAGGTGACTATTCAGAGGGACATCCGGTAGAGAACTAGTTTTAAGAAATTAAACTAACCTTTTGTAAAATCAATGTGTATCTATTTTTATCAGTAAGCAGCCCAGCTACCCCAGACTTCCTAGGCACAGGAAGGGGTTTAGAAATCTAATACTTGGCCCAGAAAAACTGGATAATTTCTACATTTTTCTCTTCTTGCCTTTTCATAGTTTGACCCCAAGCCTGTACTGTTTAAAACCTTTAGTCACTGGCCCTTCTCCGAGTCACATTTTCTAGGGCTCCTGTATATGCTTGTATAAGTTAAAATAAGTCTGTATGCCTTTGTTCTTACTAGCCTGCCTACCGTCAATGAATATTTTTTCCTTTGAGAGATTTTTGCTATAGGGCATGTGTGCTCTCTGGAGAGATAGAAAGTGAGAGGCACCACCAGTTGGCGTAATGGCTATGTCACTGGACTCCCATGTAGTCAACCGCGGTTTGAGTCCTGGACCCAGTGGCTTAAATTCACACCAGGCGTGTGTGTGCGCACGTGCTCAAGATCCTGAGAGGAGAGTGGAGGAGAAGGGATTGTGGTGTGGCCATTCACTCTGGGGGCTGATCTCTCCCTTTCCGTCTCTCTCTGTCTGTCTGGCAAGTGCATGCACCCTATAGCAAAAACCTCTCCAAAAAAAAAAAAAAAAGAGAGAGAGAGAAATAATCCTCTGGGGGTATGGCCATGCTGCAATCCCTTCTCTTGGAATTTTGGGCACCCATGCACATGTGCCTACTGTGTTTCAAGCTGCTGGGTCCAGGACTCGAATCACAGTTGGCCATGTGGGAATACAGCACCTTAACCACTACACCAACTATTGGCTACCTGTTGATTTTTTGGGAACCTCACAGTGGGAGGGAGTTCCTTCCTCCTTAGTCAACTCTGAACTTTAATCCACTGTTTCTCCACCTTTGATAGGTGATCAGGTGTGGGGGATGGGACACAGTCTAAAATCTTCCATGAAATCCCGCTTGGTTTCCTTTGGTTTTGGAGTGCCAGTCAGTTTGGGTGAGCCTAGTCCCTGAGCTGTGACCTTTCGAAGAATTTCTCAATTCTTTTTCATTCTTCCCTCTCTATCCTTCTATGAGACAAGACGACTCCAGGAGGCTGGAGTTGTCTAATGCCTTTTCCCTGGAGGATCAGATAAGACTCAGTAAACTCGCGCCCCTTGAGAGTGCAATCATCTGAAAGTATATATATTTTAGAGAAAGGTCCTTTTTTTTTTTTTTTAAAGATTTACTTAATTTTTATTTATTCATTAATTTATTTTTAATTTGACCAGAGAGAGACATAGAGAGAGGATGAGAAAGCAAGCCACGAGGTCCGGGACTCGAACCGCAGTTGGCCATGTGGGAGTGTCCAGCGCCCTAATCACCACACCACCTGCTGATCCCCCTGAAAGTATATTTCAAAATGCTATTTCCCCTTGACCCTGTCCAAAGCATGAAGGGATTTTTCTTTAATCTTCATGGTGAACACCTGGTAGTTTCTTGGAGCTAAAACCACAAAAATGTGGAAACTGGTATGATTAGACTTCTAGGAGTTTTTTTTTTTTTTTTTTTTTTTTTTTTTTAAGGGAGAGTTTTTTTTTGCTATAGGGCACATGCACTTGCTGGAGAGACAGAAATCGCCTCCCGAGAGGAATCCTTTCTCCTCCATTCTCCTCTTGGGATCTTGGACATGCACACACACGTGCCCAGAGTGAGTTTAAGCCACCAGGTCCGGATTCAAACTGCGGTCAATTACATGGGAGTCCAACGACATAGCCATTATGCCAACTGCTGGTACTAGTTCCCAAGCTCTTTAAAGTCAGAGGTGAAACTGGAAGTGTGTGTACATATGTATATAACTTTCTTTTTTTTTTTTAAATAAAGTATTATTTATTTATTTTAATTTGTTATTATCAATATTGCTTAATATGAGCAGAGAGAGGCAGAGAGAGAGAAAGGGAAAGCAAGAGATGAAAGCCACCAGATCTGGGACTCGAACCACAGTCAGCCATGTGGTAACCCAGCACCTTTAACCACCACTCCACCTGCCGGCCCCATGTGTATATAATTTTCAAGACGCACTTTGGGTTGCTGTTCTTTGTAAACTGACAGACTCTTGCCTCTGAGACACGTCCAGTCTGTGGAGAAGGCAGGCAGAGAGTAAGCAGATAGGGCGGTCTGGAAATCCGTGATACAAATGAGGCGTGGCTGAGAAGGGCCGGCAGACAGGCTAGAAGAGAGTCCAGAGGCAGAGGGAGCCACGGCAATGCCACTAGCCCTGAGCAGAGTCGGGGTCTCTGAAATGCAACCCCCCAACCCTGCAAGCACAAGAGGCGCTCTCTCTCGCTCTCTCTCTCTCTCTCTCTCTCTCTCTCTCTTTCTCTCGGGAATTTCCTTTCTAGTAACATGCAGGAGACGCAGGCTGTCCTCCCTGAGAGCTTCTACTTCAAAGTCTGAATCCAGTCAAAGTGAGACTTTATAAGAGAAACAAATAAGATCAGATCTGAAATTTAAAAAAAAAAAAAAATGCAGTTGCCTCCATCGTCTCCCTGAGAATCTTATCGAGCAGCCAAAGACAGAAAGTCTACAGGTCTCCACATCCAGGACACCTGTTTCTCAGAGCAGATCCGAGATTGCCTGCAGGATCCCATCTATCAAGTAAGGCACGCTTTGTTCCAGTTCGGCCCCTTGTTCTCACATTTCATTAACCTGTCAGACTTACCCACCTTCCATGAAGAATCATTGTCTTTATTTTTCTTTTTAAGAAAGATTTTTGCTATAGGGCGTGTGTGCTCTCACTGGAGAGACAGAGAGACAGAAAGCGAGAAATCATCCCCCAGGGGGATGGCCACACGGCAATTCCTTCTCCTTCAGTCATGACCCATTGCCCCCCCACCCCGTTTTACACGGCTCCCATATACAAATGGATATGCTAAGATAGTCCACACGCCTTTTTTCTTATTAATATTTTTAGAGGTTTTTGCCATAGGGCACATGTGCTCACTGGAGAGAGAGACAGAGACAGTGAGAGGGAAAGTGAGAAATCATCCCTCGGGGGAATAGCCACACCACAATCTCTTCTCCTCTATTCTCCTCCTGGAATCTTGGGCATGCACGCACACATGCCCAGCATGATTTTCAAGCCACTAGGTCTGAGAGGTGAACTGCGGTTGACTGTGTGGGAGTCCAGTGATGTAACCGCTATGCCATCTGCTGGCTCCTTTCTTATTAATTTGCCTGTTGTAAGTGATTTTCAGCAGAACCTTCAATAGGGGGTAGGTTTTCTTTGCCCTTCCCAGAGACCCAGGTCTTCCAACTGCCAGCCCAGGGCTTATCCCCGTCCTGGGCAGCGTCCCCATTCAGCCCTCCTTAGCTTGACTGAACCTGGGCAGCTGCGTTCACCTGAAACCAGTGCTGAGGCTGCAGAGCGGGGTCTGACGACCTCTTCCTCTCTTTGCATAAAGTTGCCTGGCCTGGTTGATGATTCTGGGAGGAAAAAACCACAAAGAGAACCATCTAGTGGTGTGGTGGTTAAGGCAGCTGGGTATCACGTGACCGACTCTGTGATTCAATTCTGGATCTGCGACTTGAAAGACACACCTGGTGTATGTAGGTGTGTGCCCAAAGTCCAGAGAGGAAAATGGAGGAGAAGGGACTGCAATGTGGCCATCCCCTCACGGGGTGCTTTCTCACTCTGTCTCTCGGTCTGTCTCTATTTGACAAGGGTGTGCACCCTATCGCAAATTTAAAAATAAATAAATCTAAATAAAAAGTGGAGTTGCTTTTTTTAAAAAAAAAATAATTATTTGTTTCATTTTATTTATTATTATTTTTTACCTTGACCAGAGAGAGAGAGAAAGGGAAAGTGAGAAAGCAAGCCTCCAGGTGTGGGGCTTGAACTGCTATCTGCTGTGTGGGAGTCCACCATGTTAACCACCATGTCACCTGCCAGCACCAGGAGGAGAGCTCTGGTCCCCCAATTCCTGCTACCATCAGCCTTGAGAAAGGCAAGCAAGGATCAGAGCCAGCGTCCTGTCGCTGTGAGCTGTCTTCAGGCACATACGTCACCCTCCTTTGATAGCACCCTATGAGGTAAGCATTATCACCCTCCCTTTGTAGATAAGGAAACTGAGGTGCAATGGGAGGACGCTCGTGGACCGATCCCCAGAAAACTAGAGAGGTCCAGGGCCGAGATTCCAACCCCAAGGCCCCAACTTTAGGTCTGGGCTCTTTCCCTCTCCTGCCCACCAAGGCCAGGCTGGCCCAGTGACAAAGCTGTGCTCTCAGGGGCCTCCGCTGCCCGTATCTAGCCCCAGATGTGCATGCAGCTGTGGTACCTGATTTCCCCAAGCCTGTTGGAAATTTGGCTCGGTGCCTCCATTGTCTCAGCATTCTGTAATCTGGCCCTGGGCAGGGGGCTGGGGTGGAGGCCACTTTTCGTGGGAACTCAGGCAAGGAGGGAGTGTGAACCATCGGGCTGGGACCCAGGCCAGGAGAGCAAGAGGAAAGCTGGGGCCGCAGCCAAAGCTTGGGGCCCTTGGGAACATCCAGCTGGATGGGCCAGATGTGGGCCGGGAAACTCGCAGTTACTGGCGACTCCTTGTCTGCAGCAGTGACAGACAATGAGTAAACCGGCAGGACCATCTGGAGGGTGGAACGCTGCCCTCCAGGCATTCGCAGGAGCCCCGGGCCCTCCAGGAAAGGAGCAGGCCATTCTGAGGGAGCAGAGTGGCTTCCTGGAGAAGGGCGCGCGGTGCTCCCATACCCAAGAGAGGAGCAGACGGCCTTTCTGGTGGAGGACACAGCACGTAAGGGCAGCACGTGGATGAGGAAATGTCTGACCCATTTGGGGGCGTTTCAAGTAGTCCATTCTGTTCCGAATTTCGGATGTGAAATACTGCACACGTAGCAAGAAATGGGCTTGGGATATGGAGAAGGACCTTCTTCATATTCTGATGCCAAGTACTTATACAAAAGGCAAAAAAACATGGTATATCTGAAATTCAAATCTGCAGGACATCCTCTACCGTTATTTGCTAAGCCTGGTGTCTCTAGACTGGGGGGCAATGTGTACTCAGGTCCTAAGTGGTGGACAGCCGTTGGAATCAAGAACCAACGTGACTCTGTGTTGTAATTAGTCTTCGAGTCTGTTTTCATACAGCCACCCTCGGGGAAACTGGTCTTTCTCTATCCTTCACTGCCCCGTAAGTCTTACAGAGTCCAACCTTTTATGTCCTTCACAATAGATGGAGCCTAAGTGCTTTGAGTCTTTACAGACAAAGGAGCTATGGAGGCAGGGAAGGGAAAGGCTGGCACAGGTCCCCTCCCATGACTAGCTAAGATTTTTTCCACTCAAGCATTACCAAGCCACATGTAGACTCTCGTTGCTTCTAAACCAGCGTCTAAGCGTGTTCTCGACTGACTCCGTTTTGCCCCTGCGGGTTCCTTAATCATTGCTTATCTTGAAATCTCTTGCAGAAAACTGAAATGAGTTGTTCCTTGTTCCGCCTAACATGACCAGAACAAAAACCGCCTCTCAAACTGTTGTTTGCCCCCCTTGCCTCGACACCATCAGGTCTGTGAATCTGCTTCAAGACCATGAGTGACTTGTCCCTCTAGAAGGACGCTCCCATTGGCCCCTTCTCGTATATAATTTTTGTATCTTGGGGAGGCAGTCCTGGACTCCGCTGCGCACTCCCTCCCCTGAATTGGCCTCACTGAACACATTCCTGTCCTTAGTCATCATTGATGGCCTCTCAAGATTGGCTGGTTTTTTTTTTTTTTTTTTTTTTTTACCCTAACCCTAACCCTAACCCTAACCCTAACCAAGATTGGCTGTTTTTAAGCAACAAGTTGCACAGGCCTGACTTCTAATCCTCTGGTCTCTGGGCATCCCTGCCTATTCCAGTGTCACCATCAGAGGCCTCTTACTCGGAGATGACGTGGATGACATGATCAGATTTGCAACTGAGCAGGAGATGGCAGCAGGAGGGACCGAAGGGGCAGGACTGATGGCAGGCCGGGAGGCTGTGGCCATGAAGAGTGGGTAGACAGGGATTTATTAAAGAGGTACAATCAGCAGGCCTTAGAATGAACTGGGTATAGAAATTGAGAAAACGGGGCAGTCACAGATGAATTTCGGTTCTGGGGAACTAGACTGATGGCAATGATCTTTTCTCAGCTAGGGGTCAGTGAGGAGGGAGAAGCAGAGTCTGGCTGCGGAGGTGTGGAGCCCCAAGGGCCTGAGGCCTTCCAAGAAGACAGTTGGAGTCGTGGGTCTGGAATTCGGGAGAGGCCAGCACTGGAGGTCGACGTTTGGAAAGATCAGCCTTTGGAGCGAAACGGAAACCAAGGGCCTGGAAAAGCAGGGGGAGAGTATGCAGGGGGAGGAAGAGGACAAGGACTGGAACTCTGAGAAACAGTCATGGTGTCCAGGAAGCAGGAGGAAGAGAAGCCAGGGAACTAGACCTAGGGCTGAGGCCACAGATGTAGGAAAGAGAGGAAGGGTCTTCATGAGGCCACTTCCCCCATAAAAGCTAAAGAGGGCTAGAAGGAGGGCGAGTTCAACAGCTTCAGGCATGACCCTGATGTCAAGCAGTCTGAGGCCAGGACGTAGGCCCTTGGATCTGTTTCCCAGTGAGGGGAATTTCCAGGGCGTGCGGGCAGCAGCAGCCTGGGGGAAGGTTGGGGAGTGCGGGGAAGGTGGAGACAGCTCTCCATGTACTTTGGCTGTGCGCACTTAAACATGGTGGACTGGCCATAGGTAACCATGTCCTTTCTTTTAAAAACAATTTGCCAGAGAGCATGTGCATTCACTAGAGAGAGGGAGAGAGAAAGTGAGAAAACACCCCCCATGGGGAGTGGTCACGCTGTAATCCCTTCTCCGTTTCTCTCTCCTCCTGGGATGTTGGGCACACATGCACATGCGCCAGGCATGTCTTTCAAGCTGCAGAGTCCGAGACTAGGACAGCGCAGTTGGCCATGTGGGATCCACTTCCTTAACCACCATGCCACAGACCGGCACTAAAGGAGAGAAGCAGGTGTAACCCAACCCAAAATGACAAGGAAACCAGGATCAGAGGCAGATTTCAACGAAGAGAAAGATTCTGACGAGCCTTTGGAAGATGTATGCTAACAGGAAAATGAGTGACTTCAGCCTGAAGTGCCCATAGAGGAGACACAAATTTGTCCTGAAAAATCCCTGAGAGGCTTCGGTCTTGGGTAGACCAGGTGTGCTTGGACGGCTGAGCGTAGAACAGTGGTCCCAGGGTTTCTCCCCCATTCCGTGCAGACAGAAGACTATACACCCAGGCCTAAGAACATCATTTTTTCTTTCTTTCTTTTCTTCTCTTATTAATTGCCGGAGGACACATGTGCTTGGCAGCACATTCAAGAAAGAGAGAAAGAAGGAGAGAGAGAGAGAGAGAGAGAGACAGAAAGCACCCTATCCAATGGGGTATGGCCATGCCACAATCCCTTCTCCTCCATTTCTCCATCCTGTCAGGACCTGGGACACTCACATACATGTACAGAGCATGTTTTTTAAGCCCCCGGGGCTCAAACCATGCAGCAGTCAGCTATGTGGGATTTGGTTCTCTCTCTCTCTTTTCAGGTTTTTGCCATAGAGAGCATGGACTTGCCAGAGAGAGGGAAAGTGAGAAGTGAGAACCGCCCCCTCCACGGGAGGGTGATTTCTCGTTCTCTGTCTCTCTGTCTCTCTCTGTCTCTCTGGCAAGCACATGTGCCCTATGGCAAAAACCTCTCCAGAAAAAAAGAAAAAGAAAAAGGAACAGGAAAAGGATACCTTGCTGACTGACAGGGAGCCGTTGTGGGTTGGGAAAGGAAGAGTGGGGGGATAGGGAGCTCCTGCGGAGGGCCGATGTAAGCTGATGTAGAAGGTGGATTGAGGCAGGAATGGAGGCCAGAACACCTGGAGGAGGAGGTTGCCAAAACAGTCCAGATGGCAGGGATGGGGCTAGAACCAGCATGGCTTCAGCAGGAAGAGGAGGGCTGGATTCTGCTGAGGGGGAGGTGTGATGTCCTGACCTGGGAAGGACTTGTGCGGGCTGACCCCGTAGCCTCGCGGTTAAGGGAGCTGGATCCACATGGCCTACCACGGTTGGAGTCCCGGCCTTGGTGACTTGGAGAACACGCTGGCTGCCTGTGCACGTAGGCCCCAAATCCCAACAGGATGGAGAACTGGAGAAGGGACTGAAGTGTGATCGCACCCCATGGGGGGTGTGCGTTCTTCCTCTGCCTCTGTCTCTCTCTGGAGAATACATGTGTCCTGTGGCAGTTCTTAAAAAAAAAGAAAGAAAGAAGGACTTGGGGGCCATCTCCTTGTAAGGGAAGCATTTTCAGCGGGCAGAATCCTCAGAGGCACCCCAAGGAAGGGCCCTCCTGGGATGGGTGGCTCGTTCCACGTCCTGAGGCGCCGCTGAGAGCAGAGGGTGGTGTTAGCTGCCCTGAGGGACCCAGGAGGAGCCCAAAACCTTGAGGCTGGCAGAAAGAGGGTACGCTTCACCTTGGGGAGTGGGGAGTCAGAGCCAGGAGCTGGAGGCAGGTGGGGACAGGAGGTGACGCCATGGCAACAGCAAGGACCCCAATACCTGTGCAGAGCCAGCTGGGAGGAGGAGGACTACCCCTGAGTTAGGCAGCCTCCTTGTGCTACAAGTGAAGAGACCCAGAGTGGCTTAAACAAAACACAGCTCAAGTCACGGTAGACTGGCCTCAGGCAGAAATGGATTCACGCAGTGGACTCTGCTCTAAGCATCAGGCAGCCATGCCAGCATGCACGGTGGCCCTGGGAACACGTGTGGTGAGCGTGGGGGTCTCCAGTCCCAGCAGAGGCAGCCTCTTACGCCGATCTCAACTCTGCCGGGAAACCCCGGCCCTGGCCAGGAAGTAGTTACTGACCCTCCTACACTACGGGAAGACCTCAGCTGCACCGGTCCTCGCCCTGGCTTGCCAGATCCAGATCCAATTTTGCACAGGCTGCAGGACTAATCCATTTAGCAGACACTCCTGGGCAGAGGTAAGGGAAGCGAGGTGTTAGCGATGGCCCTGGGAGGTGAGAGTTTGGAATATGTTCAACTCCTGGGACCAGCAGTTAGCGTAATGGCTATGTCGCTGGACTCCCACGTAGTCGACTGCGGTTCGAGTCCCGGACCCGGCGGCTTAAACTCACGCCGGGCGCGTGTGCGTGCGTGCCCAAGATCCCGAGAGGAGAATGGAGGAGAAGGGATTGCGGTGTGGCCATCCCCCCTGGGGGGTGATTTCCTGCTTTCTATCTCTCTGTCTCTCTCTGTCTGTCTGGCGAGCGCACGCGCCCTATAGCAAAAACCTCTCCAAAAAAAAAAAAAAAAAAAAAAAAAAAAGAGAATATGTTCAACTCCTGGCTGGAAAACTACTGGGAGACGGACAGTCACGGGCAGAGCCGGACTGGGCTGGGAAGGGCAGGGCTTCCTTGGAGGTGGTGAGTTAAAATAAGTATCTCCTATTAAAGAAATAAGAGCACAGGCTCCAGAAAAGTTCAAAGATATTTCTGTACTCAAGGCATGAACAAATGAGGGTAGAATTCACCAGCCATGACCGACGATAACTCATCCTCCTTCTCGACTGTTAGTTTCGCAGGTTCTCTTTATACAGGGGGCACAATGCACGACACCACGCACAAAACACAAACTCACACACACAGCCTCCGCCTCTTTCTGGCACTTGTGTTGGAAGCACAGGGGAGAAAGACCCTTGGAAGGTAGACTTGAAAAGTGGTTCAAGTATGCATTTTGAAAACAAGGAGGGTCATCGTAAACAAAAGAAGATATTCATGTAAAAAAAATTCAGATACACATTTGCAAACACAGTCTTCTGGGTCCACGGGTGGCATGGTGGTTAAGGGAGCTGGATCCCACGTGGCTCAGCGTTCGGTTTGGGTCTGTCATTGGGCAACTCGAGAAGCACACCGGATGCCTATGTGTGCACCCCCAAATCCTGAAAGGAGGAAGTGGAGGAGAACAGATTACATTCCCTTCAGTGGGGGTTTTCTTTCTTTTTTCCTTTTTTTCTTTTCTTCCTTCCTTTCTTTCATTCTTTCTTTCTTTTTCTTTCCTTCTCTGTTTTTTTTTTTTTTTTTTTCTTTTTAGCATAGGGCGTGTGTACTCGCCAGAGAGACAGAAAGCAAGAAATCACACTCCCCAACACCCTTGGGGGGATTGCCACGCCATAATCCCTCCTCCTCCACTCTCCTATCCGGATCTTGGGTACACATGCACACCCGCCTGGCATGAGTTGTAAGTCACCGGGTCCGGAACCTGAACCGCAGTTGACTAGTTGGGAATCCAGCGATATAACCATTATGCCATCCGTTGATCCTTATAGTGGGTGTTTTCTTACTTTGCCTCTTTCTCTCTCTCTCTCTCTGGTAAGTGCACGCACTCTAGAGCAAAAACCTAAAAAAAATAAAAGTTAACCATAAATTACCATATGATCCAGCAATTCCACTCCTAGGTAAATGCGCAGAAATAGTGACAGCAAGGATCCCAGTGGCCATCCGCACACCAAGTTTAGAGCAGCATTATTCACAACAGCCAAAAGGAAACAACTCGTGTGTCCATCAGCAGATGGAGCAGGAGACAAAACGTGGTGTGTGCTGACGGGGCTCAGGACAGCTCCCCAATACGGACCTCGGCATGTTGACCGTTTTAAACTGAAGGAATTGGAGAAATGGCACTCGTAGGGAGGACTTTCTGACCTGCCCCTGAAGCAGGTTTAAAACCCTCCTGTGAGAGGTGCCCTCCAGGAAGGAGCAGCCTTATCTCTGAAGACGCAGGGATACCAGGAGGAACCTGAAAGAACAGGCCTGGCTGATGCCCAAGCTTGCTACACTGAGCTCTCCAAACCATGTCATTCGTCCGTGACTCCTCTCTTCAAACCTGGCATAAAAGCACTCTGCTTTCACTGTTTCCTGAGGTCTTCATTCCCCCAGGAAAGCTCTATCACATAAAACAAATATTAAGTACATCTGTAAGCTTTTCTCTTGTTAATTTTTTTTTTAGCTTATTTATTTCTTCCATGAGTGAGACATACACACACATACTGAGAGAGAGAGACAGAGACAGAGAGACAGTGCCCTCAACAGGGTCTTGACTCTGCGATCCACTAGCCTCTCCAGCCCTGGATCACAGGTACACACACGCCCAGAGCACTCGGGACGTTGTCTGAACTTGAAGCCAGAACCTTCCCATGTGGGTCAGCCTTGCACAGCGCCGTGTTTTACTGCCATGCCACCATCTGGCGCCCTCATTTATCTTTTGTTACACGGGAATCCCACTCGAGAACTGGAAGGCTAGAAGGAAAAGACATTTTTTTCTCCCCTACAATATACACAATGGAATATAGTTTCTTAAAGATTTATTTATTTAATTCCGTTTGTTATTATTATTCAAATTGACTAGAGTCAGAGAAAGGGAAAGCGAGAAAGTAAGTCACCAGGTCCAGGACTTGAACTGCAGTTAGCCACGTGGGAGCCCAGTGCTTTTAACCACCATGCCACCTGCCGGCCCCCACAGTGGAATATTTTTTTAAAAGTATTTTAAAATTTAATTTTGTTTTACTATTATTATTATTTTTTGAGAGAGAAATTTTTGCTATAGGGCATGTGCACTCGCTGGGGAGACAGAAAGAGTGTGAGTCCAGCACCTTAACCACCACACCACCTGCTGGCCCCTACACAGTAGAATATTATTCAGGCTCAAAAAGGAATGAAATCTTGACACCTGCTACTACATAGATGAACCTTGAAAACACTATGCTTCCAATAGCTTAAAAAGTCATGGAACTAGAAAGCAGTTGGGGCCGGCCTGCATGCACGTGCTCCCAGCATGTTTCTCAAACTGCCGGGTCTGGGACTTGAGCCACCAGCTGGCCATGTAGGTTCCAGCTGCCTTATCTGTCATGCCACGGGCTGGTCCAGTATTCATAGCTTTGCTCATATTCTTTTTTTTATTCCTCTTTTTTGGTTCATGTTAGAAAGTGCGTGCAGGTGTAGGAGAGAGAGAGGAGCACTCTCCACGGGGGCCTGGCCATGCGGTGATCCCCTTCCTCCAGGCCTCTGACCCTTAGATTCCGGCATTTGCACAGGTGCCTGCTGTGTTTGGGCCCGGAAGTGGGTGGAGGGGTTGGGCCCTGTGGGGTGGGGGGAAAGGCCAGGGGGCGGGGCTTGGCTGGGCCGGAGGCGGGGCGGGGGAAGCCCATCTCTGAGTGGGAGTGGCTTGCCCACGGCTTCCCCCGCCCAGCACGTGTGCGAGAGCTCCGCGCCTCCTCCCCGGAATCGTCACAACAACCTGACAGGTGGGCACCGTTGTCTCGCTCTCCATTTTTCAAGTCAGGAAAAGGAGGCTCAGAGAGGGTGATCAGAAGTCCCACATCTCACAGGGAATAGTGGGGTGAGGCCACCCGCGGCAAGGGCTCTGAGTCCACTCTCTCACCCTTTGCCCCCCACCCTGGCTTGGTTGCTCCTCGCTGCCCTCTAACGCCCTGCCCCGCCCCATTCCTTCAGGTTAAACCTGGAGCCCTCTCCTCGGCCGGACGCAGGCTGGCCCATCCCTTCCTGCACCACCAGGGGGAGTGCGAGCTCGCTGCAAAGATCTGGGGAAGCAGAGAAGGGTCTTCCGAGACCAGGGCGGCCAGGAAGGTGGGGTGAGCCCTGGGTGGCTGACGGTGGGTGGCCGACGGGAGCCCGGACCTGGGAGAACGCCCCAGTGCGGAGGTCCTGGTCCTGCCATGCCTGGCAAAGCCCCTTCCCACCGCAGCTCTCCGTTTCCTTGTCTGTAGAACAGGAGGTGGGGCCGGCTAGAGTAAAGCTTCTCTTGCTTGTGAGTCACTGGGAATTTTATTATTATTATTATTTTTTTTATTATTTTTTTTAGGGTTTTTGCCATAAGACGGCTGTGGTCCTCAGAGAGAGACAGAGAGAGGCAAAGTGAGAAATCCTCCTCCTGAGGGGGGCGGGGGGGGGGGGAGATGGCAACGCTGCAATCTCTTTGCCTCTCTGGATTTGGGGCACACACGCACACACACTAGGCGTTTCAAGCCAGGGCTGGGGCTCAAACTGCTGTCTTTGATGTGGGAGTCCAGTGCCTTAACCACCATCCCACCTGCTGACCCTAGGGATTTTTTTTTAAAGACAGATTCTGGCTGGAAGGGTATGGGCAATGCCTGGAATTTGCATTTCTAACCCACTTCCAGGGGGCATCTATGCCCCTGGGCCTTGGATTCACCTCTGAGGACCTTCTGCTCTGAGGACAACTTGGTTTTCCCATTTGAGCAGGGAAGACTTGTCCATACCCGGTGAAGTCACAGAAGTGTGTGCCGTGTTCATTCATCAACACACTTTCTGTGCCCCTCTGGTGTCCAGTCCCTGCTTGGTTGCTAAGGCTTCAGGTTTTTGTCATAGGGTGGGTGTGCTCTCCAGAGAGGGGAGTGACAGAGAGAGGGAAAGTGAGAAATCGCCCCTGAGGGGGGACGGCCACGCCACAGTCCCTTCTCCTCCATTCTCCTCGGGATCTTGGGCACGCACACACACGCCCAGTATGATTTTTCAAGCCACTGGGTCGGACTCTAACTGTGGTCGGCCATGCAGGAATCCAGCCGCCTTAACCACTGAGCCACCTGCTGGCCCCAAGAAGCAGGATCTTAAAGGAGGTGAGAGTTCAGGGAACTTCCCATTGGAGCGGGTTGTTGTGGAATGGTTGCCAGGCAACTCCTCTTTACTTCCCCAAAGACTGCAAAGACAGCTCCCAGGAATCCTTCCCTCCCTGGGGCTCGCTCAGCTGAACTCCAGAGTCCTCCACTTTGGGCCCGCCACTGCACACTCATGCGAGTGCACACTGGCACACACCTACACATCCCGGGCACTGGACTCTGCTTGGATGTGCTCGGATTTGAAGTCTTTCCACTTCTGAGCCCTTAGGTGGCACCCGGAGTAACCTGGAGTTTCCCCAGCCACCTCCTCTGTCCCCCTCCTGGCACTGGACAGAGGCTGAGCTAGGAGGCTGCTCCCCAGGGGCCAGGGTATAGGGTGGAGCAAGGTCCCTGGCAGAGATGAGGGGTTCATCTCTGAACCCCTCTCACCTCGCTCTAGGGTGCAGCAATGGGGCCAGTGAGCCTCAGAGGAGCGATGGGCCACCTCCACCCACGCCCAGCAGAGGATGAGGAGGGCTTGTGGTCCAGCATGTTTGTGCCCAGAGCTGTGCTGACCGTGTGTGCGCCATCTCACCGTCCTCAGTCTTCCCTGGCAATTCCCAGGGAGGGTCATCCCTCCCCTCCCTGGTTTGATGTCTGTCCCCTCATTGGCTCTTACGGGGAAGGTCTCTGACAAGAGAGAGGACATGGTCTGGCTAGCATAAATACTCAGTCAGAATCACTGTGGGGGACCAGCAGTTAGCATAATGGCTATGTCGCTGGACTCCCACGTAGTCGACCGCAGTTCGCATCCTGGGCCGGGTGGCTTAAAACTCACGCTGGGCGCGTGTGCGTGCGTGCCCAAGATCCCGAGAGGAGAATGGAGGAGAAGGGATTGCGGCGTGGCCATCCCCCCTGGGGGGGTGATTTCTCGCTTTCTATCTCTCTGTCTCTCTCTGTCTGTCTGGCGAGCGCACGCGCCCTATAGCAAAAACCTCTCCAAAAAAGAAAAAAAAAAAAAAAAAAGAATCACTGTGGGATGTCGGAGCCCCAGCAGAATGCAGAGGGCACCCTTGGTGGGTGGCGTGGTTCAGAGCATTGGCCAAGTCGGGTGAAAATGGTGTCCCTGCCTGGAGGGGGAGGGCAGAGGTGGTGGTAGGAGTGGCTGTTGTGGTGGCACGCTCTAAGATGGCTTCGGTGGTTCTTGCTTCCTGGAATTCATACCGTGTGGCGTCCCCTCCCCTGTCAAGGTTTGTCTGGGCGAACACAAGAGCCCAGCAGAACAACGGTGCATGATTTCTGAGGCTAGGTTGGAAAGGCGGTGGCCTCTTCTGTCTCTGCTCTCTTAGCAAAATTTAATAAAAAAAGAAATCAGAGCTCATGGTTTTAATATTTATAGATACAGAAATAAATATTGAGGGGCTGGCAGGTGCCGTGGTGGTTAAGGGTGTTGGACTCCCACATGGCCAACCGTGGTTCGAGTCCCAGACCTGGTAGCTTGCTTTCTCGCGTTCCCTCGCTCCCTCTTACTCTTTCTCACTCTGTCCCTCTCTGGTCAAATAAAAATAAGTAAGTGAAGAAATAAATAAAGTTAAATAAAATAATTCTTTAAAAAATATCGATGTGAATGTGCATGTAAGTATGTGTACATGTACGTGTATAGGTACACATTATTCCAGTCCTGTTCGCAGAGAGGCCTTAGGGTACTCCAGGACAATGCGCACAGCGAGTGCTCAGATCTTGGTCTCTAAATACCTTTTTCTGTTAAAAAGAATCAAGGCTCCCTAGGGAAATGGCAGATTACAGGGAAGGAACAATGCGAAGGTCTTCGAAAAGTTCGTGGAGAATATGTTTTATAAAAAAACTATACATGGAACTAGCAGATGGCATAATGGTTTGTTGCTGGACACCCACATAGTCAACCACAGTTGAGTTCCGGACCTGGTGGCATAAAACTCACGCCAGGTATATGTGTGCGTGCGTGCCCAAGATCCTGAGAGGAGAAGGGAGGAGAAGGGATTGTAATGTGGCTATCCCCATAGGGGGTTATTTCTCACTTTCTGTCTCTCTGGTGAGCGCATTTGCCCTATAGCAAAAAACAAAACAAACAAAAACCAAAACTATGTATGGATTTCAAAATTTTTTGCACCACAATACACTTGTTCTTTAATTTCATTTTTCCATGACCTTTTTAAAGTCCCCTGGTACAAGATTAGCTTGAAACATGCTGTGTCAGAGGTAAGGCAGTGTGCAGAAAAGGAGGAGATTTCAAAAGGAACACCCCCCATACTAAGTCTGGAAAAATATGGGCATCCAAATTGCTGGTAACAAATTATAACTCACTAAATAAAGGAGAAAGTGGTGAGTCTGTACCAATCTAAATAAATAAATGAATAAATTGAAAACTTGGTGAAGGGTTGGCTATTTATACTTTTTTAAGAGAGATTTTTGCTATAGGGTGTGTGCACTCACCAGAGAGAGAGAGAGAGAGAGAGATAGAAAGTGAGAAATCACCTCCCGGGGGGGATGGCCATGCTGCAATCCCTTCCCCAGTCTCCTCTCAGGATTTTGGGCACACACTCACATGCACCTGGCATGAGTTTAAACCGCTGGATCTGAGACTTGAACTGATTGACTACATGGGAGTCCAGTGACGTAACCATTATGCCATCTGCTGGTCCCCTATTTACACATTTTAAAGTACAGAGCCAGCTCCATGGCCTGGTGTTTAAAGGAGCCAAATCTCACATGACTGACCACAAGGTTCAAATCCTCGCCACAGTGGCTTTAAAATACGCCAGGTGCACATGTGTGCATGCCCCAAATCACAGCGGGATGGAGAAAGGGAGGAAAACATACTGCGGTGTGATCGCGCCCCATTAGGGGAGCGCTTTCTCCCTCTCTATGTCTCTCGCTCTCTCTGATGAGTGCACACCCCCTCCAGCAATAAGTAAATAAATAAGTACCTCCTCCACAAAATACTTCTTAATTACAAATGGAAAAAGTACCCTTACTGTGGAGAAAACTAGCACACACCATTTTGAAAAGCAATTTTTTTTAAGTTTATCTCTTTCACGATAGAGAGAGAGAGAGAGAGAGAGAGATCTAGTAGGGTCTGCCCATTGCAGCCCACTTCCAGCATCAGCCTGCCATGTCGGAGGAGGCCCCTGGGCAGGCGCTTGGACCCGTCCCATGTGGGTTCGCCTCACAGAGCCTCATGTCACTGCTGCACCACCAGACAGCCCCTCAGACATCATTTAAATCAAGCTCTCAGGAATGAGCTGAATAAACATCCTGAGCTATCCCACAGGATGTAATAAAAAGAATGCAGCATCCCTTCTGTGATCTTCCTGTAGATAGATGAGGTTTCTTAAATGTTTTATTTGCTTGTTCTATCAGGAATTGAAAGAAGGATTGTAGATTTATCTATTTCTCTTGAGTTTTGCTTTATGTATTTTGAGGCCACATTATTAGTTGCATTCAAATTTAGAATTATCTCTACTTGAGAAATTAATTTTCTTTTCTTCTTCTTCTTTTTTTTTTTTTTTTTGGAGAGGTTTTTGCTACAGGGTGAGTGTGCTCGCCAGAAAGAGAGAGAGAGAGACAGAAAGTGAGAAATCACTCCCCAGTTTGGATGGCCATGTTGCGATCCCTTCCCCTCCATTCTCCTCTCAAGATCTTGGGCACACACGTACATACACCCGGCGTGAGTTTAAGCCACCGGGTCTGGGACTCGAACCGCAGTCGACTACATGGGAGTCCAGAGACATAGCCATTATGCCAACTGCTGGTCCCAATTTTTTTCCATTCTTTACTTACTCTTTTTTTTTTAATCATATTTATCATATTTGACATGTCTTTTCTTTTTTTTTTTTTTTGGAGAGGTTTTCACTATAGGGCGTGTGCGCTCACCAGACAGACAAAGAGAGACATAGAGACAGAAAGCGAGAAATCACCCCATAGAGATAGAGACAGAAAGCGAGAAATCACCCCCCAGGGGGGGTGGTCACGCCACAATCCCTTCTTCTTCAATCTCCTCTCAGGATCTTGGGCATGCACGCACATGCGCCCGGCGTGAGTTTTAAGCCACTGGGTCCGGGACGCGAACCGCAGTCGACTACGTGGGAGTCCAGCGACATAGCCATTACGCTAACTGCTGGTTCCCGACATGTCTTTTCTTTTTTTCTTTTTCTTTTTTTTTTTAGATTTTTGTCATAGGGTGTGCATGCTCACTAGAGACAGAGAGAGGGAAAGTGAGAAATCAGACCCCTTGGGGGATGGGCGTACCACAATGCCTTCTTCTCCATTCTCCTCTTGGGATTTTGGGCGCACACACACACACACACACACACACACACACACACATGCCCAATATGATTCTCAGGCCACCAGGTCTGAGACTCGAACCAGGTCAACCATGTGAGAGACCAGTGCCTTAACCATCATGCCACCTGCTGGACCCTGACACTCTTCTTATAAGCAGCAGATAGTTGGGGTTTCTTTTCAGTCCAGTGTGATGATGTTTGTCCTTCACTGTGGGCATGTAACCTGTTTACATGTCACGTAGTTGCTAATATGTTTGGATTTAGGTCTCCCCTCCTACTATCTGTTTTCTATTTGTTCTACTTACTCCCTGGCACTTTTCTTGCTTTCTTGAACCAACCTGGAATAACATACCCAGCAAAAAAAAACACACCCTTCAAATACGTGGGCCTGCTGGTGGCTTGGCGGTTAAGGCGGCCGGATCCCACATGGCCCACTGCTCAGTTGAGGCCCAGATCTGGCAGCTTCAAAAACACACCAGGCGTGTGTGTGTGCATAATCTAAATCTCAAAAGGAAGGAGGAATGGAGGAGAAAGGATCGCAGCATAACCATCCCCCATGAGGGGTGCTTTCTCACTTTCTCTCTCTCATTCTGGTGAACACAGGTACCCTCTGACAAATTAAAAAAAAAAAAAAAGATAAGTGAATCAGATTTCAAATCAGATTTCTTACAAGTAAAAACTGAAAGAATTCATCACCAACACACCCTCCCCCCACCAGTGAAATCAGTAAAGGGTGAATTTCAGTCAGGAGAAAATGGGTCCCAGATGGAAACTTGGAGAAACAGGAAGAAATGAAGGCCAATGGAGAGAGAAGATATTTAGTTAATCTAAATAAATATCATGTGTATAAAACAATAGTAACATGTTGTGGAGTTTGAAAGACATAAAGAATTCAAATGCCAGATGGTACCGGAAGACAATAACATGTAAGTCAGGAGGGGGTAAATGGAGTTTTAAGTGGCCTAAGGTTCCTGTCTTTTCCCATGAGTGGGGAGTATTAATTTATTTTAGACCTTAATAAGTCAAGGATATGTAGTTAAAATCTCCAGGATGACAACTGAAGAAAAGGGAAAACCGACAAATTAATAAAGCGATGGCATGGATGAATAAAAAAACAATCCAGAGTAGAAAAGGAGATAAGTATATTTTAATTAAATATTAAAAAAGTGAAGTTGGCTGGTGCCCTAATCTCACGGTTAACAAAGTGTATCTCACATGGCTGACTGTGGTTCGAACCCTAGTCCTGCAGCTTGAAGAACATGCCCGGTGTGCATGCACACATGTCCCAGATCCCAACAGGATGGCGAGATGGAGAAGGGATTGCAGTGTGACCATGCCCCACCAGGGGGCGCTTTCTCCCCTTTCTGTCTCTGTGTCTCTCTAGCGAGTGTTCATGCCTTCTGGCAATTAAAAAAATGAAGCACAAAAGAAATTTCAAAACTAAAAAACATGCTTTTAAATTGGGTGGTAGGCACATGCTGTTTATTTAAACCAGCTTTGTACACTTGTATTAAATAAATACACACATGAAATAAACTTCGTCTTTGTGCCACAGTTAATAGAAGCAAATTTTAAAAGTCAAACAATGGCAGAACAGCAGGTAAGCATAATATATCTCATTTGTGTACATATATATGTGTAATATATATATATATTACATATATATATATATATATATATATACACACACACTATATATATATTTTTTTCTTTTTTTTTTTTGGAGAGTTTTTGCTATAGGGTGTGTGTGCTCGCCAGAAAGACACAGAGAAACAGAGAGACAGAAAGCAAGAAATCACCCATCAGGGGGATGGCCACGCCACAATCCCTTCTCCTCCATTCTCCTCTCAGGATCTTGGGCACGCACACATGCCTGGTGTGTTTAAGCCACCGGGTCCAGGACTCAAGCCATGGTCGACTACATGGGAGTCCAGTGACATAGCCATTATGCTAACTGGTGATCCCCTATTTTCTTTTCTTTAGGTTTCTGCCATAGGGCACACATGAGGAAATGTGAGAAATCACCCTCAGGGTGGTTGGCCACACCCTTCTCCTCCATTCTCCTCTTGGGATTTTGGGCTTGCACACACAGGTGCCTGTGTGTTTTTCTTTCTTTCTTTTAATTTCTTTTTATTCATTCATTCATTCATTCATTTTATTTTGACCAGAGAGACACACAGAGAGAGTGAGGTAAAGTGAGAAAGCAAGCTACCAGTCCCGGACTTGAATAGCATTCAGCTTTGTGGGAGTGTCCAGCACTTTAACCACCACACCACCTGCTGGTCCTCAGCGTGTGCGTCTTTCTTTCTTTCTTCCTTCCTTCCTTCCTTCCTTCCTTCCTTCCTTCCTTCCTTCCTTCCTTCCTTCCTTCCTTCCTTTCTTTTTCTTTCTTTCTTCCTTCCTTCCTTCCTTCCTTCCTTCCTTCCTTCCTTCCTTCCTTCCTTCCTTCCTTCTTCCTCCTCCCTCCCTCCCTCCCTCCCTCCCTCCCTCCCTCCCTCCCTCCCTTCCTTCCTTTTGGAGAAGTTTTTGGTATAGGATGTGTGAGCTCTCCAGAAAGAAAGACAGAAAGTGAGAAATCACCCCCCCCCCCCACCGGGGGGTATAGCCACCCCTCTCAGGATCTTGGGCACGCACACGTACCTGCTCAGCGTGAGTTTAAGCTGCCGGTCCGCCACTCGAACCATGGTTGATTACATGGGAGTCCCGCAACAATAGCCATTATGCCAGCTGCTGGTCCCTCCCAGCGCGTGTGTTTTTTAAGCAAGCGGACTTTCAGTACTCAAATCACAGCGGGCCATGTGAGAGCCAGTGCTCAACCAACACGCCACCTGCTGGCCACCTCTCTATCTATCTATAGTCTATGTAGAAAAAAATCTCAAGCCTATTTGCCATAATGTAGTCAGTGGTCGTTGGTGGGGTGGGAGGGGCAACAATGATGGGAGGAAACGTCCCATTTCCTGCCTTACATACAGTCCATGAAGTCTGCGTATTTTCCCAGTAACTATGTAGTATAATAACAACAAATAAAAAACGCATTTTCATCTCGAAAAAAAATAAAGCCTATGTCATGAGATTAGGCTCTGACAGTGTGCCTCGGGGACTGGAAAGCTGCTCCTAAGGCAGATCCTTCGCTGTCCCAGCCAAAACGCCGCGGGGTGACCCGATCTCTTACTGCACTGCGCCGTCTGGCCCACACGGTGGCGCTGCGGGGACGGCTGGGCGCTCCCGGCTCCGGCAGGCAGCGGGGACTGTCGCAGCGGGGAGGGGGCGGCGCGTCTTCGTGAACAGATTTATTTCTTCAGCGTCCCGCCGACAGCCTTACCAGGTGGCATCCGGAGCGCTCGCTCGCAACAAGTCAATCGCCCCCTGTGGGCGGCTCCGGAGCGTTTCGGCGCCAGCTGCCGGTACATTATAGCGCAGTGGTGCCGCCCAGCCCACCTGGGGGGCTTGAGTACAGCGGGCCTGTGTGTCCCGGTGAAGAGACTGGCTTCCAAGAGCGGCCGTGGGCCTCACAGCGCTGTCAACACCGGGTCGGGCCTGTCTCCCAAGGTGTGAGTCCGGGGTGTTGCCCATCCCCTGTTGAAGGGGCCACAAGAGGGCTCAGGGGTCTTTGCTTAAATCAGATGAGCCTGGGTCCCTCGGGGCTGAGATGAGGTGTCTCTGATCTCTCTGATTTGTCCCACATGCAAATCTGCGAAAGCCACTCTCTGCTTAAGACACTGTATGGCTCCCCATGGCCCTGGAAAAGTTCCTAAGCCTGACTGCCACCATCTGTCCCCCTCCCACACACACCCCGATCCTTTCCTACCCTCCTGTTTGTCTTGCTTTCACACCTCTGAGCTTTCCACATGCTGTTCCCAGTCACTCACATGCTCTTCCACCCCCTTTTTCTTTCTTGGCTAATTCTGACTCATTCTGCAGACCTGTAGTCTAAATGTTGCCTCCTCCAGGAAGCCCCTTCCCTTGCAACATCATGCTATTACACATCTAATTGTATGTGTACTTCCTGCCCTTCCATTTGCACATGGGCCCCTTTAAGACTGGACACCCAACATGTGCCCCATGAGCCGTTAATGAATGCCAGGGAGCACGCATCACAAGGGAGGGGGCCTTTCTTTTTGAGGTGCCTGGGAGGGAGGGCATGACCAAGGCACTTTGTGAGCTGTGGGTGGGGTGGAAATGGGAGGGATAAGGCCCAGTTACAACAGCCTGTCCAAGAGTCCCCCTGTTCTTCCCCCCACTCCCCTAGGCTCCTGCTTCCTGGGGAGACAAAGGGCAGTGACTCGGGCTGCAGGGCTGCCCCCTTGCACCCTGTGGGTGGCCTCACAAAGGACCGGAAGGAAGACAGGGGTATGGTCAGCTCCACCCAGCTCCGGCCTGCCTGCCCCCTACCCAGGCGGCCACAGTCCAGAGCCCAGGGTCTTCCCGCCCAGCTGAGGGTGGACCTCTCCCCAGTGTCCTCCAGGACCCTAACGTCATCTGAACCCATCATCCGCCCTCAGATTGCCATTTCCTCAGGTCCCCCATCTCAGGAATGGCTTCAAGCCACTGTCCCCTCTCCTCCCTGTACCCCCACTACCCGTCAGCAAGCCTGGACTCCCCCGCCTGCTGGCTGACCTCTCCAGGACAGCACCCCTCCCATGCCCGCACCCCTATCACAGCCGGCTTATCTGCTTTCGGTTCCCCAAATGAGCTGCAACTGCTCTCTCCCCATAGGAGCTGGTCCTGCAGCCTGGGCCTCCCTTTTGACCTGAGGGCTCCAGGAGAAACCCCCTCAGGCTTAGACACCTCTCCTTTGAGGACGCCCTTCTGGCTCGGAGCCCCTCTCTGGGCTTCCTGTCTCCACCCTGGTTGCCACTGCGTGTTATCAGTCTGCTGTTGCCAAATCCAGGGGTCGGCGTGCAGGACCCGCTCACTCGGCTGCTCAGCACCGAGCACTGCCTGCCACACCCTCCGTGCCCAAGGCCCTCACCCCCTGGGCTGCTGCTAACCCCGGCTTCTCCTGCTCGCTGTCCTCTCGCCTGGTTCTTCCTTATCTCTACTTCGTGACGTTGGTGTGCCCAGGCCTGGGCCTCAGGCCTCTTCTCCCCACCATCTCTCTCTGGCTTGGGACCTGGGTTTCTACGTCCAGGCTGAACCTGTGCAGCACCCATGAGCTGGACACACTGCTTCTGTCCCCTGCCCTCGACAGCGCGTGGGTGCCTCCAACCTGACAAGTCCCAACCCCGCTTTCGGCTCGAGCCCCTCCTTCCTCCGCTGCTCCTGGTCTATGGTCCTCCTCCCTCTAGCTTGTGAGCCACAGACCTCGGGGGTCCTTGCTCCGTGCATCCACCAGGAAGCCTGTGCCTGCCCTGGAAACGCATCAGAGTCCCGCCCTCCCTCCCACCTCCACCCGCACCCTGGTGCAGGATCTCTGGTCAGGTCAAGGGCAGCGGCCTCCTGACTGCTCTCCTTGCCTGGGCCCTGGCCACTGCAGTCTGCTCCCAACCTGGCAGCTGACCTGGGAGGGGTGCTCCTCCTCTTCCGCAGGCCTTCCACAGGCCCCTCCCACCCGGAGTAACAGCCACGCCCCTCCCTGCCCACAAGACGGTGCGCCCTGTCTTCCTTATCCGCTGATCATTCGCTGTTGCCCCCCAGCGCACCGTATGTGTTTTCCAAGTTTGTCCATCATTTCCGCCATTAGAGGGAGAGAAATAGGCATGGCTGGTAGGGAGTTTGCTTCAGCCAGCCCTCATGGCCTACCCCAGCCTCAGCCGCCAGACGCCCAGCGTGGGTGGGGAGGGCTTGGGGCCCAGCCCAGGACCCTCCCACAGGGGTCCGCATCAGTGTGACCCCGCCGCGCTGTGGCTGGCCTCCAGACATAGCGTATGTGTTTATGTGCTCACGGTCTGTCTCCTCCACCAGGATACACACCTGCAAGGGCTTTTTTCTCTCTGTTTCCTGCTGTATTCTTGAAGCTTAGAACATTATCTAGCACATAGTAGGCCCTCATTAAATATCGGCTACATAAACAAATGAACAAGTGCCTCCTTCACCGGACCGTGAAGGCTGAGATGATGGCAGGAGTGTGAGTATTCATCACCGTAGGTGAGGACTCTAGCCACGGTCAGCGTTCGATCAATCTTTGTTGAAGGCATGATGGATGGGCAGATGGGCCTTGGTGTTGGCTGTCCCCAAGTGTCACCGCACGGGCAGGTATCCTGGCCTGACTCTGCAGGAGGAGGCAGGTCTGTCTCAGGTCTGTCCCGCTGGGGCTGCCCGAGCCTCAGAGCCACGTGAGAGTACCTGAGACCTTGAGGCCCCAGATTCTGCGCAGCCCCTGCAGGGCTTCCACAGGCCCAAGGACTTGCAATACCTTTGTTTGTTTGTTTGCTTAGTTTGCTATAAGGTGCATGTGCTTGCCAGAGAGAGAAAGTGAGAAATCGCCCCCTAAGGGGATGGCCATGCTGCAATCCCTTCTCCATTCTCTTCTTAGGATTTGGGGCGTGCATGTACGTACGCCTTGTGATTTTTTTTGTTTGTTTCTTTTTATGGGGGGGGAGGTAGAGGTTTTTGCTATAGGGCACGTATGCACACCAGAAAGACAGAAAGAGATAGAGAGACAGGAAGTGAGAAATCACCCCCCAGCAGTGGCCATCCGCTCCCCTCCAATCTCCTCTCGGGATCTTGGGCACGCACACACATGCGTCCAGAGTGAGTTTAAGCCACCAGGTCCGGGACTCGAACTGCGGTTTGACCACATGGGAGTCCAGCAACATAGCCATTACACCAACTGCTGGTCCCATGCCTGGTGTGTTTTTTAAGCTGTCAGGTTTGGGACTCAAAACGCATTGTGGGCCATGTGGGATCCAGTGCCTTAACCTCCATGCCATCTGCTGAACCCATCCTGGTGTCTTTTTATTTTTTAAGAATTATTTTTTATTTAATTCTATTTATTCATTCATTTATTTTAATTTGACCAGAGAGAGACACACACGGAGAGAGAGAGAGAGGAAAGCAAGAAAGCAAGCCACCAGGTCCAGGATTTGAACCGTGACAGCCATGTGGGAGTGTCCAGCACCTTAACTACCACACCACCTGCTGGTCCCCCTGGTGTCTTTTTCAAACTGCTGGGTCTGGGACTCAAACTGTGCAGTCAGCCATATGAGATTCAGCTGCCTCAACCACTACCCCTCTAACTAGCTATAAATTTTATTTTTTAATTGCCAGAGAGTGTGTGCACTCAACAGAGAGTGAGAGAGAAAGCCCCACCTGCCACACACACCCCAAGGGGCATGGGGATACCATGAGTCCTTTCCCTCCTTTTCTCTCTCCTGTCAGAATTTGGGGCACGCACATGTACCTGGCATGTTTTTCAAGCTGCTGGGGCCAAGATTTGAGCTGCTGTCAGCCATGTGGGATCTGTTCCCTTGACTATTGAATTATGAGATGGCCCAAGCTCACACATTTTTTTTTTAAAAGTTCATTTGTTTCTTTCTTCCATGAGTGAGCGAGAGAGAGAGACTGCACTCCCAGCAGGGTCTTCATGAACGATCCGCCGCCAGGCAGTCCCAGACCATGTGTGTCTGTGTGCCGGCTGTGTGCAGGGAGCCCTCGGGACCCAAACTTGGAACCTTTCCGTGTGGGTCAGCCTTGCAGGGTGCTGCGTTACTGCTGCGCCACGGACTGGCTCTCTGAACCACACCCTGAAAGACGTCATCCCTACACACGGTCCACGCTTGACCTGACGCACGGTTTCCCAGCAGGCGGTGGTCTGAGCGGCAGTGGGGCTGGAAGGAGGCGGGCAGTGGACGAGCGGCCAGTTCCTCACCCAGGACGCCGAGCGAGGCACCTAGTGCTACGCCCTGCCCTGCTCTGCCTTGTCCGAGTCGGCCCGAGAGTGCGGCTCAGGCATTCCAGGCCCTCGTTTCCCACAGCTGGAGGGGTCAGCCGCTCTGGCCCAGGGGTCGAATCCAGCCCTTTGCCTGTTTTTTCACAGCCTGGGAGCTAAGGATGACTTTTATATTTTTAAATAGTGTGTGTTTGTGTGTGGGGGGGATCAAAAGACAAATACTATTTCGTGATGCAAGAAAAAATATTAAAAATGCAAATTTCGGTGTCCACAAACAAAGGCTCATTCACTTACGTGTCGTCTGCGGCTGCTTTCGAGCCAGGGCGGCAGAGCTGAGACCCCGCGGCAGAGGCTGCACGGCCCCCAAAGTCTGAAACAGTCACGACCTGGTCCTCCCTGGAGGACGTTTGCAGGCCTCTGCCATAGAGTGTCTTCTGTACCAAGCAAATCAGTAGAGCGGCCTCCTGGGCCTGTGCTCGCTCTCTTTTTCTAAAGGGTGTTTTTTGGGACCAACAGTTGGCGTAATGGCTATGTCGCTGGACTCCCATGTAGTTGACCACGGTTCGAGTCCCGGATCCAGTGGCTTAAACTCACACTGGGCATGTGTATGTGCCTAAGATCCTGAGAGGAGAATGGAGGAGAAGGGATTACGGCGTAACCACCCCCCCCAGGAGTGATTTCTCGCTCTCTATCTCTCTGTCTCTCTCTGTCTTTCTGGCAAGTGCACATGCCCTATAGCAAAAACCTCTCCAAAAAAAAGAGATTTTTTTTTTTTTGCCTTAGGGCACCTGTGCTCACTGGGAAGAGAAAGAGACAGAGACAGTGAGAGAGAAAGTGAGAAATCAGCCCCCAGAGTGGATGGCCACGCCGCAATCCTTTCTCCTCCCTTCTCCTCTTGTGATCTTGAGCACGCATTCACATGTGCCCAATGGGAGTTTCAAACCACCGGGTCCTGGACCTGAACTGCAGTCAAGCATGTGGGAGTCCAGAGACGTAACCACTACACCATCAGCTGGCCCCGGCCTTGCTCTCTTGACCTATCCACCCTGATGCCCTCTCTGCCACTGGGAAGTCAGCCTCCTATGGGGGTACAAGCCCTCCCCTCCCCCGGGGGCACACCACTGCAGACCCACCCCGTCCTGGCCCGTGGCTTGGGCGTCCTCCCCACCACCCCAGCTCCCACCGCAGAGTCTCCGGGTGATTCATCCCTGTGTCTCCAGTGCTTGGCACAGCCCCTGGCTCAAGTTTGCTGAGTTGCATGGGCCGCTGTCATTGCCGCGTCAGGAAAATGCTTCCAGGCTTCTTGAGGTTTTCCCTGACTTGCCACAAAACCTGACAACCAGCCAAGGAGTAAGGAGTGGAGGGGGAGAGGAGAGGTCAGGTGGAAAGCAGAGGGCTGAGCTCATGTCGGGGTTCAAACGAGTGCAGGGACTTCCCCAGGGCAGGATCGCGCTGTGTGACCACAGACGACAAAGCTCGGACCAGGGCCAGCTTCGCCAACCAGCAGTAACGTGTTCAAGAGAAGCTGGATCCCACCTGGTAACCGCAGTTCAAATCCAGCCCGGCCAGCCTGAAACATGCCAAGCACATGTGAGTGCCCAGGACCTGGCAGGCGGGAGGACCAGACCCTGTGGAGGGTGCTCTCTCTCGCTCTCTCAGATGTGCACTAGCATGCTCTATAATGAATAAAAATACACACACACACACACACACCTATACATACACACACACACACACACACCTATGCACACACCCGAGGACCAGTCTGGAACGGCAGTATCACCAGCCCACTGAGGGGTGCCGGGGAGGGGGGTCCCCCACCCTGAGAGGTAAGCCTGAGGAGTTTGAGTGAGGGTGTCATGGGGGAGACCGCTGCCCTCCCAGAGGGGGCGCTGGACAAGATCTCCAGCTGCTCCCGACCCAGGGTGCAGGAAGCCAGGGTTCTCTTGGGTGATAACCAGGTCCTTGGGCCCCACCAAGGCCAAGCTCTGGGGGCTTGGGGTGGGGATAGAGATGGCTACCCACTGGCAGTGATGAAGGTCCCCTCCCTCCACACCAGCCTGCTCCTCCTCCTGGCCCTGCCCTGCTCCTTCTGTGGGAATACTGGGGACGTCATGGTCTCTAGGGCTTCCCAGAACCGAGGGCAGGCCGTGGGGACCAGCGGCCTGAACCTCTCAGTCAGATCCCATATTTCATCTTGAAGCCGGTGACTTCAGGCCAGCAGGTGGCACAGAGGTTAAGGATGCCGGATCCCACATAGCCCACACCGAGGTTTGAGTCCTGGACCAGTGGCTTGAAAACACGCTGGGCGTGTGTGCGTGCATGTCCAAAGTCCCTATGGGAGAGTGGAAGAGAAGGGATCGCGGCATGGCCTTCCCTGGGGAGTGATTTCTCGCTTTCCCTCTCTCTGTCTCTCTTTGGCGGGTGCATGCACCCTACAGCTAACTAAAAGAAAAAAGAAAAGAAGAAATTGTTGGTTTCTGTACTCCGAGACCCCAGACTACCATCCCCGTGCCCTCGGCCCTGGAAATCCCCTAACCAACTGTGGGGTCTCTTTGCAGCGCCCCTGTTTCCAGAGAGGCTGGAGGCTGTTCAGTGATGCCGCGGCCTCACATTTGTGCGGTAGGTGGAGGCCGATGGCTCGTGGTTGGAAGTCTGGGCCTGGAATCAGCTGTGTGACGGGAGGGGCAAGTTACTTAACTCCCACAGCGCACCACGAGGGCTCGCACGCTAACCCAGCCCCAGAAACAGCGGCGGGGCCCAGAGTCCGGGCCGTGGTCCTGCCACTTCCTCCCTGTCGAGGTTGATCAGCCACTTCTCTGGGCCCTGGTTTCTGTGGTCAATTAGTTGGGGTTCCCTGAGAGGACAGGGAATTCACATCCATGTGTTGTCAGAAGGAATCCCGCGGCCCCTCCTTACCTTGGTGGGCCCGACAGGGCAGGCCCGACTGTGCCTAGGTCCCCTGGGGCCAGCTCAGAACTCGTCAGAAGGGGTCTTGGTTTCAAGGCCTTTGAATGAGCCACGGCAGCAGAGGGACCCTTCCTCAAATGCAGGAGCTGGACAGTGGCTCGGAGAGCCCAGGCTGGGAGAGCAGGTGGCCAGGGCAGCAGACCCGAGGCTGGTCCTGTCCCCCTCTGCAGCGCCCTGCCACCCCTACCCAGACACGCCCCTTCCCTGCTGGCCTGAGAGGGCCGCTCCGCAGCCCCGCAGCTTTCTGGTCTGTGAGTGGAACTCCTGGAACCTTCCTGGAAAGCCGGTGAGTGAAGGGCAAGGGAAGCAGACTCGCAGCGCTGCCTCCGAGTGGAAGGGACTCTGGTCCATCTCCCATGCCAGCCCCGGGATCCCAGCCTTCGGGAGAAGGGAAGACCCTAGTACAGCCACCAAAACATTGAGATGCAGGGGGTGGGCCTGCCGGTGACATGGCGGTTAAGGCAGCTGGATCCCACACGACCGACTGTGCGTTTTAAGTCCCAGCCCCCGCAGCTTGAGAATCCCGTGGCCACATCTGCATGTGTGTCCAAAATCCTGAAAGGAGGGAGAGAGGGCAGAGAGGGGACTGCGGAGTGACCATTTCCCATTGGGGGTGCTTTCTCACTTTCCCCAACAGGAGTACACATGCTCCCTGGAAAAATCAAAAGAAAGAAAGAAAAGACAGGGAAAGGAAAAGGAAAAGAAAACAGAAATCCACGCACAAGTGGACCTACAGCGCGCAAACTCGTGTTGTGCAAAGGTGCTGGGCCAGAGGAAAGCTGCCATGGTGCGGGGTGGACAGCGGCGACAGTGACGGACATCAGGGAAGCCTCTACAGGGCAACCTAGACCAGAGCCCTGAGCTGGGACAGGGGCGGGGAGCCCTGGGGCCCCAGCAGTGGGCACCTTTCAAAGGAAAGCTCAGAGGAGGCCACCTGGCCTCAGGGGAGGGAGAGAAGGAGAGTGGGAAGCCGGGAGAGGGACACAAAAGGGAGAGGGCAGAGGAGGGGGCAGGAGGAGGGAGGAGAGGGAGAGCAGGGGCAGACCCTGCAGGACCTGAAGGCTGTGACTACAGGGTTACCGGGAGCTTCCGCTGCCACATTCCAAGTTCTGCGCATGTCCTTACCCTCCGTTACAGATGCAGAAACTGAGGCACTGAGAAGTAAAATCACTAGAGCCAGCTGGTGGTGTGGCGTGGCATGGTGGTTAGGGCTGCTGGATCCCACATGGCCTACCGCATTTTCACGGGTGGGACCCGTGAAAAGAACCAGATGGGGCGTGAGTACCCTTAGCCACCAAGGGTTCAAGTTCCCAATCTGGTGGTTTGAAAATCACCTCGGTGCGTGTGCGTGCATGCCTGAAATCCCGAGAGGAGAATGGAGGAGAAGGGATAGGGTGAGGCCATCCCCCCGGGGGTGCTTTCTCTCTCTCCCTTCAGTGAGTGCACATGCCCTTTAACAAATTAAAAAAGAAAGAAAGAAAATGAAGTGAAATCATTTGCTCAGTGTCTCCAAGCTGGTAAATGGGGAGCTAGGATACGACCCCGGCTGGGAAGTACCAGATGCCATGCTCCAAGAGCCTAAGTTCCACTTGTCCTTGCCGGAAGAACCCCCAGCCAGGACATGCAGGACCTGCAGGGGAGACTCAAGCCTAGTGGCCTCAAGGTCTGTGTCCTGGGAAGGGGGGGGGGCACTGCTTGTCTCAGGATCCCAGGAGGACCAAGATGCCGTGGGCTCCATTTGGCTTTGGAGAGCAGGATTTAGCTAGAAAATCCGCCCAGGGTAGGAAGATAGATCATTGGCACACACAGCCTCTCCACGTCTGGTACATGCCATCCTGTCACCTGCCTGTCCTCCTCCGACTGCCCAGCAAACTCCTCTTCATCCGTCACAGCCCAATGTGACTGGCCCCTCCTCTGCAAGGCTTTCTAGATTCTGCTGAGCAGATGGCTCCTCCTTCACACCCCTGCTCTGCCCTGCACAGACTCTCTTCTGGCTTTTAGATGTCTGGGTGTTGATTCTTCCTTTGAGTGTCTGCAGGCCAGCCCAGGCTCGGCAGAAGCAGCCTCACCTCCTGGCCTGCGGCCCTGTCACTCCCAGCAGGGAAGCCACTGAACAAGCCAATCACTGGTGCCTGCTGGTGTCTCTCCCCATGCCCCCCACCCCATGAAGCCAGACTTGGGGCCAGCTGCCCTCAGTGACTACTTAGATCCTTCCTCGCAGAGGACCAGAGGACGATAGGTCATGTTTGGGACCTGGGATTCCCTGCTGCTGCCGGGACAGGGCCGAGCAGGGGGCTGATGGACTCTGCTGTGTCAAGACCTGGGACACCCGGGTCTAGACTCCTGTCTCTGCTGCTCCCCTGAGCTCCCGTCCTGCAGCCAGTAGTGGCCTCCTCACATCTGAGTGTGTGCGTCCCCAGCTACAACGCAAGTGCACAAGGGCTGGAATGCCCGCCACCCCAGCTCCCAGTACGGCGCCAGCGCAGAGTCAGCACTCGTCAGCTGTCGGTGGGACCCGTGAAAAGAACCAGATGGGGCGTGAGTACCCTTAGCCGCCACACTGAGGATGGACAAATGCAGGCACTTTCTGACCCAGCAATGTCACACTCAGGAGTTTATCCTAAGGAGATCATTAGAGAGATGCACACAGAGATACATTCAAGATCTTTATTACAGCCTGCTTGTCGTCATGAGGAATTGGCAGCAACCTAGGTGTTCATCAGTAGGGGATTGGCACAGATCAGGTTCGGTGCAGCCAGAGGGTAGGATGCTCTGTCGTATTAACCAGGAGGAGATGGGTCTGTTTGCACTGGGTTACCAAAGGAAGGGAGTGCAGCCTGGTGTTTAACAAGAGCTATTTTTTTCTTACTGCCCGGGGACATGTACGCTCACCAGAGAGACAGAGAGAAAGAGAACAAGCACTCCTCCATGGGTGTCATCGGGCCACAATCCCTCCTCTCTTTCTCCAGCCTGCTGGGATTTTGAGCATGCATGTACAGGTATCTGTTGTGTATTTCAAGCTGCTGGGGCTGGGATTCAAACCGTGGTCAGCAATGTGGGATCTGGCTTCCTTAACCACTGTCCATAGGACCAGTCCAACATCCATCTACTGTAAAAGAATCTCTGGAGGATCAGAACTCAGCTGCACTTAAACATATCTATTGGGCCATCGGAAATGTCATGGTTTATTTATGCAATAGAAAGCCACAGAACAATATGTCAGGACTTTTCTGATGACCAAAGAATTCATGAAAGGAGAGGAATGGGTTGGGAGGGTGTGGACAACCAGGAAATCCAGTTCTATGTGTTGACTGGTGAAAGTGAGGCCCAGGGAGAGAAGAGCCCTCATGGCCACACCTCTGCCTAGAGGCGCTGCTGGAACTGGGGCCTGGGTCTCCTGCAACCAAGACCCACCTCCTGCTCTTGGCTGGCCTAGGGGGGCACCAGAGTGAGGGGTACATCCTGAGACTCACTGTGAGACCCCCAAGTCAAGTCCATTTTCTCGGAGCCTCAGCTTCCTCGTCTGTAAAATGGGCCATTTTCTCCCTCCGCTTCCTTCACCAGGTTGTAGAGATGGGAGCAGTTCATGTAAAGATGAAAGTTACGCAATTTTTTTTAGAGGTTTTTGACTTAGAGCACATGAACTCACTGGAAAGACAGAGACAGAGACAGAGACAGAGACAGAGTGAAGGAAAGGGCCATCCCGGGGGGATGGTCATGTTGCAATCCCTCGCCACCGGGTCTGGGACTTGAACCACAGTTGGCCATGTGGAAGTCCAGAGACGTAACCGCTATACCATCTGCTGGCCTCATCCTTTACTGAGCACCTAACTCATGCCCAGCCCTGTCCTAAGGCTTTCATACACAGTATTTCACTTAATCTGAGGAGGGTTGCTGAGTGGCCCCACGCTGCCATAAGACCCACCCAGTGTCACCCAGCTGGTCAGTGGCAGAGCCTGGGTATGTGTAGACTCAGGAGGTCCGTTTTACCCCCTGAACTCCCTCCTTTTCTAGAGACTCATGTATGTGTTTGTGTGAATGAGGCCCTGCAGAGCTGGGGGAGAGTGGGGCCCGATCTCATCTGCTGGGTGGTGTTCCAAAGGCCTAGTACCCCACCCCAGAGCCCCTCGCCCGACCACAGCCCTCCCCAGGCACCCACGGTGATGAGAGCCAGCGAGCCAATGCCTGCAACCGGCCTGGCAGGGCCGGGCCTCCCTGTAATTAAGGCAGGGGAGGACGGGAGCTGGGATCTGTGGCATCCATGGTCGGGGAGCAGGGTGAAGGGTGACGGCAGGAGCCTCCCCGTGGCCAGGCCAACCACGTCAGCAGCCACTGGCTGCTCTGGGAGCAGGCAGGCAGCAGTGGGTGGCTGGGAGGGACCCTCACGGCCACCTCCTGAGTTGTCTCTTTCCTCTTGATGTCCCCTCCATCCTGGCACCAGAGCCACATCGCCAAAAATCAGGTCACTGAAGCCGAGTGTCCAGCGTTCCAGCCGAGCTGTGGGGCAGGGACGTCTCTGACGGAGGCCAGGCCGGGGCAGGCCTGTATGCAGGAATGCTCAGGCATGCTTTGGAAAGGAGGTCATTCTCTGTGACAGATGCCTTCTGGGGCTGCAGGTGACCCCCTGGAAGGCGCCCACATTCTCAGGCTGACACAGCAACGGGTCCTTCTTGCTTCCCGCTGCCCCAACCTGCTCATCAGCCCTGACCTTCTCCCAGTCACTGTCATTGCCCGCTGAGTTCCCTTTCTGCCTCTGTGCCTTTGTGTCAGACACCCACGCCTGCCCCTGCTCAGCCTATCTAAATCCTGCTCTTCTCTCTCTGCCCAGTTCAGACACCGCCTCACCCAGGAGCCTTCCCTGATTGGGTTCAAATGAAGCTGTCACCTCCTGCAAGCCCACAGTACAGGCCTGTGTTCTAGGTGGGCTTGCTGGAAAAGGGGACACAGAATAATTACTGCATCTTGTTCTCTCCTGTTCCCCACTCCAAGGCTGTGCACTCCCTGGGGTCCAGGCCTGCCCGGGGGTCATTTGCAGGCTGTGGTTGTGAATGAAGGAGTCCCTTAGCCTCTGTAGTGGTTACGTCGCTGGACTCTCTCATGACCAACTATGGTTCAAGTCCTGGACCTGATAGCTTGAAACTCATGCTGGGTGCATGTGCGTGTGTGCCTGGGAGGAGAATGGAGGAGAAGGGATTGTGGTGTGGCCATCCCCGCTGGGGGTGATTTCTCATTTTCCCTCTTACTGTCTCTGTCTCTGTCTCTCTCTCTGGTGAGCACACATGCCCTAAGGCTAAAACCTCTACAAAAAAAAATTAAACTGCATGCCAGGTAAGCAGTTCCTGCTGGAGGGGGTCACCGTGCAGAGGCTGTGAGTAAACACTTAGACCGTGCCCACCTCTGGTGGGTGCTTATACAGTGACCCCCAGTGACATCAGACACATTTCTGGCTCCCTTGGGGACTTGACAGCCTCCCCAGCCCAGTCCTGCCCCCCACTGCTACCCTGTTTGGCAGGGTAGCCAGAGAGACCTTTCCAAAGAACGTCTCTGATCACGTCAGTCCCACAGGCCGTACCCCCTCCTCGGTCCCATCTCTCATCAACACCCTCCATTCGTTGTGCACCAACCACGTGGAACTTATCTAGAGGGGGAAGTCATATATTCCTGCATTCGAGGCTGTTGCACAGAAGGCTCCCTCTCTTCACCTGGCTAACTCCTACTCGTCCTTTAGGCCCCATCTTAGGTGCCCATTCCTCCAGGAAGCCTGCCCTGATTACCTCTCCCAGCCGGGTAAAGCACCCCTGTTTGTGCTCCTGCAGCCCGGGCCCCTCTCCTATACCACAATGAACCGTTTACTGTGAGCGCAAGAGCTGGCAGCTGTGCCCTGTTCTCTGCTGCTCCCCATCACCGGCCATGGTGTGTGCCCGGACTCGATGCTCAGAAAATATTTAGTGACAAACTGAATGGATGGATGAGTCAATTTCTGCATCCCCCACACTGCAGGAAATGTCTGTGGAACAGATTTGAGTGGGAGGTTCCGGCAGGGCCTGGGAGAAGCCCCTGGCGTTTGGGTGCTGAACAGAGAAGACCCCCCCATCCCTTCCTAGAGATGGACTGGCCTGCCCCCTTCCCAGCCCCCCGAGGCTTCAGAGTCAGTCCAGGTGTTAAGCCCCACCTCAGCCTTACCTTGTAGCCTTCCCATCTGCACAGCCCTGGCCAGATCCCCGCAGCCAGCATCGCGGGCAGGCAGGCCAACCATCCCTGGCGTCTTCCTATTTTAGACATCTCGCCGCCTCGGTCCCTTCTAATGTTTCCAGCCAGGCTGCGGGGGGAGGAAAAAGAGGTTACTGCTACTTTAAATGTACTGTACGAAGGCGAGGGCTGGAAAAGGGCCTGCTTGCAGGAATACCCAGTCATCTAGTTGGAGAAGCTGCCAGATGGAATACAAAAGGAGAAACCCAGACGCTCATGGAGACAGCCTCGGTTCATAAATCAGGTGGGGCCAGGGGCTGGGGGCCCACACGCCATGGAGCCCGACTCCCTCCTGGACCAAGACGACTCCTACGGTAAGCGGGTGCCGGCAAAGTGGCAGAGTTGGGATTAAAGCCCTGCTGCTCAGGCAGACTTTTCTCCGCTACAGGAATCTGGGTTGAAGGGAGAAGGCGAGCGGGCAGCTGGGCACTGTCTGGTCTGGGGTCCTGGTGGGCGCGGGTGTCCCGGGTTACGGGGCACAGAGCTGAAGGGTCCCCTGAACTGGCAGTCCCTCGGACTTTGGGCTTTGGCAGGCCGGAGGGAAGGGAGAGTTTCTGGGTTGTTCCTGCTTTACTCTTGGCCCAGGAGGGAAGGAAGGAAGTTTGCAGCCCCCTCTGTTTGCCTGACTGGCTGTCTCCGGGCCTGCTCGCTGCTGTGGGGGATTCAATTAGTAAGACCTTGCAGATAAACACAGACAGGCAAGGGAACGCGCCCTGTAATTAAAGGCCAGAGCGCTAGCTGAGAGCTCCCCGTTTTCCAGGGCCCCAGAGGCTGCTCCCAGGGAACTGCCCCTGCTGCAGCCTCCCAGGCAGCTGGAAGCCCTGGGCAGATGGTTAGAGAAAAGTTGCCTGGGACAGAGCCCATGCAGAGAGGCCAGGCAGGCTTTGTAAGACTCAGCATGGTTCCTCGATGGCGGGCCTGGGGCCCAGGGAGGCAGGTAACTGATCTCGCAGGGGCTCGGCCTGGCCGGGCAGGGCAGCAGCACCTCTGGCTGAGATGCCCGTGCCTCGCCATGGCTGGCTCCGGGCCACAGCTAAGGCGGGGGCGAGAGGGCAGGTGTGTGGCCGAAGAACCAAGGCTGGGCACAGGGGCAGCAGGTTTTAGGGCTCAGCTGGGGAAGGGCCCTGCTGGCGTCAGAAAAGTGGGGCAGCTGAGGGCAGCTTTATCCCCAGCTCAAGTCAGCCTGCAGGGGCTCAGCTCCTCCTGGGACTACGGTCAGCACTAAGAAAATAGTTCTCCTCGCTCTGGACTCCCCCTCCCAAGCCTGGCGGCTGCCTGGCACAGACTCAAGGCCAACTTCCCTTCCTGCTGCAGGAGCTCGGCTCTTTCCAGGGAGGGGGCCCCTTGCCATGTTTGGAGCCGCAACCCGGAGGGGAGCTCGCTGGGTCCGGCCGGGGGACCGGACACCTCTGGGTAGTCAGGCAGCCGCTTGATGCATGCACAGTGAGCCCTGTGTGCCAAGCTCTGAGTCTGAGTTGGGGTGCAGGAATGAGGAGCTCAACCCTAAGAGATGTAGGTGCCTAGTGAGTGGAGGGAGGAAAGGAGACAGGGAAGGGAGGCAGGAGGACGGAGCACAGCCCTTGCCCTGGAAGAGGTCCCAGCCTGGAAAAGACGAAGCTAGATTGAGAGCAAAGAGTTCCTTGGGGCAGGCTTGGGGGAGGAGTTGGGGTGTGGGGAGAACCAGCCCCATCCAGTGGTGTCTGCAGAACCCACAGCCCTGAACTGCTGTTCTCTGGTCTGCTATGCAACCTCCGGACAGGGAAAGGCTGGAAACTGAGGCCCTTAACTGCAGGCCTGGGCACCATCAGGGCCTCGTCGTGGCTGGTCCCAGGAGCGGATTACAGATCTCCTGGAAGCTGATCCCCAGTGAGGTGCCTGGGAGCCAAGAAGGAGAGGCAAAGGGCACACGGGCCTTAGGAAGGGGCAGGCAGGAGTGGGGTGCAGCCAGGGTCACCCAGGCCCAGCTGGGGAAGGGTCTGGCTTCTCCAGCCAAGGTCTCCCCCAAGCCAGACTCAGAAGTCCCAAGCTGAAAAGGCCCACCTGGGAGTCTCTTCCCTTCTCTGGGTCTTGGGTCTATATTCTTTCATTTAATGAATACTTCCTGTCCTGGACTGGGATTTGGGGTCCAAGAACAAGTCAAATCTTGTGACATTCTGTGCTAATCTGGAAAAAAGGCAAGCGCTCTGATGGGGAAAGTCAAGGCATTGTGGAACCTCTGATCCCACACTCAGAATCCAGGAAGGCTTCCTGTAAGAGGTGGCTCCTCTACTGAGGAAGTCGATGATTCCTGTCAGCTCAGGTTGCCATAGCACCATATCACTGACTAAGTGGCTTAAACAACAGAGACTTCAGAAGCAGAAAATACGTCCCTACCATTCTGGAAACTAGAAGTTTAAGATCAACATTCTGGCTGGTTCCGTTTCTGGTGAGGGCTATCTTCCGGGCTCTCAGAGGGCTGCCTTTTCCGTCTGTCCTCATATGGCCTTCTCTCTGTACGTGCATGGAGAGTGAGAGCGAGCTCTGATGCCTTTTCTTATGTAAGTGCACTAATCCTACTGGAGCAGGGCCCCACCCTTATAACCTCATTTCACTACCCCCCATAGAGGCCCCTTCCCTGAATCTAGCCGGACTAATGGTCAGGCCTTCATCACATGAATTTGGGGTGGGTGCCGTGTGCACAAACGTTCAGTCCATCACCTCCTCCTCCTCGAGACACTCTTCTGGGATAGGCTGCTGTCTTGGTTTTCTTTTTCTCTTTTGAATGGCCAGAGGATGTGTGCACTCATCAGGGAGCGGCAGAGAGAGGGAGAGGGGAAAAGCTCCCCGTGGGGAAAGGTCACACTGCAGTCCTTTTCCCTCCACTTCTCCATCTTGTCAAGGTGTTAGGTCACGCGTGTACTGTGCTGCTGTGTTTGCAAGCCACTGGCTCCAGGATTTGAACCATGGGCCGACATGTGGGGTAGGGCTCCCTTAACCAGCAGGCCTGGGGCTGACCCTCCCCTGGTTCCCTCCACTCTTCTGTTTCTCGGTCTCTCTCGCTGGCGCCTTCTCCTGGACCCCTGCCTCTCCATGCTGCCCACAGGCCCTTCGTCCAGCTCTGCTGTCGGCCTCGCTGTGGTCTGATGCCTCCTCACCCCTCGCTCTGTAGGCTCCGGCCATCCTGACCTCCCTCACACGTGCCCCTGAACTAGCTGTCACCTCAGGACCTTTGCACACGCTGTTTCCTCTGCCTGGGGCCTTCTTCCTTCCTCTCCTCCTGAGCTAACTCCTCCTCCTCTCCCCAGTGCCAGCTGCAAAGTCCCCTCCTCAGAGGAGCCTCCCCTAGGCCGCATTACCCCCCACCCATCAAATCAGATGCCACTCTCATCTCTCCCTTCCTGTACAGGACCTCGACTAGCCATTACCGCGAGTTAGCCCCCGGACCCCCACTGACCTCATAGCTCTGCCTGCCATTTAACAAGCATCCAGTGAGCTCTCGCTGAGTGAGTGAACGAATGCTGCTGGCCCAGGCAGAGGCGAGGAAAGGCGCTCCAGGAGGAGACCAGCAGGTGCAAAGGCACAGAAGCTGGAGATACCTCGGGGGGTGCTCCCCGATACTCACGACCGTGCCGATGCTCGTGGTCAGGGCTGGCAAGCTGAGCTCCGCTGGCAGCTCAGGCGCTGTGGTGGGAATGCGGCTGGGACTCCCCCCGCCCTGCTTCAAGCTGGCAAGACTCCCGTCCACCGTGATTTCCAGGTGGAGACCCCGAACGCTGATCCACTCACCAGGCGGGCTTTGGCCATGTGTGGTGGGGGAGTCACAGCTCCTGGCACGGACGTCTGGAAGCCTGAACCGAACGAGGCTTTGTATAAGGGCCTCTTAGCAGACAGGCCCGAGCAAAGCCCCACCCGAGACCCCCGGGTCCCAGAGGGAGCAGTGTGCTTTGTCTGCCATGGTATGTCCAGGGTCTCACCCTGTACCCGGGCCTGAGAAGGTGTCAGCGCTCATCCACTGGGAGAATGAATGAATGAATGAATGAGTGAATGAGTGAATAGCACCAGCCGGCTCCTGGCCTTACCTTGCCCTGTCCTCAGGCATCGTCCCTGTCTCTGGGCTTCTGTTTCCTAGTCTGGATGCTGGACTCCATCCCCCAAGTTCCCCAGTTCTCACTGTCTAAGGTCCTTAATCCAACTCAGCGCTTGTCACCCTCTTCCCTCGTGGCCAGAGCCTCCTCCCAGCTCCATTGTCACCAGGTGGTCTGGAGCAAGTCCCTGCTCATCGCTCAGTCTCAGCTTTCCCGTCGGACAAATGGGCAAACTCAGCCCTGCCCTGCCTGCAGCCTGGTTGTCTTGAAGCACACGAGACAGGCTAGCTGTGGTGGTGGTGGTAGAAGCCCCTGGTCGGCAGGCTGAGGCCGCACAGGAGGCCCGGTTTCTATTCCTGGTCTACCCTAAAAAGCTGGGCTTGGTGATCCCAGCCGCTAGTCTGTGTTCCTGGCTTCTTGGGAGGCTAAGGCAGGAGGTCAGGCACAGAGAGACCCAGACTATAAAAAATAAAGGCATGTGAGGCTGGACACCTGTCGGCGGAGTCTGGGATTCATGGAGGAGGGAGCGGGGCTCAGACAGAAGGCTGCGATCAATGTTCTGGAAGAGGACTGTTGCTTTGGAAAACCTGGGGGTGGAACCGGCAGCTCAGAACCGCCAGTTTCCTCCCTGTGATAACCAGCAAGGGTGTCCACCCCAGAGAAGCTCCGGCGGGCGGGCGGGGTGGGGGGGAGGACAGATGGACGTGCTGTTGTCAGCTTCCGAGTGTCGCAGATACAATAGCCAGCACCATTTACCGAGTACCTACTCTGTGCCAGGCTCCATGATAGGCCCTTTACGTACACTGTTGACTCGAACCCTCACAACACACCCAGGAGGTTGCTATCAGCCCTGTTCTCCAGATGAGAAAACTGAGACTCAGAGAAGTGAAGTGAGCGGCCCAGATTCAGGACAGCCATCCGACCCCGGGCCTCTCCAGCTGCAAAGCCGGGAGCTCTCTCTCTCTGCACAGCATGCCATTGCGGTGCCGAGTCGTCACCTGGAGGCTCCTCCATTTGCCCATAGAAAATGCTGCCACCCAGGGAGTGTTCGCTGAAGCCATTCAGGGCACAAGGCGGCAGCGTGGCAGGACTCATGTCAGCTCAGCCGGGGACGTCGGGCAGCAGAAGCAGCTATAATGGAGCAGGGCAGCCTGGCGAGAGGGCTATTCCGGGCTGGACGCTGTCTGAGGGCCCTGATGTCATGGCTCCCTGGCCCTTCCCTGGAGAGAAGGAGGCCGAAGACCATCCAGGGGTTTGCCGCAGCCGGCACAAACAGAGGCGAACGATCCAACTAAGAGCTCTGTGCTGGCCGCAGGCCCCACTTCCTCATCGCACCCCCTTCCACCTGTCTAGGGGGGTCGGTATTATTCTCAGGCCAGAGATAAGAAGACTGGAGCTCAGAGAGGCTGAGTGACTTGTCTAAAGCCACACAGCTAGTGAGTGGTCACCCCAAGAGCTGGGTAGGTTCGTCGCACTGAGGAGCCTGTGCTCGGAACCAGTGCCTGCTAGGCCCTCCCCTGAGGCCGTGTCTGGGAGCATGGGACATTGGAGGTGCTGCTCAGGCTCCCCTCTCTGCCTGGCCCCCACCTGGCTCTGCCATTCAGGGCTCTCAACAGGACCTGAGCAAAGACCTGGGCCAGCTGAAGCCTCCGTTTCCCCACCGCTGAAATGGAGGCAATGGTAGCAGCCTGACCTACCTGGGGTGGGGAAGAGGTCGCACATTCCTTGCAGCTTGCCCTAGGGCTCTGTCCTGGACCAGGCTGGGTGGGCCTCATGGGCAACCCAAGGGAGAGGAGAAGCTGCAGTCCCTCCCGAGGCCTTCTGCTAGTGAGGAAGGAGGCCAGAGTGGCAGAGCTGCGTCTGTTTCCCGAGCACTGACCGTGTGCCCAGCTCCTGCGAAATGCTCTGTGTGAATGGAATCTCTTGCTCCTCACAGCGGAAGGAACAGCCCCATTGCTCAGATGAGTCAATCAAGGCTTAGAAGGGCCCTGGGACACACAGCCAGCGAGGGGCAGCCGTGATTCAAACCCCGAACTCCCGGGCTCCAGGGCTCTTTCCACCACTCAGGACCACCCCTCCCCACACACACCCTGGGTCTCGTGGCCCTCCATCCGCACCCTTTCCCATGCCCAGAGAGCTGCAATCCTGCCCTCCTGGCCTCTGAACTCCCCCAGCCGGGCAGGCGGGCGAGCGCTGGAGCCCTGGTGGCCTCACAGACGCTGGGAAAGTGCAGTGTGTGGAAGAGCCAGTCAGGAACAATGAAGCCGGACAGCGTGGGTTCTGCACCTGCGCTGAACTGAGCAGCTGGCTGCAGAAGCAGGCCCCTGGGGAGGGGTGGCGGGAGCCCCTGTGTGGCAGCCAGGCCAGCAGAGCCAGGAAAAAGCTCAGGAGAGAAGAGCTGTTGTCCCCAGAGGGGGCCCTGCTGGGAGAGGGAGGGGCGCCTGTGCTTGGGTCTGGCTGGCTCCCTCCTGCCTGGCACTTGGCACCGGCGTCTGGGGTCTACCCGCCGACTCAGCATGGGCCCCACCACCTCATCAGACAGAGAGTGGGCGCACAGCCGTGGCCACCTCCTTGGGCTCCTGGAGCTTAAGCAGGATAGGCCCCGCCTTCTCAGTCCAGTCTGGACAGTGGAAAGGGAAGCTGGCTCCCCCCCCCCCCCACCGCCCTCCCTATTTCTATCGCCCTGGACAGGGACTGCCTCAGGTGGCCCGGAGCAGAGTCACAGTTGCAGATTGTTAAACCAGCCAGCAGCACGGTCCAGTTCCCCGTGCCTTTCTACCACCTAGCGTACTTCCTGGCATGTTTTGGGTGCCATTTACAGGTGAAGAAACTGAGACCTCGTCCAAGGGTCAGTCCTGGAGCACTGCCCTGGCCTTCAAGTGGCCCTTCCCCTTTCCCAGCATGCCCCACGTCCTCTCCTGGCTGCTGGTCCAGCCTCGATCCCTCCGCTGGGTACATGCCCTGGGCCGCTGAGCCCACCCCAGGCCTTCCCAAGCTACAGCTGTGCCCCCTCCAGTGCGATTCCTCCTAGGAAGCCACTTCTGGAAGCCCAGGGAGGCTTGAGCAAACAGGAAGTGGCCCAAGGTGGGAGGAGGCCGGCAGCAGGGGTCCACCCTCCGTCCCACATTGGATGGGAAGATGGGAGTCAGAGGAGGAACCAGACCCACTGGAGGTCCGTTCTTCCTCCCCAGAGGTCCAGAGCTAGCCCCGCTCCCCATCTCGCAGCCCCCACCACAGGCCAGGCCCCACCTTGGACACCCGGACTGCTGCCTTGTGTCCCCCGGGGGCTCCCCGTCTCCACCTGTGCCCCTGATGCCTCCTCCATGTGCAGCTGGTGGGGGCTCTCACGGCCATCTGAATCCCCCATCCTCCGCAGCAGGATGAAGTCCACACTCCCGAACAGGGCCTCAGACGGGTGCACGGTCTGTCCCTCAGACGCCACCTCTGCTCCGTCTCCAAGTCGCCCCTTCATTCCGTGCGCCCCCGCCATGGTGAATGGATTTCTGCCTTGACCGTGCGGCCCTCTCCCCCTCCCTTCCCTGTGCTCTGGCTGTTCCCCTGCCTGGGATACTCTCCCGTCACAGGGCTCCCCCAGCACCACCCCTCCCCAGCCAATCAAGCTCATCTGGCTCTCTCCTCCAGGAAGCCTCCCCTAACTACCTTTAGGCTCCCTGGGCTTCTGCTACCCTGCTGCTGAGTAAAGTCCCTTTGCTTCCCTGCTGTCTCCACCCCTGGGTTGAGAGTCACTTGGTGAGCCAAGCTGCAGACTGGAGGCTGAGGGGTGAGGCCAGAAAAGAGGCTGGGATGGCCCAATCTCTGGCCTGTGTGGTGGGGGCTTTTGGTGTCTACACCGACAGGGGGACACCGGTGGAAGAACAGGTCCTGGGTGAGACGGGAATGATGTTTTGGATTTGCCGTGGATGCTGAGGGGCTTGCAGAGCCACCCAAAGGACTCTGTAGAGGAGGGGCCTGTGAGGGTCCTCCCAGACACAACCTTGAGAGAGGCGCTGTGCAGGGGTGGAGGGTGAGAGCCTCTGGGGCCTTCCAGAGCGTGTCAAGACACTCCCTGGCCTAGGCTTGTGGAAGCCTTTGCTGGATGGCTCCGCCAGGTCCTGCCCCAGCCCCGGCGGCTAGCCCCCACAGGCCCGCGGAGGCCGCCTGCTCTCCTCTTGACCCCGCCTTCATGTCAGTACTTGCTTCTGGTCTTGGGACATCCACGTTCGTACCTGTTCAAGGTGGGAGCCACACTCCTCCCTCTTGGCCCAGCGCAGGGACAGACAAACAGCCACATGGACCAGGAGCCCTGGCCCCACCCCGGGACAGAGCCAGTAGTCCAGCTGGCTCAGTCCATGGGATTCAGACAGGAGCCCAAGGAGGTTTTGGGTCAGACCCACACAGAGCAGGAGGAAGCGGCAGGTGGAGGGAGGGGTGGGTTCCCATCCGGCTGGAAGCGTGTGCGGGGCTGGCTGGAGCCACCACCCCAGCCCGAGGCGTTGCAGCCGGTGACCTACATTCCCAGGCCTGTGTGCGTGCACACGCAGCCATGCGCGCCAGCGGAGGGAGCCTGTGGCGGCCTGCCCATGGGGCTTTGTCTGGCAGGCTGTGTCTGCAGAAGCCCGTGAGGGTGCACGTGAGGCCGTGGGCGCCCCGCTCACACCCAAGGCGCCACAGGCTCTGCTCCAGCAGAGCCAGCAGGGACTGCAGTTCCCCATGCAGTTCCTGAAGTGGCTGCGGTGCCTGTCCCCCCACCCCTGCCCAGGACACTCCCGTTGCTGGTGGTGGGATGCCGGACTGGGGATGGGGCGGCAGCTGTTAGCCTTGGGGAGGAAGGGGCTGGGGCTACAGCTCCAGAGAGGTCAAGAAGGAGGGCATGGGCTCTGGGGTCACAGGCCCCACTCTGGCTCTGGGGGCTGTCCCAGGTCAGCCCCCTTCTCCCAGGGGGAGACCCTGCTCTGGCTGGGATCTGTCCTTGACTAAGGGGCTGTGCTGGCTCCATGGTCTGAGAGTCCAGAGGGGGCTGTCCTGAGACCCTGTAGTCCTTCCTTTTGCCCCCGCTGTAGCAGATGGGGAAGGGGTCTTCTTTCAGACAGGGCCTCTGAGAGCAGGCAGGGCATGGGCAGCCCTTTCAGAGACTCTCTTTGTGTTTCTCTCTGTCTCTGTGTTCCTAAGACAGGCTGAGGCAATATCTCTGCCTTTCTCTCTCTGTGTCTTTATCTCTGTCTCTAGATCTCTGTGTCTCCCTTCTTCTGTCTGTCTCAGTCTATCGCTATATCTGTCTCTCCCTATCTCTGTCTTTCTGTCCTCTGTCTCTTTGTCTGTGTCTCTGTCTCTTGCTCTCTCTGTCTCTGCCTCACTGTGTCTCCATATCTCTGAGTCTCTCTGTCTCTGTGCCCCTGTGTCTGTGTCTCTTCTCTAGCTCCATTTCTATTTCTATCTCTATCTCTGTCTTCATTTTTCTCTCTCTCTCTGTCTCTCTGTCTCTACCCCACTCTGTGTTCTCTATCTCCCCACATCTCTGTCGGCCTGTCTCTCTATACCCTCTGTCCTCCCGCAGTGCTCACGCCCCTTAGCATCCTCAGACTCGGCAGAGGGACGACCTCCCGTGTGTGCAGTGAGACAGGAGTGAGGCTCGAACTCCCGCAGCTTCTCTACACCCACCAGCGTTTTGTTCCTGTTCTCCTTCCTTCCCTCATCTCCCCCGCTGAGGCCGACCCTGCTCCCCGACCCAGCCTCGCCTGCCCTGTCCAGGCCCACCCTAGACCAGGGACCTCTCTAACCCATGTCCTCCTGGCTTCGCCTAGTGGGTGAGCGCAGTGCTCTGGGGACAGCCTGTTCACAGGCGACCTTGTCCATCATTCTGTCAGCCGGTGTCTGTCCCTGCCACATACGCCTTGGAGTCTCAACCCTGTGGCCCTGGCGCTTTCCACTGGATATTTGTGGGATGAATTATGAATGGATGAATAATGAATGGATGAATGACTTGCTGCAAGTAAAAGTACTTCGCAGGCTGTAAAGGGTTCCTCCGGGCGATGCGACTTGCAGGTACTGAGGAGTACTGGCAGCTTCACCTGGCGGGGATGCCCACTGCACCTGGGGGGAGGGCCTGGGCTGACACTGGTCATCCAGAAAGTTCTAACCCTCACTGTCCTCAAAATCGCTCTGGTTAGGGGTGACCCTCGGCCTCACCCCTAGAGGCCTGGATTCAGTTGGTCTAGAGAGGCCTGGGTATAGAAGTATGCAAATTACTCCTGCCCCTCCCCCGCAGTCCGTCAGGTGACCCCAAGGGACAGCCCCTGGACTTTGACAGGGATCCCATGTGCCCAGGGTCTCCATCCTCTGTGCTGGTTCACCTTCTTAATTTTTTTAAAAAAATTATTTAATTTAATTTATTATTATTACTATTTTAAAATTTGCTATAGGGCACATGTACTTATCAGGAAGAGATAGCTGCAGCTAGGAGTTCCCTGTGTTCCAGCCCTGTCCCCAGTCCTGTCCCCAGCCCCATTATGCCAAGGCCTCATCTTGCAGCTGACCTAGGGCTCATTAAACACAAGGGAAATGCCACCAGCAGGGAGTGCCGGCCTGAGTGGAACAAAGGAACTTGTGTTTGGGGACAAAACCAACCCTTCCCCCACAACAGCATTGGGTGGAGATGCGGGGTGCAGGTGGCAGTGGGTAGGGGACAGTCATCCAGGACCAGGAGGGGCTGCTGGGCTAGGGAAGGGGCTTGTCAGAGCTGGGCTTCAGACTGAGGGGCTGGAAGGGGGCTGGGAGCGGACCTCTGCCTGAGCATGTCTTCATGGACAAGCTGTTTCAGAGCACCTTGAAGTCTAGGCAGCTCAGCCAGTGGAGATGGAGTTTCCAGCCCTCCTGACCCTGGGTCCTGGGGCCAGGAGGTCAGAGGCTGGCTTACAGGCCGGGGCCAGTGAGGGACAAGCAGCAGGCAGGCCAAGTCCCTTCCCTCTGCTGAGTGCTGTGTCTCGAGGGGTTGCGTGCACGCTGGTGCAGGGCTGAGGAGGTGAGAGGGAAGGGCAGCCCCATTGTCACAGTCTCCCCACTCCCAGCTGTGTGCAGACAGGTGAGTTCCTTTCTTTCTCTAAAATTTATTCTTTTTTTTTTTTTGGAGAGGTTTTTGCTATAGGGCGCATGCACTCACCAGAAGGACAGAGAGAGACAGAGATAGAAAGTGAGAAATCACCCTCCAGAGGGGATGGCCACGCCGCAATCCCTTCTCCTCCATTCTCCTCTCGGGATCTTGGGCACACACGCACTTGTGCTCAGCATGAGTTTAAGCCACTGGATCTGGGACTCGAACCGTGGTCGACTACATGGGAGTCCAGTGACATAGCCATTACACCAACTGCTGGTCCTTAAAATTTATTCTTTTAAAGTTTATTTATTTCTTCTGTGAGCGAGAGGGACAGAGAGAGAGAAAGACAGAGAAAGACCCCGCCCCAACAGGGTTCTGACACCGTGCTCCACCCCCAGCTGCAGCCAGCCCTGGATGGTGGGCACGCGCATGCCTGGCGTACTAGGGAGATCTCTGACCTTGAACATGAACCCTTCCAGTGTGAATTGCTGTCACCAGATGAGCTAGAATTCAGGGCTGGCCTCCTAGATCCCTGGCTTAAGATTGCCACTGGATCCTGAGAACCCTCAGGGTCAAACCCCCAGCACTTGAACAGCCCCTCTGGTCCCATGACAATCCCCTCCCTGCACCCCGGGCAGCTTATCCCACCCCACCTGCACAGCCCCGGTCCCCCCACCACGTTTCAGTCGGACAGACAGACTCAGCGCTCCTCTCATGCTGGGGCTCACCAAGCCTCTCTTTTGCACCTCCAACACATGCCTCCTCCCCATCCACAGTCCCCCAGGCCAGGCCAGCTCCTACTCATGCACTGGCGCCCTGTTGGTCACCGCCTCTGAGAAGCCTTCCTAGCCCCAGTGACGGTTGCCAGGTGCCATGGTGGCAGTCACTTTGGGATGCAGCTGTACTCAGAGGGGTAGCCCCCGCTGGCCTGGAGCTACGGCCTTTGTTGGAGGATAAAGAGAGCTGGAGGAGGGAAAAAACCATGTTTGTAGAAAAGAGAGAAGAGAAGAAAGAAAACAAGTGGGCTACAAACAGTGGTGGGGTGTGGTCTGCACTTCTGGCCCCAAGGAACGTGCCGGGGGGACTGGCCCCAGGACCAGAGCACAGGAGGAGACGCTTTTTCTGCAGTGAGCCCCCCCTGGGTGGCTCATGCCCCAGGGAGGGGTCCTGGGCATAGTCTGGTCTTGCTGACTGGCCCCTCTAAGGTTGAGCCCTTGGTGCTGCCGACCAGGCCGGGCAGTGTTCAGGGGTGGGCTGAAGGATGGGGTCCCGGGTGGGCTTCAGGCTGCCCACACAGCACCAGCAGGCACTCTCAGAGCCTCCAGAGCCAACAGACTCTGAGCAGCCGGTGGTTCCCCAGCTGGATCTGGGGCGCTGCTGTGCAGGGCAAACCCGCCCCCTGTCAGTGGCGACTGGGGCAGTTCTTTCCTCCAGTGTAAATGTCGATCTTGCCTGAAATTTTCGTTTGGAATGAGGGTTCCGGGGCTCACGTAGGTTAAAGACCTCTGGTCTAGCCCACTCCCGTTCTTGTCAGGATGGGAAGATAGGCCTAGAGAGGGCCAGGGTTTGCTCCCAGGACCCGGGAGGATCCGTGCCAAAGCCGCACCCGCCCTCAGACCTCTTGCTGCAGCCGAGGCCTCCATGGAGAGCATGAACAGATGAGCAGGAACCTGAGAGTAGGTGTTGTTTAAGGCGGGGACAACAGAGGGACAGAGGACGCTGTTGGCATCAGGGCCAGGGGAGGGGGAGTGGGGAAGAGGGACTGTCCCAAAGTGAGATGCAGGCGCAGAGCTGGGTGGCCGGCCACCACACGCTCAGTTACTTTCGTTACACCCAGCCTGCTGCCAAAGTCAGTCAAATGCACTCCACAGGCTTCCCAGCTTCAGCCAGGGTGGCCCTAGTTTAGAAGCAGGATCAGGGTTCAAGTCCCAACTTCTCCAGTTACCTATTGCCTTGACCTTGGTGCTCTTGAGACTCAGTTATTCCTCAATAAAATGGGCCAACACCCCAGCGTTGTTGTGGGGATAAGTGAGAGCACAGAGTAGGGGCTTGAACAGTTCCCAGGAGGCTCAAGAGTCTTCCTTGTATATGTTTAGGGAAGGTCATGGTCAAAGCCCAGCTATGACCCGTTTTAGCTGTGTGACTTGAGGCCAGTTTCTTAACCTCTCTGCCTTAGTTTCTCATCAGCAAAAGGGAATGTGGTGAGCTGCTATGCACTAAAGCCCCCGGGGCAGGGTGGCGTAAGTGTTTGTTACAGTATTTGTACTCAACAATGGGACTAAGGCCTAACCAAGGAAATGCCCCAGAAATAGAATAAAAGAATGAGTGAGACAATGAATGAATGCAAGAAAAATGAGGGGTCTCCCAGGGAAGATCTCGTGGATCTCCCTTGGCCTGGTCCTAACCCGTCGGTGTCCTCCAGCTGTTCTCCTCGGTGGGGAGGCCACGCTAAGTCCCTGCGGCTGGGCCTCTTCCTGCATTTTTCCGCAGACGCGTAGAGGGAGGATTCCATTTCATCCCCAGATGACTTTGGGTGATAAAGAAGTCACTGCAACCTCCTTGAATTGAATCTTCTCCCCAGAACGTGTAACAAACCTGGAAATTGGAATTGCCCTGAAGCTGATTACTCTAGGAGGGCACCTCCTGGCATTAAAACTCAATTAGATCAAGGTACCTCTGTTATTAGCAAAATAACTCCCTACGATTACAGAATGCAGTCATGAATCCTGATGGCAGATGAACTTCAGGTGACTTACCTGAGACAGATAGCTGTGCAAAAATCACAGCCCCATCTAATCGCTTCTCTAAAGCGTGGCAGTCGGGTAATTATGCTCCTGGTTGTAAGAAATCACCTTTCGGGCCCTGGGACTGGGAGGGTTTGTCGGAAATGTGTGTAGTGGACATCACCTGCTGCGAGCGGGAGAAGCTGGGGGCCATGGGGCTGGCAGGTGGCATGGTGATTAAGGGTGCTAGACTCCCATATGACCGACCGTGGTTCAAGTCCTGGACCTGGCAGCTTGCTTTCTCACTTGCTCTCTCTCTCTCACTCTGTCTCTCTTTGGTCAAATTTTTTAAAAAATAAAATAAATAAATAAAATAAATGTTAAAAAAAATGGGCCTCTTCCGAGGAGCTGGTTTGTCAAATGGGGTAGAAACCTGTTATGCAATGCGAGTTGCCGCGGCCTCATTGTTCATCTCTTTTCAGATCATCTTAGTACAGGAAATTGAATTGGTCTGAGTTCCACCGTCGGGCACAGGACTGTGAAAGCCCAGGACCTCTGAGGCAATCCGATGCAGCAGATGTGCGTCTGTGCTGCTGGGCGTGGGCAGTGAGCTAGCCACGGGCCGGGAGAGTGCAGCAGCGACTGGTGCTTTCTGTTTTTCTTCATCTTTTTAAAATTTGCTGTAGGGCATGTGTGCACACTGGAGAGACACACGATTATATAGAAAAAGAGACAGAGAGAGAGAGAGAGAGGTAAAGTAAGAAAGCACCCCCCCATGGGGGATGGCCATACCACAGTCCCTTCTCCATTCTCCTCTTGGGATTTTGGGCACACATGCATCTGGTGTGTTTTCCAAGTTGCTGAGTCTCGGGACCCGCAGTTGGAGTAATGGCTATGTTGCTGGACTCCCATGTAGTCGACCGTGGTTCAAGTCCTGGTGGCTTAAACTCACGCCAGGTGCATGTGTGTGCATGCCCAAGATCCTGAGAGGAGAATGGAGGAGAAGGGATTGCGGCGTGGCAATCCCCCTTGGGGGGTGATTTCTCACTTTTCTCTGTCTTTCTGTCTTTCTGGCAAGTGCACGCACCCTATAGCAAAAACCTCTCAAAAAAAAAAAAAAAAAATTAGCCAAAAACAAAAAACCAAGGTGCTGAGTCTGGGACTTGAACCATGTAGTCGGCCATGTGGTGTCCAGGCACCTTAACCACCATGCCACTGGCTGGCCCCTTTCTAAACACAGTCTCTTGTCCCTCCAGCGACTTGCCAGGAGAGGCAAGACTGTGCCCATTTCAGAAGGAAGGAAATGTAGGCTCAGAGAAGTGAAATGCTGGACTGCTCTAGCTAGTGGGAATGGCTACCTCCCCTCACCCAAAGGATCAAGACCCAGCAGGCCTCCTGGAAGAGTGGACGTGGGGGAGCTATCCCGGGCAGGGGGAGAAGCAAAATCCCAGAGGCAAGCGATTCAAGGCGATCTTTTTTTTTTTTTTTTTTTCTGTAGAGTTTCTTTGCTTTAGGGTGTGTGCACTCACCAGAGAGAGAGACAGAGAGAGAGAGTGAGAAATTACCCCTGGGGGGGATGGTCATGCCGCTATCTCTTCTCCTCCATTCTCCTCCCGACATCATGGGCATGCACACACACGTCCCCGGCGTGTTTCAAGTCACTGGGTCTGAGACTCGAATCGGGGTCAGCTACGTGACAGTTCAGCACTGTAACTGCTACGCCCTCTGCTGGCCCCAAAGGGGATGGTTAAAGGGTGGTTATGGGGTGGAGCAGTGGCTACAGATAAGGAAACAGAGGCCTCAAATGACCAACGGAGAGTTTGGATAATGGGAAACCTCTGAGGTGTCTGAGCAAGGGAAGGGTAAGATGAAAGCTGAGAAGTACCTGGGCTGAAGTGGGGGGGGACCCCATGGCGGATCAGGTTGCTGGCAAGAAAAGGGCTAGAGGGTGATGAGATAAACAACAGGTGGTTTTTTTTTTTTTTTTTTTTTTTTTTTTTTTTTTTTTTTTAGCATAAGTATATCCCAGATATCAAATAGGATATACTTATACTAAGGAAGTATCCATTGTTTATATAAAATGTGTATTTAGCTGGATGTCTTATAGTCCATCTGGCAGTGTTACTCCAACCCCTCATGTCATCCCCCCAGCTCGATTCTCTGTCCAGTATGACTTTCCCTTATCAGCACATAGCCCAGAAAACTCCAATCTACTCGTCAAGGCCCTGCACTTCTTACTATTGCTGTGACTATATTCATTATGTGCTTTGGTAATTACGTTCTTATGTAGCTGCTTTACTATCTACTCCTCCCCTCAGCAACTCATCTTTCTTCCTTCTGGCTACATAAGAAAAAAAAAATGGGATGGGGCCAGCAGGTGGCGTGGTGGTTAGGATGCTGGACTCCCACGTGGCTGGCCACAAGTTTGAGTCCCAGACCTGGCAGCTTGCTTTTTCACTCTCCTCCCCTGCTCTGGTGAGCATATGTGCCCTACAGTAAATTAAAAAAAAAATAATAGTAAATACAATTAAAAATAAATGAATAATAACCAAAAAAAGTTTATTAGAAAAAAAAGGTGAGGGTTAGCAGGTGGTGTGGTTAAGGTACCGGATCCCACATGGCTGACTGAACGGTTTGAGTGCAGACCTGGCAGCTTGAAAAATACACCAGGTGCATGTGCATGCCCCAAATTCCAAGATGGGAATGGAGAGGAAGGGATTGTGGCATGGCTATTCTCCCTGGTGGTGTTTTCTCACTTTCCCTCTCTCTCTGCCAGTCTCTGTCCCTCTCCAGCCAGAAAACATAAAAGAAAAAAGTTGAGATGGACACTTCCTCCATTTCCTGTCTCCATCCCATCTCAAGTTGCCATGCTCCTGCTGCAGTCTCAGGGCTAGCCAATGTCTCTGCCCTCCAGGGTCCTTGGCTGAGAACCACGGGTCTCTCTCTGGCAGCTTCAAAGTCACATCCTGCTGGGTCATTCTTACGGGGACACCAGCAAGTGCTGCCCTGTCCCTAGGTGGGTTCCTCTAGAGGGAGGTTCATCAGGGGCCGCCCTCGCGCTCACGTGCTCACACCTGCGGAAGGAGGGAAGCAGGACGGAGCAGGAGAAGCTGAGCGGCCCTGCAGTCTCAAGGCCATCTCGGCCCACCCTGTGTAGGGGTGGGGAGGGTATCTGGAGCTGTGGTGGCCCTTTGTGGCCGTCCGGGAGTAGTGTCAGTGATTGGATACAGGACATCCCAGGAAGGAGGTGTCACCTCAGGTGAGGCACCCCAGAGAGCTGACAGCTGAGGGGCATTTCCCAGCAGCCTTCCCATACCTGAGAAGGGAGTTCTTCAATCAGCCATTCTTTATTTTATTATTATTATTATTTTCTGAGAGAGGATGTGTCAGAGAGAGAGAGAGAGAGAGCGAGAGAGAGAGCGAGAACCCCTCAACAGGGCCTGGTCATGCTGCGTTCCTTCACCCTCCAATTCTCCATCCCACCAGGAGGTACCCTCGTGTGTCCTTCGAGACGACCCGTATGCTGGCGGCCATGTGGGATCCAGCTTCCTCGGCATAGCGCCCAGCACTGCCCTACGCCCTTTGTTCTTGAGGGGCGATTGGGTTGCATATCACAGCACCCTCCACCTTCCAAACTCGAACTTTCAAACACCAGCAACCATCCGATTTCTTCTCCTCCTTCCTACCAAACCCCTCCTAAGCTGTCTGTCCTCCCTCCCCACCTCCTAGCCATGACCGGATTAGGCTCTGGCTAAATCTCCACTCGATTCCCTTTAAATCCATCCTGTTCCTCCAGAAAAAGGGATTTTTGTAGAGTTGGCTAGGTCTCTCCCCTGAGTAAAGCCACGCACAGCTCCCCCAGAGTCGGAGCTCCTGCACATGGCATTCAGGGCTCCTGGTGACCTAACCCCACCTCCCCCCACCCTGCTACACCTGATGCTCCAGCAGCATTCTGGAGAGTTCCACACAGTGTGGTTCTGTGCTCACACACTTTTGCATGGGTGGTTTCCTCTTTGCCTGGCGAAATTTCTCTCTTCTCCTCTAAGAAACCCTTAGAGGTCATCTCCTTGGAAGGTCTCCTGGGAACCACTCCTCCCACCCACCACCCCGGCCTGGCATCAGGCCCCCAGCCCCCCATCTGCACCTCTGTCTAAGCAGCTGCCAGCTGTGTCGAGCAGCATGCTGGGAGGACTCAGGTGTGGGCCTCCATGGGGGCAGCACACACGGGTGCCCCACGGACCCTGGGAGCAGAGCTGCCTGCCTGCCCTCTGCACCTGTGCTGCTGGGCTGTGTCCCCAGAGCCCAGTCTGGGGCAGAGCAGGGCTGTTGGCATTGACTTAGGCACTTGGAGAGTCCACAGACAGCAGGGGTGGGGTGAGAGAGCTGCAGCGGTGGAATTAAAGCATTCAGGACTTATTAGACTCAGGCAGGGCTCCAGCCCCTCTAAACAGCCTACCCTGGGACAGGAACCAGTCTCCCAGTCCCAGTAAGATTAAGTGAGAGATGGGACCAGCAGGTGGCACGATGGTTGCGGCGCGGGAATCCCACATGGCTGACTGTGGTTCAAGTTCTGAACAGGCAGCTTCCTTTCTCACTTTCTCTCTTGCTCTGTCTGTCTCTGGTGACTGTACACGTCCTATAGCAAATTTTAAGACTATTAATAATTGGGCCAGCAGGCTCTGGACTCCCACATGGGTGACTGTGGTTTTGAGTTCTAGACCTGGCGGTTCGCGTCCCAGACCTGACAGCTTGAAAAATATGCCGGGCTTGGGACCAGCAGGTAGTGTGGTGGTTAAGGTGCTGGATACTCCCACATGGCCAACCATGGTTCAAATCCTGGATCTGGTGGCTTGCTTTCCCACTTTCCCGCTCTCTCTCTTTCTCTCTCTCGCTCTCTCTCTGTGTCTCTCTCTGGTCAAATTAAAACAAATGAATGAATAAGTAAAATTAAATAAATAATTCTTTTAAAAAAAAAGAAGAAGGAAAATATGCCGGGCATGTGTGCATGCATGCCCAGAATCCAGGGAGGAGAATCGGGATGTAGCCATCCCTCCAACTGCAGGGGAGCGATTTCTCACTTTCTCTTTCACTGTCTCTCTCTCTGGCAAGTCCATGCACCCTGTGGCAAAAACCTTCAAATAAATAAATAAATAAATTAATTAATTAATTAAATAATTCTTTAAAAAAAAAAAAAAAAGACGAAATGAGAGGACACACAAAGCACCGGACAAGGCACGCAGCCTGTGTACGTGCCAATGGACATGGGTGGAGAAATTTCTGGCAATTAGGAGGTGAGCGAGCAGACATGGATTCACTCATTTGTTCAGGGAATGTGACAATGAGAAATCCTGGGATGGTTCCAGCAGTTGGCGTAATGCCTATGTTGCTGGACTCCCATGTAGTCGACTGCGGTTCGAGTCCTGGACCCGGTGGCTTAAACTCACACCAGGCACGTGTGCGTGCGTGCCCAAGATCCCAAGAGGAGAATGGAGGAGAAGGGATTGCGGCGTGGCCATCCCCCCTGGGGAGTCATTTCTTGCTTTCCGTCTCTCTGTGTCTCTGTGTCTTTCTGGTGAGCGCACGTGCCCTATAGCAAAAACCTCTCCAAAAAAAAATTGAAACCCTGGGATGACCCAAATGCTCGACCCCAGGGTAGTGGCACATTCCTACAGTGGTCACGCAGTGAAGGTGCAGGCCCCACTGCGATGATCAACGCTGGGAAGGAGAGTGCCCTGGGTCACAGGCATGTAGTGTGGAGGCCAGGAGAGGCTTTCCTGAGGAGGTGACATTCAGCTACCCCTGGAGGAAGGAAACTGAGCCACTTGGGAAGGGGACAGAGGAAAGCGTTCAGGAGAAAGGGACTGGTATGCAGATGTGCTGCCTAGTTGAGGGCCTGGCAGCTGGCAGGGGTGGCTGAAGAGGGAGAAGCTGATGGCGAGAAGTGGGGCTGGGCCAGACCTCCAGGGCTCGGTAGGCCAGTGAAGGCAAGAAGCCATTCAAAGTTTCTGAGCAGGGGTGAGCAGATGGCGTAGCAGTTACATCATTGAACTTCCACATGTCCAACCTCGGTTGGAGTTCTGGACTCGGTGGCTTGAAAATCATCCCAGATGTATGCATGCATGCCCAAGATCCTGGGAGGAGAATGGAGGAGAAGGGATTGCGGGGTAGACATCTCTCCTGGAAGGTGATTTCTCACTTTCCCTCATTCTTTCTTTCTCTCTCCCTGGAGAATGCACATGCCCTAAGGCAAAAACCTCTTAAAGAAAGAAAGAAATGAAAGAGAGAGAGAGAGAGAGAGAAGGAAAAGAAAGAAAGTTTCTAAGCGGAAGTGGGGTCTTACGATTGAATCTGTGCCTTGAAACTTCATGAGGAAAACCCGTGGAGGGGCCCACTGGATGCAGAGAAGCAGCTCAGTACTTACTGAAGTCCAGACAAGAGGTGACAGAGCCTGGGCATTTGGAAATGCCCATCTGCAGAAGGACAGTGGTGGAGGCTGTGACGTCACACAGAGGAAGATGCCTGCAAAGCGTCTAGAAGGGTCAAGTTTGACAGTCTCAAACTCCAACTTCTATCGCTCAGGAGGGGTAAATGAGGTAGCCAAGAAGGGAGGAAAGTGACCAGGAGACAAACTGGTAGGGTTTGGGGAGATGGAAGGGAGCAGAAGTTTCCATGGGGCTAAGTATTGCCCAGAAGTTAGGAGAGATGAGATGGAAAAGTATTCCTTGGTTGGGGTCTTCTGAGAGCCATGAGGAAGATGGCCAGCTGTAAACGGGGGTGGGATTCCTGCCTCGCGAGGCCATTTGCATGGGGCAGGGTGCCATCAGTGGTCTGCATCCCTGTCACCACGATAGTATTGCATTGTCTGGTGAGATTCGGCTCAGAGGACTGGCCCCTTAGCTCGGGAATCTACCAGAACTCTGGAAGCACCCAGGACTGTTCTTTTGCAGTGAGCGTATCGCCCGTCAACTGTACTTGTTTGCTTGTACAACATGTAGCCTCGGCCAGTTCATCTTCCAGAGTCTGGGCCATACGCAGTTGGCGATCCTGTGCGCTGCCTTGATGAGAGCTCCTGACAAGTGGACATATGTGGATTTTGCATATAGAGTGCAGACGATGCATTCGGCGAATCGATTCAGATGCATCCCTGCGGAAGGTGCCGCAGGCTCTGTCGCCCCTGCAGATGGAAGCTGGCAAGGAAAAGATGGGTCCAGATTGGGATCCTTGGGCTACGTGCGAGAACAGATTGGAGGGGGCCAGGGAGAACACGGGGAGATGAGCGAGGTCTGTGGTTCTGAAATCCGCACGGAGCCTCACCAGGGGTGGGACAAAGGACAGGAAGAAGGAGCACTAACAGAGCATCTTCTGACCCTCACATCTCCTGGGCCAGCCACCAGGTGCGTGCTCTTGTTCTGAACTAGAGACCACCTCCTGGAATTTTTTTTTTTTTTTTCTTTTTTTGGAGAGGTTTTTGCTATAGGGCGCGTGCGCTCGCCAGACAGACAGAGAGAGACAGAGAGATAGAAAACAGGAAATCACCCCCCAGGGGGGATGGCCACGCCGCAATCCCTTCTCCTCCATTCTCCTCTCGGGATCTTGGGCACACATGCACACATACATGATGTGAATTTTAAGTCGCTGAGTCCGGGACTTGAACTGCAATCCACTGTGTGGGTGTCCAGTGACATAACCATTACACCATCTGCAAACCACCCCCCCCCCATAACTTAAAAATTGATGTATTTATTCTAGTTTGCTTTAGGGTACATGCAATCACCAGAGAGAGAGGGAAAGTGAGAAATCACCTTCTGGGGCGCGATCCCTTCTCCACCATTCTCCTCTTGGGACTTTGGGTGCACATGTGCACACACCCAGCAAGTTTCTCAAGCCACTGGGTTCAGGACTGGAACTGTTCAGTTGGCTATGTGGGACGAGCTGCCTTAACCACCAGGCGGCCAGCTAGCCTGACCCCCTAGAATTTTTTACCAGCCTCCCACTGTCACAGTAACCTAGTCGGATTCCATCCACCCTCCCCTGCAAACACCTTCCTCTTGGCCAATAGTCACGTAATTGCTACCTAGACCAAGAATGGGGCCATACATCTCGCCTCTAGGATTGCATCGAGTCTTCCTAATAACCTCTTGAGATAGGTCCTAATCACATCCTAGTAGTGCAGATCCAGAAACTGCGGCTCGGAGGGATATGGTATGATAGCTGCCCTAGGTCACGCAGCTGGCAAGTGGCTTGGCCTGACTCTCTGACCCCAAAGGTCATGTTACTACTAAGAAACTTCCCCAACAGGGGGCAGGGTTGCTTTTCCTTTTGAGAGTTTGGCATGACCTCTTTTGGTTTCTGAGTATTTGGGTCCACTGGGTCCTTTGGTTCAGTCAACAAAGCTTCCGGAGGCCAGGCTCTGGGTAGGTGGTGGCTCAGACTAGATTCGTGATTTGGCAGGGCTCAGTCTGCTCTATGAGACAGACCCATGGCTAGGTGAGACCACCCTCAGTGTGGTAAATACAGACCGTGGAGTGGGCAGCCACCATCTGCCTGGAGGAGTTGGAGAAGACCCGCAGGGGCTTCCCCTGGTGGAGCGCCCGGGCTGGCTTGCAGTAGTAGAAGCAGGCTCTGGTCCCACAGAGGACAGGCACTTCAGGAAGAGCATGTGTTCTGTGCAAACTCATGAAGGCATGATGGAGGTGAGGAGCTTGGGGGGCCTAGTTACACAGTGGCATTTAAGTGGGGAAGGGTCTAGTTGACTGGGACGAGGGTGTGAGGGACCCCAGTGGAGAATTGGCCTGGGACTATTCATGTTCTTAAGAGTTACTGAGCACTGGGAACCAGCAGTTAGTGTAATGGCTATGTCGCTGGACTCCCATGTAGTCGACCGCGGTTCGCGTCCTGGACCCGGTGGCTTAAAACTCACGCCGGGCGTGTGTGCGTGCGTGCCCAAGATCCCGAGAGGAGAATGGAGAAGAAGGGATTGTGGCGTGACCATCCCCCCTGGGGGGTGATTTCTTGCTTTCTGTCTCTATGTCTTTTTGTCTGTCTGGTGAGCGCACGCGCACTATAGCGAAAAACCTCTCCAAAAAAAAAAAAAAAAAAAAGAGTTACTGAGCACTTTGCCATGAGCCAGGCTTTCTGCTGAGCATTTTACAAACATGATAACCCCTGAATTTTAATGATTTAAAAAAAGAAGTATTTATTTAATTTTATTTTTTATTATTATTTTTTAATTTGCTATAGGGCATGTGTACATGAGAGAAAGAGAGAGAGAGAGAGAGAAAAAACATGAAAAAGCAAGTTGCCAGGTCTGGGACTTGGTCATGTGGGAGTTCAGTGCCTTAACATGCCACTTGCTGGCTCATAACCACCTTATTAAAGTAAGGGAACTGTTGTCTGAAGCAGGACTGGATTTCTCTTTCTTTCTTCTTCTTTCTTTCTTTCTTTCTTTCTTTCTTTCTTTCTTTCTTTCTTTCTCTCTCTCTTTCTTTCTTTCTTTCTTTTTTTTTAAGAATTATTTAATTCCATTTTTTTTTTAATTTTTAAAATTTTGATGAGAGAGAGAGAGAGAAAGGGAAAGCAAGAAAGCAAGCCACCGGGTCTGGGACTCAAACCGTGATCAGCCATGTGAGAGTCCAGTGCCTCTAACCACCACACCACTTGCTGGTCCCAGGACTGGATTTCATGAGGGCTCTGATTTTATGTGGTCTCTGTGACGAGCCCACAATTTGTTTATTCATGCTTGTTCTGTACCTTAAGAAAAGCTATGACGAATAAGACAAACTTCTGTACACCTACTGTCCCGGTCAAGAAACATAACCTTACCAAGGGGCTGGGTGGTGGCGCAGTGGTAAAATGTGACATTCAGTGAGGCACGTGCGAAGGTTCTCAGTTCATGTCCAGAGACTTCCCTGAGTACTCTGGGCATGCATGTACCCATGGTCTGGGGCTGGCTGAGGCTGGGGATAGATTGCAGTGTCAAGACCTCTTGCTGTCTCTTTCTCTTTCTGTCTCTCTTGCTTGTGAAATTAATAAAACTAAAAAAAAAAAAAAAAACCCTTACAAAGTGGGCGAAGACCCCTCTTTTTACTACCCTAACGAACATCTTCCTCTACCCCTAGAGGTGAATACTTTGCTGAATAGTGTATTTATTATTCTTTTGAATGTTTTTATACTTTTATTACATCCGTGCATTTCCATGCAGTATATAGGATCTCATTCCGTGTGTTTAAAAAGTCTGTATGAGTGATATCACAGAACTTGATCTTCTGCAACAGGCTCTCCCTCCTTTCATTTGTGATTCTAGCAGATCTCTAGTCATTCATTTTCGCTGTAGTATAGCGTTTCCCTGACCACATCACAATTCAGGTATGCTTTCTTCTGTTAATGGACATCAGGGCTGTTTCCCATTTGTCACTGGTATAGACACTGTGGCAATGAGATTCCCTATCTACGTCCCCAAACTGAAGACTCTGGGTCACTTGGGTATATGCAACTTTAATATTTCTAGATGTGCTGAACTGTTTCCTAGAGTGGCTGAACCCATTTCCCCTCCTGCCAGCAGAGGATGATGATAATTCTCCATTTCACCATGCTCCATATTTCTGTGGTCCCACTCTAGGTTTCTGTGTCAGTCTCACGCGTGCGAAGTGGCACTTTATGAGATTTTGTTTTGCATTTCCTTGATTACTAAGTGAGATCGATGACTATCTCTACATATGTTTATTGGCCATCCTTGTTTCCTTTCCTGTGAATTGCCTGTTTGTATATTTTAGCTAATTTTCTGCTGTTTCTTTTGAAAAGTAATTTGTTGTAAGCCTTTGTATATTTTGGATGTTGTGTTGTAAATGACATCTTTATGTTTTAACTGAATGTATTGATGATGGTGTGTGCTTTCTGGGTCTTCTTTAAGAAATCCTTTTTTTTTTTTTTTTTTTTCTTTTTTTGGAGAGATTTCTACTGTAAGGCACATGCGCTCGCCAGAAAGAGAGATAGAAAGTGAGAAATCATCCCCCAGGGGGGTTGGCCACGCCACAATCCCTTCTCCTCCATTCTCCTCTCGGGATCTTGGGCACGCGTGCACACGTGCCCAGTGTGAGTTTTAAGCCTTCAGGTCCGGGACTCGAACCATGGTCGACTACATGGGAGTCCAGCGACATAGCCATTACACTAACTGCTGGTCCCAAGAAATCCTTTCCTATTGTGAAGTTTTTTATGTGTGTGTTTTCAATATACCTGGAATTAGTTTTTTGTGCATGGTGTGAGGTAGGGATCTCACCTCATTTTCTCTAATATAAACATCAATGGCTTCAGCACCATTTGCAGAAGAGTGTGCATTTTGCCTGCTGACCTGCAGTGCCATATCTGCTCCATCTTTTGATATGTGGGAGTCCATTTCCATAGCCTCTGTTCTAGTTCACTGGCTTATTGGTCTGCCCTTATGCCAATACCATATGTTCTAACTGTACCTTTTTAGGTCCGTATCACCTTCTCTCCTGAATTAGAAGAACTAGTGATGTCCTGAGAGCCGATCCAAGTCGTACTATCTTTGTACTCCTCTCATCACTCATCCCATGACAACCACATAGTGCTTCTGTTTATAAAAGGGTTTCTCATATACTGGCTCTCAGGGTCCTAAAACTCCCTTTTGCAGAAGAGGAAACTGAGGCACGGAGGTGAGATGACTTGCCAAGGTCACACAGTCAGCAAGTGTTAGATTAGGAGTTCTATGGGATCTCAAAGTCACTCTGTCATCACCGCGTCTTGTCCATGCTCTGAGGACCTCTAGTGACCCTGGGATGGGGTTTTCACTGCTTCCTTTCCTCCTTAGGCAAGTGCACCAGCTTCTGTGGAGGCTGGTGCATTTCTGAAGGCCTCTCCTTAGTGCTGGAGACCCCTAGGAAGTGTGGGACTGTAAGTGTGCATTTCATGGAAAGTAAAGTGGGAGGCTTGGGGTCAGCACGAAGAGGTCGAGCCAGGTTCCAGAACCAATTGAAAGTGCCCCATCCCGGGAGTGCACTTGGGCCCAGGCTGCTGCCTTCAGTGAGGACGTTGGCTTCTCCCAGGAATTAGAGGCGTCCTCCCGCCCTCCCGCCTGGAGAGGCAGGAATGCGAGGGCTCAGCTTTCAGCAGAGCAGTGGCAGCCCAGCCGTTCCGGGGAGCTCCGGTGCAGGCCCTTCCCGAGCGGCTGAATTAACTGGTTCTGTCTGTCAGACTGGGAGAGCAGCTGTAGCTAAAAATAGCGCCCTGCCCACAGCGACCTGCGCCAGCCGGGAGCCCGGGCTGCGGCTGTAGGAGTCCGAACCCGCATAGCCCAAGCAGCACCGGGAGCCCAGGACACTCCGGCCCGGGCCTGGCGCAGGACCAAACTCGAGGCCACAGCCACCTGCACCGCGCTGGCCCCGCAGGTGCCGCGGAGGTTGGAAGGCCCTCGGGCCGAGACGCGGCCGAGGCCGTCCGGGATGGGAGCCGGCGGGGCGGCCTCCCGCGCCCTGGCCTGGGCCTCCCTGCCCCTGCTGGGGCCTCCAGCCGGCGCGCTCTGCGAGGACTCGCTCTGCTGCCGAGGTAAGGCCGGGCGGCTGCGGGCGTGCTGGCTCTACCCAGGCACTCGCTGGGGCCTCGTTCTCTTTCCCCACCCCAGGTCCGCGGTAGGGGGCGGGCAGGGAGCCAACTCAGGTGTCTGTCCGCACCCCACTGGGGGAGAGGAGCCCTGCAAACTCACTTGTCGTTTAAAAAGGTCGCGATCCCGCCTCTCCGGTTCGAAAGCGTTCACGCTCCTCAGGCCTCAGTGTTCCTAGCTGGAAAATGGGACAGTACAATCCTCAAGCTTTCATATTGCTTGGTGTGTGTCCACAAGAGAAGCTGGGGGCGGGGGCGCTGAAGCCGATCGCAAGCTTTTCGACAAGTTCACGAGCCAGCTAGGGTCCCCCATTCCCCATGACACCCCGCGCCGCGCCGTACTCTTCCAAAGTTCTGGACCCCGCGTCGGTCCTCGGCCCGTGAGGCGGGAGATCGAGGCGGAGCACACGAAAGCTTCGGGGGACAACAGACGCGCCGAGATCGTTGCGAGAGGGGGGACCTACAGGGCGGAAGAGGAGTGGGTGAACCGAGATCGCGGCCCACTCCTCGGCCCAGTGCCCCTATGGCTCCAGGGCTAGAGCTGGGTTTTATCTGTAAACTCTGGGGACCCGGGAAGGGGTGGATGGGTGGGCTGAGACCGCCGGCGCGCTCAGCCCTGCCAGACCCGGGTGGGGAGCGTGGGGAGAGGCGTGCGCCAAGTCTGGACCCGCGCGGCTGCTTGGAGACGAGGGGGTCGGCTCTGCCCGGGGCGGCCGGGGCGTGGCGGCGGTGGCGGGGTCGACTGACCAAACAGGTGCGCCCCCGCCCTCCCGCCCCGCCCGGGCTCGGTCCGGGCCGGGCGGGCGGAGCTGCCGGTGGCGGGGCCTGCGATTGGCAGGGCTGGGCCGGCCGAGTGGCCGGGGGAGCCCCGGAGTCGGAGAGCGGCAGCGCCGGGGGAGGCGCGGAGCCGGCGGGAGCCCGCTCCTGTCCGGCTAGCTCCGCTCCACTCTGCCCTTGGGCACGACGGAAACTTTCCTGCAGACGTCCCGCGACCCCGCGACTCCGCCGCTTTGCGACCCTGGTCCTGGGCCGCTCGGGCTCCCGCACCTCTGGGATGGCGGCGCTCGGCGGCCCAGCTGGAGAGTAGAGGTAAGAGCCGCGGGCCGCGGGTCAGGTCGAAGGGGCCCTGAGGCTTGGAGGGTCTAAGCGCAATCTGGGGTTCGAGAGGATCTGGGGGCCCCGATGTGAGGTATGGGGGCTCGAGGAGTGGGCTGCACGACTTTGGCTTACTTAGCCCTTTTCCCCGTGGAGCTCCGCCCTCCCGCGGGATCTGAGTCTTGTTGACCCTTTAAACTTTCTCGTGCGCCCTGCCTGGATCTCTGACGCGGGGCCCAGGGCTGACTCTGGGTCCTCAGGAGAGAACAGCACCTGGCGGTCAAGAAGGAAGGCACCCCCACTTGGGGCCTGCAGCCAGCGGGAGTTGGGGCGGAGGATTTCCAGGTTAGCAATTCCCGCGGCTTTCAGCGATCACCCAGAACTTCAGACCCTGCTAAGCTCACCCCGGAGGTTCCTTTCAAGTAGCCAACCCCCTCCACCCAGAGCCAGGCACCACTGGTACGTCCAAGTGTGGGTGCCTTTCTGTTCAATCTGGTAGTCAATCTTCAGTTATTTGGGAGTGGGGGGTGTTGAAATGAGATCTCTTTTTCTTTCCTGGGCGGTTTCAGCCCCACCCTCCCTGAAAACACCCTGATCTGGTAGAATGAAAACGGGGTCCAAAGCCATTTAACCTGATTCCAGCCTGGTGGGAATGATGGCGAGTGTTCTGGTCTCTGGACCGTCTGCCCTTCTGAGCTATTTGGTGTGAGTCACATGGAAATTGCTCCCTTCTCCCCCTGCCCCCTTCTGCCATTTAGAGGAGGGAAATTCTACCTTGATTTTGACTTGTGAGTAGGTCAGTTGCCACCAATGAAGATCGTAATCCTCTAATGTGTAGTTCTCTTCTGTGTTATTATTTTATTTTTTGATTTAAGACAGTACATCTGAGAGTTAAAAACTAACCCAAACAGCCAGCTGTGCAGCCCAGAGGGCCTGGGTTCAAAGCTCAGCCCCTGCTGCTCAGGAACCTCCAGGCAGGTTTCCTAACCTCTCTGAGCTCAAAAGTGCCACCCCAGGGGAATGTAGTGAGGCTCTGGGGAGGTGTGGAAGGCACCCAGCTCATAGGACAACAACAGTCTTAAGCAACCGGTCTACAGTGTGGAGCTTGCTGTCTAAGGGACCCAGAAATCTTGCGCCTCAGTTTCCTCTCTTCTCAAAAGTCGTGTGGACCAGCCCCTCTGAACCAGCCCTTTTGAGAATAGTGTGTAGATACACACGCCCATGGACGCATACAATTTCAGTGTGTTTGTTCTGTGGCCCCACCCATTCCTTTCCCTGCAATTAACTATTGAGAAGGTATAAGACTCTGCCTATCCTTCCCTAACCTTCCCCACTGTTGGGGATGCTCGGAGGTAAATATTGTAAACATCGAGAAAGAGCAAATGAATTAACCAGCATGGCGGGGAGAGGGGCCGACCTGCAGAACCTGGCCCAAGTCACTTTCAAGTCATCTAGGCCACCTCCCCACCTTCTTCTCTCCCTGGTGCTGCATCCCCACTGATGCATATCCACTCTCCACCTCCCCCCAGGATCTTGCAGTGAGCTTACTAGACAGCTGGTTTCAAGATGGGGCAACTCCAGTGAGTTGATAGTTCTTCCTCTTACGAGTGGAAATCTGTGTCCCTGTCATCTCAAGCCCCGTTCTAGTACAACCCTTAGGGCATCTCTTAAGGGCTCAATTATTCACTGCAGTCCCCTGGTGCCTGGCATTCCGCTCCTTCCCTTAGGCACTCTGCATACTGGAAGAGAGCCTGGCACTGATGGAAGCACTATTTACTGTTTATTATATACCAGGCCCATAAGGAGGGCTTTCAACCTGTAATTTCATTGCATCCCTAAGACAACTTCTTGTGGTTGAATCTTTTCTTATTCTTGTTTTGCATAGAATAAGAAACAGGTTTAGAGAGATTAAAGGACTTACCAATGGTCAGGCAACTCTAAGGGGCTGGGCTGCCCCAAACCCAGTATCTGTCTTCAGAGCCCGTGTTTCTAATTGCTACTGTGTCCTGTACTTGCGTGCATAGTTGTGTATGTGTGTGTGTGTGTGTGTGTGTGTACACCTGCCCCTGTGAGATGCAGATTCCTCATCTCCATTCTAGACCTAGGATTTACACTTTGAGAACCTCCAGGCCATGTGCCTGCCTATCCAGTTTGAGAACCATATCTCTAATGCATTCAGCTTGGATTCACTTCCTTGAGCTGATTTCTTTTCCTTTCTAGTTTTTTTTTTTTTTTTTTTTTTTTTTTTTTCCCAACTGGGAAACATCATGCTCTCATACCCTCTGGTGGGCTGACTGCTGCCTAGGATGGGCTGTGTGAGCCCCCTGGGTGGATGTCAGGGGCTTGGGGGCAGCTCCTCAGGGACAGAGGAGCCCAGTGGCGCTTTCCCTGCTACAAACAGGTGTGCCTGGGTGCTCCTAAGCCTCTGGCCTCTGCCTTCTAGAAGGACTAGTGCACCTTGGATGAGGCCCTTGCGATCAAGTTTCTCGGTGGAGTGGTGGTGGACCCCCAGAAGTGGGCAGATACCTCTTCCATGCACCCTTGGAGGCCTGACCTTAGCCAGGAGGTACTGGCTTAAATCTTGGGGAGAGGACAGTGGGATGATTGCCATGTATACACCTGTGTCTCAAACCTGCTGGAAACCCATCCATACCCTTGGCCAGTGGCGGCCTGGCCTAGCTGGCCTGGCTGACAGGACAGGTATGGATGAAAGGAACTGCTTGCACAGACCTCAGAGACAGTTCTGGCCTCGGGCTGTGCTGCAGACCCAGTGTTCCTTCTGCCTCTGTCCTCTTGGATCCTACTGAAAGCAGGGAATTATTAAACACCCATTTTATAGAAGAGAACACTAACGTCCAGGAAGCTGCCATGACATGTCCAAAGCCCTAGTGTGCGTGAGTGTGAGGGGGGAGACAGGGAAGGCGGTAGAGTCGGGACTTGAACCCAGGTCTCCTGAGAATAGGCAGAGACATTTGCACTGTATCCCATACCTCCTTGTTTTTCTGTTCCACCTGTTTGTGGCATTAAGCCAGAGCCATTGCCAGAAAACTGAAGACCTGGGATGTGAGCTGGCCGTGTGATCCTGGGCAGGGGGGTCATCTCTGGAACTTCAGCTTCCTTGACTACAAAGAGGGGAGCATAGTGTTGTTCAGAGCTCAGTTCTTTCCAACTGTGACAGTCACAAGTTACGCTTTGGTCTGCACTCCTGGGAGGGGATGTTCCTAATGGGCTCGAGGCACAGGTGAGAGGTAGCTTGGAGGGTGGGAAGCTGCACTGGGAACTCTTAGGAAACCAGCCAGAAAGGCTTGCGTGGGCACCGTGTCCAGAGGGGCTGGAAAACTTGGGGGGGTGGGGGACAAGTTGCCAGGGAAGTCCTTGGAGGGGTGAGGGTACTCATCTTAGGATTCATCAGTATTTGCTGGACACTGCAAGAGGCTGATGGTGGGAATGACCCAGCTGGAGCCCCCGTCAGGCTGGGGTAGCCTTGGCCAAGAGACCAGTGCATGGGTAAGGCCCTCATGTCTCCCTTCCAAGCCACCATGGCTCTCCTGGGCTTCCAGCCTTGCTGCCAGCTGGGATCCGAGCAGAGTATCATCTCTCTTTGGACTGGAGCAGATGGCTGAGGGGTCCAGTTGCCTGGTCCCTGCCTGGTCCCCAAGCCCACAGTGGGCCCTGGCAGCCTAGCTTCCTAAAGCTTGCAGCCTCGGCCATGCTGCCTGCCCTCGGCTTCTTCCACTCCATCCTGAACCTTCTTCTCTCCTACAGTAGCTCCCTGTTACTCTCCCACTCCCACCCCACCCCCAGCATCAAAGCCAGCTCCCTACTGGCTGAGGCCCCAGGCCTGGCTCCCATGTCCTCCCTGCCTCTCCTCCCTCTGCTCTTCAGGCTTCGTGTTTCCTGGCCTCTGCCTGGGACTCCAAGAATGCCCTTCCCTCTCTGCCACTGCCTCACTGCCCAAATCCTTCCTGCCCGCAGGGCCCAGCACGATTGTCACCTCCGTTTGGTCTCATTCCCTGACTAGGGCTGAGCGGTCCCCCTGCGCAGTCCTGGCTTGTAGCTCTAACCACTGCCTGGCTTTTGCTTTGCTGCACTTCGTTGTCAGCTCGCCTACCTTCTGCCATGGGCTCTGAACCTTTTTCTTTGTTAGTTTATTTCTATTCATGATAGAGGGCACGTGCACATGCACGAGAGAGACCGAGAGGGAGAAGGCGAGCACACCGCGGTTTTGCCACTCTGTGATTCTCTTTCCACTGTCCCCCAGCTCATCAGGACCCTGGGGGTGCACTTGTGCACGTGCATACACACACGCACACACACCGTGCTTTCAGGCTGACCTCGGGAGCGGAACCTGCTCATGGCCATGTGGCTTCTAGTATGGTTCAGTTGGCCACTGACTGCTGTCAGGGTGGGCCAAGCTCCGACCTTCTCAAGGTTATTATAGATCTGGCCTGCTTCTCACCTGGGAGCCCATATAACGGGTGGGACTGACCAGAGCCTTCCTCAGTCTAGTAAATGCTCATAAGGCTTTGTGGAGTCGGACCAGCTCTGTTGAACTTGGGTTTTTGTTTCTGGCTCCGAGTTTTCCCTGTGCTCTGCTCCCTGACAGTCAGGCGTGTGTGTGTGCCCAAAATCTCAAGAGGAGAATGGAGGAGAAGGGATTGTGGTGTGGTCATCCACCCTGGGGAGTGATTTCTCACTCCCCTCCCTTTTTCTCTGTCTCTCTCGGTGAGTGCACATGCCCTATTGCAAAAACTAAGAAAAAAGAAAAAGAAAATCTGTTCTACTCAGTCTTCCTGTGACTTTCTACTGAGGAAACTGAGGCTCTGAGAGAGGGACACCTGCCTAAGGCCACATGGCCACAAAGAGGCAGCTCAGGGCTTCTGCTGACTCCCTTGCTCCAGGTCCAGGGCCCCCGGCAGAACTCAAAATGGGCACCAGGAGTCTGTCCATTTCGATGGCTCCCTGTACAAAGTTGAAATTCTTTTCTTTTCTGTTCTAGATTTTTTGCCATGGGGTGTGTGTGCTTGTCTGGAAAGAGAGAGAAAGAGAGAGAGAGAGAGAATGAGAAATCACTTGACCACGCCACAATCCCTTCTCCATTGTCCAGGCCTGGGACTCCAACCATGGTTGGCCATGTGGGAGTCTTTAACTTCTATGTCACCTGCTGGCCCCCCTTTGAAATTCTTTTGTTGGGGTTGTTCTCCCTGCTGGTACCATTTACTGAGCATGAACTTGGGCAGTGGCAAGTGGGGGAAGTGAGACCACGGAGAATGGGCCAGGTGATCAGGTCAGAGATCTCTGTCGACAAGGAGGAAGTCCCACCTCCTCATAGGACACAATGGCCGATACTGATTAAAGACCCTCTTAGAGTAAGGTCCGAGCATGCTGGGGGGCTGGGCGGAGAAGAGAGGGGTGATAATGGTCTGCTTTTATGATCAGAGTCTGTCCAAGTCCCCCGTCATCCCTTCATTACGGAATGTCCTACTCTGTTGCCTGATCAGTTTCCCTGTCTCCCTTAGCCCTACCTCCAGACCGAGCATCCTGGCAGGTGCCTCCTCCTGGTACAGGTGACCCCTCTCGGTGACCTTGAGCAAGCAAGACCCACCCCTTCAGAGGAGGGAGGGAGCGATTGTGACCGAATGGCCCTCTTAGCATCTTGGGTGACCTTGTCTGGCTGTCACTGGCTGAAGAATATGTGACAACTGAGTCCATCAAGAAATGGCTGTTTGCTGCGGGCAGCAGGGACCCAGCCAGACATAATGGGAGCTGGCCCTGGCCCGAGCAGGGACCTCAGAGCCTTTCCCAGCAGAGGGAATGCCATGCCATCGAAGGTGGAGTTGCTTCCGGGAGGAGAGAATTCCCCAAGGGCTCTGGCCCCCCTGGTAGGGATCGGCAGGGTGTGTGAGGGATTTGTTTTTCGGCCAGGATGTGGGGAGTTAAAAATAGACATCCTAATCCCCTGGGTTGTGTCACACTTGAGCTGTGCAGAGCCCCGGCTCTGGTATCTCTCTGGAGTGGCTAGGCAGCCACTGACGGAGGCAGAGGTCGCGCTGAGCACGTGGCGGGGTCTGCCTGAGTTTCTGTGAGACTGTGCCCAAACTGTCATGGAAGAGCTTAGGTCTGCTTCCTGCCCCTGTGTGTGTTCTTTTCTCTTAGAGAAGCCTGATTTGAGTGAACAGGCTACGGGGGTGGGAGGTTGTGGAGGTGGTGGTGGCTGCAACAGTAGGGTAGATTTTTAAAAAAAAATATTTTTATCTGATTTTATTCATCATCATCATTATCATCATCATCATTATTTTAATTTGACCAGGCAGAGACAGAGAGGGAAAGTGAGAAAGCAAACTGCCAGGTCCAGGACTCAAACCATGGTCGGCCACGTGGGAGTCCAGTACGTTAACCACGATGCCACCTGCCAGCCCAGTAGGGTAGATTTTTAAGCAAAGTAGCAAGGGGGTCAAGAAGACCAGAGATGAATCAAGACCCTCAGGAGCAAAGGCTCCTTAGAGGGCCAGGGAGCCGCAGGAGGCTGGATTTGGCTAGAGCAGGAACGTTGGGGGGAGATAGTGATGGGAATAAAGTGGAGATGTACCAGTGGGACCCCAAATTGAGGACATTAAATGCTGCGATAAGGACTGAGAGCGTGATGCTTAGGTAATGGGGGGCCACCGAGGATCATAGAGCACAGTACTTACCTGCCTTACGAGCAGTGCAGTGTGATGGCGTGTGCCCTGGCTTTGTGATAGGTGTTACTTTATAGCGTTTGGCAGAAAAGGCTTTTTTCTTTTTCTTTTTTTTTTCTCACTTTGCTATAGGGCACATGTGCTTGCCAGAGACAGAGAGAGGGAGAAAGTGAGAAACCACTCCCTGGGTGGGGGGATGGCCACACCACAGTCCCTTCTCCTCCCAGGATTTTGGGCATTCATGAACATGTGCTTGGTATGTTTTTCAAGCTCCTGGACCAGGCCTTGAACTGTGCAGCTGGCCATATGGGATCCACCTGCTCTAGCCACCACACCATTGGCTAGCCTGAGATTTTTAAAAACCATCTGCAGATACCCTGCCCATCCCACCTTTTCTTCTGGAACCTTGCATCGTGGCCAAGGGAAGACCCCATTTTGTGCTGCCTCTGGGTTCTGGCAGGCGCCCATTCTGGGGCAAAGTCTGTATCTGGGCTTCTTGACTTTTTATAGGATTTAATCAGACAGATTCTGGCTATCTGTCAGTCTGTTTTCCCCACAAGGAGAGGAATTAAGAGGAAGGCAGGAGGCAGAGGCCGAAGTTCCAGGGGTAGGCTCTTCCCCTGTTCTGGCTGGACTCACTGGAGCTTTGCCAGTTGCTCTAGTGGGTCCAGCAGTGTGCTACCTGCCCCTACGAGCTCCCGGACCACCAGGATCAGCTCTGCTCCCCCTGTAGGATCCCCATCTGGGCTCCAGCCTCTCCGGTCACCCTGTACCCATCACTCCAGCAACACCGGCCTCTCCTGCACATCTTAGTGTCCTCTGCTCTGTAACCCGTGCCTTTACACAACTCCTCACTGCTTCCCAGCTAGGCCCAGGCTCCTGAGGGACAGATCCGAGCTGCAGAGACCAGTGGAAGTCTTCTGCAGTCAAGCCATTTTAGAATTGGGGAACAGGGGCCTGGGTTTGCCTGAAACTTCATGACAAGTTTGCGGCGGGGCTGGGCCTCCAGCTGCAGCTCCAGACCCGTCTTGGCCCCTGGCTGCACACAGCTCTGTTTTCAGAGCCACCCTGCCCCTTGGCCCCGAGAGCCAGGGATTCCCAGCTCTGCGAGGATCCCGGTGTTGCAGCCCTGGCTCCTCCTGGGGCTTTGAGCCAGGAGCGCCCAGCCTGGCGTCGGCGTCGGCTTAGTCACCACGATGAGATCACTGCTCACCTCTGGACAGGGGAGGGTGCCAAGGTTTGGGAACTTTCTCTCTGAGCTGTGTGTGTGTGTGTGTGTAAAGCAAACCTGTTAGTTGGGACTTTGTCCTTGGCCCTTGAACTATAGGCCTGGGAAGCCACTGGGGCATGGTAAATGCCTGAACTGTGCCAGCTCACAGCTGCCCAGGAGAGTGGCCCCGTGTCAAGAAAGAGCTCGAACCAGAGTTGGAGCCTGACGTCAACACTTCCTGCCCCATCCTGGCCGTGTGACCCTGAGCAAGGCACACGACCTCTCTGGGCTGTGTAATTCATTGTTTCTTTCTGTGGGCCAAGCACTGGGCCTTCTAAGCACCAGCCCACTTGATAACATAACAGACCCTGAGGTCCCGCTATCATCTCTGTTTGCATACGAGGAAACTGAGGCCCAGCAGGGAGGAATGACGTGCCTAAGGTCCTCAGCTGGGAAAAGAGTGGAGCTGGGATTTGAACGCAGGTCTTCCCAACTCCACAGCCTGCCGCGTCTGGCACCATGCTGCTGCCCTCCAGCTTCTGGACTACCTTCTGAGGGACTGTGAGGGTAGACAGGTGTGATTAGGCAGGTGAGGGGCAAAGGGATGAATGAGGGGATCCTTTTCTAAGATGTCATCCTCCATGTTCCCCCTCTGACGCTGTTCCTATGAAGTCAGAGAGGGGAAGCTGAAGGGAGCAGGTATGGCCGTATCCGGGCTGCAAGAGTGGCAAGGCACGTTAGAAGACAGGGTTTCACAGGCAGCCTGGTGTCGGTGTTAATGCCATTCCCATTCTTCCCCAGAAGGTACCTTCAGAGCAGGGGTGATACTGGGGACATTGCCCTTTGAGTAGAATGACCAATAAGGTGTTGATTCAAATTTGGAGCAAGGGTCATTTGATGGCCACTGAACCTAGGTGTGGAGTAGGCGGCGAGGAGCACCAGAGGAGCCTGGTTGGGCAGAGGGGTCCAGAGGGTGTGTGGTCTGAAGTCCACCAAGTGGGCCTGGGTTGGAGTCCTGGTCACTCCGCCTGCCGGCTATTTGAGTTTGGGTGAAGTCCTCTCACATCTCTGATCCTCTGTATTCTCTCTATAAATTGGGGATACTAATATCTGTTTCTTATGTTGGTTGTTAGGTTAAAATTAGACACGGAGGGTCCAAGTGGTGGTGCAATGGGACGCAACTGGACTCACATGGGAAAGGTCCTGGGTTCACATCCTGGGGCATCCCTGAGCTTGTTGGCTGTACACATGTCTGTATCTGGGCGGGCTGAGGCTGGGGGCTGATCATGGTATGAAGATCCTGTTGGAGTACCTGTCTGTCTCTGTGTCTCTCTCATGGAAGAGATAAGTTAATAAACATTAAGCAATAACATTTAAAAAGTTAGACATGGAGAGAGAAAAGATAGTATAGTGTCTGTACATTGTAAACATTCAATAAATGGGGGCCAGCAGGTGGTGTGGTGGTGAAGGCTCTGGATTCCCACATGGTTGGCTGCGGTTCAAGTCTCAGAATCAGCAGCTTAAAAATCATGCTGGGCATGTGTGCATGCATGCCCAAAATCCAGACAGAAGAATGGAGGAGAAGGGATGACAGCATGCCCATTCTCCCTGGGGGTGATTTCTCACTTACACTCTCTCTGTCTCTCTCCGGTGAGCACACATGCCTTCTAGTAAAAATTTTTTAAAAGGTTAAAAAAAAAAATCAGTAAATGCAAGTGCTTTGCTATTATTTGCTGTTTGTGTTGCTGTTACTGAGGGCCTTAGGGAAGACGGCTTCATGGTGTGGGAGCATTTTGGCCAGTGCTTCTGTCCAGAACTCTCTGCCTCTGATGAAGGCAGTTCTGGGCAAGAAAAGAACTGAATGAAAGAGGCTATATGATTTATTTATTTTTCTTGTAAAACTGCATAGGGACTAGATCAGCCAAACAGAAAGGTTTCTGAGTCTGGGAACTACTTTGATGAATAGAGAGAGGGGATAATAGAGAAAAAGATATCTTTAAGGTGCTTGGAGTTTATCTTTTGCCTGGCGTCCACAATCCCGCCAAGCTTGTTTGTGCATAGTGAGTGTCTGTTGAAGCAGGGCTGCTGGGGAGAGCCTGTGGGGGCGGAACGCAGACAAGTCTGAGGTTCGGCTCCTCCCTCCCTCTGAGAGCCTCCAGGGCTCCGCTTAGGAACCGCTAGTGGGTAAAGATAGCAGAATGTGTGTGTGTGTGTGAACGTGCATGCTCTGGAGGTATCACAAGGTCCAGGGGGCTTCCCAGAGGAAGTGGGGTGAGAGCCAGCTCCAGGAGGACAGCTGCTCAGGTTCTGCAAAAGGTCTTACAAAATTGCTTTTCCTGAGCCCGCCTGGTTTCCTAGTGCTGCCAAGCAGCCCTTGTTAACCCGGAGTCCCCAGGCTTGCTAGTCAACATGGGTTGGGTGGGGGTGGAATTGAATCCTGCCTCAGTTTCCTCATTAAGCCCAGACCTTCTTAGAGTCCCCTTTATCTCGGGCATGCTTTTAGAGGGAGCAGAGGGGACCCAGTCTTGGTGGTTCAGCCTTGGTGGCCCAGCTATAGATCTGGAAGCCACATGGCCTAACCGGAGTCAACCTGTAACACGCTGAGTATGCATGCTCCCAAGATCCTGGTGAGCTGGAGGGCTGGGCGAAGGGGATTGCGATGTGACAAGACCCTGCCAAGGGTGTCTGTCTGTCTGTCTCTCATAAAGACAATAAACTTTAAAAAAGAGAAGGAACAGAGAGACGTGGAGGAGGAAGTGCTGTTGGGGATCCGGGCTAGGTTGTCACTTCCCATGGTGTGCCCTCAGGCTGGTCATTTCACTGCCCGCATCTCAGTTTCCTCATCCTTTAAATGAGGATAATAGTAGCACCTCTGTCACCGTCACTGAGCTGTTTTGAGGCTGGAGTGAGGTAATGCGGGTAAAGTGCTTATCACAGAGCTGGCTCAGGGTAAGTGCCCGTAATTACAAGCTGCCTGGGCCGCTGTGGCTGTTGTTGGTAACTGGGGACACACCTCTCCACCTCTCCCCTCCCCTCCGCCTGAGTTCCTGTTTGTGTTGACATGCTTCTCACTAACTAGTGCAGAGATTTTAAGTATTTATATCCTGCCTGGAATTTCTCTTTGCATTGTCTAGTTAATTACCTAATTGAATCAAAGCAAACAATTTCGCTTCCTTTCCAGTGCATGGGCAGGAAGTGGTCTGGTGCTTTTTTTTTTTTTTTTTAACTGTGATTTGAGATGATTATTGGAATATTTGATATCAGTGATGCCTCCCTCCCAAGAGGTTTGCTTCCTCTTTGGCAGTAAAACCAACCCCATAAATCAAGCAGCGCCGATGGCGTTTAGAAACATAAATCTTGTCGAGGATGTTGATGGTTTGGCCACACGTTTCGATTGGTGCCAACTCTGTTTCGACACCTTCTTGCCCACTCACGAAGTGGTGGTCGAAAAATCTCCTTTTAAATATTGAGAACTAACGACCTCTGTGTGCATTTGGGAAGTGCTGTCGAAAGGAAGGCACGTAAATAAAAAATCAAAGCAGTGGGAGAGGCTTCAGGTGGAGGGGCCAGCGGTTGTTCTCCACTCCTGGAAGGTGTTTGGCTTCGCTTTAGCACTCCCTGCCCCTTGTGGCTTTGGGGAGGGAAGTGTGGTAGTTAAGGGCATTGGTTTGAAATTGATGTGCTGAGCACATCAGGTCTCAGCCCTGCCACTTAGTAGCTGCCTGAACTGGAGCAGTCACCTCACTTTTCCTGGGCTCCAGAGTGAGATGCTTCAGAGGAACTGACCAGGATTGTGTTTCACTGAATGCCTGGCAGATGGTAGGCGCTCAGACGAGTAAGCCATTACTTTTACCCAAGGGCCTGCAAAAGCCTCACGATACTCTTTACCTCAAGACCCTCCCCATCTTGCCTTTCTGGACTGTTACTTCTCCTTTATTTTTTTCCCCCTTCATTTGCTACAGGGCACATGTGCTCACTGGAGAGAGATAGAGAGAAAGAGAGAGAGAAGGGAAAGAAAGAAATCACCCCCCAGAAGGGATGGCCATGCCACAATCCCTTCTTCTCTAGTCTCCTCTTGGGACTTTGGGCATGCATGCAAATGCTCCCAGCATGATTTTCAAGCCTCCAGGTCTGGAGCTCAAACCGTTCATTTGGCCATGTGGGATCTAGCACCCCAACCTCCACATCATCTGCTGGTCCTTCCTGGCCTTCTTAACCTCCTTCTCTCCAGGTTACAACCAGGACACAGTGCGCCTGGGGCTCTCCCACTTCTGACACCCACTGGGCATCCCTGCTATTTGGAATGCCCCTACCTTGTCTCTGCTCAGAGGATCTTTCTCCCTTTTGAGAACTTGCCTTGAGCACTGTGTGCTCCATGAGATTTTCCTGAGGCCCACTACCACCTCACTTCGGCCCCAAGACCTTGGTATACCTTTGTCATGCCTTATGTCTGCACCTGGTGTGGGCCCAAGTGTGTGGCAGAGAGTGGAAACCTGGTAAGAGGCTTTGTAGAAAGGGAGTTTCAGAAAAGGTTGCTACTTTATGCCCATTTTGTGTGGTACCCGTTCATGTTAGCAATTTTAAAGGCTCTGCAAAGTCCTGCAGTCCGGCACCCTGCTGACCTTTGTTTACTCTGGAACTCTCCAAACCTCTGACCAAGGGTGACTTTCTTTTTGGAATGCCTCTTTCTTTTTCTTTCTTCCCTTCTTTCTTCTTTCTTTGTTTTATTTTTTGGGGGGGGGGGGAAATTGCCAAAAAGTACATGCACTTGCTGGAAAGAGACAGAGAGACAGAGAGAGAGAGGGAAAATGAGAAGTCACCCCAATGGGAGATGGCCATGTCACAAGCCTTCTCCATCTTTCCTCCCTTCAGGATTTGAGGCACATGTGTACCTGGCATGTGTTTTAAGCCGCCAGGTCTGGTACTGTAACTGTGCAGTTGGTCATGTGACCTTAACCAACACGGGAATGCCTATTGATGGGCTTTGGGACACTCATGGGGATGTGGCGTCGTAGACATGTACGTAATAGTTCCATGCTCTCCCGTCCCCATTTTACAACTAAGGACATGAGGCCCAGAGGACTTGGTAAGTAGCACAAGTAAACCCCCTGGATCAGTTGGCAGGACTTCTGTGTGTGTGGGCACGGAAGGGCTGGGTGTGACAGCCAAGATCCTGCCCTCAGAGAGCTTTGGGCCCGTGGAGGGGATGAGATGGACACGGGAGACACACAGAGAGACTAACTGTGTGATTGTGTGCCTCTGAGCCCACACATAACGGGAACCCTGGTGCCCTTCTGTGTCTTTGCCCAAGGAAGGACAGAGAACCCAGTGACTGGCCTCTGAGGACCCAGCACCAGCCCAGAGCCCAGAGCCCAGGACCTCAGAGCTCAGCCACACCCTACTCCCACTCTGAGCCCCAAGGGTCTTGTGGTCCAGCGATGGCTTAGCCCTGTAGGGGTGCAGTGGGAAGGGGTGAGGGGAGCAGGGAAGAAAGAACCTTCTGTTTATCCATATACATCCTTCCCATTCCTTTCGGGGGAAAATGCTGTCTTTTAGATTCCCTTTTTATTATCTGAAATTCTTCGGGGAGCAATTACCTGACGGTGGGAATTATCTGCTGTCTTTATCCTGGTGCCTGTCTGCCCGAGTTCCTTCTTGGAGTAATTGATTTTGGTAATTCAGAGCTGGCCTTAGGAGAGGGTGCTGGTGTGGAGGCAGGGGGATATCTACAAAGGCATTTTTAAAGGCATTGGTGGCTACGGAGGCCAGGCGTGGCTGCTGATGGCTGGTGGTGGCAGAGTTAGGTGGGTTGGGGGGATGGAACAGTGACAATAGATAATGTAGTTTTTAGCTCTAAAGTTTTCAACTTCCTTCTTGTATCGGAGGTGCTGGGTGGCTGGGAGCTCACCTGACTGTGGACCTAGGCAGTTTTGCTGCAGGGAAATAAGGACTTGAACAGCAGGTTGTCTGGTCTGATGGCCTTGGTCCTCCCCACCCCAGGCGGGTCAGTCCTGGGCCTTGGCCTGAGCCTGGCCCTGACCCTCACCCTCTGGTCTCCCAGAATCTGCCCGTAGAGCCTTTAAGGAGAGCTGCTGCTGTGAATGAGCCTGGCCTTCTCCTGGGCAGACAGGTGCTGGCTTGGGACCCTGCGCCTGTCACCGCAGTCCCCTGGGGGACAATGGAGAATGACAGGAGGGGTGGCCTGGGGGTGGGGGAGACCTGCTGTGACTGAGGAGGTTTCTCTCCCCAGTGGATAGAAAGGGAGTGGGGGAGGATTTCCTCCCAGAAATGCCTCCAATTTCAAAGGAAGGGAGTGCTGTGGTTGTGGGAGGAAGAGCTTGGTCTAGGAACTTTCTCATCTACCTCGGGGCTTCTGTGGAGTCTCTCTTCCCTTCTCCTGCCACCTTCCCTCACCCAGAGAATTTCTAGACCCCTGGGGCAAAGGTTTGTGCTAGAGGTGGCCTGTCCTTTGTCATGGTGACCACCCACCCTCATGGCCTGGACACTGTAAGTCCCTCCCATGGCCTTCTGTCTGGGTATCACTTGGCATCTTCTTCCCCATTTCACAGATGAGGAAATCGAGGCCCCACGAGTTAGTAGTGGGGCAGGGCCTCATGTTGTCTCCTGACGCCAGATCAAAGCCCTTCCTGGGCCTGAATGGGTGGTTGGGAGCTTTCCGGTGGAGGCGGGGGAGCTTGTTCTCTGGTTCACAGCTCTGAGCTGGAGTCTTAGCAACTTAGCTGGTTAGCTGAGTATGTGTCTAATCACTTGCTGGTCTGAGAAGCTCCCTAAGGACAGGAACCCTTTGTCACCTTGGGGTCTCTCCTCAGTACCAGCTCTGAGCTTCGATGGGGATCAGCCAGGGCTTCTTTAGGGACAGGAGACAGAAGCCCCCCTCAAACTGGCCAAAGTCAAAGGGATTTTTGTGGGCTTGTATATCTACAGAATCCGAGTAGGCCCAAAGGAATTAGGACAAGATATCTGTCTGTCTGTCCGTCTGTCTCCTCCCATTTCTGCCGTTTCTCCATGGAGCTAGAAATAGGAAAAGAGGTATCCTTAAGGAAAATACGGGTGCTGGCCAGAACAAGGGTTAGCAAATGAGCAAAAAGAACAAAAGGCCCATAATAAACTTGTGTTGGAGGATTTTTGTAGAAACCTTTTTCCCCAAGAGAGATTTACTTTGTGGGCACAAGAGCCAGGTGGTTCGTCATCCTCTCCTTAAAGTCGCACAGCAAGTCCTGGGCGTTGAGAAGGGCTCTGAGACCACATCTGGCTCAGCAGAGGACAGTGTCATAGTCATTAGTGATAGGTGCCCCTCGGATGGCAGGGCGACAGAGGGGGTGCTGCATGTCCTCCATCCCTGGTCTGGTGCTATTGAAATGCTTTTTGGAGTTGGAAACAATTGGTTGAATCAAGATAATATTGACCGATTTCCCCAGGGTCAGCCACATGTGCTTAGAAGCCCTTTCTGATACCAGCCTCCAGTACCAACAGATAAATGGTAACGCGGAGCTAGCCACCATGTGAAGGGCGAGTGCCAGGAGGTGTGCTCTCAGCATTCCACAGACTCCTGGGAGGCCTGCGAGTTCTTTGACTGTGACAAGAATGAGCGGCCTGAGGGATTGATGGAGTGAACACCTTTTTTTTTTTTTTTTCAAGGTTTTTGCCATAGGGTGTGTGCACTTGCCAGAGAGGGACAGAAAGAGCCAGTGAGAGGGAAAATAAGAAGTCACCCCAAGGCGGTTGGCCATGCCACAATCCCTTCTCCACCATTCAGCTCCTGGGATTTGGGGCATGCGCGCAAGCACACCCAGCATGGTTGTCAAGCCTCCATGTCTGGGACTCGAACTATGGTCAGCCATGTGGGAGTCTAGTGCCTTAACCACTACACTACCTGCTGGTCCCAGTGAACACATATTTATTGTGTGTCTACCATGCGCCAGGAAGTGTTTTAGGGTAGATTGAGAGATTTTTCTACCAGACTACATGGTATCAAGATTCTGAAAGAGGAGACATTGGAAAAAGAGGTTCTTCTTGGGATTTTTTTTTTTTTCCCTAAGAAGGCCTTAGTGAGAATTGAGGATGCCCCTACACTTGGGTGGAGCAAGGTCTGATCCTGCTAATGATTTCAGGAGCTCCTGCAAGCTCCCTCTGGTGCCTGAAATTCCACTATTAGCGATCAATTTCTTAGGATTAAACATTGCTCTTTCTAGCTTAGGCGTTAAATACTAATGGGATGCTGAGTGGGGAATCTCATTCATCATGGAGTTCTCCTTGAGTTGAGGTTGTTATTTGATTTTCCTCTCATGACAAGTCCCTCAGGAGATAGGACCAGCTGGTAGCATGGTGCTTAAGGGGGCTGGCTCCAAGAGGGCCAAATGCATGGCTGAAGACCTGGACCCAGCAGCTTGAAAACCACACTGGCATGTGTGCAGGTATGTCCAAGATCCTGAAAAGAGAATGAGTGGAGGAGAAGGGATTGGGGTGTGGCCATCCCTTATGGAGGGTACTTTCTCACTTTCCCTCTTTCTCTCTCCCCGGTGAGCGAGCACACACACCCTAGAGCAAACTATTAAGAAAACAAAAACAAAACCGAAGAAGCTAGGACCCCTGTTTGCTGTGCAAGTGGAAACCGAAGGAGATCACTAGGGGGCCCGGATATCACACTGGACTGGCGGTGAAGCCGGAGTTTGCACGCTGCATCACTGTGCCTGCCCCACCCTGACTGCTAAACTTAGCAACAGTCAGAAATGTTATCATCAGATTGCTTTTGGTGGTTATTGTTTTCCAAGTTTGGATGCTAAAGGCAGAACAAGAACTAAAGGTCCTTTCCAGCTCTGACCCCCTGCTGCAGCCTTCCAGATCCTTCCGCTCGCTCGGGTTGGAGCCAGACAAGTCGTTGCTGGAGGAAGTTGTGGGAGCCCTGGCCAGGCTCCCCTGCCCACCACCTTCCCAGCTGGGGATGCAATATCTGCTTCCACCTGGTCACTCTCTGGCTCCTGGGAGCCCTTCCCCATGACCATGCTGGCCACCCCTTGCTTCTCGTAGAGTCGTAAAAGGTGTGTGCAGCTCTGGAATCAACCGGGGTCAGGACTGGACTTGACCAGCTGACTAACTCAGCCAGCTGCCCTTTGCTGACTTTCCCACCTGTGAAGTGGGATCATCAATGGATTCTTGGAGGCATGAGCGAGGTAGTTAATACAGGTCAGGATTCTACTTCAAGACCTGGCATGTAGGGACCAGCAGGTGGTGAGGTGGTTAAGGCCCTGGACTCCCACACAGCTGACCACAGTTCAAGTCTCAGACCTTGCAGCCCTGTTTTTTTTTTTTTTTTTTTTTTTTTTGAGAGTTTTTTCGCTATAGGGCGCGTGCGCTCCCAGACAGACAGAGAGAGACATAGAGACAGAAAGCGAGAAATCACCCCCCAGGGGGGATGATCACGCCGCAATCCCTTCTCCTCCATTCTCCTCTCGGGATCTTGGGCACGCACGCACACGGCGTGAGTTGTTCCGAGACGCGAACCGCGGTCGACTACGTGGGAGTCCAGCGACATAGCCATTACGCTAACTGCTGGTTCCCGCAGCTTGCTTTCTTACTCTCCCCACCCGCCCCCCTGTTTCTCTCTGGTGAGTGCATGAGTCCTATAGCAAATTTAATAATAGTAATAATAATAATAAATTAAAATAAATAATCCTTAAAAAAATAAAGACCTGGCATGTAAAAGGAGTCCAACACATGTGGGCTCTGGCATGATAATGTTATAGTTTGGGTCTCAGCCTGCCTCCCCAGGCCAGTACCAGCCCCCGGCTGCTTTCTCTGGCTTCCCAGACTCTTGTGCCCTCTCTGTCCCTCCAGCGTGTCTCTGTTGTGGCTTCTCTCTTGGTACTTCCTGACCCTACTGGGCGGCGAGGGTGGGGTGGTCTGTGGGGGCGGGGGCGGTTGGTCACCCTGAGTACCTTCTTTTACCTGTCAGCTCTCACCTGCAAACCCCGCTCCTGCCCAGGGTGTCGAGGACCCTAGGCCTTGATGTCTCTCCATCCCGGTGGTAAATCTCTTACCCTGCTCCTCCCTCCTGAGTTCCAGATGGGGAGAAAGTTTTCCCTGATGCTCTAAAGACACCGACCCGTCCAACGCAGCCTTTTCTTCCTGCTCCAACCACTCCTCCCACCCCCAAATACCCCTGCACCTCAGCCCTAATGTTCCTCTTCCAGATGAGGGCTGCCCGAGTAGCCCCTGAGCTGGGAAACCGCCCCCTGGTGGCGTCCCTCCCTTTTTTCCTTTCCTTTTGCCTGTGAGAGGGGCGGTCCCGTGGGTGCCATCCACTGCCCCCATCCCTGCCTGCTGCTGCAGCCTCCTTTCCGGATCCTGGTCCCTCCGCACTGCACCTGGGGGCTTTCCAAACCTTGTTCTGAGGGGTCACTCCCCTGCTCAAGGATCTTGAGGGACTTCCTATCTCCCTCGGATACAGTCCAGACCTCTCAGCCGGTTAGCCAGGGTCCTGTACACTTTGCAGGAACCTCCTTACTCAGTCCCTACCTGTCAACGAGTGCCCTGTGGCCTTCCACCTGCCCCACTGCCAGGCCTTTGTCCTCCGGGACCCCCAACCCCACCCCCAGGCCCAGCAGCACCTGCCTCCTCCCTACCTCCTATCTGTGGAGGTCCTGCCATCTGAGGGCCTCATCCTAGGCCCCCATGCAGACAGCACCCCCCTCCCCAAACACAAGGGCATGGCTCTGTGTGTTCCTCACCCTTCCCCTGACTCCGTGGGGTGTGCTCCTTTCATGGGATCGGCACTGTTTATAGCTTGACTGGTTAGGGCTCAGCCTGGAAGTCTCCAGGGCCTGCAGGAGAAGGGTCTGCCCTGATTAGGAGGGGCAGAGTGGCCGTCTCCGGAAGTGTGGAGTTGGAGGGTGCCGCGTGGGAACCCCAGTCCCTGGTGCAGGGACCAGTTCTGCCCTTATAACTCATTATCTGGAAGGCTGAGTGGGTTTGTCAGGTAGGTGGGGGCCCCACGGCTGGGAGCCCCCGGCTGGGAGCCACCGCTGCCTCACCACCTCTGCCGGGAAGCAATGTTCTCAGTACTCAGGTGCTGGGTGGGTTGAGCAATGGCGTGGGTGAAGGCCAGACAGAAGCAGGTGAACTAATCATTAACATCTGTCAACTGTTAATGGCAGAAAAATGCCCCCTCACCTCCTTCCCAGGAGGGAGGAGACCAACTGGTCACTTGACCCCTTGGGAGAGATTGTCACAAGGCCAGCTTGGGACATGTTTGGCCGAGAGTGACAGATACCATGGAGTATGTGGGGAAGGGGTGGGGCTGATGCCTTTGCTAGGGCCCTTGGATTCCCCGGTTTGATGCTCACGGCCTTAGGGAGCCGTCAGGGCAGGTGCATTCCTGAGACGGTGTGTGGGTCTCTAAGGTGCGCACTGGGGAGGCCAGGCTGCTGCCTGCCCTGCTAATCTGAGCCTTGCACCATCCCTGTCGGGTGAGTGGCCAGCTCCTGTTGTCCCATTTTGCAGGTGAAATTTAATAACACAACATGCCTGAGGTCAGCTCCGGATTGCCAAGCGGGGGTCATCGCAGTCCCGCCTCTAGACCTGAGCTACAGTCCCCACCAGAATCAATGTCCAGGGTGGTGCCCCTGGGCCAGAGGGGACTCCACCAGGTTGAGGAACCTCCTCTTATTTGCTGAAGAACCCAAGGGTACATTTTAAGCTTTAAGGCTTTAACGTTGAGATTTTGAGTTTCCCTCCCCTCCATCATCTGGTTTTCTCTTCCTTCCTTTACTCATTTACCTGTTCTCACAAGAGAGAACCCCCCCCAGGACCAGCAGATGGCGTAGTGGTTATGTCACTGGACTCCCACGTAGCCAACCTTGGTTCAAGTCCCAGAACGGGCGACCTTAAACTTACACTGGGTGCACGTGTGTGTGCATGCCCAAAGTCCTGAGAGGAGAATGGAGGAGAAGGGATTGCAGTGTGGCCATCCCCTCCGGGGTGTGTGTGTGTGTATGTGTGTGATTTCTTGCTTTCATGTGGCCTATAGCAAAAATCTCTCTCTCAAAAAAAGGAGAGAAACCACCCATCCGTTCTCTGCCCCAGGTCAGACCCAGATGGTTCTGTCTGGACTGCCGTTCCAGCCCACAACTCCAAGGCCTGGCGGTGGGTTTACTAGTGGTGCAACTGGCCTCCTTCCCGAAGCAGCTCTTCCCGGCAGAGTCTGTGGTTCCCCATGTCTGTGCCCAGCCCCAGCGAGGCCCCCTAGAGTGGGCCAGCGCCCGACGCTGTAGAGTCACAGAGATTTGTGAGCAGAGGCAGGGAAGGAGCTGAGGAGCAGGCCGAGGAGGGGGCTGGGAAGGTCGGCGTGAACCGACTGTGGCCCAACCCAGCTGCACCACTTACCAACTGGCCTTGGACAAGTCAGTCAGGCCAGTCCTCTGAGCCTCAGTTTACCCATCTGTAAAACGGGGAGGTACACATTCCTACTTCTGGCTTTGCTGAGATCGTTAAAAGTCAAGGACTCATTTGAAGCATCTAGCACAGGGTGCTTGGTCTCAGTAAGCATGAATTTCCATTAAGTGGGGGTTTGCTACAAAAACAGGCCTTCCTGGCTGGGAGCTCTGCAGCTGATCACTCCCTGCCCCACGGAGGACGTGGATGAGGGACCAGGCAGGGGCCTGCTCTGGCGCCCAGCCCCTCTGTGACAGGTCTGCTTCCCTCATCTCCCCTAGACTCGGCTGTCCCTAGGATGTTATGATAAGGATGAGCCCTGACAGGCTCTGGCCTTCTCCTGGGTCCCATGTACTCTTCCTCAACCTAGCATCCACATAACACCCCTAGGAGGCAGGTACTGTTATTATGAAGCCCCATTTTCCAGGACAGAAAGCAGAGGCTCAGAGAAGTGAAGGCATTTATCTCAGGCCACACGGGTCAGCTGCAGGGGCAGTACTGCTGCTGCCCAGGTGGCTGGGTCTTGAGTCCCTTCGGGGGCTGAGGTTGGCCTTCTGTGGTGAGTAGTTACAGAGCTGCGGGCTGATGGGAAGTCAGGGTCAAAAAGGACTTAAAAAACATTATGATGCCTGCTCTGGATTCTGAGCCCCGAATTCTGAGCTGTTATTCCCTGAGGCCACCCGAGGCAAGGGGTCCAGGCTGAAGCTTGCCTGCAACCCTATTTGATGTGACCTGTATGATGTTTGTCGATTTATTTTTAAATGTGAATTCGTTGCCTGCATTGAACCATCAGGAGGATTTTTACTTCAAAATCTGGTAGCTTCCCTTAAAATCAGATCATCTGGCCATGCAGCAGGACAGCGGCGGGCTGGGGTGCGCATGCCCTTCGTGTGGCCCAGCCTGCTCCTCTCTTCCCTTCCCTTCCTGGCTCACGCTGGCATTGGCGTTTGTGATTCCTGAGTTGGTGGAGCCCAGAGCTGGGGCAGCCGGCAAGGTGCGGGCCCTGGGAGCCGCCTCTGAGGAGCTCCCTGCTAACAAGGGCAGGCGGCGTTGTCATTCAAGGCGAGAGGAGTGGCCCCAGAGAGATGTCTAGACAGCGCTTCGGGGCTTTTAGAAATGTTAATGTGTTCGGAAGGGCATCCATCCGTTGGAGCAGGCGATTTAATGAGCTCTTGCCCTGTGCCAGGCACCGGCCAGCCCCGGTGGCGGCTGCAGAGATATTTAGGACACCGACTGTCCTCAGAGAGCCTGCATTTCAGGGGGCGAGGGCATTGGGTTGGGAATCTCAGGGAGGAGGACATGAAGGTCCGAGGTGTTCCAAGGAGAACAAATGGCGTGGGCAAAGCTGCAAGGGGGACCCAACAGGGCTCTGCAGTTTGAGCTTTAGGAGGGCACCTGAAGGGGGACCCCCGCCGGAACTTGGAACTTGCCCACAAGTGATAAATGTATAGCGAGGTTCCACCTGGAGCAGCCCTGATGGGGAGGACAAGGTTCTGCTGTCTGTCTTCCTTCCTTCCTTCCTTCCTCCTTCCTCCCTCCCCTCCCTCCCTCCGTTCTTTCTTTCTTTCTTTCTTTCTTCTTTCTTTCTTCTTTCTTTCTTTCTCTTTTAAAGATTTGTTAATTTTTAATTTTATTATTATCATTATTCTTCAGTTTTGACCAGAGAAAGAGAGAAAGGGAGAGTGAGCCACCCGTCTGGGACTCGAACAGCAGTCGGCCATATCGGAGTCCAGCGGCCCAATCACCTTGCCACCTGCCATCCCCTGTATTTCTACTTTCTAAAGATTTTGATTCTGTGTGTGTGTGTGTATTTTAAAGAATTGTTTTTGAATTTTTGTTTTTTGAAGAACAGATTTAGGTTCACAGCAAAATTAAACAGAAAGTGTAGAGAATTCCTTGCCCGTCAACATCCCGCACCATAATTCGTTTTCAGTATATAAAAATAGCACGAATAGCATTCATGATTTATTTATCTAAAATAAAATCAAATATTACAGACAGAAAACTAAGCCTTTCCCCTTTCTTATCCCTGACTCTCTCCTTCTCACATGTGTACACACACACACACACACACACACACACACGAAAGCAGACAAAATCCTTTTTCCCTGATTCCTTGGACCAAGACTTGAGGGCCGCATACCCCGAACCACCCACACACATCTTCCCCATGCAGTGCACCGTGTCAGTACGTGTGGCTCCGTTCTGTGGTGCAGGACGGCCACGCAGGATTGCGTTTTGCAGGAGGGACCCTAATTTATTCAGCCAAGCTCCCAGGGGTGGACATGGATGTTGTTTACATTTTTTTTCCTGCCTCTCCTGCATTAAAAACATCCCTGTACATCTGTTCTCACATGCTTGTGAGAGTCCATCTGAGGGACCACATGTAGAAGGAGAATATATGAATTTAAAATGGACATTTACGGAGTTTTACTTTTGGTGTGCACTGCTATTTACTCTCCACAAAGGTGATCTTTTATGGCCTTTGGAGGCCTGCCTGTAGTATAGAGAGTTGACAGATCACAATGTTCTCGTGGAAGAAGAACTGGGCTGGGTTAGGGCCCCAAGGGCAGAACCTAGCATGTGGGGGAGACATTTGGAGGGTGTTTTTAGTACTTGAACTTTCATTCACACATATATATTCAAGGCAACACATGATTCTGTTTAAAAAAATGTTTTTAAGTCATTTATTATCTTGCAACTTACTGCTTTTATTCAGTAAGATAGTTTGGAACCATTTTCCTAGTTCGAACATAGAGTTCTGTGTTTTTTTTTTTTTAGTTGCCAGAGAGTGCGTACACTTACCAGAGAGAGACAGAGAGACAGAGGGAGAGGGAGAAAGTACCCTCCTGTGAGGGGGAGCGATGTTGTAATCCCTTCTCCTCCATTTCTTCCTCCCACCAGGATTCTGGGCACACGTGCACACATGTTAAGTGTGTTTTTCAGGTCCGCAGGGCCAGGATTCAAACTAAGGGTCGGCCATGTGGGATCCAGCTCCCTTAACCTTTAACCGCTGAGCTATGGAGCTGGCCCCATGAGCGTGGAATTCTTTCTCGCCTTTTCTGTCTGTTGCACTGAACTTCCTACAGTGTGAGTTTGAGTCAGCCACCTCCACAGGGGTTCCGAAGCCCCTCCCAGAGCTTCAGGGAGCATCCTTTGTGGGCCTCCCCGGGCTCAGGTGCCACATCCTTTTTTATGGAGAAGCACTTTTATTAGGAGAGTGGTTGCTGCTGGGAATGGTGCTGTTGTCTTTTCTGCCCTGTGCAGGAAGCAGAAGCCATCCTTGTGCCTTGGCTTTGGGCTTGGGTCTGGCGCTTCTCTGGACTCCTCTCAGGCTCCGTGGGGGCAGCAGGCCTACTGACTTTGCCCCCTGAGCTGGGTGGAGAAGTTCCCTCGCTCAGGGGTTGCTGCAATGCGATTCCTACCCCTATAGCCATCCTGGTTGACTAGAGCAGAGGGGCCCCAGTCCCGGCGATCCTGTGGCAGATGTCTGCTGCCCCAGCATGAACGGGCTCTGCCTCTGGTGGAGTTCTGGCACAAGCATCGAGTCATGGCCTCGCTCATCTCTCTGTCAGCACGATCATCCTCCAGGCTTGAAGAGCCCATGCAGGGTGCCTGGGCCTGGGTGAAGGTGCAGTAGAGAAGGGTGACAAGGAAGATGCTCAGGCAGTGCTGGCAGCAGGCCCTGGCTGCTTCTGCTAAGGGCTGGGGACACTGGAAGACTTTGGACCCCGAAGAGGGTGGGCAGCCAAGGAAGGCTTCCTGGAGAAGGTGGGACTGGGGCAGTGTGGCGTTAGCAGTGAGGAGGCAATGTCTCTGGGCTCTGAGGGAGCTCCTAGGCAGGGGTAGGAGCAGAAAGAAGGTGTGCAGAGGGGTCTGGCAACCTCCTTTAGAGAGACTCTGACCACCTATGATTGCAGGGTGACCACTCTGGGGCTAGAAAGCTACTAATGGGGAGACTCTGCCCATTACCAGCTGAGCAGCCTTGGGCCAATCACTTAGCCTCTCTGGTCTGTAAAATGTGGTAATAGCGCACCCCTCACGGGGCTGGTGGGAGGGTTGTCTGAGTCTCACTTGGCCTGCGGTTGGCATGGACCTGCCACCAGGTATGTGGGATAGGGTGACATGAAGATGACCCCACCACCTGGGCCTGAGATGATGGCTGCAGTTGCTGTGGGCTCTGGGTGTGGCCAGAGGCACTTGCAGAGTGGAGTCCACAGGACTCAGTGAGGGACCGAGGGGCCTGTGAGCGGACAGAAGTAATGTGGTGAAAGTCCCCTTCCTTCTCAGGTCCCCTGAGGGGGCCCCCCGGGAAGCATGTCTGTAAAAAGCAGTCCTTGAGGGACACTGGACAGGGGAAGAGACTTTGGGGCCCGGGCCCAGGTGGGAAGGCAGCCCTGGACACCCTGGGAGGGGAGAGCTTGGCTGACTAATGGGGGACCGTGACAGTGGGCCTCAGGATTGGTGCTTCCCTCAGAAACGTGGCCAGAGATGTCCTCACGCAGTGTTTGGGCATGTCCTCATGGTGCCCTTTCTTCCTGGGTAATTAATGGCGTCTCATCCCTCTGACAGGTGGTGGTGGGCATGGGTGGCTGGGCAGGTGTCAGGTGGACTGTCCGTGCCCACTCCGGCTCCCTCGCCTGTCAGCCCTGTCTTTTGGGATGTCAGACAAGTTCCCTGGGTGGCTGCCAGGGCCCCTGAGGCCCTTTCTGGGCTGCCTGGGATCCGGTGGCTCCAGCTGATATTCAAGGCCCCCTGCCAAGCCCCCACCACTGAGGGGCTTTGGGATAAGCTGGGGCAACCAGGATGTGGGCACAGGCTGAGATGTGGGATGTGAGGCAGGGGATGGAGGTGGAGGGGCCGAGCAGGTCAGGGGCACAGTGAGGGTGTGCAACCAGAACCGGGTTTCCTGGTCAGAACCTGCCCCTTCCCCAGTGCTCCGGGACCCAGGGAGCCTCTGCTCGGAACCCACGGGGCCCAAGACCAGGAGCAGGAAGCAGTGCCTATGCCACCCTTACCTCACTCGCCTCTAATTGCAGTTAAGAGACGTAATCCGGGCCAGCAAGTGCTGCAGAGGTTCAGGCGGCAGATCCCTCATGGCCAGCTGTGTGGTTTGCGTCCTGGATCCGGCAGCTTGAAAATCACCAGGTGCATGTGCATGCACGCCCAAAATCCTGAGAGAAGAATGGAGGGAAGGGATTACAGCACGGCAAACCCACTGGGGGGTGGTTTCTCATTTTCTCTTTCTCTCTCTGTCTCTCTACCGAGCATATGCACCCATACCAAAAACTTTAAAAAAGAAAGTAGTAATTCTTTTCACTGCATATGGAAATGCAAAATCACAGTGGCTTTAGCTGGTCCGTGATAGTGTAGAAATCATAGAACTCACAGAAACGCTCACGCCATGTTATAGTCGTCGTGGGTATCTTGAAATAACCTTTTTGTTCATCATACTTCTAAATTACAGTCATTTTTAGACCTGGATCTTGTTATTTAAGGCATTAATAGAGAAGCACATACATTGCCATAGCACTGAAATTGTTTCTGATAACTGTATTTCAACCTAATTGGCTCCTTTTGTAATCCTTGGTGCTTTGTTTTATGCATTTAAAAATATTTTTCTGGGTTGGCCCCATAGCACAGTGATTAAGCACTGCATGTAGGAAGCTGAATCCCACATAGCCAATTGTGGTTCGTGTCCTGGCCCTGGTGGCTTGAAAGACACGCTAGGTGCATATGTGTGCATGCCCCAAATCCAGATGGGATGCAGAAATGGAGGAAAGGGATTGTAGCATGCCACGCTCCAATAGGGGGTGGGTGCTCTCTCTGGCAAATGCATGTGTCTTCTGGCAATAAAACAATAAAAAAAGGAAATAAAACATTTTTTTCTTTTTTGGGGGTTGGGAAGGGTGGGCACAGAGAGTGAGTTTATTTGGCGAATGCAGATGGCGAACGTCATCCAGAGGACACAAGATAAGAAAGGTGCTGTGACCAGAGAGCCTGGGACGCTTCGGGACTAGATCCAGAGTCTCACACAGGGAAAGGCATGGGCTTCTGGGATACTGGGGTGTCCTCAGCCATTCAGCACCAGACGGACGAACTCTTCATAGCTGATACAACCAGTGCTGTCCTCAAGCCCTGCCACCAGCACCTCTACTTCTTCCTCTGTCATCTCTCCCAGTGTGACAAGGACACGCCGGATCTCAGCACCCACGATGGTGCCGTCCCCTTCCTTGTCCAACACCCGAAGGCCTTCACCGTAATCTTCATAGGTGCCCTGGTCTGCAGCGTGGGCAGGAAGTGCTCAAAGTCCAGCACCTTCACATTCATCTCATCGCTCTTGGGGTGATGGGATGAGCACCTCGGCGTTGCTGGGTTCTGGCCCAGGGCCCTCATCACGTCCCCACACTGCCCGTACAATATCTTGCCATGCCCTGCCTGGTCACACAGCTGGAAGGCCTTGAACTCTGTGGTCTGGTCCTCAGTGAAGTCACAGGTCTTGACTACTCAACATTTTTTTTTTTTTTTTTGAGGTTTTTGCTGTAAGGTACCTATGTTCTCCAGAGAGAGACAGTGAGAGGAAAAGTGAGACATCGCCCCCTAGGGGTTTGGCCACATGCAATCCCTTCTTTTCCATTCTCCTCCTGGTTTTTGGGCACACATGCACTAACACCCAGAGGGATTTTCAAGCCACCAGGTCTGGGACTCGAACTGCACTTGGTCATGTGGGAGTCTAGCACCTTAACCACAATGCCACCTGCTGGCCCAAATCATTTTTCTGAGAAGGCATTCTTAGGCCTTACCTGAGGCCAAAGTAGTCCATGCACGAGGAAAAGTAGGACCTCCTGCCAAGACCCAGGGAGGGCTCCCACAGGCTGGGCTCCCAAGCTGCTCACGCAACCCTGCACTGACAGGGGTGAATTGCCAGGTGGACCAAAGTCTGCACTGAGCAAGCCTACTCCGTGTCCCCGGCTCTGTGCTGCGCCCGGGGACAGGCGAGCTGAGAGAGGACTCTGTTCTCCAGGAGCTCCTGGTCTCATTGTGGGGATGGGGGTGAGATCTGTATCTGGGACAGTGAGACCCCCTGCTGTGGGAATCTTAGAGAAGGGAGAAGTCCCTTTCACTGCTGGGACCTGACTGCCATCCTAGGAAGGCTTCATGGAGGAGGTAGCATTAGTTTTAGGCCTTGAGATTTTTTTTTTTGTTTTGAGAGGTTTTTGCTATAGGGCGCGTGTGCTCGCCAGACAGACAGAGAGAGACATAGAGACAGAAAGCGAGAAATCACCCCCCAGGGGAGATGGCCACGCTGCAATGCCTTCTCTTCCATTCTCCTCTCGGGATCTTGGGCACGCACGCACACGAGCCTGGCATGAGTTTAAGCCACCGGGTCCAGGACGCAAACCGTAGTTGACTACGTGGGAGTCCAGCAACATAGCCATTATGCTTACTGCTGGTCCCCTAGGCCTTGAGAATTTTGAAGTAAGAGACATGAGGAACAGCATGTCAGACAGAGGAACCAGCCTGAACAAAGGCATGGAGACCAGAAGATGGAGAGATAGGCTCGGGGAAGCCTGGCTCAGAGAACCACAGCTAGGGTCAAAGCAGGTCAGGTTTGGGTTCAAGGACAGGCTGTCTGGCTGCTGTGTGTGGGGTCAGGGCTGCAGGCTTCATAGCCTGCCAGGACACTGGGCAGTCATCTGATGGGGTCCTCTGGGCCGCCTGCCTGGATGTGAGTCCTGGCTCTGCGCCATCAGATGCTCGGCCTCAGCGAGCCCATCAACAATGCTTGGGAGCTTCTTTTCCGTACCTGAGACCCACGGGGTCATTGTGAGTGTGGAATTACACGACACATTAAGTCTGCAGGGCAGCGGCTGGGTGGACACGCCATAGCTGCGACTATGTTTTTGTTGGTGTTTTAAAACTAGCAGGTCCTAGAGACCCAGTGGAAGGGAGGGGACTACTAGCAAAGAGGTCAAGTCCAAGGTCTCAGGTCAGGCCTGGATGGAAGGCACGTCAGTCTGCAGGTGCATCTAGGTCTTTCTCGTTCCAAAAGGCTGGGGCACCTCCACCAGTGTCCCCTTAGCAAGGTCTCCTCTGGCCTCTCAAGTGCGGCTCCCCCAGGGAAGGGTCAAACAAACACTCCGTCTCATGCAATGACTCTGATGGGATCTGCCCTGTTCTCACCTTCCAGCTGCCAGGGTGGGGAAGATGTGTGAGTGAGAGGGCTCAGAGCAACAGCCAGAGCTCACCTGGGTTTCCGAGTCTCAGAGCAGGATGCGTCTAGACCGATGTCTCACTGTGAGTGAGCCCGGAGCTTTGCTGAGCTGGGAGGCCCTGGGTAAGGTGGCCGTGAGAAAGGCAGGGGTCTTGACCTTGGGACTTGGAACTGCAGGAGCAAGTTCACCACTGGGCTCAGCTCATGCTGGGGCTGAACCTTGGGATCTTCGCAAACTCATCCTAGACCCTGGTGGTGGGCTCTACATTCCTCCCTCTTTCCCAGGCCGAGGGGTCCCAGCTTGCACTTCTGCTGAGTAACAGCGCCGCTCTGGGTGATCAGAGCCCTCTGATGCTGGAAAATAAATTTGCTGTTCTGTACAGCAGGCGGAAGCGTATTTGGGGGGTTGAATCTTCCTAATAAATCGTTCTCAGATTGCACACTATTAAACCCCCGGAAAATTCATGAGCACGCTGGGAATAGAGACCTCACTGGGAAGGTTTGACATGAACAATACAATAAACGCAGCTTCTAAATTGGGTCAGGGAAGCCTTCGAGGCCCAGGGAGAGGACATTCCCGCTCAGCCCTCCCCAGGCCTGTAAATTAATCACGCACACAAAGAGGGCCTTGTCCTCTCTTGTCAGAGCTGGGGGTTGTGTCTTTGCCCGCTGACCGCCCCCCTCCCCACCTCTGCTGCCAACAGAGCCCTGCTCAAGTGGTTCAGCTTCTGTGCTTTGTTATCCGGTCTCCAGAGCAAGGTGGGTGTACATTTCAGCAAGAGATGTAGGTTAGATAGAGGGGAGAACTTCCTGGCTGACGGCAGGGCGGCGTGAAATCCCGGAACGGGCTGCTCAGGGAACTCGAAGAGACTCTTTTCTTTAGGCTTTTAAGACCTGGCAGGCTCTTCTTGTCACCCTCCTCCTCAATCCCCCAACTTTGGCACTCAGGCCACTGCCCCGTGACAACAGTAACCAGGACATTGTCCCAGGGTCTGGTCTCAGGTGTAAGCCTTCAGAGTGCCTCATTCTGCAAGAGGCCTAGCTTCCTCTGGGCCTAAACCCTCACCACAGTCTAGACACATAGCCCTTGGGAAAGGGCGGTCAACTTAGCAGAGATGCTGTGGGTCTCAGGTGCTGCTAAACCTGACTGGGTTCACTCCTTTTCCCAGCACCCTTTGCTTGGAATCCTATTCAAAGGCCTGGCCAGATACCACCTCCTCTGTGAAGGCTTCCTTGATTTCCCCCTGTAACCAGTCAGAATTAATTACTCCCTCCCCTATGCTTTCACTGCCTCGAACCCTTGTCCAAGAGTCCCTGTAGGAGCCCATGTGTTCTGTTAGACTATCTGCTCTCTGAGGACAGGGACAGCATCAGAGCCCTCTCGGGCCCCTTGGAGGACCATGCCAGGATTCGCATTAGTTTCAAATGCCTGCTCCTGCCACGCATCTCTGTGCACCCCAGGGCGGGAGCTCAGCAGCCTGGTTACCCAGGGACACCTGTGGGAACCTTGAGACAGGGCCAGAGTGAGGACAGTGAGGACAGAGGCCCTGGCTGGCCATGCTGGCCATGACTCCCTCGCCCTTACTCTCTTGGCTCTGATGTCTCCCAGATCTTCCAATTTTATTATTGTTTTTGCTTGGCATTTGCTTACAGCTCCCCGATTCTGCAGGTCTTAGGAGGGGGCTGACCTGACCCTCAAGCGTCCTCAGAATCCTCACCCTGGGCAGCCGTGCCCCGAGTCTCCCCTGCACGTGGAAGCCAACCCGTCCCAGCACGTGCCTAGGCAGGTGCAAGCTGGGACAGCGAGGAGTGATGTGCAGGTCTGAGGCCGAGCGGGCTGTGAGACAGGGTGCTGTCAGCACCAGCGAGCAAAGAGGCAGGCCGTGGGGGGTGGGGGAGGGAGAGCCTTTCTCTGAGGACAGCGCTTATGACAGATGGAACAGATGTAGACCCACCGCTCCCCTAGGACAGGCGGGTCCTGGTGGTACGGCCTCAGGAGGCCAGCACTGAAAGGAAGGGGATGGTGGCAACATGAGGAGGCAGTGGGTGTCTGATCCATGCTGCCCTGTCCCCTGCCCTGGTCCCAGCTCTCAGCCCTGGCCCCAGCTCTCAGCCCTGGCCAAGGCTCAGAAGTAGCTATTCCTCCACTCCCGTGGCTCATGGCTGGGGCCTCCCTCTGCATCAGCCTCAGTGGCCAGCGGGAAGCCCCAGTGTGTCAGTGGCTGTGTGTGCGTGTGCATGCGTGCACATGCACACCCACGTGTAGGAGACACTGGTGGAGGACCGCCATGTGGCGGGCTGGCTGGCACAGCCTGGCCTCGGTGTGGAGCTGGCGGGCTGTAGGCAGTGCATGTGGCAGGTGGAGGAAGAGAACCGTGAGGCCAGTGGGGGCAAGGAGGCCCTTGAGCTACTCATGGGATGGCACTAACTCAGTGCTAAAAATAACCTTGGACTCCGCACCGCACTTCAGAATTTTCCAGCCTCTTCCAGCCCCACAAACTCATTTTGGTTTCCGACAGCCTGCGAGGATGTGAGTTCCGTTCTTATTTTCCCACCAGGAACATTGAGTTCTAGAGCAAACGTGTGAAGGGCAGGTGGCTAGCTGGTGATGGAACTGGGACAGGAGCCCTGGTCTCCCTGGCCATAGGCTCAGTGCTGCCTCCTGCAGGCCTACTGTGTGCATAGGCCTGGGCATGTGCAGATGGAGTGAGGGAGGCACTGGCCTCCCCTGCAGGGTAGAAGCTCCCTGAGAGAAGGTAGAGGCAGAAGAGCAGATGCAGGAAGGAGATGTGGACAGGTGGCGGGTGGCGGCGGCGGTGGTAGGTTTCAGCGAGGACTTCCTGTGGGGGACTTGGAGCTAGGTCTTGGGAGAGGAAGTACCCCAGAAGCCTAGAGACTGAGCCTGGGGGTGAAGGCTCTCCAAGCAGAGGGCACTTTGTGAGTGAAGATGAGGTAGTGGAAGTGGTTCAGGCCCCACCTGCTCACTAAGCCTCTCTGGCCCAGCCGTGAGGCCGTGAGCGCCCCCTGCAGGCTGAGCAGTCCTCTGCCTAAGAGAGTTGTCTTGGAGAAACCTCCCAAAGTTGGTCCTGGGTTCAGAGGTCTTTTGGGGGCAAATTGGGGCTGCACCAGCTGTCTGGCTGCACTTCCGAGGTCACCCCGCCCCGCCCCTCTGTCCTTCTCTCCCGGCCAGACTTCCTGCTCTGTTTCTGTTCTCTCTTTAGTGTGAGACGGCAGAGTGACTGCGAAGGGAAACAATCGGGAAAGAGGTGGTTGCCACGGAAACTATAAAGTGGAAGCAGAAACTTTCAGGAGCAGGAGTGGGAGGGAGGCAGACCTAGTGGTGGGGGCGGGGAGGAGGGCTGGCCTGGCCTGGGCTAGCCTGGAATGCCCCTTCACCAGCCCCCAGCCAGCCAGCACAGGGCTCTGTGCTCCCAGGCCTGAGAAGGTCGGTGCTTCCCCCAAGCCTGGCTGGGAGGTGCCTGGTACCAGAGTGAGGTGAGCAGCTTGTGCTCCAAGGAGGAGTTCGAGTCCTCTGCCTGGATCCTGCGTGGTTCTGAACCATGGGGTCACACGTCCTCCCGGAGCAGCTCAGGGTTCCCTGCAGGTCTTTGCAAGATACCTGGATTCACTGTTCTAACACGTTCAGGTGAACCACCGGGACTGGGCAGTCGACAGGGCAACTTCTCGCATGTTGTTTCATTCAAGTCATGTGATGGGCCTGGAGGGCAGTATTCATACTCCACAGAGCAGGTAGTTAAAGGACTTGGCCCAGATGACACAGCTGAGGACCCCCATGGGTGGGACGGCAGCCCATTGGGCTGTCAGATCCTAAAACCTCGAGCCCTCCCAGCCTCCCAGATGTTCCGTTTTCCAGCGGATAGCTCTGCATGGAGCTTCAAGGTCCCTGTAGCCTCCAGACTCTTCGGCTGCCTCTCCAGTGAGATGTCCAAACCAGGGAGCTGCCACTTCTTTCTCGTAGGACTCTGGGGAAGTTGTTTCTCTCTGCAGTTTGATTTACCCATCTGTAAAATGGGCATAACTACACCGTCGGCCTTTAGAGGCAGTTGTGGGGATGCAGTAGGATGATTTGAGCCAAGCACTGGGCACAGGGCCCAGCACAGAGGGTACCTCCACTGGCTACATCTAAGCACCCGGCAGGGGCAGGCAGGCCTGGGGGCCACCTCCCTGTATTTTTGAGGAGCTTCTTCTTTTTCAGAAAGATTTTTGCTATAGGGCACATGCACTCACCAGAGAGACAGAGAAAGAGAGACAGAAAGTGAGAAATCATCCCTCAGGGGGATGGCCACTCCGCAATCCCTTCTCCATTCTCCTCTCGGGATCTTGGGCATGCACGCACACGCGCCTGGCGTGAGCGTGACTATGTAGTCCCCTGGCCGGCTACACGGGAGTCCAGCAACATAACCATGATGCCATCTGCTGTTCCCTCGGAGGAGCTTCTTCCCCTGTGAAATGAGTCCGAGTCCTGCCTTGCCCAGGCAGTTGGAAAGGTAGACTGAGATCACGGAGCCTCTGGAAATCACTGAGGCTGGCTGGGGAAAGTTCCAGCGTCTCTGTCCTGCCCTGAGACGAGCCCCGAGGACCCTCGATAACAGGCACCGGGGCATCCCAGCTGTGTTCTCTCTGCTGGAGAGGAGAAGGAGAGAGGAGTCCGTCCCTTGCCTGGTTGGCAGGGAATGGGAGGCAGGGTTTGGGTCTGAAACGAGCCCTTGGAATCCCGCATGGTCTCACCGACCGCTCCCGAATTGGAGCCGAGCCTCAGATTTCTCCCGGGACAGGCCCCGCGAGCCAAATGGATTATTAAATGGCAGAGAGGCGGCATGCTGCCTGTGAACGACAATGGAGGAATTTATTTGAGGGGCTATAAATCACAGGATGAAAAGCACTGAAACCTGTGGGGAGGAAAATGCACGAGTCCCAGGCAGAGGTGTGGGGGCAGAGGGCATGCGGCCAGTCTTGCCGTGAGTCCGGGAGCTGCGGGAAGGAAGGAGGCCTGTGGGTCCGAGGGGCTCCAGCGTCCATGCATGGGAACAGTGCTTACCTGACAGCTGCCATGTGACGGCGCCGGGCTGGGCACCGGGGTTACGACAGTGAACCAGGCAGTCGGGGACCTGACCCTCGGGGGAGCGCGGTGCACAGGGAGAGACAGATGTGAGATGAATCACCAAAATAAGCAGCTGAGCACAGGGCGGGCTCCCTGGAGGGCAGATGCAGGAGCTCCGAGCAGATGCTGCGGGAGGAGGACGGCAGCAGGGGTGTGGGGGGTGCACAGGGAGTTGGAGGAGGGGGTAGTTTTCCTGGATAGAAAGAGTGTACGGTGGTTGGCCTGGTGGATCCAGAAACCCATGGCTGGAGTGGGAGCCGGAAAGCATGCAAAGGCCTGCAAGACCGGGCGGCAGGACCGAGGGCTGTGTCTGTGTTCACTCTGGCTGTGTTGTGGAGAAGAGACTCAGGAGACAAGAGGGCTTGGGGGGACAGCTGGGGGTTGTGAGAGTCCCCAAGGCTAGAGCTGGTGATGCCCTGGCCCGCTGGTGTCAGTGGAGGCGGGGAGAGGTAGGCAGACTCCAGCAGGAACCGGAGCTCTCGGGATGGTTTCCCAGAGCAGACTTAAATCTAGGAAGCCTGCCTGGGTCCCGGTCCTCCGAGGTGGGGTGAGACAAAGAAGTGCAGGTAGGTGGGTGGGAGGGGCCTGTGTAGCTGAGGAAGGGGTTGGTGTAGGGAGGGTGAGAGGCCAGGTGGGGGCAGGGGCAGGGGCACCACCTGCATCCGCCTTCCTGGCTAGGACCAGGAGCCCCTCCTCCATGCCTTGTTGCTATGGGATACCTTTTTATAAAGGGCTTGATCTTCTTGGCCTTTGGGAAGGGGCCTGCAGGTTAGTTCCCTGGGGACAGGGGAGGGAGGTTGGTAGCATGGGGTTACCATCAGGAGCCAGGCTGCATGGGATCAAATCTTGGCTCTGCCACTAAGCAACCCCTATGCCCATGAAACAGGGGGAGTAACGTGTCCAGGCCGCTGCAAGGACTCGCTGCAAGTATAGTCTGGCGGGGTAAGCGTGTTCCCGTGTGACCTTGGCCAACTCTGTCCGCTCTGGGCCTCTGTCTCCCCGAGTGGGCCTCTCCAAACCCTGCAGGCGAAGGCTCTCCAGCATCCTGTGTGTCAGTGGCGTCCAGCCCCCGCGGGTGGCCAGGACACAGTGCCAAGCTGGAGGTGTCGCCTCAGATGGGAACACATCCCTCTCAGCCCTGTAAGGGGACACTGTCCTTACTGGAGCCGTAAGGGGATATTTTAATCAATCCAGGACCTGGTGAGGTCACAGGGCACAGAGACCAGGACAAAGGGTGCCAGTCAGGGCTGCTGCCTGGCCTGAGCTGACCTGCTGGGTTCCCAGATCCAGACCACATTCAGGGACCCAGGAAGGGAGGCGGCAGCGGGGTCTTTCCATACTAACTGCTCTCTGTTCCGGGCCTCAGTTTGCCTCTCTGTACCTTGAAACCTATGCTTCAGCTCTGCTGAAAATGAACAGGCTGCAGTTTGGAAAAGGCAGACTCGTGTCCATTGGGGGCTCTGGCCCCAGAAGCTTCTGTGTAGGGCTTAAGAAAGCAGGTGTGGGACCAGCAGTTAGCGTAATAGCTATGTCGCTGGACTCCCATGTAGTCGACCGCGGTTCAAGTCCTGACCCGGTTAAACTCACGCCGGGCGCGTGTGCGTGCGTGCCCAAGATCCCGAGAGGAGAATGGAGAAGGGATTGCGGCGTGGCCATTGCCCCTGGGGGGTGATTTCTTGCTTTCTGTCTCTATGTCTCTCTCTGTCTGTCTGGCGAGCGCACGTGCCCTGTAGCAAAAATCTCTCCCCCCAAAAAAAAAGCAAAAAAAAAAAAAAAGAAAGCAGGTGTGCGCCAGGGATGCGGAGTGGCTCTCTGACCTGCTTTAGAATCGTCTGTAGGCCTCTGCTGGTTAACTCTGCAGATTCCTGGGCTCTTCCCCCGGTGGTAATCCAGATTCTGAGCTGCCAAGTCTTAGCACACACCTGGGCTGGGCCTCTCCATGGTGGCACCTGGGGCAAGAAGGACTGTGTCCTGGAGCTCCACCACCAGCAGGGGGCAGCACCGGCCAGCATCTACTGATGGCTGTGGGCTGCCTGTGGCCTGAGCCTCGGGGGGACAGCACCAGAGTCCACACTGGGGAGGGCCTGGTCGCAGTCTGAGGGAGAATGTGGTCTGTGCAGGCATGGGAGCCCGTGCAAGGGGGCGAATGTGAGGGGGACACGAAGAGGACACAAGAAACAGGTCGCGGAAGAGAAGGCAGGTCACAAAATCCTGGAACCGCCCTGCAGCCCGTCCTGGGACAGAGGCGCCAGGGGAGGAGAGAGTCTCGGTGACCGGGCTGCCTTCCCAGAGCGCTCAGTGGGACTGGGACCACGTCGGGGCCCCTCCTCATGTCCTCAAGTCTTCAAATAAGGGTCAGTCAGGGGTCAAGCCCCACGACCTAGTCCCAGCATCGCATCAGGAGGACGCGGGCTGCAGCCCAGACTGGCCATCTCCTCCTTACCTGGCCCACAACAGCTTCACTTGCTGCTAGGACTCGAGGGGGCACCTGGGGATGCTTGAGTGACTCTGGACAAGTGCTGAGCCCCGTGGGCTCTGGTCCCAGGGTGAGCTGACCACTAGACCTAGAAAACGGCGTGGCGAGGGGCTGGTTCGGAAGTGATCTCCCATCACCTGCGGTATGCCAGACAGGGAGGGGTGAAATTCGCTTCCTCGTAGCCTTCATCTGTGTTTCTGGATCGTTCCCCCATTCCCTTCCCACCCGTCCGTCTGTACTCATCGCTACTCCCCAGGAGACCTCCTCCTAGGGGGACGGGCGAGGCCCTAGCCATGGGGGCCGCTGATTTCCAGGATGACCTGAACTTGTTTTCCTTGGCCCCAAATTTTCAGCTATTTCCTGTTTGAGCAGGAGCAGAAATGGTAGGGCCCCAGCCCTTCCTCCACCCTCTGGCAACATTTCCAGAGAAAATGCTGGTCTCAGGGTGGAGGCAGGGTCAGCATTGTTCTCTCTGGGGGAGCTGAGAGGTGAGGTGGCACAGCCACATTTAATTCCCACCTGAGGGCCTTGGGGTGCCCTCTGTGAGCTGGGTGGATCCCAGGGAGAGGTCATAAAATGCGAGAACTGTGGCTCTGGCAATGCCTGCCCCTTCTCTAATACCTGCTGTGGCTCCCAGCTCTGTCCCAGACTCAGCAGATGCGCTGCTTGTCAGCGCCCCGGAGCCCTGAAAGACCACCCAGGCCAGCCCCCTTTAGGAAGGGAAGCTGGGGCTCTCTGGGGAGACCTGATCAGGGGCGTGCGGCAGTGTTAAGGTATGCATTCATGCGGTCCTGTTCTTAGCGAGTGCGAATCCACCCCTCACCACCCCCAGACTGCCGCTCACGAGGAAACGCTCCAGCTTGCCACCCCCGTGTCACACAGAGGAGAGCCCAGGTCCAAAAAGATGACATCACCTGTCCCTGGGCCCACAGCTACCCTTCTTGGGAAACACAAAACAAAACAAAACAAAAGGAGGACTTGGAGCTCAGCTCCCAGACATTCACTGAGTGCTGTTCTGTGCATTGGGCATGCAGCGTGGACAGGCCAACCAGGGCCCCGACCCCATTCGGGTTGGGGGATGACTAGGGAACATCCGAATACACAGGTAAGATAGTTTCAGGAAGCGATAAGTTGAAGAAAGTAAAACAGCAATGGGATATCCTGGGAGATTGTGGCAAAGGTGCTTTAGATAGGGTGGCCAGGGAAGGTCTCTGAGGGTGTGACATTGGAGCTGAGGATGACAGGAAGTGGCTGAACTTGGACGACGGGAAGGAGCTAACCACCTGGAGATCTGGGGTTAACTGGTAGAAGGAGCAGCAATTGCGAAGGCCCTGAGGGGGACCCACACAGGTGTGTTGAGAGACTGACCATATTCAGTCAAGTGCAGAATTAGCCATGGCAAGTCTGCTGAGGAGCTAGCTAGCCCCTCTGGTCATAGCTGCAGAGTGAGGTTGAGTGGGGCTGTGACTTAGTCAAGGTGGGCTCCCACCTCCGGGCCTCTGCTCACCTCGTCTCCCTCTACAAGGATATACTCCGCAGCTTTCTGCCCAGTCATCTAGCTCAATGCTAATGCCACCTCCTCCAGGCAGTCTTTCAGGACTTCTCCCGCCACATTCTCTCACTGCCAACTTCAGATCAGATGGGCTCAGACACTTCTTTCAAATGCTACCACCATCTCTCCCAGTCAGTCTTGCTGAGTGTCTGCTCTGGGCCATTCTCTCAAAGACCTCACACACTAGTGAGAAAAGAAAGCGCCAGGACGGGTGGGTGCTGCTAGTTTATACACAAAGCTTCTGCCCACTAGGTGTTGGGAGCCTCCCACACAAAGCAGCAGTGTTGTTATGCCCATTGCACACTTCAAAAATGGAGGCCCAGAGAGGTGGTCTGGGATGGCTCCGCCAGCAAGTGCTGGTTCCGCGCTCCAGATCTCGCACTCTCTCGGCCCTCAGCAGGGATTGGGCGAGGCCCCTCCCCCTGGACCCCAGACCAGTGCCAGTCACGAAATAGTTCACAGATGACCGGGCAGCCTGCCTGGGCAGAGAGGGGGGCTCTCTGACCTCACACTGGGGCCATATGCCGCCCCCTCTGGTCGCCCAGTGGGTGTGGGGCTGGCTGGGCCCATTGCTGGAGGCGGAGGATGGAGCCCAGAGACCTCAAGTCTCAGCTTCAGGCCTGGGCCAAGGAGAAGGGAGGGTGCATGGGCCTGGCTAGGCCAGGGCCCACCTGGAGCTTGGCAGCATTTCTGGGTCAGGACAGGGAAGGAAGTACACGGAGAATCGCTCCCGGCCTGGCCATCTGGCCGAGATGCTGGCTGCTTGGGTGGAGGTGTGGAAGGAGGGGCCAGGCTGCAGACTGAAGACTGGGCTCGGCCTCCCCTGGGCCAAAGGGCTGGAGCCGGAGCTTTGGGCCAGCTGGCCTGGAGTTGATGCCCAGGGCCCCTGCGGGCAGGTTGCATCAGGCACTCTGGGAGGGAAGGTTGGGCAATTGGGGCGGGCAGGTGGTCTTAGCAGCTGTGTTCAGGTCCCAAGATGGCACCTCCAATGAACCCCACCCCCTTGGGTGGGTTGTCACCACCTCCTCTGCAGGGGGAGTGCTGCCCCACCCTAACTGCTCCATGTCGGGGTGGGAGGTGCAATCAGACCCTCAGTGATGGGAAAACTGCTCGGAGATAGGCAGGGCCCTGGGACAAGTGGCTGCCCCGGTCCTTCCACTTCCTGTCCGGGTTCCTGCTGCCTCTGACATTCCAGGGCTGCAGGGTAGGTTCTGTGCATCGACTGTGCGGGCTAGGTGTGTCCTCCTCTCGCGGCTCCTGGAGGACAGGAGGGGATGTGAGGGGGTGGTTTGAGGACGAGGGGAAGTTTCTCCATCCTGATGGGATCTCAGGGGGTGGTCTCAGCTCCGTTGAACACATGGACACCTGAGACCCAGAGATATCACATGATCCCCTGGCCCCTAGTGCCCACCTGGCCTTCCAGCCCTCTCAGAGCCCTGGCCACCCCCGAGGGTGGAGCCCTCGTCCTAGCTCCACGTGACTTGATTTAAAAAGCACTCTCCCCCAGGCTGTGTCTGTGTGCCCGTGTCCACGCTTGACCGGTCCGCAGTCCCTCCTGTGCTGAAGGGGCAGAGGCCTCCCAGCCCGGGTCATCTCGACCTGACTTGCAGCAGAGGATATTATTAAATTCATCGGCGGTTTTGGGGAGGAAGTCTGGGGGGCTGGGGACGTCTGGTGGGGCCCGAGCTCTTGAGTGTGACATCACAGGGCCTCTCTGTGCCCTCTGCTGTGTGCAGGGGCTCAGCTCTGAGGAAGATCTTGCTCCTGGTCCAGCCTCATTCCCGGATGAACAGTGGATACAGGAAGTCGTCATTGCCTGCCAGACAGCCCACCTCCTGGGGCTGAGGCCGTGACCTTCACCATGGTGCCCTCTACCTCCCCACCCCCACCCCCACCCAGGGCTCCAGAAACTCAAAGGCCGAGATGACCTTGGAGGCGGATGTGTGGGGCTGCCTGACTGGGCCTTCCCCGCGTCACTGCCGCCCACCCGTGTCCCGACAGGAAACCTGACAGGTCTGAGTCCTCCAGACACCCATTGTGTGGGGCCTGTATGGGCTCCGATGTTTCCCCTGTCAGGATTCCTGGCTCCTAAGTCTCTTGCTGTCCCTTGGCAAAGCTGACTTTTCAGGAACGTTCTAGAAGGCTGTCCCTCCTGCATCTCTGCGTTACAACATTACATCCCACTCAACCTTATACCCTTTCCTCATTCCAGCCTCCTGGGTTCAAATCCTGACTCCTAGTGTACGCTCTGTGACCTTAGGGAACTTACCTACTTTCTCTCGGCCTCTAGTATGTCCCTTTGCCTCCCAGTTTATGTGAGGTTAAGTGAGAGAGTGCTGGGGCCAGCAGATGGCATAGTGATTACGTCGCTGGACTTCCACATGGCTGCCTGTGGTTTGAGTCCTGGACCCGGTGGCTTCAAATTCACACTGGTGCGTGTGAGTGCGTGCCCAAGATGCTGGGAGGAGGAAGGAGGAGAAGGGATTGCGGAGTGGCCATAATCCCCGGGGGGTGATTTTTCACTTTGTCTCTCTGGTAAGAGCATGCACCCTATAGCAAAAAAAAACTCCCCCCCACCACACACACACACACACACACACACACACACACACACAAAGATAGTGCTGAGAACAGGATCTGGCGTGCAGTATCTGGTGATGACAGTTCAGCCACTGTGGTTAGTGGGAAAGCCGTACTCCATCCTCTGCAAACCTTGCGAGGTCACCCTCCACGTGTGAGCATCTGTCCTCGCCGGGTAGAATCTAGTCTGTTTCCCTCCCAAATACAATGATCCCCGGGTAAGGCCAGGCCCTTCTCTGTGCTCAGCTGAGGAGATGGGTGCTTGGTCCTTAACACTGGAAGAAAACTGCTTTCTGGGCAATTTCAGGCTGTTCCAACGTTATTTTGGTAGTACTTTTTTTATTCGTCTCCTTTCTTGCTGACTGCAAACCTAATACCCCAATAAGATTTGTGACTGCCGGGCAGACCTCTCTCCCCTGCATCTGACGTCACCTTTACCTGGCCCAGCTCATAGTGACCTGGACTTTCAGCCAGTTCTAAGGCCACCACCTCCTTCCCAGACAGGCCGAACTCTCCCTAGGGCCCCTGGATGCGGATGGTTTTCTGCTTACAGGCGAATTCTGCGGGTCCATTCCTCCTAGTCTTTTTAAGAGGCCTCCTGTGGTCCCTGCTATTCAGACTGACTAGTGGGGTGTACCAGGGGCAGGAGGAGGTTCTCAGCTTGGGGTTCGTTAGACTTTTGAGCAGGCGACGAATGAGCTGGGTGCGAAGGAGAAGGAGAATGCCCTAGGTGGGTGTAGAGGGAAGAGCGTGATCCGGACAAGCACACCAGAGGCCGCAGGAGGGAGTGAGCCTTTGGGTGGTGGTGTGGGGATCGGGTCATATCCGATGCCGCCAGGCCTGCTGTCCCTGCCTGGCTCCTTCTAAACGTGCACATGTCCAGACCCCGTCCAGACCTACCGAATCATCTGGAAATAGTACTCAGAGATAGTCTGTAATGAGCTGGGGTAATTTGGAGGCTACAGGCTCTATCCTCACCCCAAGCAGCACGTGGGAGAGCAAGGGCTGGGCCTCCAGGCGGCCCTGTGGAGAGGGAACAGAGGTGGGAGAACTAGATCAGACTTTTGGCCCCCAAGGCCCCGGGCTCACAGCTCCGTGGTGGGCCAGGGGAGCCCGATCTGTCTGAGGCAATCACTGCGGGCTTCCCCGGTATGGTGGCCGTGGTCTGGTCAGGGTAACTGCTGGCCTGTCCTCATTCACAGGGAGCAGTTGGGGGGCATTTTAGGGCGCCCTTCCCCCCACCAGGCTGTCTCCAGAAGGAAGGCTGCTCCTGTTCAGAAGAAGGAGGCCACAGGGTGGGGGCGGTGGGAGGGATGGGGGCTAAGGCCACTGCAGGATTGATTCCAGATGCTCTGCCGGGAACAGCCTTTGTCTGCCTGCCCGCCCTGGGGGTCCTGGCCCCCCTCCCAGCTCCCGCTCTGCCCAGGGCCTACTCAGCACCCCAGTCAGCACCTACTCTGGTACCTGAGGCCAGTGGAGATGCATGGCTTGCATGGTTGGCAGTACCCACCCCCCAGCCCAATGCCAGGATGTGAAAACTTCCAGCTTTTCAGTAGCTGAACCTCCCTCCACCAGGCATAGGCTGGGGGTGGGGGTGGGGCGCACAAAGCTTCTCCTGTAGGTAGGGAAACTGAGGCACAGAGAGTGGCTTGGGGTGCTGAAGCAGAGAGGGCATGCTAGGCTGTCAGGCCCTGTTGTGTCTACAGAGGCCCTCCTGAGTTCCAGCAACGCCCCCTTTCCCCTCTCCTCTCTCACATACCCCTAAGGCTGCCTGATGGGGATGGGCCAGACCCCTTGCCCTGCACTGATCCCTCTGAGGCAAGGTTACAACCTGGCTTCAGGAGACTCTTGGGAGGCAAACTGGGCCAGGCCAAGTGGCCCTGGGTGCAGGATTGCTACCTCACTCCGAGCAGGGCTTCCTGGGGGTCTCCCACCCCCTCAATCTGGCAGCCCCGCTGCAGAGTTTATTTATTCCTGGAGGTGCCAAGGTGTGTTGATGGCTCTGGGAGTCCCACCTGCGGAGGGTGTAGGGGGAGAGGACGCTCCGAACTGGGTTCTGGTGGCCGGGCCACAGGAGGATGTCTGTGGACTGAGTGACCAGGTGCCCGTTCTTACCGGGGACCTCTTTTCAGAGACGCCTGGGCCATGTCTCCTGTTGAAAATGCCTAACCCCAGGGCGGCTATGGATGGCCTCATGGGCACCCTGGTTTCCCATCTGCCTGGGGAGGGCTGGTACTCTGGGAAGAAGGGCCCAGGAGTAGCTGGCTCTGGACTTTGCAGGCTGCGCTAGGTACTGCAGTACCCCCTACCCCTCCCCCCTGGTCCAGGAGGGCGCCTGGTTTCCAGCTGTGATCCAGTCTTCTCCGGACCTGGGGGCCCTCCTCCCTGGCTGAGGGAGCCAGGGAGGGGGCTTCTCTGTGAGGTGCAAAACCTGGCCTGGATTCCCTTACAGACTGCCCGCCCCCTCCAGGGCCACTCCTTGGCCACAGTTGTAGAGGACATCCAGACTGCCTCCGACACCTCCAGGGGACCCAGCCCGCTCCAGCTCAATGTCGGAGGCCCGAACCTCTTGTCTCTGCCACTTTCTCTGACCGCTCTGTCAAGGCCTCAGTTTCCTTGTCTGAGCTAGACAGGATGGAGCTCAGATAGGTGGTTGTCTTAACCAGTTAAAAGACAGCCTGCTGTGGGGACTGGGGAGGAGCACTGGGGGCCAGGGAGGACAGAGGAGGCAGGCCAGGATGGACTGGGCCAGGTGGAGAAAAGTCGGTGGGGCAAGCAGGCCCTGCTAGGGAAGGGCAATGAGAAGTGAGCAGTAGTGGAACGTGGGGGAAAGGCCGGAGGGTGGTTTGATTGGGGACAAGTTAATGATGCTCCAAATACTGAGGGAGGATGCTTGGACTCATTGCTTTGTGCTCTGGGGAGCCATGGACCGTTCTTGAGCTGGGGCAGTGAGCGGCTTGGAGAAAACCTTCCAGCCAGTACTGCTCTTTCCCTTCTCCCAGCTTCGGTATTTTGTCCTTTAGGGTAGGGATTGTTCAGCCCTGCCCTGGGGCCAGCCAAGTCCAGGGGCAGGAAGAACTCCCGGCATCCCCGGTGTCTTATTTGGGGGAGGGGCCAGGTCAGTGGAGGGCAAACTGCTGGATCTGGCCAAGCTGGACTCAGAACTGCTCATTCTGTTCTACTTTGTGTGTGTTTGAAATACGCACCGTGGTTTTAATTGCATAAAGATGATACCTATCAGATGGGACAGTCTTTAAAATGCAGAGAATAGTCAAGCATCCTCCTTGAAAGGAAGCCTGACCTGATCGGGCCTGGGGCCTGCGAAGCAGTGCGTTTGCGGGTCGTTTCTCAGCCCAGTGCACTTGAGGCAGCCAGGCTCAGGGCGGAACCGGCCTGGGGCGTAAGCACAGTCGGACCGTCCTAGAAGGCGAAGGCGACTGTGCTCACAGCCAGGTGTGCGCCGACCCGCCCCGGAGCGCGCACAGCAGATGCGCACCACGTGCTCCCGCCGGCGGGATGGGGAGCGCCCTGCGCCCCGAGGTCGGACGTGGAGCCCCGAGTTGCGGGCAGGGGGGGCCGGGACCCTCTTAAGGACCCGCCTGGGGTCCAGGGGACACTCCGGGCCGCCTCGCCCCGCTCACTCCAGGCCGGGATTTCTCCCGCACTGACTTTCCGGGCGGGTGCCAGGCCGGCCTCCTGGTCCCCAGCCCCCGCCGCGGGGCCGGCTGCTCGGGGGCGGGGAGCAGGGGTGGAGTTTGAGCGACTTTGTGGGGCAGCCTTAGCCTCGGCGGCGGCGGCGGCGGCCGCTCGGAGGAGCGCGGGAGAACTCAGGGGCGCCCGCCGGGCTGTCCGGAGCGGCCGATGGGGCCCGTGTGAGCGCGCCCAGGCCCGGCCCGGTGCCCGGCGGGCGGCAGCATGTCCGCGGGCGGCAGCGTCAGGAAGAGCACCGGGAGGCCCTCCTACTACTACCGGCTGCTGAGGCGGCCCCGGCTGCAGCGACAGAGGAGCCGCTCGCGCAGCCGGACCCGGCCTGCCAGGGGTAGGCGCCACCCCGACCCCTGACCTCTGGTCCTCCCTAGCCACCTGCCCACCTGATGCCCGGGGGCGCTAAGGGCCCCAGATCCTCTTCCCTGTTCTTGGCCAGGGACCCCGTCGTGGGCTCTTCTGGTGCCTGTCCCGGCCCGGCTTCTCCCTCCTCCTCTTCCTCCCTTGCGGAGAAGCCGAGGCTCCAGCGTCTCCCTTTGCTGCCTGGGGCAGAGAGAGGGGACACCGGAATCTAGGTCCTCTCTTCCCCGCCTCTCAGCTCAGACTTACTGCCCTGCCTGCCTCAGTTTACTCAGCAGCCTGGCTACGAAGAGGTGGGGAGGGGCTCCTGGCTGTCCCCGCCTAACTCTCAGCTTGGCGCCTGGCACCTGGACTGCTCCCTCCTCAGGGACCTAACGGGCGCCCTGCCTTGGGTGCAGGGACAGGTGGGCGGCCTCTGGGGAAGGAGCCGGCTTGTGGCGATCTGCCCCGGAGCCCTCGGATCCGGTGGGCGCCACCTCTTTGGAAAGTGCTCTTCCCAGTCCGGGAGGCAGAGGGGGAGGTGCGCAGCGTTTTCTTTTTCCAGTAACAGGATCCTCATCTGGAAACCCGTGTGATCCCGGGGGCTGCCTTTGGCTCGGTGGGGGCCAGGACTTCCTTCCCAGGGTGGGTGGGAGGGACAGAGAGAGGCCGCCTGGAGGAGTAGGAGGCCTTTGAAGGGGCTCTGGGGAGGCTAGAGTCCCTGCAGAGGCCGGGGGCCCATTGAGGGTGCCCGTGGGGGAGGAGGGGATGCAGTAGGGCTTCGTAGGGACCTGGGCCGAGTTTACGCCATCGGGTTATCTTGGGAAGCAGAAGACTGGCGCCTCGCCTGGAGAGGGCTTTGAGCATATGCCGGGCTTGGAATCTGGCGGCTCAGAGGGGTCCAGTCCTCCCTCCCTGTGACCTGGGCCGTTGCCCCTGGACTTGTTTCCTGGGCAGTGTGAGGGCAGCGGGCAGGAAGCTCATGTGCTTCCTGGGAACAGGGAAAACTTCCCCACAGTCAGGGCCGAGGGGCCCTGTACATGGCTTCCTCAGGAAGGAGCGAGTTCCCCCATGTGCAGAAGGGGAGCTGAGTCTGGGACTGTGCCTGAGTGTGGTCTGGGAAACTAGAGAGCTGGGGTCAAGCTTTGAGACTTTGGAGCAAGTCATTTCTTTCTGAGCCTCAATGTTCTCAGATGTAAAATGGGATTGGCCTTTGGAGGGTCCAGTGAGGACACAGCTTCATGCTCTGAGAGAGGGGGGTTGTGCAAATGCCCGGTGATGCCTCTCCTCCCGCGCCCACCCGGGGGCCTCTCCTCCCGCGCCCACCCCGGGGCCTCTCCTCCCACGCCCACCCCGGGGGCTTCTCCTCCCGCACCCACCCGGGGGCCTCTCCTCCTGTGTCCACCCCGGGGCCTCTGCTTGCCTGGGAAATGCCCTGCATGGCCAGCGCCCCCTCGTCCCAGTCCCGTCCTTGATCGTAGAGGCACAGAGAGGACGGGAATGTCCTCTTCTGCTCAGCAGACTGGACAGAGGATGATCAATGTGTCAGGCTGTCACCCAAGCCCCAGCTGCCAGTCCCTACACGTGCAGGGGCCCTGCTTCCTGTCCCAGCTTTGACGGAGCTCACAGCCTGCTGGGACTGGGCAGGAGACATCTCTGGACAGAAGCTCAACCCGGGGAAATCAGGGAGAGCTTCCAACAAATGATGTTGGATCTGGTCTCCAGATGGACAGGATTCCCTGTAGCGGAGGGAGTGATTGGGCCAGATCTGAGTTCAAGTCCTCACTCTGTCCCAAACTGTCCCCAATTACCTCTCCAAGCTGGGACCTTGTGTGATAAATGGGGACAGTGGTGGCTTTGCCTGGGAAGCTGGAAGCCTGTGCCTGGGGCTAAGGCCACAGTTGAGTGTGAACTAAGGTCCTTCCTTTCTTTCTTCTTTGTGTTTCAACTTTACCAAAGGGCACGTGTGCTGGACAGAGATGGGGAGGGAGAGAGAAAAAGGCACCGCCCCCCCCCCGCCCCCGGTGGGGGGGATGGTCATGCCACAGTCCCTCCTCCACTTCTTCTTTAGGGATTTTGGGCACACATGCACATGTACCCAACGTGTTTGTCGAGCTGCTGGGTCCAGGACTTGAACTGCATAGTCGGTCTTGTGGGATCCAGCCACCCTAATCACCAGGCCACAGGCTGGCCTAAAACACTGTCTTTTTTTTTTTTTTTTCTTTTTCTTTTTCTTTGAGAGGTTTTTGCTATAGGGCGCATGCGCTCGCCAGAAAGACAGAGAGAGAGAAAGCGAGAAATCACCCCCCCAGGGGGGATGGCCACGCCGTAATCCCTTCTCCTCCATTCTCCTCTCGGGATCTTGGGCACGCACGCACACGCACCCAGCGTGAGTTTAAGCTACCGGGTCCGGGACATGAACCGCCGTCGACTACGTGGGAGTCCAGTGACATAGCCATTATGCCAACTGCTGGTCCCAACACTGTCTTTTCTTTGGACAGAAGGGACAGTCTATACAGGCAGGACCATGTCGTGGGTGTTGTGGAAAGGTTCGATCTGGGTCGGTGGAGGGAGATGACTGGCCGTGAGGAATGAAGAGCCGGGGGGTAGGGTTGGAGCTGCCCCTCTGGGTATGAGGTGGAGGCCGAGATGCCCTGCCCGCCTTGGTGGGAGGCAGCTGGAGCAGCCCTTGGCCTCCCCACCACCCCCAGACACTTGCCTCTGCCCCAGGGCCACGTCCCCTCCTGCTCCAGGGTCCTTCCTAGGAAGTTATAGGCTGGGAAAGGCCCCCTGAGGCCTGGAGTCAGGCCCTCTGACGGGGCCTTAGTGTTCCTTGTGCATGGGGGCTTGGTCTGTGGAGAGGCCTCACCCCTCCCAGAGGAGGGCGTGATGTTAGCACTTAGCAGGGGCAGCCCCTTGCCCCACACCCTCTCTGGCTCTCTGCCACTAGCGAGGAAGGAAAACGACAAGAACACAGACCGTGTTTGGTCAGAGACAAGAAAGTGCAGGAAGAGTGGGCTGGGGGTGGGAACAGCAGCAGGCCGGGCCAGGCTATTACCTCTACCGTGCCCCCATTGTCACCGTGGATTGTGGGGAGGGCATCACTGGGGACTGGGAGCAGGACTTTGTGGCAGGGCTGCTGAGGGACAGCATTGCAGACTCCCAGGTGTGACCCTGAGCCACTAAGCAGGGCTTCCTTCTCAGGGCTGCCAGGTCCCCTCTGAAGAGACTGGGCAGAGCCAGTCGGGGCCACGCAGCTTGATGATGGCCAGAGGCAGGGTGGCAGCGGTGACCTTTGGGTGGTGAAGGTCATCTGGCCATTTTGCAATGTGCCTTGTGCCCCAGTTCTACTGGGCATGGCCCAGGATTTAAGGGTGCTCATGGGTGTGTCCCCAGAAGGATGTCACCAGCTAGGGTTCCTTCATACCAAATTCATAGGGCTGCTGGGGAGCGGAGTTCTCTGGATGAGGTCCTGGCCCTTCCTCTAGCCAGCAAACACGTCTTGAGCACAGGCCGGGGAGATGAATCCCCAAGTTACTCCCAGCCCTCAACACACCCCCAGTCAGTCAGGGAGGCCTGCTTTTGTGATGCACTGGGGCACAGGGACCGTTCTGAGGGACAGGGTGGTGGTTAATGGGAGATAGGGACTCTGCTCACAGCCATGGACTGGTGCGTGATACATTCCAGGGCCTCAGTTTCCCCGCCTGTCAAGTGGGCTAATCCGACCTTGCTGGCTGTCATGCAGGAGACCCCCGGAGTGTCCACACCCATACCCGTGCGAGGTTTTGATTCCTTTCTTCATCTGAGTTTCCAGGGGTCCAGTCACATGACCTGAGAGGGGTCAGGTCCTCCATGCTTCCACACACCGGAGCCCTGTGTCTGCCTGCTGTGTGCCCCCGGGCCCCTACCTGGGCCTCTTTCCTTTCACAGTCTGCTGGAGTCTGCGGGGCCTTAGAAGGGGTTCCCGGGACCCCTGAACACCCTGAGGGAGGCGGGCAAGAGGTGCCTCATCACACAGGGGTACTCAAAAGGGCTGAGACCTCCTGAGGTGGTGGGTCCTTCTCAGGGCTCGGAACATGGCAGTTGGCTGATACAATCCATGGGGTGCAGATGGGGGACACTGAGGCATGGAGGGGGCCATGAGTAATGAGGAGCCAGGGGTAGGTGACCTGCCCAGGGCTACTTTCACAGAGCTGGGTGCAGAACCTTGGGCTGCTGGTCCCCAGGAAGACATGGTGGGGGAGGGGCTGGCCCCTAGGAAGGCATGGTGGGGGTGGGGAGCTTGGGCTCCTTAGGAAGGCCTGTGTGCTTCTCCAGGGAGGGCCAGGCTGTGGCCTTCGGAGGGGCTCCTGACTTCTGTAAGATCACGGAGCCTCCGGGGCAGCAGCTCAGACTGCCTGAGCTGGGCCAGCCTGAGGCCATCCCTGAGGTGGTGGGTTGGCTGTGTCTTGTGGCCTCCCCCAGTCCTCAGATATGTCCCCAGCGGCCCAAGGCCTGCTCTCTACCCCTCCCTAGAAGGAGTCCCCTGAAGTCATACACCTTTTCTGCCTCCTGCAGGCCCTCCTTGCCTTTACATACTCCAGGGACGGGGAGCTCACTCCCTCTCAAGGCACATAATAAGAATAAAAGGGCTCCTGTTTGCTCAGGGCCTGCTCAGTGCTGGGCTGGGAGTCTACCCCTAAACTTGCTTTATTTCATTTAATGGGCAGAACCATGCCGTGAGATGATACTGGTGCGACCCTCCTTTAATAGGCGAGCAACCTGCGGTCCAGAGAGGGAGAGCCTGGCCCCCAGGTCTCCGAGCTCAGAAGCAGATCCTGGGCTCCCCCTTGCCGTCCCACAGGCAGCCAGCTCTTCCCGAGGTCAGGCCTCTTCCTGTCTGATTCGCACAGTTGATGACCCCACTGTGCATTCGCTGCCGTCATCTCCCTCAGTCCTGGCCATAACTGGCAGCAGGGGAATGACCTCGCTGGCCTCTGTAGGGAGACATTCCACCTCCACCTGCCTGCGCTAGCACAGGTGGGGACCCCCAGGCCCAGCCCTTCTCTGTATTTTGTTCTTGTTTTTGTCCTGCCAACCATGCTGTGTCCCTGGGCAGGTCTTGGGCATCAGCCTGGACTCTCTACCTTGCCTCTTAGTGCTGAGGGTTCGGGGTCTGCACCAGGCAGACAGCCTGAGGCCCATTCCCCAGAGCTGTCTCTGTCTTTGAGAGAGACCAGAGACCCCCTCCCCCCACAGTTAATTATTGCAATGTCCTCTTGGTCTTTGTCTTTCCTGGCCAGCCCTCATCATCTTTAATAATAAGGAAGGTGGTGACTCCTTTTTACGAGCTGAACGTGTGCCAGACCTCTACCCAGAGCGTCACCTGGTCTCAACTCCCCACCCCGCTGAGAGGGGAGGGCTCGTGGCCTCCTTTTGCAGATGAAGAAACTGATCTGGGGAAATAACCGACTGGAAGAGGCAAGGTTGGAGCTGAGACTGCTGGCCTCCAGAGCTCAGGCTTGGAACCAGGCTCGGCGCCCAGCTCTTCCTGTCTTCGGCTGGTGTCTCTCAGAAAGCCCTGGAATGGACCCGGTGTGCTCTTGGTCACAGCGGGCCGGGTTTAAGACTCTGATTCCAGGGGCCCCTCCCTGCCCCGTGTCATTCTCTGCCTTACTGAGACCTGGTGGTACAGGGAGGGTGGGGAGCTTGCTTTGCTCAGCTGCCGAAGGTGGAGGTTGGAGAGATTGACTCGCCGTTCTGGTACAAGGATCCCATGGCTCCCCGGGACAGCTGGGGAAACAGGTCCACAGAGCCAAAGCCACCTGCCCAATGTGACCTAAAGAAGTTAATGAGAGGTCCGAGTCTGGCACCCACACTCTTTTGCATCCTATTTTGGTTTTATTTATTGCTTTTCCTAAGGCTGGTTCAGACAGGGACCCTGAAGCAGCTGGCTCCTTGGTGGGTCTTCTTTGGGGAGAGAGGGGGATTGAACTCCTGTGTAAGGTGCTTACATCTTAGACTGCGTATGTCTTTCGCTTTAGAAATGACATGAAGCCTTTTGAGTAATTTTAACAGAAAAGCAAGGGCCGTGATATTTCCCCTGCACCTTCCTCTCGGGGCCACTTGGTTAAATGTCAGGAAAGGGAGAGTATTTCCTGGTCAGGAACATTCAGAGCTTGCTGGGAGCTGAAGTTTTGTTTTCCATTAAGTAGGTGTTTGGGGAGTCAGGCCCCCCAGCCTGTGCTGTTCCCTGGGAAGGTTGTGCCCGGCAGTTGCTGGGAGGGGGGATGGGAGAACGAGCAGCCGTGTTGCCCGCGTTGTGCCACCGCCTCCCTGCCCGCTCATGGAGTGGCGGGTGGTTATTTTTAGCTGTCCCGATCCTGTAGAGGCATTTCAACGTTTGTTCAATATTTAATTATCCATCTGAAACCGGCCCACGTGGCCTCGAGTTTGGAAGCGGCGCTCTGTACTGCGATTTCCTCTGGTTGCATAAATAAGGAAGTGAGGGGAATCTCAATAGCCCTCAAATCATAATAAGGAAAAAAAAAAAGGAGGAGACTTGGTACTCAGAAAAGACGGGCCTGCTCCTTCGGTCTAGACAGACCCCACCCCCAGACCGGAGCAGGAAAGAGGGGCTCGCCCAGGACACCCAGCTCGTGGACTTGCAGCTGTGCTGTGGCTCATCTCTGGCTGAATCCCGAATCTGACTCCCTGCTGCCTGGCTTTTATTTGCAATGGGTTTCCCCCGCCTCTTTGCAGGTTCCTCTGCTGACTTTGACAGCTGCTGGGTACCAGAGAGGTGTTTTGGGGGTTTTGCTTTTGGAAGTCTTGTTAGCTTTTATTTCCCTCTTCCCTTCTCCCTGACAGACAGGCGCGCACTGTCAGCCTCTGGGCTGTGTTCTTTCCTTTCCCTCAGCCCTGGGAGGTGACGGGCTGACGTGGCTGTGAAATGGAAAAGGTGTCACACAGGGAGGGAGATATGGGGGCTGTGAGGCTCTGCCCCCCCCCCCCCAAGTCCCTGGCTGATGAGAGACTGGGTGCCAAGGGGCTGGGCAGTCAGAGAGGGCTCCTTCTGGGCGTCCTGCTTGGCATGGGGAGGTACAGAGCTCAGATCTGAAGACTGGAAACCAGTACACTGGTAATCTGGAATCGTTTTTAGCCAAAACGTGGCTTATCCATTTATCTCTATTGTGGGGACATTGAGGTTGATTCAGGAATGTGACCAGGACTGGGCCATCATGCTGTGTGACCTCCGACAAGTCACGGACCGTCTCTGGGTCAGAAACACGTGGAGCAGATAAATACCACGTGGTGTGGGGTGTGGCGATAGGCTGGGTGGATTGTCATTATCTGCCATCCAAAGCCTGAGGGGTTCATCGCAAATCCATTAGGGCTGATCTAGAAATAAAGTGGGATGCCTGTGGGGATTGGCACCATCCAGACGGTTCCTTGGCTCCCCTCCTCCCAGAGCCGGCTGCAAGTATAACTGGTACATGTTCAGAGCAGCAGCGCGTTAGTGAGCCACCTACTGTGTGCAGGCTCGGTGCCAGGGCTACCGTGGAGGGCATAGTCAGCCCCTGTTCTCGGGGAGTCAGAGTCTAAGGGTACGGGGCTCCTGGAATCAGGTTAGCAGAAGGTGAGCCTGGAAAGCTAGGCAGGGCCTTGAACGGTAAGCCAAGAGGGCGGGCTCTCTGTGCGGCGGGCCACGGGGACACGGGGGAAGGACTTTGAAAGTATTTTAACACTGATGATAGTAAAACCACCTCCATTTCTTGAGCACTGACACAGCGCCAGGGATTCTTCTGAGAACTTTCTGTATGTCATTGCACCGAATCGTCATTCTCATCTGCTCCATGTTGTGGGTGAGAAAACTGCGGCTCGGAGTGGCTCAGGGGACTAGTTCAGCATGGGTTGGGTCCTAAATGGCACGGTCCAGGATGTTGAACCCTCCCGAGAAGGGAATCTGTGAAACGTTTATGGAAAGTGGGTATTACGAGAAAATGAAGTATCAGTTTCAAAAATTTTTTCACGAAGGTAAACTATGATTTTTTAAAATTTTCTATGCCAGAGGGTACATGCACTTGAGAGACAGAGAGAGAGTGATGCGAGAAATCACCCCCCAGGGGGTATGGCCACGCCACAGTCCCTTCTCCATTCTCCTCTCAGGATCTTGGGCACGTATAGGCATGGGCCTGGTATGAGTTTTAAGCTGTCAGGTCTGGGACTCGAACTGTGGTTGGCTGTGTGGGAGTCCATCAACATAACCATTATGCCATCTGCTGGTCCCCATTGTTTTTAATTTATAAAAATTAAACTTGTAGGACCAGCAGATGGTGTAGTGGTTACGTCACTGGACTCCTACACAGTTGAACACGGTCTGAGTCCCAGGACTGGTGGCTTAAATAAAACTCAATGTAGGGTGTGTGTGTGCGTGTGTGCCTAAGATTCCAGGAGGAGAATGTACGAGAAAGGATTGCAGAGTGGCCATACCCCTGAAGGGGGATATCTCACTTTTCTTATAACTGTTTCTGCTTCTCTCCCCTAAGGCAAAAACCTTACCAAAATAAAAACCATTGAACTGGTGCCTGGAATTTCTAAGGATAGGGGCCTGACATTCAGAAGAGGTCAGGGGTCATCCTTACAGGAGAAGGGTGACAGCCGATGAGGGCCGTGGAAAGTCCTAGAGAGTAGGGCTCAGTAGGCCTTAGGGTGTGGTGGGGGCACAGCAGAGCAGAGGGCAGGCAGACAGGCCAGTTCTGGGTGTTGGTGCTCTAGGGGTGGGTGGCACCAGACTGGGCAGGGGGGCTCCTTTGGGAGTCAGCTTCAGGAGCAGGGTGGAGAGGTATGGGAAGCTGCGGGGGCCAGAGTACTGAGTAGCGGGGAGGTGTGGTGAGCAGAATTGCAGAGGTGGGAACAGGTCCACGACAGCTTGAGAGTCCTGTGAACCGTCTACAGGTTCACCTGTATCCAGGAACCTGTTCAGAGTTGCAGGGTCAGAAGTAAGTGGAGTGGGGCTTTGCCCTTCCCATCAGCAGCTTTCCTGGGACCCCAAGCTCTTGCTTCAGAGAGCCCTAGCTTCTTGGTCTTCCGGTTAAGTTCAAATGCAGACCGCAGGGGGCTGCCTCACAGGGGTGCTGTCTGCGGAGGGAGAGCCCAGCTTTTGAGGGGCAGGGAGTACTCTGTGCCTGGGGGGGGAGATGGGACAGCTCTTCACAGGGACACTGGGGAGGAAGTTCATGTGTTAGCATCCCTAGGGGACAGACCACCGGATATGGGCCGAGCCCCTCCCTCTCCTTTTTAAAAGAATGTTCATTAGTGTCTTCTCCTTCACCATCACCTTGGATTTCAGAAGCGATACATATCTATTATAGAATAGAAGCAAAAACCACCCTCAATCCCAGCACCCATTGGAAAGCCTGTGAGCTTCTGGGGTTGTTTCCAGCCTTTTTCTTTCATTTCTTTAAGTTTTTGAAAATCCTTTTTTTTTTTTTTTTAGAGAGAGAGATTTTTGCTATAGGGGCATGTGCACTCACTGGAGAGACAGAGAGACAGAAAGTCTTTTTTTTTTTTTTTTTTTTTTTTTTTTTAGCGGCACGAAACATCAACATTTATTATCTCACCACTTCTGTGGGTCAGGAGTCTGTGCAAAGCTCAGCTGCATCTTCAGGGTCATTCAAAGTCTCTCACAAGGTGGGAGTCACAGTGCTGGCTAGGCAGTAAGTCAGCTCCAGGCTCAGATGGGGATGGATCTGCTTCCAAGGTCATTCAGGTGGTTGTGGTCAGGATTCTGTTTGTCACCGGCTATTGGACTGAGAGCCTTAGTTACTCACTGACTGTTGGCCAGAGAAATCACTCCCCAGGGGGGATGGCCACACCATAATCCCTTCTCCATTCTCCCATTCTCCTCATGGGGCATGCACCCACAGGCACCCATCATGAGTTTTAAGTTGCTGGGTCAGGGACTCAAACCACTGTCGACTACATGGGAGTCCAGTGACGTAACCATTACACCATCTGCTGGTCCCACGTTTTTGAAAATTCTAAAATGCTTGAAAGGACAGAAAAGCCTAGATAATAATATTGAGACACCCATGCGCCTCTCAAATTTAACAAATAAGAACATTGCCATACTCGCTTCTCTTCTCTTTTTCTTTCTCAGAAATAAAATGATTCGGGCCAGCAGGTGGCATGGTGGTTATGATGGCTGATCCCACTTCCTGGACCTGGTGGCTTGAGAAACATGTTGGGCGCATGTGCGTACATGCCCAAAATCTGGAGAGGAGAATGGAGGAGAAGGGATTGTGACGTGGCTTTCCCCCTGGTGGGGGATTCTTTCTTGCTTTCCCTCCATCTGTCCGCCTCTCTCTCTGTCTCTGGTGAGCGCATGTGCCCCATAGCAAAATAAAAAAAAGAAAGAGAAGAAAAAATGGTTCAAGTGTAGAAGATGCCAGCAAAACAAGGCCTACTGCTCAAACCCAGCCGCTCGCGCATGGTGTGTTTTTAATGCTAGAGGCATGTGTGTGCATGAGAGGGAGGAAGAGAGAAAGAGCCCGGGCCTAGTCACATTGCAATCCGTTTCCCTCTAATTCCTCATCTCATCAAGATCCTGGCATGCCCGTGCACACCTGGCATATATATTTTTTTCCAACTGCTGAGACTGGGACTGGAACCTTGGTCAGCCATGTGGATCTGCTTTCTCTGCACTGCACCTAACCCCTGTGCTGGGGCCGGCCTCTCCCTCCCCTGTCTTTGAGTGACCTGTGAGCTAAGAATAGTTTTCACATTTTAAATATTTAGAACAAAAAGTCAGAAGAATTGAGCTGTCCCCATGGCCTTGTGGTTAAGGGAGCTAGATCCCACATAGGCAACCGAAGTTCACATCCCGGCCCCAGCTTGAAAAACACACAGAGCATTTGTGCGTGTGTGTCTGGAATCCAGAAGTAAAGAAAGAGAAGGAATTGTGTCATAACCACACCCCATGGAGGACGCTTTCTTTCTCTTCCTCTCTCTGTTTCTCTTGGGCAAGTGCGTGTGCCCTCTAGCAATTAAAAAAAAATACGTTACATTGTGAAGATTAGGTAACATTCAGATTTTGATGTCCATAAATACAGCTTTATTGGAGCCCAGTTCATCCATTCATTTACCCATTGTCTGTAGCTGCTTTTGCCCTGAAATGCTGAGTTGAGTAGCTGAGACACAGACCATATGGTCTTGCAAGCTTAAACTATTTACAATTGGGCCCTTTATGGAAAAGAAAAAGCCTGACCCCCGAGATACAGTCGAAGCCTCCTGCTGTCTCTCCAGGGATAACCAGCCACCGAAAGGTGGTTATATCCTGCCCACACATGTTTTATGCTTTTACTCCATATGCTTCAAAATATGTAGCATTGCATTGTGCATTTAAAAAATGGATGTAGAGAAATTGCCCACAGCCCAGAGGAGCAAACACGTACGGACACCCCGGGACCTCCTTATTTCCCCGAATCTCAGCAGCCCAGATAAATGCTGGCTCTCTGCTGGCCGTGGAAGAGGCCCTGCGGCGGCAAAGACCAGTCGCAGGAGAAAACTCGGGAATAAATCTGAAGGTAACACTGCAGACCAAAATTACTTGAAATCCTCAGAAAATAAAGGGGAAAAAAAAATTCAGGGATGAGAGAAGCCTTTGGGCCAGTTCATTAATCCTGGAACTGGTTGGGAAATTCAGACTTTTCTGGAAGACCAGGAGTGCTTTGGAAGTGAAGAGGGAGGACAGACGGTCAAAGCCATCGTTAAGGGGCTTCATTCAGTTAAGTGGAAAGAAGTGCTGGCGAGTGTCTACAGATGCTGAACGTTTGTAGGATTCATACTGGACCATTAAGGAGGCCAACCGGAGGTCAAGGTGCAAAGCCTTGCCTGGCTCATTTGGAGAGGTTATGTGAGATCCTGGAGTGTAAGTGGAGAGAAAGAAAAAGAAAAAGAAAAAAGAAATAAACTCCCTCCCGCTGCCAGGTACCAGCTCCGCGCCTGACGGCTCAGGTTCCTTCTGAGGAGCTGTCATGCCCTACCCCTGAGGGCTCTAGGTTGATCCTCAGGGCAGGGGTAGGTGTCCTGGACACTGAGCTCTCCACAGTTGTCCCCATGTCCCCCCTACTCCCAGCCCCGCAGCAGCAGTGGGCCACACTCTCACTTAGAGACACTTTGAACCCCGATCCCAGCACCCTTCGAGAGACACCAGGCTAGGCTATCTACGATCCATTGTCCCTGTCACTCCTTCCTTCCTAAACCCGATAGCATGAAAACAAAATGTGGGATCAGACACAGCGTTCCTCATGCCTTTCTGCCTTGTGGCTGGGGCTGGGATAGGGCCTGGGAACGTGGACAGTGACCAAGGGCAGGAAGGACACTCCCCTGACTGGGGATTTGGGACCTGCTGTCTTCTCACTCGGCCCTGTATCGTGGCTGCTTTTCCCAGATGGCATGAGCCCTAGATTCTGAAGTATGTGGGCTCAAATCATGCTTTCAGCATTTCCTAGTTGGGCGGCCATGGACTGAAGCTCTAGTTCTCCCTCTGACAGTTGCAGCTGATGTCTTCTGCCAGAAGGCAGTTTCAGGATAAAAATACACGTAGGGGCCAGGTGGTGGCGCAGTGGTAAGGCAGCTGGACCCACACGGGGAAGGTCCCAGGTGCATGTCCTGGGACCTCCCTGAGCGTGCCCCATGCCTGGGTGTGAATCGGGCTGGGAGAGCCTGGGGGTGGATCGTGGCATGAAGACCTTGCTGTTGGTGTTGTCTCTCTGTTTCTGTCTTTCTTATGGGGGAAAAAAAGGTAAATAAACTTTAAGAATCATATGAAAATACGTGTGCATGGCACAGTCACCGTCTCCACCTTTCTGGGTACCTTTTTCTTTCTTTTCTTTCTTTTTTTTTTTTTTGAGAGGTTTCTGCTATAGGGCGTGTGCACTCGCCAGAAAGACAGAAAGAGACAGAGAGATAGAAAGTGAGGAATCACCCTCCAGGGGGCATGGCCATGCTGCGTTTGCTTCTCCTTCACTCTCCTCTCAGGATCTTGGGCACGCACGCACACGTGCCCAACGTGAGTTTAAGCCACCAGGTCCAGGACTTGAACTGCAGTCGACTACATGGGAGTCCACCAACATAGCCATTATGCCAACTGCTGATCCCCTGGGTAGCCCATTTTTATTACACGTAGAGATCCAGTTGTTCTAGCACTATTTGTTGAAAAAAAAAAGTTCTTTTCACCCTCAATTTGCCTTGGCGCTTCGTTCTGAGAATCAATTGGCTGCGTGAGTGTGGCTCTTTCTAGACCCCAGTGCTACCCCATTGGTCTGTACGTCTTAGCCTTCCACTGACACCACTCTGTCGTGTTCACACCACTGTATTTCAAGACCATGAACTATGTCTTTACCGCAAGGTACTGTAAGTTCCCTAACCCATTTCTTCTTTCTCAAGGTTGGCTGTTCTGAGTCCTTCCCTTTGCCAGCTACATGTAACATTCAGCTTGTCATTGCCTTGAAGAGAGCCTGCTAGGACTTCTTACTGGGATCACATCGAATCTATGGGTCGGTTTGGGAAGAAGTGCCATCATTTCCCTCTTCCTTCCTGGTCTGCCCCTAGTCTCAGCCGGCCTGATCACAGGTACCCGTTCCCGCTTTGTTCTGGGAGGTTCCAGGACGCAAACCCAGGACCCTCCCTCTGTGGGGCCGGTTGCACCGTGGCTGCACAACCATGTGACCCCCAACCAAGAAATGCCGTCTTAACAGTTCGGATCCTTCGCGGCAGTATGTCTCTTCACTGAGATCGTCCCTGTCTCCCAGCGGTGTTTTTAGTTATTAGTCTGTATGTGTTAAATTTATGAAGTATATGTTGATGTTCTTTGTGAATCACTATGAGTCTCTGAGATTCTACCCTGCTTGGCATCTAACAGGTTAGCCTGGTAGACTTTCTCTTTCTTTTTTTTTTTTTTTTTTTTTAAGAATTATTTTATTTATTTTAATTTGACCAGAGAGGAACAGTGTGAGAGAGGAAGAGAGAGAGAGGGAAAGAGAAAAGGCTGCCAGGTCCGGGACTCGAACCACGGTTGGCTAGGTGGGAGAGTTGTGCCCTTAACCACCACACCACCTGCCGGCCCCCATCCTGGTAGACTTTTACCAGTGTTGGCAGAGGACACAGAGACACCCGGGCCAGAGACAAAGGATTCTTCCTCGTATGTGAGGTGGCCTGAGGTTCATGTCTGCTTTGGTTCCTCCCAGGTTCTTAGGGCTATTTTAGAATGTACTGGGGGGAGGAGTCTTCAAAAAGTTGATAAAAATGCATAATTTGAAAAAAAAAATGCATGACTTAAAAAAAATTTTTTTGCACACTTGTACTTTAATTTTATTTTCCACAAACTTTTTGAAGTCCCCTTGTAAAGCAGCTTATTCTAGAACATAAAATGATGATCTAGTCTAGAATAATTTGTTGTTTCCCCAAATGATCACCTCACACCCCTGACAGTATCTAATATATGATCTATGAGTCAGCTGTTCTCGGGGGTAAAAATTACACAAAGAACTGAAATTCTATTTTGCTTTAGTATTAAATCATTAACTTAGGAGTCTGGAGATCATTTAAAGTTTGAAGTCTAAATGGTCAAATACAAGAAAAGTAAGAAATGATTTATAATTATATGTAAAAATCAATATACACACACACACACACACTTAAAACTTGGTATCTCTTTTATCTTAGTTTGTTTTATTTCTTCCATGAACAGAAGAGACAGAGAGAGTGAGAGACAGAGACAGACAGACAGGGAGACAACCCCTGACAGGATCTTGAAGTCACAACCCACCCCAGCCTAGCCAGCCCTGGCTCGTGTGCATTCACGCGCCCGGCACTCAGGGAGCCTCCGGACGTGAACGCGGAACCTTCCCCGGTGGAGCAACCTTGCTGAGTATCACTTTTTACCATGGTGCCGCAGTCTGTCCTCCGGATGCCCATTTTAATTTGTTGGAAAAAATAAACTGGTTCTATCCTATAGTCATGTTATTTCACTTAAGAATACAGTTTTTAATCAAAAGTGCAGAATATTGAGTACTGACATGGATTTTTTTGGGAAAAAGGAGATCATTTATAATAAATGAATGAAATGAAAAATAAGATGAATTTAATACATCTGCATATTTAAGTTTTGGTCATCATAGTTCCCTATGGAGGGCTATAATTAGAGCGTAGATGTGCAGAAGAAGTATGATTGATGTAATTGGTATCTACACTAAGGATAAAATAAACACACGGGGTGTCTGGTGGCCATAGTAAGGATTAAATGCTTCCTGTATACACATGTGATCACCAAGCTGTACTGTAAAATAAGCAACAAAAGTACCTATTCTTTTGTGGTTTTCAAGCCCCTTCACATACTTCATTTGATAAGTCCATCATGGAGAAAAAGTTTACATTATAAATGGGGGTCAATATTACATTTCTAAAAGGAAGCTCCTTTTGGCTTGCCATCGGGCATCTGCACTTGCTGGAGAGAGACAGAGAGAGGGAAAGTGAGAAATCACCCCCTAGCCCCCCAGCAGGGATGGCCACACTGCAATCCCTTCTCTTCCATTCTCCTCTTGAGATTTTGAACACACACGTACATGCACCTGGCATGTTTCAAGCCACTGTGTCTGGGTCTCGAACCATGGCTGGCCATGTGGGAATCTAGTACCTTAACTACCACCATGCCACCTCTTGGCCCTGAGGAGAATTCTTTTTTTTTTTGGAGAGTTTTTTTTGCTGTAGGGTATGTGTGCTCACCAGAAAGACAGCGAGAGACATAGAAAGCAAGAAATCACCCCCCAGGGCGGATGGCCATGCCACAATCCCTTCTCCTCCATTCTCCTCTCGGGATCTTGGGCACGCACGCACATACGCCCGGTGTGAGTTTAAGCCACTGTGTCCAGGAGTTGAACTGCAGTTGGCTACATGGGAGTTCAGTGACATAGCCATTACGCTAACTGCTGGTCCTGTCTCCTTTTTTTTTTTTTTTTTTTTAAGAGCAATTTTTACTCTTATTTATTTTATAGGGTGCCTGTGCTTGCCAACAACAGAAAGCAAGAACTCACTGCCCACCGGGGCCATACCTCAATTCCTTTTCCACCATTCTCCTGGAATTTTGGGCACACTCACACATGTGCCCAGTGTGGTTTTTAAGCTGCTGGGTCTGGGACTCGAACCGCGTTCCAGTACGTGGGAATCCTTCGACCTAACCATTACACCATTTGCTGGCCCCCAAAGGGATCTCTTTTTAAAGGCAGCTACAGATTTGGAAGAACAAGAGCCCTTGAAAGTTCATAGTCCTGACTGAGCAATGATTTGAATCTTTCCCTCTGTCTTTAATATAGCTACAATAAGTTAGTGGGGCTTTAATCAGTGGATGTGCTGGGGTCCTGTGGTTACTGTAAGTAACTTAGTGCCTTAAGATGATACAGTGTATTATCTTACCCTTTTGGAGGTCAGAGGTCTGAAATCAATTTCACGCTAAAATCAAGATGCTGGCAGGGCTGTGTTCCTTCTGGAGGCTCCGGGGGAGGATCTGATTCCTTACCTTTTCCATCTTCTAGAAGCTGCCTGCATTCCTCACAGTGGCTCCTTGTCACTCCCACCTCACCTTCTCTCATGACATGACCTTCTCTGACCTTTCTGTCTCCCCCTTGTGATTACACTGGGCCCACCCTGGTAATCCAAGATAATCTCCCTATCTCAGACCCCTACCTTGACCGCATCTGCAAGGTCCCTTTTGTCATATAAGGCAACGTAGTCACTGGGTCTAGGGATTAAGACCTTGTCTCCTTGGGGGCAGTATTCTGCCTCCCCCTGGAGGACGATTAGTGACCGCTAAAGTAACAGCTCTCCTCCCTGTCCCAGAGATGGGTAACGTGGAAGTGTGCAGGGGGCCCCTAGCAAGTTATCAGTGTGCTATTTTGGCAAACGTGCTTAGTGTTCATTTGGCTGTTAAATGCTGAGAACAGTAGCACAGATATGCATCCTTCACAACCCCTGCTCTGGGATTTTTTTGAATTCATGATAGAGACTATGGATTCCCTTCCTCCAACCCTCTAGTTTGTCAGCATCTCACTCCTGCTCTGGCACACATGGAAACACATGTACACATGTGTGCACATGCATGGGGACGCACACAGAGCTATCAACTGGACCACGTTGGAAAATTCCAGCAACTTGAGGATACCATGACCTGTTACCCCTGCTCAGCTCACCTGCCACTCACGGGGAGCACCAATGGGTTTGATCCCCAGGCCTGGGAGCTCTGTCCCCTCACTCACCAGCTTGTTTCTAAGTCTGCTTTTTGGACACTCCTGGTCCCACTTTCTCTAGCTGTCTATTGTTGATTTTGATGTGTTATTTTATTTTCTGATTTTGTTTTCTCTCTCTTTTTTCCCTCCTCTTGGATTATATTATATATACCATTTGTACTGAGTCTTTATGCCACCTACTTATATTTTCATTTCATAATTAGATTTTTGGAAGTCTTCATTATTTTTACTCAGGGAATGGTACGGTCATCTGTTCCCACCACAGCCCATCCCATTCTCTAAGGAGAGCCTCTGATAACAAGGTCTTGAGCACCGTTTGTGATATTTTTCTTCTGGACATGCACACACAGGGACAGAAAGTAAAGCATCATGTTAGTTTCATCGCATAGACAAGTGTCTTTCAACCTAAAGAACCCACAGTAATCCTTAACTTTTTATTCTGAAATAATGACCCATGTACAGGCAATGGCCAAAGCACATAGAGAGGTCCCTCAGACCCATTTTCCCCTGGTGATTGTGCTTTATGTAGCAATGTGTGGGATTTGGGCTTTGGTTGGGTGATTTGGGAGACACCCGCGGAGGTGGGGCTTGTTGTAGACCGGTGCTGTCGGAGCAGGAGAAATGCCATGGTATCCCGGATCTCACGGCTGGGCAAAGGTTGGCACAGGGCTAAAGCCGTAATGGTACAAAAGCAGCTGCCCCTTTTAGCTGAGACGGGATGCTTTGTGGGTGGCACAGTGACCTTGTCTTTGTGGGTGGCTTAGACAAAATCACGCAGTGGCTTTGCATTACCACGGTGTCAGGGTAACCTTCCCTGAGGTTGGAATCGGGGAGGTTAAGTTGAGAGGAGGCAGCATGGCGTAGCCGTGAGGAGCAGGCCAGCGGCAGGGTGTCAGGGGCTGTGGAGTTGGTTCTCACCTTGCCCGCACATCCGTGCAATGTGTGCGTGTAGGTCTCTGCCATTGTACCACGAGCGTGGGTTTGGGTAGGCATCGCTGCAGTTGGGTAGGCTGTTCCCTGACCATGAAGACTCCCCCTTGCTGTCCCTTTGTGGTCACTCACCCCACCTACCTGCCACCACCCCTAGCCCCTGGGAACCACCAGTCTGTTTCTGTTTCTACACTTTACAAGAAAGTCATGGAAATGGGATCAGAAACTATGTGACTTTTTTTTTTTTTTTTAATTCATGATAGAGACTATGGATTCCTTTCCTCCAACCCTCCAGCCCGTCAGCGTCTTGGGCACACATGAGAGAAAGAGAGAAGCATCCCCAGCAGGGTCTCCCCTTCCCCTGACTCTGCAGCCCATCTGGATCTTGGGTGCACGTGTGCGTGCCCAGTGCCTTGCAGGTCACCTGGGCCCGGGAACCAAACCCTCAGTTGGCCATGTGGCTTCCAGCTCTACAGTTTGGCGTGCTACTGACCCCACAGAGGCTGGGCCTGTGTGGCCTTTGGATACTGGCTGTCTTCATTTGGCATAATGCCTTTGCGGTCCACCCACGTTGTGGCGCATATCCATGCCACATTCGTCTTTATTGCTAAGCGTTATCCTACAGTGTGTGTCTTACTTTTCCCCTTCTGCTGTGACAAAGTAAAATGTAGCTGCTCAAACAACACAGATCTGTTGGCCATTCTGCAGGTCAGAAGTCTGACTCGGGTTTCGCTGGACTAAAAATCAAGGTGTCAGCAGGCTGCATTCCTTTCTGAAAACTCCGGGGAAGAATCCGCTTCGTTGCTCCTCCCTTGCTAGCGGATTCGGCTCCACGTGGTTGTAGGACTGCTGTCCCAGTTTTCCTGCTGGCTGACAGCGGAGGGCTGTTCCCAGTTTCTAGGTCGAGGCCTCCCACATTCCTTGGCTCCACTCCCCTTCTATCTTCAAAGCCAGCGACAGCAGCTCCAGCTCCTCCTTAGGCTTGCGTAGATTCTCTCCTGCCTCGCATCACGTTTCTCTGACTCATCCTTTGGCCCTCCTCTTCCACATGTAAGGACTCTGGGATCAGCTCATTCCCACGTGGGTATCCACGCTAATCTCCCAGCTCAGGATCCTTAACCTCCATCACATCTGCAGAGTGCCTTTGGTCATGCAACGCAGCTATTCACAGGCTCTGGGAGTTAGGGTGTGGGTTTCTTGGGGAGGCTGTAATTCTGCCTCCCACTCAGAGATGTGCCACCGTTTAACGATTCACCTATGGAAGGACAGTTTGGTTGTTCCCAGTTTTTGGCTGTAACAAATGAAGTTGCTATGAATATACTTGTAAAAAATGTATATAAGTGGATTGCACTCCGTGTTTCCTTTTACAGCTGGGTTGTTTTTTTTTCACTCAGCCTTGCATTATGGAGTTTTATTCATGTTGATCTGTATAGATCAAGGTCCTTTGTAATACCATTATGTTCTTTCTTTTCTTTTTTTTTAAAAATTTTTGCCAGCAGGCATGCGTGCTCGCTAGAGAGAGGCAGGGGCAAAAAGCACCCCCCTAGGGGAATAGTCGCCAATCCCTTCTTCTCCATTTCTCCATTCTGTTGGGATTTGGGGCTCACGTGCACATGCACCTGGAATGTCTCTCAAGCTGCCTGATCCAGGACTCAAACCACAGGGTCGGCCAGGATCCGGCTGCCTTAACCACCAGGCCATGGAGCCTGTTCAGTGCCACTGGTTTCTACGTGACTAGTGCCTCAAGAGTTGTGCCATGTTCCTTGCTGAGGGCTCTTCCACCCATGACTATCCCAAGGTGCATTCACCCCTTCCCCATCGGTTCATTCATCCATTACATGTCTGTGATGGTGGGCTTTAAGGTTGCTTCCAGCTTTTCTCTCCAACACACATGCCACAGGCAACGGTGCGGTGCAGATCTTGAGGGGCAGGTGGGCATTTCTCTAGGCCGGATGTAGGAGGGGAATTTCTGGTGTTGGGGTATGTGTCTCGTCAGTTTCGGCTAGTTAATGCCTAGTCGTTCTCCACATTCTTTACTCCACCAGCAGGGATGAAAGAGTTGCCCGTATTTCTGCTCCCGTTTGGATTTCACTGTTCTTTTAATTTTCTGAACTGGTTCCTTTTTCATTTCTTTTAATGAATCACTTTTTAATGTCAGACTGGCCCAGAACCTATCCGAAAGGTGTGGAATGGCGGCAGGTACTTTTAATTTCCACTTTCCTGAGCACTAAGAACACACGTGCGTGCGCATCCAGTGCCTCCTCCTCTTAGGCTCTCGCTGACTTTTTCCTCTTGACACCGTATTAGAGGTTGCAACTGCCACTTGTTTTCAAGCATTAAAATCTGGGCAGCGCAACCCGACAACTGAAATTTGGTGTCTTGTCTGAAATTACAGGATGTTCCTCAGGCCGCTGCGTTTCCATGGGAACAAGTAACAGTCATCCTTCATGATTAGGTGGTATCCATGGCAACCAAGCTAGCAGCATTTGAATGAAACCGATTTTATTTTATTTATTTTTTTGCAAGTACATGAAGGTTAAAATGCATTTCTCTGGCTGTGGCTTCCAAGAATAGGAAGACGGCCTCATCTTTCTGGTAAAATGAAGACTCTTTCAACCTCCTGGTGGGAAGAGGATCTGGGATCAGATCCTCTGGATGCTGGGAGGTCATGTGGGGTCACATGATGAGTCTGAGCTGAGGAGAGACTCCTGGTCTGGGGCTCTGAGGTCTGGGGAAGAGGTCAGCGTGTTCTCCTGTCCCACGATCTATCCGTAGGGATACCACGTTCACACTGCGTGATCTTAGTAGAGTCACTTAACCTCCGTGAGTGTTCTTACACCTTGCCGTGCTGCTCAGACCTCTGAGATTAGGAGGCCTGAGCCTCCCTAATGTCCACTTTCCCAGATTAGAAAAGGCATGCTGGTGACTCAACGGCCAAAGGCAGCGTGCGTGGGTCCAGGCAGAGGAGGCAGCGTGGGTAAAGGTGTGGAGGTGAGACAGTTCTGCACCATGGCAGGCACAGCGAAGTCAGCGCAAGAGAGGAAGCCTTGCATGCTAGGGCAAGGTGGTCATTTCTTTCGAGGGCACAGAGATGCAGCCTGGCTCAGGGTCCTGACCATGCCTGGCACTGCCTAGCACCCACCCTACCACTTAGCCCTTTTCCTGGAGGGGTGACTAGACCCTCCCCTCCATGGGGTCTGCCTCCAGCTAAAGCTTGCATCTCGAGACTGAGCCCTGAGCACCTGTGAGGCATCAGTCCCTTGAGTGGGTGCAGGGACCCAGAAGCTACATGGCCCTTCAGGGGCCATGGTACCCAGGAGCCCTGGACTCAGGGTCTAGGTAAGCCCGGGCCCTATGTGCTGCCCTGCCACTCTCCTGACTGTTCTCCGAGCCTCAGCTTCCACTCTGGTTAAATGAGGCTACTCACGTCTGCACCGCCAAGCACAGTGCCTCACACGTGGTTGTTTGCAGAGGTCATGGGCTGGCAGCCCCCCAGGTGGAAGCGACATGTGTTGTCACTGAACACAAGCAGAGCTGTGGGTGGGTGGGAAGGGATGAGATGAAGATAGACTGGGGAGCGTGGGCAGAGATTTCCTAGGGAAACCTCCAGAAAGAGTGGGTGTTCCTGAGCATGATGGGAAAGGCTGTGGAGGAGGAGTGGAGAAGGGCCTGAGTAGGAAACACCGCCGGCTGGGGAGGGGCCATCTGGGAAGGAAGCATTTCTGCAAGAGGCGGCCCAGGAAGGGGGTAGTTCGGGCCAGGTATCGCCTCTGCCCCAGCCCCGCATGCCAGTCAGCTGGGCCTGAACTGGTCCCACAGGTGGCCCATCTCCCTTGCACCAAGATGGCTTCGGGTGGGTTAGAGCCTGTCCTGGTTGGGTGAGAGGCTCAGCTCTGTCCTTAGAGACTTTTGTGGACTCTCATCCAACATGGCTGCGTGGAGGGGATGGACCAGAAAGTGAAGACAGTGCCCCTAGTGGCTATTCTGCCTTCCGGGAAGCCTACTCCCTGCCTGTGCACCCCTGTCATCTGTCCAGCGTACGTGTACACATCCCTGCCTTGACATGTATGTGTATCTGGGGGTGCACAGGTTGGCGTTTTGCATGAACATGTGCATGTGTCTGACCAGGTGCACATGTCTGCACCCCTGTGTGTTCTCATGTGCCAGGGATACCTCTGCCCTGTCCTTTATTTTCTTTTGAGTTAACGAGTCTTTCCAAAGTGCCTCCCATGTACCAGGCTTGACACAGGGCGCTGGGGACACGGAGATGCAGCAGCTTAGGCGTGGGCGTTAGAAGTTCCGACACACACACACACACACACACACACACACACACACACACAGAGTGCACGCGAGAGCATTGATAAGGAGAGACCCAGGTCTACCGTTGCTATAGAAGCCGAGAGCTGGGGGCGGACAGGGCCACCAAGGGTCTCCTCCTGACCTGCAGGAGGGAGCAGGAAAGGAGTCCTGGGGGGGCCACGGTCAGAGTGACGGAGAGGGGGCAGCTGGTGCCAAGCGGGGTGTGGGGAATCGGTGAGGGAAGCAGTCAGGTTGGACTGACTTGGCGGGTTTTAAATAGGGGCGTTCAGGCTGTGGCTGAAAGTTTTCTGTGAGCTGTCACCATTTGAAAATCAGAATGTTTCTTTTTTTTTAAAAAAAACAGCTTTTCCTGAGCCGAGGGAAGCTGTGGCTGCACTGGGCTCTCCTGTTCTGAGCAGTGACCAGCCAGGGCACAGCAGCCGGCCGTCTGTGTGCTGGGCACCTGCAGGCCTTCTAAGTTTAAAGCCTCTGGAAAAGAAGGTTCGAACCGGAAGTCCGAGATCACAGGTTCGCATGTTTGGAGGACCTTGGAGGTCAACTGAGCCCCGCCCACAGTGGCATCCTTGGAGAAGGCTTCATTATCTGTCTGCTACACCTCCCTTGACTGGGAGCTCCCTGCATCACAAGATGTGTGGGCTTTGGGGAACCTCTTTTTACCTTCTTGTTATTGTAAAATATGTATAACAAAATTTGCCACTGTAACTTTATTTTAATGCCAGAGGGTACATGCATGTGAGAGAGAAAGAGCAAGAAAGCATCCCCCTAGTGATGCTGGTCATAATGCAGTTCTTTTCCCTCTAATTTTCCATCCCATAAAGCTCCTGGGTATGCGTGTTCATGCCTGGCATGGTTTTCAAGTCCCAGAACCGGGACTCAAACCCTGGGTGGCCATATGGGATCCAGCTTCCTCTGTGCAGTGTTTAATCAGTGGGCTATGGGGATGACCCCATTTTAACAATTTTTAAGTGTATAGCTCAAGGGCATTAGGTTCATTACATTATATACATTACATTTACGTGCAAATGAAATATACTTCATACTTACTATCACCACTATCCATTTTTAGTTTTTCCTAAGTCCAAACAAAAACTCTGTACCACTCAGCAATAACTCCTCACTCCCCCTTCCCACAGCCGCTGGTAACCTCTAATCTGCTTTCTGCCTCTACAAGTTTGATTGCTCTAGGTATTCTTGATCAGTGGAATCGTACAGTATTTGTCATCTTGGCACTCAGAATAGTGTTCTCAAGGGTCCTCCAATTGCAGCAGGCTTCAGAACTGCATTCCTTGCTATAGGGCACGTATGCTTACTGAAGAGAGACAGAGACAGAGACAGAGAAAGCAAGGAGAAGTGAGAAATCACCCTGTTTCCCCAGGGGGATGACCACGCCACAGTCCCTTCTCCTCCATTCTCCTCTTGGGATTTGGGGCATGCATGTGCACATGCCCAGCATGATGTTCAAGATGCCAGGTCCGAGACTCCAGCCATGGAGTCAGACCTGTGGGATCCAGCCACCCCAACCTTCACGCCACCTGCTGGCCCCTCTGGAACTGCATTCCATTTTAGAGCTGAGTGACATGCCGTTGCATGTATGAAGCACACGTGTTTATCAATTGGTGGACACTCGGTGTGCCTCCCACCTGGCTAGTGAAGAGTGTTACTGTGAACATGTGCATACTTGTCTGAGTTCCTGTTTCAGCCCTTTGGGTGTATATACTTTATAGAGTGGAATTGCTGGGCCATGTGGTAATTCCATCTTTAATTTAGGGGGGACCTTTTAGCTTTTCCAGAGCACCTGTACCATTTTATGGGGACCAGTTTGTCTGTCGTCCTGGCCTGGATGGGAGTTGCAGGAGGGCCCGACTGGGTGCCTTAACTGTTCTGGCTCAACCTTTCTCCCTCTCTGTTGACAGAGTCGCCCCAAGAAAGGCCGGGCTCCCGGCGCAGCCTGCCTGGCAGCCTCTCGGAGAAGAGCCCCAGCATGGAGCCCTCGGCTGCTACGCCGTTCCGGGTCACGGTAACTATCTCTGCGTCACCACCACCGCCACTGCCACCACCGGCACCACCTCACCCGGGGCCTGCTCTGCGGCCCTGCGGCCCCCCTTCCTGGAGCCTCACGGACCGGGAGAGCACCCAGCCTCCCTCGCTCTAGGTATCCGACCCCTCAGCTGCTCTCCTCTCTGTGGCTCAGCCCTGCCCCCAAGGGCCACGTGGGGCCCATCCTGCGAGGGAGGGGACAGGTGGAGGCCACACAGCCTTGAAGGCTGAGGGGCCCTGAGCCGAGCTTGTGCTAGGTTAGACAAATGTCCTGTCTCGTGTGCACACGCACAGCGCTTCCTTGACCCTTGAGATGCAGTGTACTAACTTCTCATCTGACAGCCCATGTCGTATGACAGCATGTCAGTTTAACTCTTGATGGAGCAATGCTGGATCTTAGAACTGATGATGCTTGGGACCAGCAGTTGGTGTAATGGCTATGTCGCTGGACTCCCACGTAGTTGACCACAGTTCGAGTCCTGGACCTGGTGGCTTAAACTCAGGTTGGGCGTGTGTTCATGCGTGCCCAAGATCCTGAGAGGAGAATGGAGGAGAAGGGATTGTGGCGTGACCATCCCCCCTGGGGAGTGATTTCTTGCTTTCTGTCTCTCTGTCTCTGTCTTTCTGGCGAGATCACGCGCCCTATAGCAAAATCCTCTCCAAAAAAAAAAAAAAAAAGAAAAAATTGATGATGCCTTCTAATCAACAATGCATAGTATATATATCCTAAATGTTGAATTTAGTGGTCTACACCAGCTTACATTCTTTTTTATTTTAAGTTTATTTTTTCATGATAGAGAACATGTGTGTGCACATGAAAGAGAGACAGAGAGACAGTCACCCTTAGACAAGGTCTTGTTATGTCTGGATCCCTTCTCCCAGCCCTCCAGTGCATCAGGATCTTGGGCCTATGCACAGGTGCCTGGCACATTTCAGGTCGACTGGGCTAGGGATCTGAACCCATAGTTGGCCATGTGGCTTCCAGCACTGTAGTTCAGTACACTGTCACCTATGCTGGGCTGGCCCATACTTTATTTTATCTTATTTATTTTTAATACTTTTGCTATAGTGTGCATGCACTTGCCAGAGAGATCAGTGAGAGGGAAAGTGAGAAATCACCCCCCCCCCCCCAGAGGTTATGGCCATGCTGCAGTTCCTTCTCCCCCATTCTCCTCCTGGGATTTTGGGTACACATGCACATGTGCCTGACATGATTTTCAAGCCACTGGGTCCAGGATTCGAACCATGTAGTTGCTCATGTGAGAGTCCAGTGCTTTAACTACTACCATGCCACCTGCTGGTCCTGGCCCATGCTTTATTTTATGACATATCTAAATACCTATGGAAGCAAAATCTGGTGCCCTTTGACATCTGACTCTTCATACCTCTCTGCATTGTACCCCTCCCCATACAGACAGTTTTGAGTCCTGGGACACATGGAGATGGATGTCTGATCATTTATTCATTCATCCATTCATTCGGCAATTTTCATGGTGTGCCTGCTGTGTACCAGGCACCATTCTAAGGACTGGGGCTGGGAGCACAGGTGAACAAAAGCACCCAACCTTATCAGCTCATGTTCACATGTTGGTGCTCTGGGCTGCGGTGAAGGAGAAAAGCAGGCCGCTATATTAAAGAAAATCAGGAGGGCTTCCCTGAGGTGGTGTGGTGCTATTTGAGCTAAGGTCCAAAGGGTAAGGAGCCAGCCTATAAAGAGGTTTCTGGGTGGAAGGAACACAGAGTATCCAGGTCTGGCCATCACTATATGGTGTGAGGTAGGAACTTCAGAGAGTTGGAAGTGACTTTTTTCCTGGTGGGTTAGGAAAGGTGTCCCATGGGAGCTGCATTTTGAGCTGGGTCTTGCAGGCTCAGTGGGAGTTGGCTAGGTGGGGACAATGAGAGAGGGGTTCTAATTCACAGGTGTAAAGGCCCCTAGAAATGGATGAGTTTGTGGAGTGTGGAAATGCTCAGTGGGACTGGATTGGAGGGGTCTGGAGAAGCAGGTGGGAGGTGTGGCTGGGAAACTGGGCTGAGTTGTGACCAGGTGGGGCCTCCAGTGTTTGGGTAAGGGATGGCCCTCCCCAGGGCCACTGGTTCCCCTGCCTATCATAAAATTGATGTAAAAATAGATACTTGGGTCCTTTCAAGATTTCAGCTGAGGCCCAGCTGCGGTGCTTCGCTCTTATTGTCACTGTAACTCAAGAGGCTGAGACCTCTTACTGTTACACCAGAATCTGAGGCCTCATGGAAGGCCCAGGTTTGATTCTCGGCCCATCCTAACAGCCAGGTATGTTGGTGCATCTGTAGTTTCTACTACCCAGGAGCCTGAGGTGGGAGGATCATGACAGTGAGACTCTGAACAGGGCTTGGGTGTCTGCATTTTGAATGAGCTCCCCTAAGAGGAGGGTCAGAGTCCCAGGCTGGTGGATCTACCTCTGGGGAGCAAGGAGGACAGAGAACCTGTGGTGAGAGACGATTCAGGGCCATGCCCTTGGGTGTGGCCAGGGGTGGGGAGGTATCCTTGGAGCTGATCTCCAGCCTGCAGGGAGGGCCAGGAGGCTGGTGCCAGGGTGACCCCCACGCCCATCAACTTGAGCAGAGGCCAAGTCCTATTCTCTCTGGACTCCCTGGGGCCATGGCAAGTAGGGTGAGCCTTCAGGGGACCTTAGAGGATGATGACTAATAATAACACAGCCACCTCCATTGATGATGCACATGCTGCGTGCCAGGGCCTGTGCTCGCTGTCCTATGTACCTGGTCTCTTTAAATCCTCATGATAACCCTGAAGCAGATGACCCTATTTTGCAGATGAGGAAACTGAGGCTCAGAGAGGTAAAGTCACTCACTGGACCTCTAACTGTTTCTTTTTTTTTTTTTTTGGAGAGGTTTTTCGCTATAGGGCGCGTGCGCTCGCCAGACAGACAGAGAGAGACATAGAGACAGAAAGCGAGAAATCACCCCCCAGGGGGGATGGTCACGCCGCAATCCCTTCTCCTCCATTTTCCTCTCGGGATCTTGGGCACGCACGCACACGCGCCCGGCGTGAGTTGTAAGCCACCGGGTCCGGGACGCGAACCGCGGTCGACTACGTGGGAGTCCAGCGACATAGCCATTACGCTAACTGCTGGTTCCCTGGACCTCTAACTGTTGATAAACAGTGGAGCCAAGCTTTGGGCCAGTTCTCTGACTCCAGGGCAGGAGCATGCACTTGCTCTGCTGGGAGGGAGAAGGAGGAAGAGGCTCCCCGGCCGGCCTCCCAGAACCCCATTGAGGGCATCGCTTTTCCTGCATTGCCCTTGCCTGCTCGAAGAAGCGCTGCTGCATCACACCCGACACTGCTCTAATTTGCAGCTCTTTAGTGGCCAGCTGGGCTTGGCAGTTTTCCTGTGGCGGCATCTTCACATCTTCTCATCTTTTCTCTGTTTCCTGGGGTGGAAACCAGCTGGGGACATAGTCTGAGCCAGCCCAGTGAACCTGCAGCCGCCTGGGCCTCGTAGTCTTGCCTGCCACGATCATTAGGGTCTGTAGGATGGTGAGCACGTGGTTTTAGCACTCACTCCTCTTAGCAGCCCCGTTCCCATTTCACAGACGAGGAAACTGAGGCCCAGGGAGGTTGAAGTTTACCTGGTGTCACGGCTCCTAAGTGACAGCTAGGCATGGCTGCCAGGACTGTTGGACGTTTAAGCTTTGTGTCTTTCTCTGGACACCTTGGTCCTTTATCTGTGTGCAGCAGTTAAGGAAAGGGGTGCAGCTGACAGTCTGTCTGGGTGGGGTGGGCTCTGCACTCCCAATCCCAGCTCTCTGTGACCTGCGTGGCCTCGTTAGTCTCCTAGCCTCTTGGAGCCTCGTGCCCGCATCAGTAAAACGTGGAATGGCGGCCCTTCCTGAGGGGCCCTGATGGAGGCTCCCTGTGAACGTGCCCTGGTCTGACCCATGTAGGGCCTTAAGGAAATCCAGGCTGGCCCCTACATGGCGTGGTGATTAAGGGAGCCAGATCCCACATGACTGATCGCGGTTCGAATCCTAGCTCCAGCTGGACACAGGTGCGTGTGTGCCCACATTCCGGACAGACGTGGACACAGAGAAAGGATTGTGGCATGACCGTGCCCCATTGGGTGGTTGGTCTCTCTCTTTCTGGCAAGTGCATGTACCCTCTGGCAATGAAAAATAGAACTAAATAGGAGAAGTCCACCTTTATCATCTGAATCATGTTTCCCTTTCTGACTCCAGAGTAGTGAAGATGGGAGGGGAATTAGGGTAGAGGGCAGAGGGTGGGACATGTGGGGGAAGGTCACAGGTGAGCCTGGCCTGGGCCTTGGGGACAGACCTGCATGTACACAGACCCTGAGCAGGGCCATATGCTCATGACAGTCCCCCCCCCCCCCCCCCCAGTCCCCAGCACAGCCCCGCTTACAAACGCACTCCCATGCACTACATCCTCTGTGCTCGTCTGAGTGTCACTCTGTGTAGACCCCGAGGGAGCCCGGGGAGTGAGGTTTTGCCTGGGGGAGGCAGGGGAGACACCACAGGATAGACTTGAATAACTGCCGCCTTCGCTGCCGTTTCAAACCCGGGTGACGGATGTCACCACCTCTCAGGAGGCCCTTGAGGAGAGTCGACATATCGGGTCTGAGGCTCCAGGCTCATTCTCTCCTCTTCCTTGAATACTGAGGCTGGGAGGCTTGGCTGCGACGGACGCCTGCCAGCTGGGAGGAGTCCCCAAGCCTGGGCCCTCTGCACTGGGCAGCAGCCCTTTTGTGAGTCAGTGTAGGGCTTGCAGTCGCCTCTCAGGGCATCAGGGCTAGTCCTGCTTGTCTCTGCCTCTTGGAGACCACGTGACCCTGGGAGAGGGTTTCTTCTTCCTGTTTCCCTTTCTGGTAAATGAGGGAGATGGAGTTTGCAAGGCAACATAGGGTTTGGGCATACAGTAGGCGCCTAATGTTCTGGTGTAGAGCTGAGCAAACGGGCTTGGAGCCGGTCAGCCTGGGTTTGAGGCCCTGCACAGCCTCAGACCAACTTTGTGACTTAGGCCAAGATGGGCCCTCTCCGCCCGGTGGTCTGGGGCAGCTCCCGCTGGGTCTGGGGGCGTGGTGGGAGAGTGGTGGGAGGCTGGTGTGGCTCTGAGAGCCCTGGGGGTGCTGGGGTAAGGTAGGCTGGGGGAAGAGGCCAAGGAGAAGGTGAGCAGAGGCCTGCTCCTCTCTGGCAGGGCGCTCTCAGGCTCCAGAGGTTCAAATCCAGGGCTGCCTCCTCTGCACAGCAGGGAAGGGAGTCTGGAAGGGAGCAGGCAGGGTCTGCACAGGCTGCTGGGCAGGCTGGTCCAGGGCTCTGCAGGTGTTGGCGTCCCTCTTTGAGGCCCTGGGGCCCTCGGTGGCAGCCCTGTCCTCCTCCCTGCCACTCAGGGCTAGTGGAATCACCGTCTGATGTGGGAGGTGGCGCGTGATGACTGCCACTGCCCTCCCTGAGCACCCTGCAGCCTGTCACCTTCCCCAGACCCCTCCTTCCCTGTGGTGGGTGGGTCCTTCCTCCCTCCCTCGGCCCCACCCCCTGCCGTTGACCTTGAGAGCTGGCAGGGTCTGGGTGTGGGAGGTGGCAGAGACTGGGAAACTTGACAGCCAATTGATTCCTCCTCGGGAAGTTGAAAGTAGAGAGTCGTGTTTGAAGGTTTAGCTGAAATTAGGTCTCAGGGCTATTTTTTGCGAGATGGAGAAGGAGAAGTGTCAGGGAGGGGAAGGCCCAGGGGGCTGGCAGAAGCCGCACAGACACTCAGTATCGGGTTGATTGCAGACGCTTCCAGAGGCGGGTCTTTGGTTTGGTTCCTTTTAACTACTCTCTTGCTGGGTGCTTGGTCATGTGCCTGCTGTGTCTCCTGATGCTACGACAGGTGTGCCTGCCGTGGGAACCTAGAGCAAAGGGCAATTATCTCTGTCTGGGGAGGGTAGGGACGAATTCCTAGAGGAGGCACCTCTGGGACTGGGCTTTGAGAGATGTGTAGGAGTTTGCCATGAATAAAAGAAGAGTATTTTAGCTGGGGGGAAATCTGAATGACCCGGAACAAGCCGATGGCCCTGTGTGATGGGTTTGGGGCGTGAGGAGGAGGCCCTACAGGGAAAAGCCAGGGGTCTTGGCAGGTGAGCTAAAGCCTTTGGACTCTCCTCTAGCCTTTGGAGGCAGCAGGAGGTCTCTGGGTGTGTACTCCAGGCTTCCCGGCTGCTCTCCTCTCCTCACTCCTGCAGCTTCCCTCCCCTCCCCACATTGAAGCTGCCCTCACCACTCGGAAACAGGTACCTGAGCACAAGCACGCAGGCCACTGGGGGACCCCTGCCCCCGACTCCACCACCTGTTGGAAAGGCTGTTGGGAATGATCTGGTCCAACTCCTCCCTGCACGGAGGAGAGACTGAGGCTCAGAGAGCGTGTCTGGGGCAGGGCTTGCCGCTGAGACCCCAGCCCTTGCTGTCCTGTGCTCCTCACCCCTCGCTCCCCCTCCCAGCACCTGGACGTCACAGGGGAGCCGAGCCCTTCCCCCACCTCCCCTCGTATTTCCTAGGAGAAGGGGGCCCAAGGGAATGGGTGGTTGTGGGTCCAACTGCCTTTGGGGGCCCTGATGGCTCCCTCCTGCTTGGCTCACTCCCACCTCCTGGCCACCAGGCCCTGCCCCAGCTGCAGCCAGACCCACAGTTTGGGCTGGAGGCTGTCTGGAGGAGGGAAGAATGACTGCTCCCCACAGAGTCAGCCTCGCTGCCCCCACCCATGTCCCTTCTCAGCCTAGGCCACACCAACTGGCCGCTGGGGTGATAAACAGGAGAGTGGGTCAGGCTCGCAGATCAGATGCACCAGCTGTCACTCACAGGTGGGGAAACTGAGGCCCGGGGGGGGTCTTGCCTAGGACACCTGTGGGGCTCCCCTCACAGCCCAGGCTACTTCTGGCCACCTCGAGTGCACGCTCACTTGGGACGTGTCTGTGGCTGTGGCCTACAGACAGTGGAGGGCAATTTGAATGTCGGCTGCTGCTTCCCTCCGTGGATGGCTCAAGCTAGCTGCCCAGCAGTAAGCCTGTCTTTGCCCACCTGCCAACGGGCACAGGAGCCCCTCTCCCACAGGGCTCAGTGCCTGGGACAGGGAGCTTCAACCGGTGTCTACCCTCTGTCCCTTTTTCTGGTGTGAGGGGGGCTCACCTTCACCCCACACTTTCCCCAAAGCTCCAGGTAACTGGACAGACCCCTCCTCTCTGCACCCTGGCTTCCTTTCACCCCTGACAGAGCTTCCAGGGCTGAATCCTGGCACCGGGAGGTGGAGAGAGGTGAGAGGGTGGAGTACCCAAGGACCAGAGACCAAGATGCCAGGTGGCTGGTTCAGACGGAGGGAGCTAGAGGTGGCTGTGCAGGGCAGTCTCCAGCCAGTTGGGGGCAGCAGAGGGCAGCAAGTGGACACCTGGGTGGCTACTCCTGGTGAGAGTTGGCGTCCCAGGGTTTGCGTGCCCAGGGCCTCAGGGAGCCGGCTGCACTAGCCAGCTGCTGGCTTGATGGGACAGCTCAGATCTGAGAGCAGCTGTCCATAGCTGGCCTGACATGGCAGTTGAGCTAGCTGGTCGAGGTTGACCAGAGAGTCAGGATCTCTGAATGAAGACTGTCATCAGGGACCTGGGAGGGGGTGATGTCTGAGGCCTAAATGACCTTCCATCAGGAGGAGGGGGCCAGGTGGGGTAGGCGGCCAAGCATAGTGGGCATAATGTGTCAGCAGGCGGGGGCTCAGCCACTGTCATCCTTCGATGGTACAGGCCTATTTCTGTTCTTACTACTGCCTTGGGAGGGAGCGAGCTAGGTATTCTGGGAGAGATGACAAGATGGTCAGGGCTTGGGCTTGAAGTCTCACTGACCTGGGTTCAAATCCCAGCTCTATACCTCTTGCTGGCTGCACAGCAGGGTTCAGAAAGCCTGTTTTACACAGTCCCTTGGGTTAGCCCCAGTGCCAAGCCTAACCAGGTGCTGTCTCATTTAGCCCTTACAACCCCAGAGGCAGATAGCACAGGCCTCACTTTCAAAGGTGACAAAACTGAGGCAGATGGAGAGTGAAGAACTTGCTGGGGCTCTCCGGCTCTCAGGATTGGGTGGTGAAATTCTGAGCGTGGCCCACAGCACACAGCCAGTCTTAGTTAGGCAGTGTTATTATTCCTTTCATCTTTGGGCCCAGAGAGGGGAGGTGCATTGAAATAGGTCACACAGCCAATAGGGGACAGGGCTGGGGTTCGAACCCAGGCCTCCCTGTCTCCCTGCCTCTCTTGCCCTGCTTCCAGTAGGTCCAGCTCCACGGGTTGGAAAGTATCTGTGCTGGGCAGACACCCCTCAGGCAGGATAACTGCTTCCCTCCTTCCACCAGGCCCTGTGGTCCTACAGGCCCTCCTTTCTCTGTGGTGCTTGGGAGATTGGGGTGGGAGACTTGGATGCCTTTGTTTCTCCACCCCCCCCCCCCCCCATGCTAAGACAATGAAGCAATCCTTGAAATGAGGAGGATTGCAGACAATTGTATCCAAGTCCTCAGGTGGGAATTGTTTCCAAAGCCAGGAGGCCCTGTGTGGAGGTGGCAGCGGGGACACCTGTCTCCGACACAAGGCTCTGTGTTGGGACAGGTGCGTCTTCCTGTGCTGCTGCTTAAAGAACGTCCAAATGAGAGACGGTTGTTGCTTTCCTGCCTCAGTGCCATAGGCGGCTCCCAGCGGGGTGCGGCATCGAACCCCGGCTCTTCCAGTCCTCAGTGGTGCTCCTTCTGCCCTCAGCTCCCTCCTGTGTCTCTGCCTTATTGCCATCGCAGTCTCAGTCCTCTGCTGTCAGCCTCTCCCCCTGACAGGCCCTGTCTCCAGGGTCCAGAGCGCCCACTCTGCCTGCGCATCCTCACCCACGAATTCCACGATTTAACAACCGGCCACATGTCTGTCTCCGCCAGCAGATGGTGGTGGCCTTCTGATTCGTCTGAATCCTCAGTCTTGGGGCGAGGCCTCACCTGTGGCGCACCTGGAGGAGCTTATGAAATGAAGGCGTGTGAGAGAGGGAGACAGAGTGTCGTGAACTCACGGAGTGAGCGGGGTGTGCAGGGAGGGGATGAGCAGTGATCTCCTCACTTCTGAGAGCCCCTTACTGGAGTGCCCACCCGCCGTGGAAGGAGGGAGTGGGGCAATCACCCAGATGCCCCAGCACAGAGCTGTGGTGGGAGTACCCCCACCCCTTGTCTGGAGATTTACCTCAATTCTACCCGGGGGTCCCGTGAGCCTGCAGAGGCAGGACTCACAGGTAACCTGGCCTGTGGGTGGTAAATAGCCTAGGAGCAGAAATAGCCTAGAAAATCCACCCCCAAACAGTGGGTTTCATATCCTGTAGTGAAAGGGCTTTTCTAAGCATTGCTTGCTCAGGGGATTTATGGGACTGCCACCCACTCCTCCTTTTCACGAGTGTTTGCTGGTCCTCAGGTCAGACCCTGGGGTCCAGTGAGATAGAAGATTACACTTCTTTCCTGCCATGCCACCTCAGTGCTGCCCTGGAACTGCTGGGCACCTAGAGGGCCAGGCAGGGCGATCCCCCCCAAAGAAACTCCTTGTGGCCTGGCCCAGATGGAACCACCCACTGTTAGCACCCCTCCTTTGGGCAGGCTGTTGTCCACAGAGGGTCTTTCCCATTTGTTGTCACCTACAAGGTCACCAGGGAGGCATGCCAAGCTAGGAAGGACTTAGATCACCTAGACTCATCCCCACATTGTGAAAGTGGGGAAACTGAGTCACAGAGAGGCTTAGGTGCTTGCTCAGTTTCTCATGGTCTGGTCATGGAATTATATACGTGCTTTTGCCCTGGAGCAGACACCTGGGTTGAACCCAGCTCCACTGCTTCCCGGCTGTGTGGCTTGGTGCCAGGTGCTCGCCCTTCCTGAGCCTGTGTTCTCCTGTGTGCCCACTGGGCTGTGAGAAGTAAACTAAGTCAGTCAGGGGAAGGTCTAATATAGTGCCTGAAGGGTGGACAAGGCTTCATAAATGCACCTGACGTGTTCTCACTAGGGCGTGAGAAGAGCCCTCATTATTATTTCCAGCAGAGTTGGGTTCAACTTGGAGTTCTTGACTCAGCGTGGTTTCCATGCCTCGCTGCGGGACACCTCAGCTGGGCGTTTACTCACATGCAGTGCACAGACCACAGGGCAGAAGCTGGGAAGGAGCATGGCACTGAGATTTCTGGGTACCCCGGGAAGTCTGGCCAGGTGCTGGACCTCAGTGGTAGCCCTGGAGGAGCATGGGGGGAAAGAGGAAGTTGAGCCCCTGCTGCAGGGGTGAGGCTCTCTGGTGATGTTGGCTTCCCTGCAGCAGTGTGGCCCTGGGCATCCTCCCCCCACCTGTAGGTTGGGCCAGCTGAGATTTGGTGAGGTGTTTGTGGCCGTCCAGACCTCTGGGACAGGCTTATTCTGCTATGGCGAGTGTTGGTCAGAAGACTTATGGGACAGTGAGTTACTCTCTGGCTGCTCAGGGCTGTCACATCCCTGGCTGAGGCCTGGGAAGGAGTGTGTGATTTCTATGCCCTGATACCCGTTCAGTCATGGGCACTGGCAGATAGCAGAGGGTGTCTTCATTGTTCTCTCCCACCTTTGAGGCTGGACTCTCCTCTTCTTCCTTGTCTAGACTCTTAGGGTTCCTTAGGGCCCCCTTCCCCTGGGTGTCCTCTGCTTTGGCAAGAAGTTCACAAGCCCAAGTGGAGGTGTACAACTTGGGGGCTAGGGTGACCTGTGGTAACTCCAGGAGCCTGGGAAGGCCAACAGACTTGCTCCTGTCCTTGGCCTGTGCTGTGAGAATGCCCCTGTGTGACTGCCCTGCCCAGGCTAATGTCAGCAGGCTCCACCTGGTGTCTCACCCTCCGTGTTTCTAAAATGCCCTTCAAAGCTGCCTTCTCCAGCAAGTCCACTTAGATTGTGCCTGACTGGAATTCTTTGAAGACGCCTCTACTTCCTCTCAAAAGCACTTTTCTCTCTTTTCTTTTTTATCGTAAGTATTTGTTCAGTCATTCAGGCACTGTTTATGGACTACGTGTCAGGTGTCTGGAACTGGGGACCCACAATGCCACATCTCGTACTCCGGGAGCTTTGCGGTCCAGTGTGGGGGATGAGGCCTTAGAGCAATGCACGTATAATAGCAATGGTGATGCGTCTTCAGGAAGACCCGGCCTCGTCTGGGAGCCCCTCTGGAGAAGATGGTGGGGACAGACCTGTGTGCAGGGCCATGGCACCAAGGGACCTTCTTTCTGGGCAATGACAACAGTACATCCCACCACGGCAGGGGGAGCTGGCATCCCACCAGAACCAGTGAGGCTGGAGCCCACAGGATGGATTATGAGGGCCCTGTCCGAAGCTGTCAGCCCAGGAGCTCTTGTTGCAGAGAGATGCGGAGCAGACTGGTGGCAGGGTCTGATCTGCTTTTTCAAAGAGCCCCCTGGATGCCCTTGGAGAGCGAGTTGGGGGAGGGGAGGCAGTAAGGTGATACGATGGCTCAGTGCTGCCGCTCTGGCTGGCCTGTGAAACCCTTGAGGGCAGAAAGCTGGCCCCTCTCTGTGCCCAGCACAGAGCCTGGCATACAGCAAGGCCGAGGAAACACGCCTGGGGTGAGCCCGACTCAGCTGTAAACATTGTGAAAGGGGATTTGGGTCCCGGAGATTGCTCTGTAAACGCCTGTGCTCTGGTCCCTTCTGGCTGGTGGCCGGGGTGGGCCTTGATGGTCAAAGGCTGAACAGTGTGAACTGTGTCAGTGAAAGTGACGGAGGTTGTCATAGTGGCAGTTAGTGTGTGTTGCATGCTGGGAAATGGGCTGAGTGACAGGCATGCTTGCATTCACGAGCTCCTTGAAGCATCGCAACAACCGATGAGGTGTGTTGTCCCATTGTGTAGATGAGGAACAGGCATGGACAGCAAAGTCACTGGTTTAAGGCCTCATCACTGTGAAATGGTAGAACTTTCTGTTTCCTTCCTCTTCAGGGAGGAGGAAGGATGAAAGAGCTTTGATTTTACCTGGGAATTCCTAAAGAGTGAGGTACCCTTAGGACCAAAACAGTGGGTCAAGTGGTGGAATTTGGGGTGTGCTGATGGGCAGAGGAGAACTGTTTGGGGCAGGGGTCCCCAGCTGTTGCCAGGCCACAAGACTGAAAGTCACACATCCAGGGAGCTGTGAAGACAAGCTCTCGGGGTGTGAGAGAAGCCAACAGATGGTCCCCAGAGACTGCTGCAAAGTGAGGCCCTGCGTGCCGAGCAGAGATTTCAGCAGCAGCACAGAGCTCTTTTCTCTCCTCGCACTCGAGATCTGGCCTCCCGCGCTCTGACTTAGGGGCCACTTTCCCCTCCTGCTCTGGCTGAGATTGCGAGCACACGTGGGCCGCTGTGTCTGGCCGCTGTGTCAGTACAGTTCTGTAGGTGCCTGATGGTGGCTGAGTCTGTACGTATGTTAGTGGGCTTGTTTCAGTGTGTGTGTATGTTAATGTGTGTCTCGTGATTGTGTATGTGTGTGTTGTGTGTGTGCCGGTCATTGTGCGTATGTGTTTGTGTGTTTATCTATGTGTGGCATGGTGGGGAGATGTGGCTACTTATACTTCCACATCTTTGCAGGCATGCCCTTTCTAAGTGCATTTGTCTGCATGTCTGGCCTTAAACTTGTGTGTGTTCCTGGCCCTCTGTGTTTCCCTAGGTGAGTGTGTTAGGTGTGGTTTTCTGGGAAGCAGTTCCAGGCAAGAATGGTTCTTTTTATTTATTTATTTTTTAAATTTTTTTATTTTGAGAGGTTTTTGCTATAGGGCACGTGCGCTCGCCAGGCAGACAGAGAGAGACATAGAGACAGAAAGCAAGAAATCACCCCCCAGGGGGGATGGCCACGCCGCAATCCCTTCTCCTCTATTCTCCTCTTGGGATCTTGGGCACGCACGCACACGCGCCCAGCGTGAGTTTTAAGCCACCGGGTCCAGGACGCGAACCGCGGTCGACTACGTGGGAGTCCAGTGGCATAGCCATTACGCTAACTACTGGTCCCACAAGAATGGTTCTTGAGTGTCAGGGCTTAGCCTCTTCCTGGAGCTTCTTCCTCCAAGGCCCTCGTATCCATGAATTGGTTCTCTTCGTGTGACCCAGTGGCCCAACTACCTTGTCCTGGTAAGGTGGCCTGTGGAGGTCTTATGTTCCATGGAACACTGGCATGGGATCTAGGGCCCAGGGTGGCCTGTGAGTGGGTGGCCACTAGAAAGGCACCAGCCTTATCCTGGCTTAAAATGCCTCCCTCTTCACCTGTCGGAGTGGCTGACACTCCACCATCAGTGAGTTACTCCCCAGTTGGGACCCTCTTTGATGGTCTGTACCTCACAGGAGAGGAGGCCAGGGAAGCCGGACAGTCTTCTGAGGGTCAAGCCCCAGGGATGGAGAAGGAGGGCAGGAAGAACACATCTGAAGGGCTCGGGAACCGCCAGCCTGGGACAGCCCAGGGAGCCTGGCCTCGGCCACTGCTCTGACTTTACCGAATTGTCAAATACCAGCGCTGGGAAGGAGAAGCGTGATCACTCGGCCCAGCCCCTCATGTCACAGGTGGGAAGGGTGAGGCCTGGAAAGAACGTGGGAAGCCTGAGTCCAAGGTTCTGGAGCGTGGGATGCTGAAGCTGCAGACTCTGGCTGAGGAGCGAGGGGACTTAGGTTCTGAGACCTGCTACTACCCTGCTCAGAGCTCTGGCAAGTCCGGCTGCCCTCTGGGCCTTGGGTGTCTTGTTTGTACATGTGGCCTGGGCCTGGTCGCCCTCTGTGGGCCATCCTGGCTCGCACCCTTTAACCCTGAAAAGGGATCGTGGAAACAGGACCCTCGCCCCCCCCCCCCCCCCCCCCGGCCCTTTTCCAGTGCCCCTCTGAGCCTGCTGAGGTGTTGGGTCTGCCTGCCAGATTGTGAGCCCAGCACATCTCTGCTGGGACTGCAAGGTGGCAATATCTGGGTGGGATCTTCTCCTCCCTTTCCTGTTTGCTTAGATGCGCTTTTGGCATTTGGGCAAAGCTCCAGAAAGATATTGAGAGACACGCCTGTCAAAACAGCCTTCCTCCTTGAAGGGCTCTCCTGGTACGAGCCTCGGAAACTACCATGGGAGGAGCCAGGCCTAGGCCAAGGGAGGGCCCGTGAGGTTCAGCTTCCATTCTGAGTACTGTTTTGGGGTCCTAGGTTGGCTGCTGACAGCTCAACAGAAGGCCAATGTCCGTCAGACCTGCCTACCCTCCTGCAGTGCCCCTGGGCCAGTTTGTTAAGAGGAGGAGGTGGCGATGGCAGGCCTGGATGGAGGGTGCAGAACCAGATAGGTACCAGGGCTGGGGGAAGGAACTTGCCCCTGACTGAGCACCCAGTGTGTCCCTTTTAGGGGAGAAATGGGCTCAGAGACCACTGGTGAACTGGGGCATTAGTGACTCGGGGCTCTGGTGGAGAGCAGTCTGTGGGTCTCAAGGTGCTGCCTGCTGGGATTGAGAGAGACATAGGTGTGTTAGGACTGGACCGGACTCCCCTTTCGAAGCCTCCAGAGCCTCACCTGTGAGCTCCGTGGGAGTGGGCCTCCTCGCCCCTGCCAGCACAGTGGCCCTGACTGAACAGAGGGAGGGTGATCTGCGATCTGTGTGCTGGGTTCTGTATGTGAGGGGGTGTTCCTTACCCCCCACCCCCCACGCCGGAACTCTTCTAGTACACTCCCGGCTCTGCCACTTTCAGCAAGTGGCTTAGCTTCTCTGTGCTACCATTTCCACACCCAAAACATTCTGGGTTCTGGAGCCCATGTCTTCCTAAGGATTGCTTCTAAGAGGCCTTGGGTCCTCCTGGGCATCCCCTCCTGAGGGGAGGTACTTGGTGAGTCCCCACAGACACAGCGACTTGGCCAAACAGGAGCTCCATAACATAATCCGTCATCATCGTCACTTGGAATGAACTGAGATGGGTGAATGAAGGAGTCACGTCTGGAATTCTGAAAGACCTTTGAGAAAGTCTTAGAACCTGCTGGGGAAGCAGCAGGGCTGTGGGCCAGATATCAGATGGTTGTGTAGTGGCCGGGGTGGGGTGGGGAGCTGTTCAAGGACTTGGGTCCTTCTAGCCAGAGACCCCTCAGGCCTCTCTTCTCCCCAGGACTGTCCTGTGCTTCGGTCAGTGATACGGATGGAAGCTGAGGGGCCCTGTGGATGAGCTGGGAGGGTGTCCTGACGGGCAGTGGGCCATCCCTAGAGAGGGGCAGAGGCCTCATAGCTAGAGTGGTGGCACCAGGCGGCAACTTTGTGCAAAAGCCCAGGGGCCTTAGGTGACCTCAGCACGGTGGCACAGCTGCCTGACAAGTTCCCAGGAACACGGCTGTGTTGTTAGAGGCAGAGCGCCCATCTGGGGAGGGAGCATGCCCGGTCCCCGTGGACTATGTGGGCTGCTCACTGAACTTCAGACATCAGTCCCTGCTCTGGTGAATGAAAGCTGAGGCCACCACCTGAGCAGCCATGCCCACCCTGTGTCCTTTGTGCTGTGGGAGTCTCTGTGAGGTTGTTCTAGTAAAATGTATTTGTTTAAAGGAGTTCAAAACTACCCACCTGGATGGCCTTCTGTGCCTCCAGGATCATTGCAAGCATATTCATTTATGTTCCTGTCCTGCCGCTAGACATCCATCCGGGTATTTGAGCAGCTCAGACAGACACTCCCACCTGTAGCTGTCATATACATCTTGGGACAAAAAGAGGTGGTTGTACTAGTAATCAACATTGTAACAACAAAAGTAAAGTTAGCAGGCCAGCAGGTGACGTGGTGGTGAAGGTGCTGGATTCCCACATGGCCAAACTGCAGTTTGAGTCCTGGACCAGTGGCTTGAAAATCGCGTAGGGTGTGTGTGCATGCGTACCCAAAATCCCGAGAGGAGAACAGAGGAGAAGGGATTACTGCTCGGTCATCCCCTCTGGGCAGTGATTTTTCACTTTTTCTCTTTCTGTTTTTTCTCTGGCAAGTGTGCACACCCTGTGGCAAAAGAGAGAGAGAGAAAAAAGAATAAAGTTAACAATGGTTGTGTGTAGTTACTTAATATTTACTCTTTGCCTGGTGATGTCTTACCTCACTTAATCCTTCCTACATGCCCACAAAGCAATAATCATAATAGCCCGTCTTATAGTCGGGGCACCAAGTCTCAGAGCGGTCCAGTAATTTTTCCATAACTTGTCTGAATTAGGATTCGAACCTGAGGGATGAGAGAGAGCTTGAGCCACACAAAGGGTGTGAGCTGCAGGGCTGACACCTGTAGGAGAAAGGATGAAGTCAGGCCCTGGGGTGTGGCTGAAGGGGCCAGGTCTGGCAGAGGGCACGGTAGTGATGGGAGCAGCCATGTCTCTCCCTCCTGGAGGAGCTGGGCCCAGCTAGGTTGCTGCTATGGGATAGTCTTAACAGTCCTCCCAGCAGGTGGCATGGTGGTTAAGGTGCTGGACACTCCTACATGGCTGACCACGGTTTGAGTCCCGGACCTGGCAGCTTGCTATCTCACTCCTTCTCTCTCTATCTCTCTCTGGTCAAATTAAAATAAATGAATGGATAAATAAAATTCAATAAATAATTATTTAAAAAAAAAAAAAAAAAACAGTCCTGCACAGGTGTGTGGGCATTTGAAGTGAGAATAGTGTTTGGCTCCGGTGTAAGCTGAGCAGTTCCCCTGTGTTGTGCCCTGGACCTAGAGCTTTGTCAGTCCCACTCAGTGCTCACTGCTGCCCCCTAACCATTTCACAGAGAGGCGACGGGACTTGCCCATCTTCTCTGGGCCAGGGGTCTGTGGAGTTGAATTCAAGCCCCCAGCTCTGCTCTCAGCCTCTGGGAAGGCCCCACTGCCTTCCTGGAAAGCAGGCACCAAAAGCCTTGTTTTACTGGAAGAAGGGACATGATTTGCCCACTGTCCCTCAGTTAAAGGGTCACTTGGAATTAGATTTTCTAACTGGAAGACAAGTCAGTTCCTCTTCCCGAGTTTGGGGCTGCAGCTGCCTCCAGAAATGGAGTGGACAGGACAATGGGCTTTGTCCCCCCTCCTCCAGGGCTGGGTGTTGTGCCACCTTTGCTCTCCACTCCCATGAAGGAGAGTAAGCTGGCTGTGAGGCTGGGGTCCTTGATTAACCTTGTTGTGTGACCTTGGGGAAGTCCCTTCCCTTCTCTGGGCCACTTTGTGTCTTGTAGACTTTTGGGAGTGGGGTGCCCTTCTAGCTGTGGCTTTCCAGGATAATGAGTACTTGTTAAGCCTGTCCCATGCAGGACCCTGAGCTGGGTCCTCTGGGGGGCATGAGGTCTGTGTGTGGACATGCGTAGACGTGTGCTGTGGTGGTTGGGGGGCAAAAGGAGCTTGCCCCAGGATCACACCCAATAGTTTGATGGTTGCCCGGTTACCATGTCTAGTGCCTGCTTGCTCTCAGTAAGGTGAATGAGTATATGTTAGAGTCTAAGGAGCCCCCAGTCTGGATGGGCAGAGGTACCATTCAGAGTAGGCTTCAAGGAAGAGGCTACTTGTCAGTGTTGCATGAAGTGTCCCCAGAGGGGACGAGTAGGGGAGAGGAAGTGGCACCAGTTCCACCCAATCTCCCAAAAGGGAGAGAACTTATTATTATTTTTTAACTTAGAATAAAGCTGTCAATATTGCTGCAGAAAGAGCTACATAAATTGTGAAACATTTGATGTACAAGAGTGTAAAAATTGTGAAATTTTCATCAATGTAGGCAGTGAAAACCAAGTACAATCCCATGGGGGAAGTTTCTCGGCCAGGTGCATCCTCTTCATTCATACCTGGCAGGAGGCTGAGGTTGGGGACCGAGTGCTTACACTAAGGTGCAGTCTCTGCCTATATGACATGCTGTGTCTCCTGGGGACCCTAGTGCTCCCCTAGTCTGCTCTCACTGGTGGGCCACCCCTCTGGAACAAAGCAGGGGATTGGAGGCTGTGGTCCTTGGTCAGCCTTGCTGCATGACTTTGGGGAAGTCTCTTCCTCTCTCTGAGCCCTACTCACCCTCTGCCATGCAGCATTTTGGATCCGAATCCCTTCCATCTGTGGCTGTCCAGGATGATGAGTACTTGTTAAGCCTGAAACCTGCAGGGCCCTGAGTTGGTGCTCTAGGTGATAAATGCTCTCCTCTCCAGGGTGGTGCGTGGTATGGTGGGAACTCTCCTGTTCCCCCAAGACAGACTGTCCCCCGAATCCCGCCTGCGGCCTGTAATACCTGAGGTCCTTGCTGAGCACTCGCTGATGTAGAGTACCTTCTTGGGTAATTCCAGGCTGCAGGGGAGAAGCAGGAGTGTGCTGCCTGAGAAGGTCTTTTAGATGAGGGGACGTTTCCCCTGGGCCTTGGAGGATGTGCAGAATCCTGACTTGTGGCCTCAGGGACAGATCTCCTATGAATATGAGGGCTCGAAGGGGAGGAAAAAGTGGGAGAAAGATAGCAAAAGGGAAGCTTGAAGAGGGTGGGCAGGGGAGATTCTGTGGAGGAAGTGCTGGCATCAGGCACACACCCCCCCCTGCGAGTCCCTTTACCCGTCAGAGCAAGTCTTCTTCATCTATTTGCAGATAATGTTTTTCTCATTTCTGTTTGTGCAGATGACACGTGATGACTTGTACAGCTAGTGTGTGACCTAGTCATATCTAGACTGCTGGTGGATAGAACCAGAATAGGGCATGGTCTATGGCAAATGTCCACCCTCCCCGCGGACACAGAGAGGGCCACCAAGCCCACTCTTCATGGTATGGTGGAGCAGATGTGGTATTCAGATCGTGTGCGACATTCACTTCAAAATGAGTTACTAAACCATTTGCTTCTGTTGTCATGTCACCTGGAATTGAGACTGGGCAGGTGGGTTCCCTGAACCCTCTCAGACAACTCCTCCTCTAGGAGACCACCTTTCCCCCAGTTTTCCTCTCCTTAAGCTGCCCCAGTAGGGTCCCCTGGTCTGGTTCCACCTGCATGAGCTGAAGGCTGTCCTCCTCCCTGTTTCTTCAATAGGCCAGGAGCTCTGGGGCTGGGCGTGGAAGGCGGTTCTGCTCTGTCCTAAAGTCCAGTGCAGTATGGTAGGTGGAGCAGTGGCCTTATGGGGTTCCGCAAAATTTGAACCTTCCAGCTGGTTCTTCTCAGCAAACTCTTCAAGCCTCTCGGGCCCCTCTCTGAACTGGGCGCTAAGTATCCTGACCCCAAGGTGGTCGCCCAAGCTGGGGTACAGCCGCCTGCCAGGAACAGCCAGCGATTGCCGCTGTGGAAGGAAAGGCTTCTGGCTTAGGGGTTTAAGTGGCCCGGGTCCTTCAGGTCACTGGCCACCGGCCCTCGGAGGACCACTGCCTGCTCTCAGCCTTAGTTCCCCCATCTCTGTAGCGAGGACTAAGAGCTCCGACCTCGCGGGTGAAAGAAGGCGCCTTTTCAATCCCGGACGGGTGGGGGGCGTGGACTTCTCCGGCGGGATGGGGGGTGTGACCTCGTTCGGGAAGGACTGGCTGGAAGGCCGCGGGGAGGCCGGCCGTCGAGGCCCCCCGGGGGTCCCCGCCCCTCCGGAGCCCCGCCCCCTTGTCCTGGGCTCCTCCCTCGCCCCAGCGCTCGGGGGGCTCGGGCGGCCTCGGCCGCTGTCGGTGTGGCTCGGCTCGGCGTCGCCATGGCAACAGCGGCTTAGGGGGCGGGGGCGACGTGGCGGGCGGCGCGGGGTGGGCTGGGCCGCGCTGCGCGGGCCGGGCCGTCGGCGCTCGGTCGGCGGGCGGGCGGCGCGGGCCGCGAGCTGCTGGGGCCGAGCCCGAGCCCGGCCCGCCCTCGGCCGCGCGGCCGCCGAGCCTGGGTGCGGGTCCCGGCCCGCCGCCGCCGCGCTAACCCCGCCTCCCCTTCCCCCTCTTGTCGCCCCGCGCGCAGGGCTTCCTCAGCCGCCGCCTCAAGGGCTCCATCAAGCGCACCAAGAGCCAGCCCAAGCTGGACCGCAACCACAGCTTCCGCCACATCCTGCCGGGGTTCCGGAGCGCCGCCACCGCCGCCGCCGCCGCCGCGGACAATGAGAGGTGAGCCCGCCGCCGCCGCTGCCCGGCCCGGCCTCCCGCGCCGCCGCCCCGGGATGCGCCCCCGAGGGCGCGGGGACAAAGCGAGAGCCGGGGCTGGGGCGCTCGACCAGGGGAAGGGCACCGCACGCCGCCCTCCGGGAACTTGTGGGGCCACCTCGCACTGGGGACACCAGGGAGCACCCTTCTCTGCCCCTCCAGGGTGGGGTGAGACGGGGTGCCCCGGGCGAGGCCGGGCGGGAAGTGCCCTCGCCGAGAAGTCGTGCCTCGCCGGCCGAGGTGGGCATTGTTTCCTGGCCAGCAGTGCCCGGAGCTGGGGACAGAGGGACGCCTCCACCCCCAGGACCCATCCCCCCACCTCGAGAGCCCCCGGGTGTCCGATACAAAAGGCGTTTGAGGCTGGATTTTGCTGAGACCGGGCAGCGCCGTGGTGAGGGTGCGGGTGAACATCTGGAGGGGAGGAGCAGGGGGCTGGGCCGCTTAGGGGGCACATCTGCTCTAAGTAGGGCGCGTGCTCCGCTGGGGGCTGGGACGAGCAGAGCGGCCAGGACCCAGGCCTGGAGCCCAGGGGCATAGCCCAAGGCCGGAAGAAGGGCCTCGTTGGCTTCAGTCTGGGCAGCTGCCTTCTTTCCTCACCTCTCCACTCCTGGGGGTATCTCCTGCTCCTGCTTCCTTCTCCTGGGCAAGCCAGGAGCAGGTGTGGAGATTCCAGGGGGAGGAGGCTTGTGGGGCAGAGGAGGAGAGAGAGGAGATGATGGTTCAGCTTGCCCGGAGTCACCGGCAACGGAGCAGGCTTCAGCTCGCAAGGGCAAGCCACCCTGTCCGCGTGGGGGCAGTGGGCGGACACAGCCGCTAGGGGCCCAGGTCCTCCTCCTCCTCCAGTGGTGCCAGCTACAGGCACCTTTCCACTTAGGCGCAGGATTCCATGCCAGTTAGAACGTGTCTGTGCCCAGCCGGTGGAGGTGAAAGAACGGGCAGGCACCAGGGAGCCTTTCAGCATTCAGCCCCCACGTCTCAGGCCCCTGGCATCTGCCTCCATAGGGCTGTCTGTGTGTGCGATGGGCGAGTTGGCACTCCCTGTAGGGGAGGCATAGGTGGAATGAAAATGTTGCTCCCCTCCCCCTCCGTTCCAGCAGGCAGAGGAGTACAAGTTCCAGCCCAACTCCTGCCCAAGGTTGAGTGACTGTTTAGCCCACCCCTGGCATCTTCCCTGAGGGTGACCCTCTTGCCTCCCCGTGGACTTGCTAGACCTCTGATCTCCTTCAGCCCGGAGCTGCTCTCCGTGCCTCCCCACCACTGCCTGCAGCTGGCTCCCTGCCCCGGCTGCGCTGCCCAGCCCGAGGCAGGACCCTCAGCCTTTCTCTGATGGCCGTGGTGTCCCAGGAGACCAGGCGTGCCCTAGCAGGAAGATGCAGCCAGGCCAGAGCTGAGCGCTGGGTGCAGCCACTGCGTCTTTGAAAATCTCGCTTCCCATCTTTGTTATTGTCTGGGCAGCAGGCCACCCGGTTTGCTGCCTGCCTCCTTCCGCCTGGCCCCTGCCTCCGGCTCTCCCCCAGGAACATGCCCTTCTCTGCGCTTTCCCTGGCGGGGGTCAGGACTCTCTGCACCCGCATGCGGGGGCTTGTGTACGTACCCCATTCTGTGGGCATGTGGTGGTTGTCCGGGGAGCAGGAGAGACGGCAGGCGGTCGGCCTCTGAGTGTGTCCGCTCTCCCGGGAGCAGGCGGCATGCATGTCGTGTTTACCTCCCTCCAGTGGGAAGCCTGTGCGGAGAAACCGGCAAGCGCTCGCTCGACTGGCAACTCTGGCTGGAGGTCGGGGCACGGCCAAGATGACCTCGTGCAGGTCCTGCCCAGCTTGGCCTCAGGTCAGCCTTGCCTCTGGCTGGAGGGCGCAGAGTGGGGGGCTGGGAGGAAAATTCCAAGCTGGTTTCTGGAAGCAGTGGTAAACGGTAGCCGTTGGAGCAGTGTCACTGGCAGCGGTGTAGAATTGTCTTATTAATTTTCTATAAACAAAATCTGGCTTGGTCGCTTCTCTGGCACAGGAAAGGAGCTGAGGCAGAGAGACTGGGTTTGAAATCCCTCTTTCCAGCCTCTGAGCCGAAATAGGCTTTGCCGAGACTGGGGTCTGCCGATTTGCTGCTTTGCTTAGGAATAGATTCATCGGTGGCTGCAGAGCTAGATGGGCAGGTATTTATTTTTCTGGAACAACCCCTGGAATCATTCGGAGTGAAACCAACTATGTGACTACTCGCCCGACCCTGAGCGCATGGTCAAACCTGGGTGAATGGAGAGGTGCCTCCCCCTGCTCCGAGGTGGCGTGGCTGTGCTGTTGAAGGCTGCGAGGACCCAGCTGGCTGCCTTTGGCTTGGCCGGGCTAAGTGGTGAGGAGAGGCTGAATCCTGGCTCCATGAGCCCCTTACTGGCTGCCATGTCTCTGGCTGGGCTGGGGGTAAGTGCAGAGACACCAATCTCATTGGGTCAAGAATGGGAAGGGGGCTGGGGGTCCTGGCATGGTGAATGGAGCCCTGATCCTGTGGCCTTCCCATGTAGGTGAATGGCCCAGGGCACTCTGGGGCTGCCTCTTGAGTTCTGACCATGGGTGAATCTGTCTGCTTTATATGACTGTCTAAGAGGCTTTGTTGCACCTGTCTGCATGCTTCGCGATTGCTGTGTTGGGGAGGTTATTTTTTGTGCTGGAATTCTCTTATGCTGGGGTTGGAAACCAGTTGTTTCGGAGCGGGGATCTTTCAGCTCTCTGGGAAAGGAGTCTGCCTCAGGTGTGGGGACACCAAACCTGGAAGGTCAGAGCAATGGTGCTGTCCAGTTGTGAGACTGGGGTCAGGCCAGCCGGGTCTGGTGGTCACAGCTAGGCTCTGGGGGCGTGAGGGCTAAGGGACAGGTTTGAGCTTTTGTGCTTATTCTGAAAACGGCTGTGGGGGAGGTTTCCAAGTGGCTCCACCATCCCCGGACCCCTCAGACACTCATTTCTCCTTCGGAGGCTCTGGCAGTAAGCACCAAGGACAGGTAATCATTTCTCCTGGATAGCAGAAATGAATGCTGCTTGGAGCGCCTTCCAGGTGAAAGTTGTGCTGGCAAAAGCATTTCCCTTTCGCAAACTCGAGATGTTGCCGCTTCATTTACCGGGCTGTTTTAATGTTGGTAAAAGCGATACAGGATGTGGCGGATCTCTCTTCCCAGAAGTCAATTTCCAAGTCATTCATTTGTCCGTTGATGCTCCCGAGGAGCTAGGAGGGTCAGCTGGCAATGTCGTGCTTTCCTCGTCCCTTCTCTTGCCTGCTGCTGCTTCTGGATGGGTCCGGCCCTCCACACATGCAGGCATGTGCCCTCTCTGGCTCTACCTGTCTCTGACTACCCCGTAGTTTCTCTAAAGTGCCCCCCCCATCCTTCCCAGTCCACCTGGTGCAGAGCTTAGCTTGTAAACCCGAGCAGCCCAGGCGCAGAAAGGCAGGGCTGCTGAGTGCGGCCGGAGCTGGAGATTGATTATTGATTATTGATGATTGAAGATTGACGGGAATGTGCGTGTTGCCTAGAATTCCCACACCTGGAAATTGCTAGTGGTGCAATTCCAGGTGATGTAGGACAGGAAAAGAGATACTTGGAAGTTGGGGATGGGGTTTTCATGGACCCTCAGTTGATCTTGAGTAGGATTCATTCCTGCCCACTGGAGTGAGGCAGTCCCTGGAGGAGGAAGACAGAGGAAGCTTGATGAGATAGAGGGGTCAGAAGAGGGAAGTGGGGCCTGTTTTCTTTCTTTGGTTGCTTACAGTAGGTGCGCAAGGGGCTGGGCACCAAGGCCTGAAGTTTCTTGGCCTTGTTCCCTCCCCTAATACGGACAGGGAGGGCCATGTCTTTCTCTGCCTTCCCTTGGGGCTGACTGGTCTGCCATTTGTGGCGATGTTGAGATGATAGTGCAGTTTAGAGTCATGGGAAGCATTTGATCTTTTGAGTTGAAGCTGTGCGTTCCTGGGGCCAGCACTGAACCTTTCTGAGCCTTGGTTTGCACATCTGCAAAATGGGCATAGTGATAGTGGAGACGTTAATGAATTTAATTAATAGAAAGTGTCTGTCTTGTTTTTAGCACTTCACATTGGGTCTTGCACATTTCTTAAGTGTTTCTAAAACTTTATTAAGTAATAATGTGTGAAAGAGGCTAGACTAACACGTTGTGGGTTTTCAGTAAATGTTAGTTTATATTGGTAGGGGTTAGTTGTTTTGTCAAAAATCTCAGTTTTCTCACTTACAATATGGGACTAAATAATAAGTAATCATGCAGTGTCCTTCTGAGGTTCAAGAGAGGTAATAGATAGCGCTGTGCTTGGGAAATGAGTCAAGCTGTAAAAAGAGGACCATTACTACCTTGAACTCAAGAAGAAGCCAGGCGGAGTGACCCTTGTTCCTGTCTACACCTGGGAAAGCAAATCTCTCCTGTGTTTTAAAAATCAGTTTTAGAAGTTTGTTGTTCTTTCTTATGGTTGGGCCATATTTTTAATCATGTAGGCATTTCAATTTTGTGTAGTTTTTCTTTATTAGAAATTATGCTGGGGGTCCAGACAATGGCTCAGTGATAAAACATGATGCTCTGCAAGACGATCCCACGTGAGAAGTTCCTGGTTCAAATCCTGAGGCCTCCCTGAGTATACTGGGCAATGGTTGTCCTTGATCTGGGGATGGCTGAGGGCCAGGGGTGGATCATGGTGTCGAGATCCTGTTGAGGGTGCTGTTTGTCTCTCTCATTGCTCACGGGAAAAATAAAGTATGAAAAGTCCCATTGTTTTTTTTTTTTTTTTTTTTTTTTTTTAAATGCTGGGATTTAAATTGAATAGTCTGATTTGTTTGTGTCTGATTTTTTCCATAGGATAACATCCTGGTTATGGAATTATTAGGTCAATATATATGAGCAGTTTGAGGTTACTGATAAAAACGCTCCCCACTGAAAGCCTGTAACAATTTACACTCCCACAGTGATTCTTGAGGGCGCTCACCTGTTCCTTACACCCTTCAAAACATTAGATGTCATCATTAGTACAGTCCTTTGGATAGGCAGAAAAATGGCATTTTGGGTTATTCGTATGTATTTGCTGATTAGTAATTGACTATTTTCCTGAGCTTTAATGGCCAGTGGTGCTGCTGCTTCTGAGGCGTGTCTGTTCTTTTGCCTCCTGAGTGTTTTGATGAGCCCTTTGCAGGGTTCCTGGTTGCCCTGTGTGGCCTCCCACAGCTCTCAGAAAGGTGAATCCTATGTAGGTCTCTGCCTTCCAGAGGTAGACTGGGAATTCAATGACACCTGCCAGGACGGGTCTCCAGACTTTCCTCTTCCCTCTCTTTCCCGCCTCCCTTCTCCCCTTTCTTCCTTCCTCTCTTACTCTCCATTCCATAAGGGAATCAGCTTTAATTTTTTTTTTCAGAGAGTTTTTTTATTTTTATTTTTATTTCTTTTTATTTGCTATACGGCATGTGCATTGTCAGAGAGACAGAAAGTAAGAAATCACTCCTGGGGTGGGAAGGTGATGACCGTGCTGCAATTCCTTCTCCTTCCCCTCTCGGCATCTTGGGCATGTATGTGCACACAACTGGTGTGAGTTTTAAGCTGCTGGGTCCATGAGAGATCTGCCTTACAGGGTAGGTAGGCAGCAAAGGGGCAGGTAGGTTCAGGGAAACTGAGGCACATAATTAAAGGCATAAGGGTGGGACCAACACAGAAACCAGGCATGCAGCCAGACCCCTCCCACTGCAGCATTGTGCACAGAACCCCATGGACACCTATGGGGGCCGGGCTGACCAAAGCCGGTAATTCTGAGTCTTCTCTCCAGAGAGTGACGGGGAAGCCACAGAACACGACCTGGACGTACAGAAGAGCCAATTTATTTTTTGCTTTCTCATTTTTATTGCCTGCCTTTTAGATCTGCAGCTCCCTTGTGTACCTTCCAGAGATCTGAGCCGGGCAATATTTTTAGGAGTGGTGGAAATTAGCTAGTGGGAATGTGATCAGCCCCAGGCTGGGGTTTCAGTGGCTTTCTTTATACACACATGTGTATGTCAGTGTATTTTTTTGTGTGTGTCTTGCCCATACATACTTGTCCTCCCACTGGTGTGTGTATGTTTTATGTAAATGTCCTTGTACACATCTGCATTTTGAATTAGTTAATACATGAGAGGCACTGGGGACAGTACCTGGCACACCATATTGGGTTGGACCATATGGAGTAGCTGTTTTTGTACATTGAATACGGCCAATTGCTTATGATTCAGTGTAAAAGTGTGCAGGAAGTGTTGGCTTCTGTTATTGTGTGTTTTCTTCCTGTGTATACATCTAGCAGTGTGTGTGTACGTTCGTGTTTACGTATCATATACCCTGTTGTGCCTGTGGGTAGAGTTCTGTGTTCACACACTCATGTGTGTATACCTCTGTGTCTGTGTGTGTGTGCAGTTTCCAGCAGGGCATGTGGACACAGCAGGCTGTTTTTGTGACCAAAGTGCTTATCTTTTTGGGGAGGACTTCTCAGACAACAGTCCTCTGACTCCCCCATCCCCTTGGCCAGCGCCAGGCCTGAGGGGATGCCATCAGACTGCTCCTGCTCTCCCCAGCTAGCCCTGCTAGTTTCGGGCCCTGCATCTGAGGATATGCAGATCAACTCTTTAATGCAATTTCTTTGCAAAATATTACTTAAACCAGAAAGTTAATTACTAGGCTCTAATTAATGGCTATTTTAGAAGGCCACAGAAGAAAACTGGAAGAGCTCACAGGGGGACTGAAAAGGTAAGGAGGACAAACATGCAACTCCCTTGACCAGCTTACTGATCCTTCCAGGGTAGTGGGGCAAGCAGGCCTGGCTCCTCCCCTGTTTTGAGCCACCAGCACTCCTGCAACTGGCTGTGGGTGAGAGAAGAACTTTTTAAATGAAGAACTTGTGGTGGCTTTAGTTTTCTGGTTGTCTGGCCATCTGTCCATGCATCCATGAGGCATGGCCTGGTCAGTCTCCCAGGCGATGTGTGGGGGTTTGAGCGGGTGTGGGTAGCAAGCCTGGGCCACAGAGCAGCCAGGCCATATGCCCAAGGCCTGGGCCATGGGAGGGACAGTCACTGGCCACTCTGCCTTGGAAATAATTCCTTTCATACTCCTCCAAGGGCCTTTGGGCCACCACCTGCAGGGGATACCTTTCCCTACCCTCCAACAGAGCCTGGGGGCCCTAGGCAGCTTCCCACAGCCAAATCTCCACCAGGCACCCAGCTGCCTCCTTGGTGCTCAAGGTGGACTCAGCAGTGGGCGTTGTGTAAAGTGAGACCTAGCACACTCTTTCCTTGGCTCTTGGTCAGGCCCTGCATTTAGTGTCTGTATGGCTGTGGCCTAGCCACAGTTCTTCCCTTCCCCTTCCATCCATCCATTGAGAGAGAGTAATCATATCTGCCTTCCTACCTCGAAGGACTGGCTGACCCTCAGGAGATTACTGAGATGGAAAAGAGAAGGAAGTTCTCTTCTTAGGTAGGGCGTGCCCCTGTTCCTATCCCCTCTTGAGATGAGGCATCTTCTGTAGGCTGTCCACGCTCGTGTGCACAGGCTGCACTGCATGCCACCCAGCATGCTCACGTAAGAACCTTCCTTGGCGTTTGGGAAGCAAGACCTTGCAGAAGCCCCCAGTTGTGTACCAGATGCTCCCTCTGTGCCAGGCGGATGGTGGGGTGAGGACTCATGGGAGGGAGGAGGGACAGGACCTATCTCCACCCACAAAAGCCCCTGGCATCCTGCCTGAGAATTCCCTGGGCATTCCTGGGAGAGGGTAAGAAGCAACAGCAAGCTTGACCAAGCCCAATCCTGAGGCCAAGCCCGATCCTGGGGGTCAAGCCCAGCTATAGGGACCAAGCCTGATCCTGGAGGACAAGCGTGATCCTGGGGGGAAAAGCCCGATCTTGGGGACATGCTGAGAATAGGGCTCCCTCCTGCCCTGCCTGGGCCTGCTTAGGAGGCCTGCATGCTCCTGATTTGGGGGGACGTCCCCTTGTCGACCTCGGCTGGTGATGGTGCTTGGGCAGTAGGCTGATTGCACTAATGTGCAGAGTACACGTATAGGGTTTGCCAGTGAAGAAGTGAATGTGCTTAAGTCTTCAAGGAGGGATGGGCCAGTGGGTAGCCTCCAGACCTTGCTCCTTAGCAGCTCCCCAGAGGTAGCCCGAGGAGCCTTGACCACCTCCACCCTTCCACGATACCTTGTGCCTTGGTGGAGAGAGTACAGGAGTTATGATCTAGGCTCCTGAGCCTGGCTCTACTGCTAACTGGGTATTAGAAAAGCCACTGCTGGGGCCAGCAGGTGGATGGTGGTTAAGGAGCTAGACTTCTATGGTTTGAGTCCCGGACCTGGTGGCTTGCTTCCTCACTTTCCCTCTCTCTCTCTGGTGAGCACATGTGTCCTATAGCAAACTTAATATAATAATAAATAAGTTTTTAAAAAGAAAAGCCACGGGAAGTCAGTTTACCACTCTCAGGTGGGGTTAGTGGTTCTGATACTGGCCTTGCCCTGCAGCAGGAGTTCTGCAGGGCGAGTTACTCTTTGGGACAGTGGTCCCCCACCTCCCTCCCCAGGGAGCGGCTCCCACAGAGGAACGAGATGCCCTTTTCCAGCGCCTGTCTCAGCTGGTGCTGGCCACCCCTGTTAGCCCTAGGAATGTCACCTGACCTTTCTCGAACAAGCAGGGTCCTTGTTTGCAGGCCTGGCCTGATGGTAGAGAGTGCATTGGGCAGAGATAGAGATGACACCAGGGTAGCAGGGGCCCTAATTCGATGCGACGTTGTCGTGGGGAGTTTTCATACACCGAGGGCAGTGAATTAGCCCAGTGTCTCCCTGTGCCCACTGACTAAGGGGAAGTTAATTTCATGCTCTGCCTTTTTGACATTCATAATCAAAGCATTGTGTTACAGCTACAGATTGTTAGCACGTGAAGGATGTGTGACCCTCAACACCATTCAGGGCTGGGGAGGAGACTGATTAGCAGATCGTTGCTGGCCCCACCTCCTCTGCTCCCTTTACCCCAGCTTGCTTTCTTCCCCACCTTCCAGCCTTCCCAGATTTCTTCAGGAATTTCAGTCCTGAGTTTGGCTAGGACCAAAACCCCACCAAAGCCCCCCTCACAGAAGACCTGTATAGAAGCAGCACTTGGGACACCTGATAAAATGCAGATCCTAGCACCCCCTCCCCTTTAGGCTCTCTGGGTGGGGTAGAAGTTTGGGGCTCTTGCCCAGCTTAGTAGAGGGACGGACATTAGGCCCAGCTGTGTGCCAGCGACCTGCCGAAGCACTTCTCATGCTCTGTTCTTATTGATTCCTTGGCAAGGGGATATTTTATGTCCATCCACAGGTGTACGGACACACCAGAGAAACCCCACGCCTGGGCACCCATTCCCTGTGTGATGCCCGAGTGCTCACCATCAGCATGTCCCCTCCTTTCTGTTTTAAGGCCGTGATGCTTTTCTTTTCCTTTCCTTTCTTTTCCTTTCTTTTCCTTTCTTTCCCTTTCTTTCCCTTTCCCTTTCCCTTTCCCTTTCCCTTTCCCTTTCCCCTTTCCCTTTCCCTTTCCCTTTCCCCTTTCCCCTTTCCCCTTTCCCCTTTCCTTTCCTTTCCTTTCCTTTCCTTTCCTTTCCTTTCCTTTCCTTTCCTTTCTTTCTTTCTTTCTTTCTTTCTTTCTTTCTTTCTTTCTTTCTTTCTTTCTTTCTTTTTTTTGTTATAGGGAGCATGCACTCTCTAAGAAAGTGAGAAATCACCCCCCGGAGAGATGGCCACACCACAATCCCTTCTTCTCCATTCTCCTCTTGGGATTTTAGGCAGATATGCATATGCACCCGACGTGAGTTGTAAGCTGCCAGGTCTGGGACTCAAACCGTGGTCACTTGGGTGAGAGACCAGTGATGTAACCATTAGGCTATCTGCTGTTCCCTGTGATGCTTTTTGAAACAGAGCCTCCCCCTTCTCTGAGGAGCCCCCTCTGCTGACCTAGGGCTCCCACTGTGAAAAGCTCGTTTATGTGGGTGCTTGGAGCAGTCAGGGCAGTCATGGGCATGGTCTGTATTCACAGGTAGGTGAGGCCCAGAAAAGGGAAGGGGCAGAGCTGGGCTTGGAACTCACCTCTGAACTCCAAGGCCAGTGCTCAGGCCAGTGCTCTGCCCGCCTCATCACACAGGCCCACTCCGTTTGCTGACTCTCTGGTTACGGTGCGGAAACTGAGGTTCAGAGAGGTATAATCACTTACCAGGATCAAGTGAATGGCTGTTATATGAAGCAAGCTGAGGTCCACTGAGTCAGATCCCATAGGACAGGACTAGCCAAGGTTCAAGGCCGGACAAATGCCCTTGGCCCCCACCTGGGAGGGGAGTCCCGGGGTAGGAGTGGCATCTGGAGAGGCCAGGCCAGGTAGGGTGGGCGGCACTCCCAACTGAGGAGGCCAGGTGCCTACGAGCTGGCCCTGGAGGGGGATGCGCTAGAAGGAGAAGCCTTGACTGCCTCTCTGCAGAGACTGTTGCCCCAGGACCACCCACCCCATCCCCCGTTGTCCTGACCTTTCTTAGGAGGTAATAGCAGGCGTGCCCAAATGCAAGGCCAGCTTCAGCAGCTGCTCCCCTGAGCTGCAGGCTCCCTTTCTCAGCCCCTCTGCAAGGGCAGCCTGCCTGGGCACATCCTGTGGGCAGGCCCTGTCCTCAGCACTTCATTGAGGGACTCACTCCACCCTCACGACTGCCCAGGAGGCACAGACTGTCGCTCCCCTGGTGTAAGCCCAGAATGGAGCTGCCCAGCTGGGAGCTGCAGCGCTAGGACTCAGACTTCGTCTGACTCTTGTGTCTGCTCGTGGCCACTGCACAGGACTGCCTTCTCGCTGTCACACAGATGAGGAAATCAAGGTTCCAAAAGGCAGAAGTCTCTTCTCCTGGGCTGGACAGCAGGCAAGTGGCAGAGACGGAATTTGCACCCAGGCCTTCCCAGAGCATTTAACTACCTCCCTTGTGAGAGAGCATGGCGGTGCCAGGAAGGTTTGTGGGAGTGTCCAGGCACTGAGGCTCTGCAGGAGGCCACCATGGGTGCCAGCATCTTGAAGTGGTGGTGGTGGCTATGAAGATGGGGTTCCTTGCCCAGTTACTGCCCGTCCATTTACAGTTGATTCGTTACTTGGAAGTGTCTCCTCAGGGGACTGGGTTCCACATCTCCTCCCCTCGGCTGAGCTGCTCAGCTGCATTTGGATCTGTTGATTGATGATACCGGGCAAGGCGGGGCAGGTGGAAGAAGAGTTCGTGGCTAGGTCAGTTGGTCCCGTACGCACCTCCCTGCCTCCCAGGTCAGACTGTGGAGGTGACTTTAGTCACCACCCAGAGTGATGGTTGTGGGCAGAGGCTCCCCGGTCGCTTTTGCTCTGCATCTGTGGAAGATGGGTGAGTGTGGCACGGAGCCCTCCAGCCACCTAGGGCATTACCGCTGCCGACTCGCTGAGGGAGTGGCCAGCCATGTTGCAGGCCATGTTCCCACGTGTGCAGCCGTCTGTGGACAGGGGCAGTGGCCGTGTCACAGCCAGACGTCCTGCTGAGCCCCACCCAGCCTGCCTGAGGTGACTTTTCTAGTCGCCCCAGGATCACAGAGTTCATGATTTTGACAATAGGCACGTATGAAGACAGTGAAAGAAAACTTTCCCCGGGAATAATAGAGTCAAGGATAATGGAGCTGGCTGGGGGCCTAGTGAGACAGTCTCCCTAAGCCAGGGTTGCCTCCAAAGGCCTTGCTCTCTTCCCTACCTGTCCCAGCCACTGGCCAAAGTGCCCATGGGAGTGTTTCCCAAACTGGGTTCTGTGGAACATCATATTCTTTTTTTTTTTTTTTTTTTTTTAGAGGTTTTTGCTATAGGTTGCGTGCACTCGCCGGAAAGACAGAGAGAGACAGAGAGATAGAAAGCACGAAATCACCCCCTGGGGGGATGGCCACATCGCAGTCCCTTCTCCTCCATTCTCCTCTTGGGATCTTGGGCATGCACGCACACGTGCCAGGTGTGAGTTTAGGCCACCGGGTCTGGGACTCAAACTGCGGTCGACTACATGGGAGTTCAGCGACATGGCCATTACGCTAACTGCTGGTCCCTACATTCTTTTTTTTTTTTTTGAGAGATTTTCACTATAGGGTGTGTGCGCTTGCAAGACAGACAGAGAGAGACATAGAGACAGAAAGCGAGAAATCACCCCCCATGGGGGATGGTCACGTCGCAATCCCTTGTCCTCCATTCTCCTCTCGGGATCTTGGGCACACACGCACACGCGCCCAGCGTGAGTTTTAAGCCACTGGGTCTGGGATGCGAACTGCGGTCGACTATGTGGGAGTCCAGTGACATAGCCATTACGCTAACTGCTGGTTCCAGTCCCTACATTCTTAATGGGTGCCTGCGGCAAGAGACTTCCATAGTCCATAGTCATAGGTCAGTCTGGCCAAAATTTTTCAAAATCAGGGGCTCCTCGAGGTGAGACTAGCTGCTTTACTCCAAAGGGGTTGTGCGCTCAGAGAAATCCCACATCCTCACTCTAGGGTCGTCATTGATGACCCAGGAGGTTAGAGGCCCCGCAGTGAAGAAACCAGTTGTGCCTTGTTCCATCCATGGTCTCCTGTCCTCCCAGCCCAGGAGCAGCTCTTAGCATCTGCAGAGCAATTGCATTCTGCAGAAATTCTTTGGAAAACATTAGTTTGAGGTGTCACCTTCCCTCAGAAGTATGTTTTTCGGGAAGGAACTTTGGAAGTATTCCCTGCCTTCAGCACCTACAAGAGCTAGCTTTGAATGCTGGTGTTGCTGGCTCAGCCACAGAGAGTGGGGTTATGTTTTTTGTTTTTTTGTTAAAGTCATTCCAGGCCCCCAGAATTGTTCTCAAAGCAGTTGCCAGCTCTGCTGTGTGCGGGATGGGGCCTGCCTCTGCTCAGAGCCCTCCGTGCAGAGGTGATCTGACTGGGGTGGGTCTGGGCTCAGGTGTGTGGGGTTTATTGCCCTTTCTGCCAGCTGGGAGGCTCTGGAGCTTACACCAAGCAGCTTGGATCTGGGCCTCCCACCCCCTCTTGACTCCCTCTGCAGAAGGCAGTAGTCGGGCAGAGGCTGCCCACAGATTTGCATAATTGCACTGTCCCCTGAATAATTAATGAAGCTCTGTCCTTGCTGGGAGCAAAGTCTGCACCATTATGGATGGGTTTGCCATGGGTGGGTTTGCCGGAGCTCTTCCAGGGGAGCTGACGGTTCCCGGACTCCATGGCCTTTCCTGGCATGGAACCGCCCCTCCCCCTGAGAGAGGAGAGGGCACTGGGTTGGGGGCAGGACCGCAATTGTGCCCATGTGGCTCCAAAGTGTCATGATGGGCAGGCTGGTAGTGGTGTACTTCTGGGAGCTGCAAAGAAGCCCGTGCCTTGAGCACGGGATGATTGGGCGTCTGTGTTTTCCCGCTCTCTGTGGTCCCGTGCCCTCTTTTTTTCACCTGTTGTGGTGACCTAGCTCGTTTTTCCGGTAGCCAGAGGGACCAGTGCTTACCCAGAAGGGAAGAGCAGTGAGGGCAAATTTCTAGGCAGGAGCAAGGGAGGGGGAGCTATTTCTGCTCCAGGCCTTCTTACTCATTCCAGGTTTCTGGGCTTGAAAATGTCAGGGGTAGCCTGGGAGGGGCTCCTGTTTGAGATTTCTGAGGTCGTTTGTGTGGTGTTTCATTGAAGTGAATTTCCCTTCTGGTACATGGTCTTGTCTCTGTCAGGCCAGGAAGGGAGACTGAGAGATGGGTTTGCCTTTGACCTGTTGCCAACATTGGGAAAGTCCTATAGTCTTTCTAAGCCAGGGTGCACGCAGAAGACTTTGCTGAGTGGCTGCCTCCCCCAGTCATTGTGCAAAGTTCCCATGGGTGTACTTCTCCAACTGGATTCCACAGAATACCACATTGTTGCCAATATTCTTGGGTGTTTGGGGTGAGGGAATTCCATAATCCAAACAGGCAGGGAAGTATCCAGTGAACCAAAACAGTAATTTTCTGTAATGCATGAGTTATTGGAGGCTCTAAGGTGCTAATGTGTGTCAGAGTCTGCAAGGGGGAATGAGGGTGGTCTGCTTCCCGTTCCACTGGCGACCCATCTGCCAGGACGAGGCACTGTCCCCAGGAGCATCCAGGCCATTACCTGGCAGTGCTAACTCTTGGAAGCTCTGCTCTAGCCAACGTGCATGTGTCACTTCATCATTTACCACCTGATGCTCACACCAGCTAGGGAGGGGACAGGGACTATTCCATCTTATGGATTAGGCATAGATTAGGTACCTCCTTCCTAGGCACGGAGTCTTCATGGGGTTGAGTTTGTTTCTTACTATGTCATCCTCTCATCATGCTCAGAGGCCCAGAGAGGGTAATTTTGTCACCTGAAGGTGTATAGCGTTAGTATGTAAACCAGTCAGCCAACTGGACCTTCAGCCCTTACCCGTTAGCCACCAAGAAACCATTTGCTCCCTGGGTGATGTCATTGTGTTGATTTGTGTGAGCCTGGGTGACCTGCGGCTCCTACAGCTCCTACAGCCCCTACAGCCCCTTCCCAGCTTGTCTGGAGTAAGTGTCTGGGCTTGGAGGTGGGAGGTGAGCCTGCATCCTGTCCAGCATGCCTAGCTGTGGGGCCTGGCTTTGGAGCCTTATGCAGAAGTGGGCCTAAAACCGCCATCTGCCCTGCTCTTCAAACAATGACTCTCACCCTGTTCCTTCTTCTGCCCTCTTTTTATAGGGTGGTCATGCTTGAGGTGCACCAAGAAATGGGTTGGCAGGGGGTCGAGGGAAGGTCCAGCTGCCTTGTCTTTTTCCAGGTCTTTCTGAGAGTCACAGTCCAGGTGTGGTGAGTGGTGGAGCAGCCTGGCTGAACCTGTTCACACCAGCTAGGTCTGAAGGCTGCAGTGAGGCTGAGGTGTGGCTTCTAGACTCAGGCCAACTACGTTGTAGCTCGGGGTCTCCTTGGATCATACCAGACAGAAAGGAAGGGACTGCCTCGTCTCAGTGCCACTCCCACCTGCTCCCTTGGAGACCCATTGGGCCCCACCGGGGCTCCCTGGTGGACAGAATTCCGCTCTGCTGACACATCAGCCTGGGAGCTGCCTTCCTAGCTTCCCGCAGGATTTGGGACATGTCACCTAATCTGAACCTTCCTTCCCCTCTTTAATGGGTGTGACACACGCCTCCTAGGCATGGATCTACAGGGAACTGAGGCTGTCCTTCAGTGATCTTGTATCACCCTCTCATCATGTGCATGGCCACACCTTTGCACACACTGTGCTTTGGGGACCCCAGAATCCTGCCAGCAGATCCAGCCTAGCCCTCCCAGGGCCTACCCCATCATGTAGCCAGAGATGGCCTGAGACAGGCATGGACCGATGTTGATGCCGACATTTCTCCCACTTAGAAAATCAATATTCTGTGGTCTGCCTAATTGCTCTGTTGCTGCTAAATGAGTCATTATGGAAGAAAAATAGCAAATGCATTGTGAGATTAATGGGAGAAAATAGTTGGCAAATGACTTTGGTTTCCTTCCGAAACTCCGAGAAGGTGTTACTACGAGAAATCTGGAGAGCCACGCAAGGCCGAGTCCAAGCAGCAGGGAGACAGGCACTACTGGCACAGCGAGGCTCTGGAGGTACCAGGCGGTCTGACAGCCTTCCGCAGCAGGCACGGATTTGAACATTACCGGGGCTGGGAGTGGGAGTTCCCGAGTGGTCGAGAGAGGAGCCAGCAGTAGGATAGGAGCCCTGATGGCCTGGTCGTGAAGGGAGGGGATGCCCTTCAGTTAGATGTAGCACCTGCCAAGCTCTTGCTAGGCCAGGGTGACGTGGTGGTGAGCAAACCACACCAGCTCCTCCCCTAGTGAAGGAGGCAGTCGGGAATGGAGTCAGGTAAAGGCGGAACTGCAGTGGAGGCATGGGTCCTGAGGTAGCCGGAGGTGGCCAAGAGACTTGCCCGGGATCATGTAGCCCTTAAGTGGCAGAGTCTGGATTTGAACCTGGGCTTCTAACTGCAAGCCAAGGGGGCATGCCCACCTGCTTCAGGGAGCTGGCCTTCATACCTGTAGCCCTGCTGGTGTCTCCACAGCCATTGTCATCCACCTCATGCAGGGGAAGGGGCCGCATATTCGTCTGACAATCTTCTGAGCCAGGGGGTTATAGGCTCCAGAAATGGGGAGCCCCTAACAGCCCCAAATCCAGGCTTCTCTGCCTTATTGGGTCTTTGCTTCCTCTTAATGGCAAACTGATTTGGGTAATTTTTTGGTGCTCAAAATGCCAAGTCAGGAAATAACTCTTCTAGCAAGCCCATGGCCTGGTAGTTAAGACAGCGCAGTTTAAATCTTGGCCCCAGAGGCCTGGAAAACGTGCTGAGCATGTGTGTTTGTGCCCAAAATCCTGTCTGGATAGTGAAATAGGGGAGAAGGAGTTGAGGCATGACCATACCCTGTTGAGGGATGCTTTCTCCCCCTGTCTGTCTCTGTCTCTCTCTGGTGAGCACATGTGTCCCCTGGCAAAAAAAAAAAAAAAAAAAAAAAAAAAAAAAAAAAAAAAGAAAAAGAAATGACCCTTCATTTGAAAACACTCTGTAATAGCACACTTCTCTCCCTACAGAGTAGGTTGACTAGTTCCCTGCAGTTAATCCCAGCTGGCCTGTCATCAGGTGTGTCCTTGCTAGTTGCCTACAAAAGTGGAGTGGAGATGTGGTCAGCTGTAGGCGCTCGGGGACCCATGGACTCCCTAAGGTTTCAGAAGTAGAAGCAGCAGATGGAGAGAGTTCAAGCATTCCTGGTGGGCACTAGGGAGGAGGCACCGGGAGCATCAGAGGGCATCTGACCTTGTTTTGGTTCCTGAGTATAGCCGAGTGTTGTGGTGCCATGAGAACCTGGTGAAGCCCACCCTGGGAGAGTTCAGTTCCAGGGTCTAAAGTTGGCCCCAGAATCTATATTCATGACAGTTCCCTGGGTGATTCTGAGACCCTCTGATGTGTTGAGATCCCTATCTAGTCACTCTGGATCCTTCTTTTAGGGACTATCCCTTTCTGAGGGGTAGTATTGGGGGTTGCTTTGATCTTCCCAAGCTGTTGGGTTGTTATGCTGCAGAGTGACTTTGGGGTTGGATGTACCACTGCCTGCTCCCAGTCTAGAGCCAGACCTCTCTGTGCTGCTCGGGACACGTAGGGCAGCTGGCGTCTGGGCCCCAGGATGGGGACCTCGGCCTGAGATCTTTGCTACCACTGCTGTTGGCTGGCAGCTGAATTTCAGCCCAAACTCTGGTCTGATTGACTGTTCCCTGCCCCTTGCCAAATATACACTGCAGCCGTTCCTGGCTAGTGGCTAAGTGTTTACGTGGGTTGGTTGAAGAACCCAGCCAAGGGCTCTTTGTCCTGCTCAGATTTCATTTCCAAAAGAATTCTGCTTAGTTCTTTAAATAAACAGCAAGGGTATCTCCTATGGAGTTCCAGGCCTGCCTGGGACTGGCCCTGAGGCAGAGGCCATGAAGTCTATCTCAACACTCCTATGTGTTGCTATGGGGAGAGCCCAGTGACCTCCTGAAGGTGGTACCCAGAGGTCTGCTTTCAGGTCTCTCTCCTGCCTCCTCAGAGCTAGGATCCTCCCTGAGAGAGAAAGCCAGGCATGCAGTACCCACTCATAGGCCCTCTGGGTGCCCCCCTCGGGGTCTCCTTGGAGGCAGTTCCTTCTGTTTTGACAGACACAGGCCAACTGGAGCCCAGGCACATTGAAGCAGAAGGTGCTCGTCCCACACATCTTTCTTGCACCTGGCTATGGATGGATTTGGGGATCATACATTCCTTGGTCTCTGCCCAGCTCAGGCACCCCAAGCACCATGCTGTCTTCACGGCTACTCCGCTGTTTGCAGGTGAACAATGGGCTGTCTTCTGACTTAGCTCCCACCATGTCTTTGACGGGAAACTTGTCCCTCACCATGGGCCTTCTCCCTCCTGCGTCTGCTTAGCTATTGGGTTCTTCACTAAGTCTGTAGCCGTAGTAGTGTTGGCAGTGGATGGGAACTCAGCTTCCTTTTCCCCCAACAACTTCCAGAGTGGGTGCTTGAGTGCAGGTGTTTCTGCCACATACATCTGCCCTATGCACACACAGGTGCTCAGACAGTCCGTCCCAGGCCTTGCCCCTATTGTGATGTGGGGCAGCCCCCTCCTCTGTTCCCCAAGCTCCTGGTGCCACCCTTTCACTCCTGCAGATGGTGGGTTCCTGCAGATGAACCCTGCTCTTTGGAACTCTAGGCTGCGCCACAGTGTTTTCATGGCAGGAGCTACACACTTGCACATTGGTACAGGGGCCAGGGTCTTCCCTTAAGTGGTGGGGTTCTAGGTCAGACAACTCTGGGCCCTGAGCTGGCCCGCCCCACAAGCTTGAATGCTGCTGCAGGTATGGACCCTAGACCCTTATCTAGTCTTTTCCCTGCTGATTTGCAGCCACTCCCTGCACTAGGGGAAGATGAGGAAGTGTTGCATCCTTTCTGATGCAGTTTTACCAAGACGGTTGAATAGGCTTGCTGTGGTTCCCTTGGCCCCCCGGGTTTCTGATGAGGGAGCTGGCCCTGTGATTTGCCACTGGGAAGATGCACTCTGGCCACACATGTAACCCTCTCGGTGATTCAGCATGGAGAGCATTCTTAGTGGCACCCGGGCCTTCTGACCCGATCTTACCTTGCTTTTCACGGTGTCTCGACCCCATCCATAGTTCTAACTGCTGTGCCCAACCCTGGGTGGACTCAGTAGGGCACTGTGGGCGCTGGGAGGAGGCTCAGCTGAGAGTGCGGTCAGGGTCTTGCCTTCCTCGGCCCACTCCCGTGCCCCCACTCTCCATCCCCTCCAGTCCCACAGAGGGGCAGGCCGCACACAGTGGTAGGCTCCTGCAGATGAACCCCGCTCTTTGGAACTCCTGGCCCACAAGCCACTGGCCCCCAGCCAGGGGCCCTGTTCAGGCTGCATCCTGACAAGGGGCTTGTTTGCAGCCTGTCAGGTGTGCCCAAGCCTCTGTCTTGATGGCCTTTCATGCTGGTGGCCCCCCTACTGGGCCCCGACATTGTGTGGCTAGGCACTCGGTGGGGAGCCCTGGGCCGTCTTACTGGTGGCCCAGGAAAGAGCTGCCGGCCTTCTAAATCACTCTACCCGCCGAGGCAGACTCTCTGGCCCGCCTGGCAACAGCTCGGCGCCAGCCTGTCGTGTGGCCGCTGACGGCCGCGGCTCCTGACTGGCTGCGTCCTCCCAGCTCCCGACTCCCTCCCGAGGCGCTCCTCACTCCTCCTAGCTCGCTCACTCGCTCCTTAGTGGCAGCTCTTGCATCCTTCAGGCAGATGGTGCAGAGGAGGGGCGCAGCGGCCGGGGTCCTGAGACCCTGTCTGCCCGTGCACTCCCACCCCAGGGCTTTCATCAGTGCGTGGGTTGGGTTGGATGCCTTTCAGGATGTGTCTGTGGGGATGACAGAGCCTGACTTGAGGGCTTAACAAGTCCCCGGGGGCTCAGGCTCCTGGCCTCACTGCGTCACCCACTCCCCTGAGCCGCCCCGCCTGGTCTCCCCTGTGTGCTCTCAGAGCTGCTACAGGACACCGGGGTTCATGGCCCACCTCCCCCACCTGTCAGCGCTGCAGCTTTAGGGAGCTTACTAGCTCTCCGACATGGGGGGCGATGGCAGTGCCGGTCTCCTAGGGCTGTGGAGGGGACGGAGGAGGTTTGCAGCTACCTTCCTGGTGGGGCACCTTGTGAGGAGCAGGCACTGAGATATCCTGGCCATTTTGTGCCTGAGTCTCCTCTTGTCCCCTCTGTTCAGTCAGCCTCCTCCTCCCTGCTTTCCTACCTCAATTATATCTATCTTTCATATCCCAGCTCCTGTGCTTAGAGCTGACCTGAGCAACCCCCTCCCCGTGAGCCCAGGCCAACTTCGCAACCGTCCTCTGCCCCCATCTTTTAGCGCCTGTTTTCTGTGCTTCGTTATTGTGTTGGCTCTTCCCGGTAGTGGGTGGGGCCTCCTGAGGGCACTGACTGGGGTCTCTTGAGCTGTACTTATCCTGCTTTCCCTAGCAGAACAGAGAGTCTACCCTTCCCAACCTTCCAAAATCTTGGGGTGAACCCAGATATGGTTCCCCCAAATGGAACACAAGATCAACTCATTCATAGGGCGTTAGAAAGAGAAGTCAGAGAAAGAGAGAGAAGTCACAGAGATCCTTTACAAAAAGGGAAACTGGGGCAAGAGTGAGGAAGAGATAGACCCAAGGGCACACACAGAGTTGTTTCTGAACTTCCTGCTGGGCAGGGAGGAGGTGGACAGCTGTCCAGGAGTCCGGAGGGGCTTCACAGCACCATAGCAGTTGAGGTTTGAAAGAGGATGCCCTCATCATCATTAGCTGGCAGAGGCGGGGGCAGGGAAGGCATGCAGGCAGAGGGAACTCCGTAAGTGAGTGTGTAGTGCTCAGAGGACTAAAGCCTTCCTGTCTTCCTGAGACGTGAGAGTGCTGGGGAGGTGGGAAGGAGCTCGGAGTCCTAGGAGAGCCAAAGTCCTTCAGAAGGGCAGAGGCAACTGGCGAGGGGAGAGTGAGTGGAGCCGACATAGGGGCTGGCAAGATTGGACCAGGTAGGGATGGGCACAGGGAGAGTGTTCCCTCTGCCACAGCATGTCCTCAGTGCTCTCTGTGACCTGAGAGGGTGTTTGTTTCCAAGCTGGGAAGCCAGATGCAATGAGGTTTGGTGGGGAGGAGGCATACCAGAGTGGGAACTGCTGGCAGGGTGACTCTCAAGCCTGCTGGACTGGTGGCGTCTCCCGGGGTGGGGCCCAGTAGCACTTCTCGGCCAGGTATAGGGGATACAGGGAGTGTGTGAACAAGGCACGGCACGGGACCTGGCCCACGCAAGTGCCATGGCATTGTTGGGTCCCTGGCACACGTGTCCAGGTGCACACACGCAGGCTGTGTGTGCACACGGACACCTTCAGTGAGCCCCTGTCTCTGGGCCTATTTGGAAAGGACATTCCACATAGCTGGCAGCCCCAACCTTGGCCTCTGCCTCCTGGTAGCCTGTAGGTGGGACTCTTGTGAGACCTGAGCCCCTCACTTTCACCTCATGGAGCTTAGGACCCCTGTCTGGGTCGCATGGCATCCTGGTCCTTCCTTCCTTGCAGTTCACGTGGTATGACAGGTGTCTTTGTGCTCCCTGGAAGGGCAGACCTCCCAAGAACAAGGCTCAGCCTCATCTTAGGCCTCTGGCACCTAGCGTGGGTGCCACAGTGCAGGTGCCCCGTAAGTGGTTGTACCATAAGCAGTACATTGAGCACCTACTGCGTGCCAGGCACTAGTCCAGGCACCAGAATAATTAACATTGGCATCACGGTTTATGACTCAGAGAGCTCCTCTGCTTCCTATTAGAAGGTTGATGGTCCAGGATCAGGTCCCTCCCATCCCCCCCACCCCCCACCCCCACCCCCACCCCCGCCATCTTCCAAATGAGGAAACTGAAGCTCAGAGAAGAGACAAGTAGCCTGAGGTCACATCACCAGCCGTGGAGGGGCAGGGCCAGGCCAAGCCCATCCTCCGAGCTGCTGCACCTCGCAGGGCTGTGAGAACACTCGAGGCTCACAGCTGTTTCTTTCCAACCACTGTGAGCCAAGGTGGAGCTCCCTCGCTGGCAGGGAAGGCAGGCCAGCAGAGAACCGTATCCTGGGAAGTAGGGCTCCTGGGGCCATGACAGGCACCTGGCACCTGGCGCAGCTTTCTGCTCCTCCCCAGCAGGGGCAGAGACAATTGTCTAGGTTTGGGGTAAATCAGAGGCAGGAGAACAAAGAGAACCCTTCTGAGTAGTGAGACTCTGACCTTGAAAACACTGTGGGGGTTTCATTTACACGAAGGAAAAAGGGAAGAGTTGGTTACCAGCTTCAAAGAGGAGAAGAAGGCCTTCAGCAGGTGGGGCGTCAGGCATCGGGGAAGCATTGGCTTTGTGAGTTCTTGCTGCTGAATTTCACCTTTTCAGTTTAACAGAAGTCCTGGGGATCACTGTCCATGCGCTGGCCAGGGATCCCGCCACCCTTTAGAGAAGGCCGGAATATGCCAGGCTCGGTGCTCTTACTTTGGCTGGCTCTATAAGGTATAGCTTTTGAAGCAAAGATCAAATACTGGTTGAGGGATCCGGACACAGGCTGAAGGCTTTCCCCAGTGTTCCGTTGCAGGTGTGTCTGGTAGAGGCGCACCCAAGGAGGGAAAGGCTTTGTGCTAGCCTTGCTATGGTTCTTGCAGGAAAGTGGTATAGCAGTCAAAAGAGCGTTGTGCATTTATCCGTTATCCATGGACGGTGAGCAGGTCCTCACTGCGTGCCAGATGCTGAGCTGGATCCTGGAGGAGGTCCAGTGTGCCGTGGGTCCTGCCCTGTGCCCAGCCTGCTGTGATGCAGGGCGCCTGCTCTGGCGTCTCGTGTGTGCTCTACTGAGGGGTCAGCAGCCACTGTGCCATGGCTCTCGACTTTTGGTGGCAGGCTTTGGATTTATAAGAGAAGCCAGAAATCTAGAGCTTTTTGGTGCCATTTTAAAATTTCACGTTTGAATGTTGGTAACTGATTCAAAACTTAGAAGTGTTAAATGCTATGTGGTCTAAACAAAACAAGAGTGTTGACCAAATACAGCCCATCTCTTTAGTTAGAGACCTTTATGTTAAAGGTTGGATAAAAGCCAGGCAGACAGCCAGGAGAAGGCAAGGCCCCTTAGTGAGAAGCCACCCACATGCGAGATGTTGGGTATGGTTGGTGGGGTCTGTGTGAGGTGTTCTGGACAGCCGGGGACTGGAGCATGGGCAGTGCGGGGCAGACCACACCCAGGAGCAGGAGCTCTGCCTGTCCAGCTGAGGGACCAGACCTAGACAGGTCTCAGGAGCAGAAAGGCACCCAGACAGGCTTTGCCCAGAGCAGCTCAGATCCTCTGGAGAATGCTGCCAGCCTGCCCCAAGCCACCCTGGGGGCCTTCAGCTGTGTCCACCGCCCTGGACTTGTGGTGGCATCGCCTCATCAGTGAGAGCCTTTGGCCAGGCAAGAGTTCAGGGAGAAAAGTTCCTAAGTACTGGGGAGAAACCAGGTTCCCAACCGCAGGGGCCTGATCTCCAGCCATGGTGTAACTACCTGGTGGTGGCATGGGGGCCGATGCTGGCAAAAGTCCGAGCAAGCTTGGCCCTGCCCTTTGCAATTGCTCTGCAGCCCCCTGCTGACTCTGTAGCTCCTTCAGGTGCTTTTCCTGGAGAGCCTTCACAGGAATTTCCAAGGGCTGGAAAGGGGCTCCTGCCCCCCTTCCCCTCTTCCTGCCTGTCCCCTGCAGGGGTCCTGCATTCTGCAGAGAGTTTGGACTGCTCTGGCCCAGCCTGTCTGGGTGTCTTCCTGTTCAGGCCTGCAGGCGTAACTTTTCCGTTTTTCTGTTTCTCCACCCTGTCTGCCATTCCCTCCAGAATCTGTATTTGCCTTTTTTGCTAAATGATCACCTGGTTCATCCAGGGAACTTGCATTGAGCTCTTGACTATGCGGGGCTTTGGACCAGAGAGGTGACTGAAGCCCAGGGTACCCCCCGGCTGCTGGAGCAGGCGGGCACCTGGACAGTCCAGCCCCAGTGCCTGCAGAGCCAGGCAGCAGAGGGATACAGGGACAGCTGGGAGGCACAAGTGACCTTGCCATCCCCACATGCCTGGGTTTCTGCCTGGCTTACCATCCCTGCCTCCCCCTGCTCTTCTGTCCTCCGAGAGTACGGAGTGGCCCATGGCAGCTGGCCTGAGGGATGCCTAGGGACAAGAAACAAAATGTAATGTTAGGCTGCTCATGGGTCACGGGAGGGACAGTGGCCAGCAATTACCAAATTCCTCGTCACTCCCCTCTGTTCACTTTTTTTCTTTAATTTGTAGTGTTATAAGAAAGTTAATTTAATTTTTACAATAGAGAGTGTGCACACATGAGAGAGAAATTTCCCTGAGCACGTTCCCTGTCATGCTGAGATCTCCTTTCCCCAGTTCTCCAGCCCATCAGGATCTCGGATGCCTTGTGCACCTGGCATGTTTTCAGGCTGACCCAGGGCTCTGAGGCCTGCTGCGGGCGTGCGGTTCCCAGCACTGCCGCCTGGCGTGCTGTACATTGCGCCGCCGAGGCCGGACCAATGTCTTGTTGTTGATATAAAGACGTTGAACATACAGAGTCCCAAATTCCAGTCAGTGCAAAGCAAAGCGAAGCAACACCGCGACACCACTGGCACTGTAGAACCTCCTACCCCAACAGGACCCCACAGACTGGTGGCCCACAGACTTCTTGCCCTCACCTTGGCATGCCTGTGGCTTGGCACGGTGGTCCAGCTTCCAGTACCCTTGACCTGAAGGGCGGAGAGGGAGGCTGGCTGCTCAGGCCCAGAATCCTGGGGGTTGAGGGGGAGTGGCTGCAGCCTCCTCCCTCCCAGGCTCCCCTCCTCCAGCACCTCAGCTGTGAGGTGGGGGGGCTCTGCAGCTGGTGATGTCCAGGGTTGTGGAGGAAGAGCAAGGGCCTTTTCCCGGCAGCCATACACAGCTCAGAGGCAGCGCCTGCTCCCTGCCAGTAGAGGGAGGAGATTGACGGGTTTCTAGCACAGACAGGATCCCCTCCACACACACACCTTCACCAGGGGCCCCAGGGATTGAGTTATTTCTGTTTTCCCTCACCTGTGCCCAGCCCTGGGGACTGGGGTGGGAATCAACTGCGAGTCCTGCCTGCCCTGGGGGAGCCCCAGCCTGGGGCGGGGGAGCACCTGCTGCCCTTTTGAGCCTGACTCTTCATGGGGTTCTCACAGGGCTCCCTCAGGTGCTCAGAAGGGAAGACCGTCAGGCCCAGCAGGAGTGTGGCGTGGCTCAGGGAAGGCCCTGGAGGAGTGGTCAGAGCTAAGATTCGGGAGCTCACCTGATGGAGCTGCACCTCCTTTCTCTAGGCAAGGAACCCAATGAGGAAGAGCTCAAAAATCCTTCTGACGCAGACACATGTTGTTGGCCACGTGGAGTGTCATGTTTCCCCACGTGGAGCTGGTCTGGTCGAGGACTGGGCCCTGGGTTAGAGAAGAGGGATAGAGGCTGGTCAGCTCGGGCTGGAGAGCCCAGTCTAGGTGGGGTGCTACTCTAAGGCATTTTGACCCTGCCTGTCATTGCCTGGAGACCTTGAGCAAGGTCAAGGTACTTGTCCTCTGTAAAATGGGCAGGGAACCCCGCCCTGCCTGCCTCCCAGGGCTCCTCTGAGGCTCTGCCTGACTGTCTTTCAACTTTGGGACCAGTGGAGCCTGGCCCAGTGTTAGAGGCATCGAGGATGTCGGTGGCAGGGTCAGTAGGCCAGATCATGTACTGAAGGGCCACATGGTGCCAGGCACCTCTGTCACTGCCGTCTCCCTGCCAGGCCTGTGGCCATGCTGTTGGTCTTCTCACTTCCACCCTTGCTCTGTTTTCAGTCCCTTCTCCCCCAGAGGCTGAGCAGTCTGAAAACAAACCAAACCAAACAAACAGAAAAACCCTCCCCTCCCCCGGGCTGCCCCCCATTCTGTCCCTCCCCTGGCTCCTTCCTTCCTGTGCACCTTGCCTGGGCAGCTCCTGACTACCTTTCCATTGTCACTTCCCCGTCCCCCACCAGATCTTTGTTTTGTCGTTCTCTCTTCCTGGAATGCTCTGGCCAGATGTCTCCGTGACTTGCTCCCTTGCTGGTCCCAGTGCTGAGCCCACCCACCCTGGCAGACACAGCCTCTTTCCCACCCTCCAGCTGTGCCCCACCCCATTCCTTCCGAGCACTTGGGTGCTCCCCTGCCCTGCCGGTGTGTGTGTTTGTGTACTTCTCCCGTGCTCGACTGCAAGCCCCATGAGAGTGGAACGTGGATGTTCTGCTCCCTGGCGCGTCTGCAGCACCTGGAAGGAGGCCTGCTGCAAGGCCGGCCAGTGAGCACGTTTTCTTTACCCCTACCCCGTGAGGCAGGCACGGCGCCATATCTCATGGTACAGTTGAGGAAGCTGATCTCAGAGATGGCTGAACTAACCCAAGCCCACACAGCTGCAGCGAGACAGAGCCAGGATGTGTGCCCAACGTCTGTGGCCCCGGAGACCTGTCTGAGCCAGGAGAAGCTACCGCCGCCCCAAATCAAGTCAGGCCTGCTATCTAGGAAGATCAGGAAAGGGGGCAAGAAGGTGGGTGGGATTTTACGCTGAGAAGAGATGGAGGGCAAGGAGGGAGGGAGCAAAGGAGCCTTAGAGGTGTGAGAGGGCCAAGGGCAAGGCGGGGACTTGGGTGAGGGTCCGGGCTAGGAGCCTCTGCCAGGTGAGGGTCAGGGCTGCAAACCCTGCCAGGTAATTGCACAGAGAGGTCCTTGAGCGCCGGCCACTCCCAAAGACCAGCTGTATCACCGCCTCCAGGCTCCTTTGTTGGCTCTGGTCCCTGGCACGGTTTCTGGTTCCCAGAGGAGCGCAGGCCTGGCCCAGCTTCCCAGGGCGGAGAAACACATGGTGTGTGAGTGTGTGAGTGTACGTGTGTGTGTGTCCAGCCTTGCTGCTCGCACTGTCGTCACGTCTTCTTAATCAGCCTATTTCTGGGAGCGATGACTTCATCTCCTGTGATTCTCGACACAGCCATTGTCAGGCGTCTGTGGAAGGATTGGGCCTGGCACCATCCATATTCCCCTAATGAGGCGGGTTGGGAGAGCGCATTGGCGGGCCCCAGCCTGACCTGGCTCGGGGGCTGTGGTCAGGTCTGCCTCCAGGAGACTGTCCACCAGGGGCCACTCTTGGTCTACCTCACTGGCCCTGGGAGCCCAGTGCAACCAATCCCTGCCTGCGCTTCCCACGTGCTCCCCCGGGGGCTCTTCATGCTGTGTGCAGGGGGAGTCGCACCCCATCTGCTCTCAGACTCAGACTGGCCACAGGAAGCGGATGGTCAGCAGCCCCTCCAGGGCTTGCGGGTGGACAAACAGGGAAGGGAGCGAAGACTTCACTAGGCTCAAGGCTCCACGGAGTGGTGGGCCACAGGGCAGAGGCAGAGGCAGAGGCTGGGAAGGTTTCTTGAAAGGAAGGGCTTGTGGGCAGGCTGTGGTTTGTGTGCTGTGCCTTGGCCTGGGGGGTGGGGGTTGAAAGGAAGTGGGAAGGTGGGAGAGTCGGACCTGATCCTGAAGGCAACCAGGAAGACTTTTAAGAGGAGATAGGGTAGGCCCAGACAGTGGCATGGTGGTTAAAGTGACTGGATCCTACATGGCTTACTGCGTGGTTCGAGTCCCTGACCCAGTGCCTTTAAAAGCACTCCAGGCACATGTGTGTGCATGCCCAAGATCTCGAGTAGACTGGAGAAGGAATTGTGGCCATTTCCCCTGGGGGGTGATTTTTCACTTTTTCTCTTTCTTTCTCTGTCTCTCTCTGAATGCACACACCCTATAGCAAATTTTAAAAAGTTTAAAAATAAAGGTGGTGAGGCTTTGTGAGGCCAGCAAATTTATAAGCAGCTCCTTGGCTGTGTGGGGAATGGACAGGAGAGGAGGAGGAAGTTGGCCATGGAGAACCTTCCTCCTCAAGGGGAAGGGTCTCCTCCCTGGCCTTCCCCCACACTTCACTGAACTGGAAGGAGTTCGGTTCCCACCCCTGCATGCCGGGGGACTAGAGATTGGAGAAGGCAGGGAGAAGGGACTTAGGGTGGTCTCTGAGAAGTATATTGCTGGGCTTGGGCAGGTACAGAAGGCCGCAGAGCCTCAATCCAATCTCCTACTCTGTGTTTATTACAGCTCCACCCAGCAGCCAGGGCAGCGGGTGGAGTGCCTGCCGGCAGGATACAGGATGGTGAGGGGCAGTGCGTCGTCCCGCTCTTGGTCAGGACACTCATCATCTGCTCTCACTCCCACCTGGGATTCTCTGCACCTCACCCTGGAGCAGAGCCACTGAGGGAGCAGTCAGGCCCTGTCCATAGTGCACGCCAGCTCTGGGACCTTGAGCGGGCTTCCCTTGCTGGAATTTCAGTGTGCAGCTCTGTGAAATTGGCATGGTAATATGTACCTGCTTGCAAGATACTTGTGAGCTTTAATGTTTATCAAGGGGGGGGGGGGTCTTTGCAGTGGCCATACCGAGAGAGCCCAGAGTGTCTGCAGGGTGGCAGTGGGGCTGGGCCGGAATGAGGCTTTTTCTTTTATCTTCACTGTCCTTGTCAGGGCTCCCTTAGCTTCTTTTTTTTTTTCTTTTCTGAGAGAGAGATTTTTGCTCTAGGGTGTATGTGCTTGCAAGAGAGAGACAGAAAGCTAGAAAGCCACTCCACAGTCCCTTCTCCTCCATTCTCCTCTCGGGATCTTGGGCACACATGCATATGTGCCCAGTGTGAGTCTTAAGCCACTGGGTCCAGAGCTCGTGCTGCGGTAGACTGTGGGAGTCCAGTGACGTAACCATTACTCCATCTGCTGGGGCTCTCTTAGCCTTTCCAAGGCCAGGGCTGAGGACCTGGGGAGGAGAGATGCAAGAGCTGGTTGGGGGTTGAGGGAGCCGAGGCACCTTTGGCGACTTCAGGGAAGCAGTGAGAAGGGAAAGATGGGGGTCCTCAGCCTGCAGGGAGTGTGAGCGGCTCCCACTTCTCTGTCTCCATTTCATGCAAAGTGAGGACAGCTTCCAGCGGGGAATTGCTCTGGAAGGGGCTTGCTCACAGGGGCAGCCAGGTTCTTCCACCTTCGGCCCTCCCCCAGTGGGTGCTCTGCTCTCTCCTCTGCCCCTGAGCCACCTGGCAGCATGGTCTTGTTGGTAAACAGTTTGGGTCAGTAAACCTTTCTTGAGCGTCTTCTGTCTTCTTGGGTCTGGGCTGGGTAGATAGGGATGCTTTAGGTACTGACCCAGCTGTCAATGGGGAAGGAAGGTTACTGAGTTATTTTCAAAGATCTAAACACAAAAATCAACCCTGGGTTCTAGGATCCTGCTCTTTTGCCTGTGTAAACTGCAGGATTTCTGTGAACATCAGTTTCTTCAACTCAAAACCCAGGTCAATGTTGGATGATGTCGCTCAGTTCTAAGACTGTGATCAGGTTTTTGTTTTGTGTTGTTTTTAGTTTATTGATTTATTTCTTCTGGGAAAGAGAGAAACACACACAGGCATTTTAAATAGGGTCTCATGCTGACATCCTCGCACCGCCCCCCACCCCCACCCCGCCTTCTTGCCAGTCATGGTCACAGGCATATTCAGGTCCACCCGGGACTCAAACCCCAATCATCCACATGGCCTCCAGCCTTGCAGAGTAGTCTCCTGCCACCTGCTTCACTACGGCTGGGTCTCTGGTCAGTTTTGTTTGCTCCTTTTTTTTTTTTTTTTTTTCTTGGAGAGGTTTTTGCTATAGGGCACATTTGCTCGTCAGAAAGACAGAGACAGAAAGCGAGAAATCGCCCCCAGGGGGGATGGCCACGCCGCAACCCCTTCTCCATTCTCCTCTTGGGATCTTGGGCACGCATGCACACATGCCCGGTGTGAGTTTAAGCCACTGGGTCCGGACTCAAACCGCGGTCAACTACATGGGAGTCCAGTGACATAGCCATTACGCGAACTGTTGGTCCCATTTCTGATCAGTTTTGGATGAGTCTGCTGTGAGTGCTCTCCAGGGAGAAGTCTATGCTAAGTCCAGTTTCAGGGCACAACGAGAAGGGTAAACTCCAAAGGCAAGAGATTGGCCAAGTTTGGATCCAGCTATTCCGCGGCGCACTAGTGGTGCACTTGGGACGAATTTCTTCCTTTTAAATCCCTGAGACAGGGTTCTCTCAGATGCCAGATCCGCGCTATGATATGCCTGCCGTGCTAGCTGGCGGGAAGCTCCCAGGTCACATTAATGTGGTGAGATCCTCTTCTCAAACGGGGCGTCTGCTCCATGCTAAGAACACGTCCAATATGGTGTCTGCTCCATCCTAAGAGCACATCCAATCCTTTATTCCCCACAAGTTCCTTCTGTCAGAGGGGCACCAGTTAGCGGAGCTCTCCTGCCCAGCCCACTGGAGAAAGAGATCGCGGGGCAGTGACTGACAGCCCCAGGCTTGTAGCTGGCCTGGAGCCCTAGACACAACTCCAGGTAAGGTGGGCAGGTGCTCCAGTGGTTTAAGTCTTCCTGGTTTGAATACATACTAGTGTGGAATTTTATCTTACTTTATGAAGAAAATGTTTGCTAGTGAAATTAATAGTGTAAGCAGTATTTGGGGAGGGTGGGCAGCCAGAGGAAAGGGGCTGTTCATACACACTTTAAAGAACACCCCTCTCTGACATCTGAGCAGCCCTGTTGGCGTGTGTGATGCGTGCGCTGATTATGGGTGGCCTCATCTGTTAGCAGGTTTGCCTGGTTGTGTTATCTTACTGTGATTAACCAGTCAGAATTCCCTGATATGAAATTCACTAAAGTAACATCAACAACAATAATAATACCTCTCATAGCCAAGTCCTAACATCCCATCAGGTGCTTGAGAGTCATCACCTCACTTAATCTTCAACAGCTCTGTGTCCCATAGATTCAAGAGGGTGAGACTGAGGTACAGGGAGGTTGGGTAACTTGCCTGAGCTCACACAGCAAACATTCTAGAGGGTAATGCCAACTCACAGAGTACTACTAATCTTGACACATGTTCTTATCCCCCCCCCTTTCCCTAAAGAATTACTTATTTAATTAAAAATGATGATTATTATTTTTCAATTTGACCAGAGAGAGGGAAAGTGATAAAGCAAGCCACTGGGTCTGGTACTAGAATCGTGGCCAGCCATGCGGGAGTCCAGCATCCCAACCACCATTGCCACCTGCCAGCCCCTATTTTCTTACCTTTTATTTCTAAGCATTTTCCTTCTCGTTTGCTCCTCTCAGAAACCATCATTTTGGGGACCAGCAGATGGTATAATGGCTACATCGCTGGACTCTCATGTAGTTGACCGTGGTTCAAGTCCCGGACTTAGTGGCTTAAACTCACGCTGGGCACGTGTGCATGTGTGCCCAAGAGGAGAATGGACGTTTGGCCCAGAAGGGATTGTGGTGTGGCCATCCCCCCTGGGGAAGGTGATTTCTCATTTGCTGTCTCTCTGTCTCTCTTTCTGGAGAGCACATGTGCCGTATAGCAAAAACTTCTCCAAAAAGAAAAAATTATTTTGCCAAAGAGGAAGCCCAGACCCTAGGAGTGGGTGAGGGCTGGACAGGAGGTGAGCCAAGGGCCCCCTAACTTCCAGGCAGATCCAGGTCCAGCATACTCCCTACCTTCCCACACTAAGGGGTGAGGGCTGCAGCCCCTCAGGCTCTCTCCTAAGGTCTAGATGGAGTTCAACCTTAGGGGAAGGGGTCCCCCACCTCTCCCACTCAGGCGGGTCTAGGCCTGGCCTCTGGGCTGAAGAAAATTACAAGGCAGTAGCAGGTGGGAGGACACCCGCTCGTTGTGGATTACTTACCCACGTTGTCATTAAGCTGGAGTTTGCACACAGATGGCTCCTGGCCAGATGTAGCCCACAGACAGCTTCACTGGATCCGACAGGGAGGGTTTACTGTTCTGCCTGTTTGGTTGTTTGTTTTACATCTGTTACCAATGCTCCAACACCTCTGAAACATTCACCTGAAACGCTCACCTGAAATCCTAGAGTTCTGGCTTCTCTCGGAAGAACACATATGACAGCGTTGGCCTGCTTTCTGTGTGGCAAAGCACTGATCTCTTGAGTTCTCTTCCTCCCTGGAAGGCCTTCTTTAGCTCCTCCCGGCGGCCCTGAGAGGTGTGTGGGTGTGTGGCCTTACAGTGTTCCCATTCTGCAGGTAAGGAGCCTGGGGCCAACAGGAAGCCGAGCTCAGTCCAGCTGTGGGGAAGGCCAAGACTCAGACCTCCATCTTCAGTGTCCACCCGGTGTTCTTACCCCACCTTGCTGACTCCTAGCCATGTTCAACCCCCACTGGCAGGCATGGAAAGAAAGAAACCTTTCTCAGGCCTAATGACTCAAAAATAACCAGCAGTGAGCCTGGGGAACTGTTCCTGTCTCCCCTCTCCCTCTCCACCCTTCCCGAGCCTGGAGGGACATGGGAAACCTATTCATTTAAACTCAATTATTTTCTCGAAGACAGAACGGAACTGAATTGGGTCAGCGACTGTATTTGCTGTGCTCAGCTGTTTTCCCTGGTGCAACACCAGCACCCCCCGGGTCTGTGGCCAGGCTCTGGGCCCTTAGTCTCACCAATTAGAACTCCATTGTGGTGGCCACCCCTAGGCAGGCCTGGTTTGTGAAGAGAGGAGCTGGCGAGTGAGACCTGTCCCCCTCCACTCATTCACCCTGCAGGTTCAGGGTACAGGCCCTGGAATCATGTGGTCACCACATCCTAGGACCAAGACCTCAGGTATTAGTCTGCAGGAGAGGTGCTTCTGGTTTCTGCAGAAGGCCCAGAACAAGAATTTAATTGCTTCCTGGAGAGGAGAACCTCGGAGTCAGACATAGCTGGATCTGACTAGTTGTATGACTTGGGGCAAAGAACTCCACCGCTCTGCTTCTAACTCCACTCTGGACACAAGGCATACATAACTTGATACACCTCGCAGGCTGTGCTGTGCTGATGTAGGTGAGATGCCGTGACGTGGCCAGGGTGGCCCCTTGGAAAGGAGAAGTATACCGTGTGCTAGGTACCGAGCTTGGGGGATGGGTCGGGATGCGGACAGGTCAGGTCTCAGAAGGAGGTGCCCCAGGGAACCAGCAGTTAGCGTAATGGCTATGTCGCTGGACTCCCATGTAGTCGACCGTGGTTCGCGTCCCAGACCCGGTGGCTTAAAACTCACGCCGGGCACGTGTGCGTGCATGCCCAAGATCCCGAGAGGAGAATGGAGGAGAAGGGATTGCGGCGTGACCATCTCCTCTGGGGGGAGATTTCTCACTTTCTGTCTCTATGTCTCTCTCTGCCTGTCTGGCGAGCGCACGCGCCCTATAGCAAAAAACCTCTCAAAAAAAAAAAAAAAAAAAAAAAAAGGAGGTGCCCCCCTCCAGGAGCCCTTCCCCACTTCTCTGCTCCAAGCTGGCAGTGTTGCTCCTGCAGTCCTGCTGGGTCCCCTGTTGGGCCAGGCCTGCACTAGGTACTTGCACAGCTTCCTCTGTGCCCAGAGCCTGGCCCAGAAGTTCGCATGCCTTCTGAGGGCTGAGACCAGGTGTCTTGCTCACCTGTTTGGATCCTGATGTGGTCCCCTCCCTAGCTGTGTGACTTTGACCTGGTGGTTTAACCTTGATGGGCCTGTTTTTCCATCTGTGAAATGGAGGCAGGATGGCGCCCTCTGGTATGTGTCATGGCCGGTAGGTTACTTAGTATCAGCCGTGCAGCCTGTGCTGTGCATGCCTGGGACAGACTCAAGAAACACCGAGAGGAGGTCACCTCAGAGGCCACTGTGCCACCCTCTCATGCAGAGCCTGTCCGGAAGGTGGGCACTGGGGAATCCCAGCAGGGCTGTGGCTACAGAGTTGCTGTCTGGTGACGTGGAGAAGTGGGGATGGGAGGGTGACTGTGGGGCTCCCCTCATCTCTGTCCTCTTGCTGCAAAGGACTGGCCTTTCCCAGGAGTAGATTGCTTCAGCCTCACGGTCACCTCAGATTGCCCAAGGTGGGCCAGGGTAGGTTGGGGCCTGGCCAGCAATGGCTGACTTCCAGAAACCCAGGCTACAGTGCCCGGCCTGACATTTTTTTTGGCCATGATAAGTCCTTGGGGTCATACCACTCCTATTGTGTCCATTGGGCCTAGGGTTGGGGAATGGGTTAGGGGTGAGTGCAGGGGTAGTTTCTTGACCTTTGGGGAAGCATGTGTGTGAACTTAGGCTTCGGGTGAACTGGGGTGCTGGTGGCTGGGCCCTATACTTTGGTGAGCTGGGGCAGGACTTGCAGACTGGGTAGCAGATGACCTAGCCAGGAACACAGGAGCAAAGCCCTGGAGGGAACTCAGTGAGTGGCACTGGAGCCTCTGGGGGACAGGGCCTAGGGATGGGTTGGGGTCATTAACCACAGGCTGACCCAGCACATTTCACATTGGGGGCCAGCGGTCACAGGCTCATAAACTGTAGCCATCCCCTCTCTCTGGCTCCTGGTCACAGGCCTGGGCACATCGTGTTGGTGCTACCTGGCTTGGCGCTGTGACAGCTGAGGAAGAAATGCTGACCGTGTCTCACCGCTCGTTCGAGTAAGTGTACTTTTCAGAGGTGGTGTCACCTGAGTGGGAATCTCCTCCCACTGAATGCTTTGAGGGCAACAGTACATTTCTAGAGCAAACGTGTCAGTATCACTGTGGGCAAGGTTCTCACGGAAGCCGCCACAGAACACTGGTTAGGGCCTGGTAGATGAGGCAACGTGGCCAGGCTGATGGCGGGGCTGGAATAGCCAGAGGGGAGGGGGTCTGGTGCTGGCGGGTATTGGGTACTGAGCAGGTACCCACCCACAGGGCCCTAGAATGGGGAACACTGACAGCTCGGACCAGAAAGACAGGCTGGGCCAGCTCATGCACTGTCTGCAATTCCAGCTCTCACCAGTAGCTACTGTGTGATCGTGGGCAGCTTTTCCAACCTCTCTGTGCTTCAGCTTCATTGTCAGTATACCCAGAGCTTCTGGCTCTCTGAAGGATTCAGGAGATAATGTATGTAAAATACCTAGCACTGGGCCTGGCACGTAGCAGGTGCCAGGACACATTTGTTGTTTGTTGGTGATGAAGCAGCCACAGAGGCGTTGCTGTGCTCACAGAAATTAACAGCTGGGTACGCTGGGACTCCCTCCCTGAGTGGGCCCTGGTCTGCTGCAGATTGATTTCTCACCTCCAGCTAAGTACACAGTAGTGTCTTCAGAAGCCCTAGGCCAACTCCTCTGCAGGCCACCCCTCTGCCTACACCTGCCTCTGCCCTGCAGACCTGTTCTGGGACAGTGACAGGTCCGAGCAGTACCTTCCTCTAGAATGGGCTCCGTCCTCAGCCCCCAGGAAGGAGAGTGTGGTGGCACAGGAAGTTTCCCTCCCAGGGTGTAAGCACGTCCCTCCTCAAGGGGCTGCAGGAGCACTGCTGGGGAGTTTCCTTCTCAGCGGGGGGCTGACTCTTGTCACCCCAGGAAATAGGAAGCTCTTTGAGGGAAGAGGGTTCCTGAATTCTCCAAAGAGCCTAGCCCAATTGGTGATGACATGTTCCGATCTGGTAGAAAAGACATCAGGGCCTGGGAACCAGCAGTTGGCGTAATGGCTATGTCGCTGGACTCCCACGTAGTCGACCGTGGTTCGCGTCCCGGACCCGGTGGCTTAAAACTCACGCTGGGCGCGTGTGCGTGCGTGCCCAAGATCCCGAGAGGAGAATGGAGGAGAAGGGATTGCGCGTGGCCATCCCCCCTGAGGGGTGATTTCTCGCTTTCTATCTCTCTGTCTCTCTGGCAAGCGCACGCGCCCTATAGCGAAAACCTCTCCAAAAAAAAAAAAAAAAGAAAGAAAAGACATCAGGGCCTGAACTCTGGGGGCCAAGCTTCCCAGGTGGAGCTGCAGGGTGGGGTGTCCACCACTCACTTATTGAGTCCCCAGGCCCTGGGAACCAGAGGGGAATACACCAGGAGGGCCTGCCAGGGCAGTAGCAGCACACAGGAGAGGAGGGTCAGGCCAGGAATTGAGGGAGAGAGGGAAATGACATGCAGTCCTGTACCTGGGGACATGGGGGTGGTGGGAGCTTCCCTTAGGAAGGAGCCGGAGAGCTAGTCTTTGAGAAGTAAATGGAAATTAGGAACGGGCAGGAGGGGAGGCCGGTGGAAGCCAGTGTGTGGCCAGGAGAAGGGGCAGCCATGCTGGGGAAGAGGAGAACAGCAGGAGGGCCTTGGGACTGGCTGGGACTGGTGTCGAGGTGAGAAGCATGGAGCAGGTAGGTAGGACCACTGCTCAGGGAGTCCCAAGGCTCTGTGCCTGCTGTAGGTGGCCCCGTCACAGGGGATGCTGGAACCAGGCTAGACTGGACCAGGGCAGCTTCTGAAATTCCCCCACTACGCGTGGCCCAGGATGTCATAACGTACTCTGTCCTTTTGTGTATTATTAAAGATGACTCTGAAAGGAGCCTGCAAGTGGTTATGCCTGCGGACCTGGGGCTAGGAGGGTGTTGGGGAGATGAGGGACTCCGGACAGACAGGTGGAAGGTGGGAACCCAACTTGGAATGGACATCTTCTAGCGCCCAGACACAGGCTCATTCTCTTCAGTTTGTGGGCCCCACCCCAGTGACTGCTGGCATGCAGAGCAGGAGGCCCTGCACCAGGCCCTGTTTTCTTGTAACAAGCTATTAGAGCTGTGTCGATCCAACAGCAGGAGAGGCTTCCTGGGGGAGATCTAGGAAGGCTTCTAGGAGGAGGGGTTACTAGAATTGGGGGAGGGGAGATAATAAGGGAGGAGTAACAGGTGCACACTGGTGTCTGGGGTGAGGCGCACCTACTGCCAGATGGGGCAGGGGGCTTGTACAGGCGACTTGGCTTCTCTGGTTGGGACTCTGTCTGTAAAGAGGTCACAGTGCTCCTCCTGTCCATTGGTTGCCATGGCTGTGAGGTCATGGAGGCTGCACCCTGCAAGAGGTGCTTAGAGCTGGTGCTCAGAGCTGAGCTGTTTCCTCCTTCCCTGTTGCCTCAGCCACTCTGGAGCCAAGGGGCTTCTCTGGCCCTAGGACCTCTCAGACTACATCCTCACCTTTCCCCTGCTAGGAAGTTTTACTTAAACATTGGAAGTGGTGAGATGACACCTCACCTCAGAAGGAGTGGGGGACACACTTCTGTCTAGCAGCCCTGCAGGTGGTAGGGGGTGCTAGGGGAGTGCTCTGGGCTTAGGGGAGTGGGCACATGGAGTAGTGTTGGATCTCTGTGGCCAGGGTCACCTGTGCCTGGAACAGACCCGAATGGGGAGCCTGGGGCCCTCCAGGGGATGGAGTGAGTCAGGGACCTTCCAGGCATACCTGTCCTGCAGCAGTCCCAGCCAGTACCCTGCCCACCCGCGCACAGCAGGAGCCAGCCACAGTCAGTGCTTACTGGAGTGCTCACTCCCACGAGCAGGGCCTGGGATGCTCCAGGGTAGAAGAGGCAGGTGCTGGGCCGGACTCAGGCGTAGCCCGTGACCATCTGGCCTCTGTGTACCCCGTCTACCTCTGTGTACAGGAAGGGCTTGGAGTCCATGTGCCTGTTGCTTTGGAACCTTAGCAGAGGCCTTGGGTTCGCTGGGCCTTAGTTTAAGTAGCCACATGGGGGAGGGTGTAGGAAAGGAGGTGTGATGCCCTGTATGTGTTGGAGGCTCAGTGTATGGTTTATCTGGTGGGATGGGGGAGGGGGTGAGCCCAGCCAGGCAAAGGTGTCTGGTTGGCTGAGCGTGCCCTTCCCAGAGGGATTTGCATTTCAGTGAGAGCTGTGTGAGTGCCCTGAGGATGGATCTCCAGGCAGGCTGCTGGGGTGCCATTGGGGCTCCTGGGTTTGCTCCCTCCCTCCAGCCCCGCCCCTGCCCTTTTCTGGCCCATTATGGATCTGGGCAGCTCTCCAACTAGTTTCCTCGCTCGCTTTACTTAACCCTCTCTTTTGCCCCACTGGTCTAGCCAGAGTTTCCTGCAGAAGAAGAATTCACCCTGGAGCACAAACTTGAACCCAGAACTTGCTGCCTGGGACCCAGTGTCTTTCCCAGCTTGAGGAAGACTGCCCTAAGTTGGGGTGGGAGTCAGTTCCTTCTGCCCTAGGGATGGGCAGACCCTGCCTCCTCTGGACCTCAGAGTACATTGGCTTTTTGAAAAGTCTGAATGGAAATGCTCGGGAAGGATTGTGTTCCCCCAGGAACTCTGGGCGGGGCCTCCTCAAGGGCAGCCCATGTACATCTCCTTCCTGGCTGAGCTGCCAGCCAGGACCAGACCCGAACCGGAGTGCGCCCTGGGAGCTGGGCACGTGAGTGACTGTGGGGTCCCTTGGGGACCCAGGCTGGTGCGGAGGTGGGGAGAGCTTCGAGGCAGAGGGATTTGCAGAGGGACCTCCGCATGGCCCCGCCCCCTCAGCTTGCCCTGGAGCGCCTGGGCTTGTGAGCACAGAAAGTGGTTGCAGCTGGGGGCAGCTGGCCGCGGAATGTCACCCCCGCAGGGCCTGGGAAGGGAAGGGCTTGCTGCCACCGGGTGTGCCGGTGGGGTGGGAAGGATATGCTGGGTGCGGGCAGCTGCTTCCGGCCTGGGGAGCGTTTGGGGCGCCACCTGATGGAAGCCTGGAATGCTCCAGAGCAGTGCTAGGGGAGAGCTTAAGAGAGAGCACCCCAAATCCTTGATTACCACCTCCTCCCTTTGTAACACAGCTCTAGCTGCCTGTCTTGGACCATCTACAAAAGTACATTCATTCCTTCAGTATGGTTGTCCAGCACCTACTCTGGGTCCTGCACTGATTTTCCAGCTGTGCTGGGCTTAAAGGCGGGAAAGAGACAAGAAACAGGATGACTTCAGGTCGGTGCCCTGAGGAAAACAAAGCAGAATAACTTGGAGGTGAGGAGGGCCTGTCCCTCTAGCTAGAATCAGAGAAAGTTTCTTTTAAAACTGGCCTTGATCTGAGACCAGAAGGAGAAAGCAGCCTGGCCTAGAGCAGGGCAGAGCAGAGGAATCGGAAATTGCAAAGGCCTAGAGGCGGGACTGGGGCAGGACAGGACCTTGGGTGGAGTCAGCATTTTAGAGGAGGAGCCTGTAAGAGATCTCTGGGCTAAGGCTCCTCCAGCTTCCGTCCCAGAGCTCCTGCTCTGGCTGCACCTTGCCCAAATTCTCTGCCCAGGACTTTGCCCCAGCAGCTAGCGCGTGTTTGCTCCCAGGCGACTTAATAGACTTCTCTGACTTGGAGGTTGAGCCATGTGGTTACCTGTATGGAGGACTGTAATTTTCCACTTGTTCCCTGGAGGACCCGGAAATCTCTAGATGTTGTCAACACTGTGTTTTTTTTTAAATCCTTTTTGAAGTTTCAACTTGGAAGTCAGATTCAGCGTGTGCTTTGCAGGAAGGGGATGTCCTGGGTGCACCTGTTAGATGCTGGCCCTGTTTGAAAAGCCCCCTGAACTGTCCAAGAAAGCCTGCTGGGTGTGCACCACCCTCGGAGATGAGCCTCTGTGGCTTTGGACTCCTTGGTGACAACCTCAGCAAGATCCTGGGCCGGGCCGGGGGCGCTGCTCTGTGGAGACCCGGCCATCCTTGGAAGCCACATCTGGCTTGTGAGCCACAAGTGGCCAGGTCAGCAGAGAGGCCTACGCTCCCGCCACAAAGGTCTGTGTGTGGTTCTTAGGGACCAAGGGGCACAGGAAACCTGCTCCTTGGTGGGTGGGTCTCCAGTCAGATGTGGATTGGCCAGGCCCCAGGTGAGAGTGGGTCAGGGCTGTAGAGTGAGGCGCCATTTCTCCAAGGAGACCTGGGCCTGGCACCCAGCCTGCTGGGGTTTGTTGATTTGCAGGCAGCCCCCTCTGCAGGGCACAATGCCCCACTTGGGGGACCCATTTAGGCCTGGGAGGAGGCGTGGGAGTGGGGCTGGGTTTGCTATACCAGCTCTTCCTTCCAACCCAGAGCCAAACCCTGCCTTCTGGGAGCAACAAGTCTCGGGGTGAGGGAGCAGCCGTAGCCTGCAGCGCACAGGGGGCAGAGGCAGGCAAGGTGGTCTGAAAGGAGGCCTCCAGAGGCCTGGCTGCTGATCTAGGCCCGGGGAACTGGCAAGGTTGGGAAAATGGGCTGTGAGGAGGGGTCCTTGACCTCAGGCTGTGGAATCCGTGAGGGCCCTCTGGCCAGTGTGCACCTAGACGTGGGGCTTCCAGCGCAGGTGAGGACAGGGCAGAGCTGCTGGCTGCCCTGGCACCCTCTAGCTCTCCCAGCCGCTGCCTCTCTGAGACAGATTTAATAATCCAGGTCTGTCTCTGGAGCGGTTAGTATTGCAGGAGAGAAGCTTTACTCCTAAAACTTTTATTGATCCAGACACTAATAAAAAGTAAAGGGTTTTGGAACAGGGTTTTTTTTCTTTTTTCTTGATAGCTCATAGACCGTCAGAGTGCTCTGTAATACAAATCTGTTTTCCTCCTTCTCCCTATTTGTGACGGCGGGGAGTGAGAGCTGGCGGTGTTCAGATCTCACCTCTTCCAGAAGCTTTCCCTGACTGCGCAGGCCAGCAGTCATCCATCTGGTTTTCAGCAGTTAAATGAACCTTGTGCACGTGTCTGCCCCCCAGAGGACAGTGCCACAGACCAGGGCATTACAAAACCCACCTTCTCAGCTGAGGCCCCCAGTAGTGAGCGGCACCTGCCATTGGAGGCAGCAAGGCCTGACTGGACTTCTCTGTCTTTCTGGGTTTGTTTTTTTGGCTTTCCTGGTCTCTCGTTTTTGCATTTTTATTTCATGTATACATACTGGATATTCATGCCATGCCAGAACATCTCTGAGAACGCAGAAGTACAGCAGACAGCTCATAGTCCCCAAGAGCTTACCTTCTGGCGAGAAAGACATATGAGAATACATAAGGGAGGGGAAAGAAAGTATTTCCAAGGTTGGGCAAAGCCCCCCTCATGAAATGTAATCCATAGAGTTTTATAAATGTAATCTAGAGAGTTTTGTCAGCACCTGTATTCCTGGTGCCTAAAATAGTGCTTGGTGCATAGTTTGCACTTAAATATTTGCAGGCTGAATGAGCAAGATGCTATGAAGGAAACAAGCTAAGTGTGACCTTGGGGAGTAATCTGGTGGTGCAGGACCTGTTGCAAATGAAACTGGCCAGGAAGGATCGAATTTCCAAAGCACCCGAAGCCAGCAGTTGGAGAGTGGGTTGGAGATGGAACTCCCGCCGCCCTGGGAGCAGCCAGTACAAAGTCCTCCGGCGGCAAAGCCCGGGCTTGCTGGATGAGATCAGAGGGTAGGCAGCCACTCCCAACAGCTTCCACCTGCCTTGGAGCGTTTTTTATTCCGAGTGCTGTGGGCAGTATAAGGTGTTTTAAGCCTTGGAGTTAAATACTCTGACTTGCATAAAGGGTCCCTCTGACTCCCAGGTGGAAAACAGGCGGGAGGGATGTGGAGTGGAGTGGCCTGGGAGGCTGCCTGGACCTGGGGCTGCAAGGGAGATGGAGAAGAGGAAAGGGTGTGAGGTGGGGGCGTTGGCAGGATGTGCTGCTGATGGATTGACTCAGGAGGCGAGGAAAAGGGAGGCCTCCTGGCTTTGGCATCCCCTGGCTTTGCCACTGAGACCGGCTCCAGGGTGGATCTTTCAGCTCGAGGTTCTGCCAGGCATAGAAGAGGGGATGCAGGCAGTGTTTGGATTTGTGAGCCTGGAGCTCAGGGGAGGGGAGGGCTGGCAGTAGAAGTTCAGGAGGCCGAGCCTCTGGAGGTATTTATAGCCATGGAGCAAATGAGACCCCGCAAGGGAAGGGTTTTGCTAAGGAGAGGACCTCAAGGTCAGAGCCCTGGGAAACCACCACCTGGAGGAAGGTGATGAGCTGGGAGATGCCAGTGGAAAAGTAGGTCCCTGGGTGGGGGAAGCCAGGTGTCCTGGTGTCAAGGAGAGAATGCTATGGCCTCTGAAGAGTAAGGAGAGAACAGAAACTGCTGTTGACGTTGGTGACCAGAGGGCGAGCCAGGGGGTCAGGACAAGTGTGTTGAATAGAAAAAGGAGGTGAGGGGGAGGAGGCAGCAGCAATGGCTAAGAAGTGCAGAGGTCCAGCTAGTCTGGAAAGCAGACAAGAGGGGCAGGGGAGGGCTTCCAAGTTCTCTGTCAGCATGTCAGGGGGTGCTCTCCTGGACACACCTATTAGATCCAAGCCTTGGCTGAAAGGCTTTGCTCACTGGCAGCTCACCTGTGGTCTGAGCCTTGGGCTCCCTCAAGATGCTCCTAGCAAAATCCCCAGATGTTGTGAGCAGGAGGGCCAGACGGGTTCCACGGTGAGGCTCACCAGCTTTCCCAGTCCTCCGTGCTTCTCTGCCCCATGTGGGTCTCCCAGTTCACACTCTCAGCAGGTCTTCTGACCTGTCTCCTCTTGCCCCAGTCTCTGGGTCCAGGTCCCGGAGATAAGAGCACCCTGGAGCTCAGTTTCCTCCAAGGCCTTTCCCAGAGCGGAGCTAGACTCCCTTGGGGCTCGTGGCATTTCTCCAGGAGGCTTCCAGAGAAGTGTGAGGTCTGGGTATTCAGCTCCCCAGGGCTTTGCTGGCTTTGGGAGAGGTTAGAACGCATTTGGCCTAAGGTCTGATGGACCCTGTGGGTTAACAGTGTCTGTTGAATGAATAACATTGAGACATTTGAGTCTTTGGGGTCCCTGGTTGCTTTCTTAAATGCTTTTTCTGTATCTAGTTAAACAGTGTTTTTACATCTGCTCTGCGTAGGTATGAGTTCATTTTATACACTAGGAAACTGAGGCTCAGAAAAGTGGAAGGACTGGCCCAGAGTTGCACAGTGACTGAGAACCACAAGCAGAATTGCTACCCGGGCCAGCAAAGCCCCATACCAACACCCCTCTCCCTGCAACTTACTAACCCTACAAATGAGGTGGTGATGGGGCTGAAGGTACCAGGTCTCCCACCGCTTCAGCCCACTGCCTCAGGAACGGTGGCCCTGTGGTCTGCCTTCCCATCCCCTGCCCTTCCTTCCCCTCTCCTCCCTTCCCTCCCTTCTCATACAGCAGATGCCTCAGGCTCCAGGAAGATATGAGGAGACCTTGACACTTGTCAAGCCTTGTGCCATACAGCCTGGACAGAGGAGACTGAGGGCCTGCTGACAAGTGTCCTGTCCCTGCAGGGCTGGCAGGCATGTCTCTTCTCCCCTTCATGCGCCCTCCCGACTCCCTCCGGACTCCCTCCTTTACTGGTCTTGCCCTTTTCCCAGCTCGTTACATTATCTGGAAAGTCATGATTTTGTCTTCCCATCTGGAAACTGGAGGAAATGGTAGAACCAGGATTTTCGGTTTTGGGTTTTCCGTCTTTCACACACACACACACATACACACCAGGAATGGCTATGCTGCTGTCTCTTCTCCTTCCTTCTCCTCTTGGGATGGATTTTGGGCATGCATGCACATGCACCTGGCATGTTTTTCAAACTACTGAGTCTGGGACTCGAACCACACAAATGGCCATGTGGGATCCAGTGCCTTAACCACCATGCCAGCAACTGGCCCCCTCTCAAGGTTTTGAGACCCAAACCGAAAACCCGATGGTGGTTGGGCACCAGTGACCAGTGAGCCCACATTCTCACTCCTCCTCTCCTCCTGGGGAACGATGCTAGAGATGGCGAGATGGGGGGAATGGGGTCCCAGTGGGGCAAGCTGGACTCGAGAGGGGGGTGGGAGAAAGACTGGCTTTGGTTGGTCTCAGCCGGTGGGGCCCCAGCTTCGCTGCCGCCTTGCTGTGGAATCCCGGCGAGGTGCTGAGCCTCTGAAGACCTCGGTTTCCTCGTGTAGAGACGGGCTCACGGCAGGGCGGTCGCGGAGTTGTCGTGTTCAGGTACCAAGTGTGGTGCTTGGACCACGTGAGTTCAATGAGGGCCACCGTTCCTGCTCTCATTCTCGAGACAGCCTCGTTTTTGTTTAGGGTTCTTTGGAGCCTTCAGGTGAAATTCGAATCCTAGATATTTTGAATTTGAAGTTTTGGATTTTTACTGTTGTCTGGTTTTGCTTAAAATTATTCTTAGAAGCCCAAGGCTTCTCATTTGATCGCGGCATTTGTTTTCTGTTCATTTTTAACTTTGTTTTGTTTTGTTATTTCGCTTTCCTATTTCCTGTACAGTATAAAGGACCTGTACCTTTAAGTCCCCGGCAGGCCCAAGTGGACACTGGCCCTTTAAAAGCACATTACAGAGAGTTGGAACGTGGCCTTTGTTTAACTAGCCATGATTAGTCCCAGCGGACAGGGCTGGAGCGGTATGTCTAGGACCAGAGCGGGCTGGGCTGGCTGGGGCCGTGGGGGAACAGCATGCAGCTGGGTGGCTGGCCTGGCGGTGGCCTTCCCAGCCTGCTGAGCGCCTGGTGGCTGTGAGGAGGGATGGTGAGTGGCTTGTGTGAAGGTAGGAGGAGGGAGGCCGGGACCAGCCGCAGCGCCACCGACCAGCTGCCTGACCCTGGAGGCCTAGAGGAGCTGGGCAGCAGCGGGTGCTGGGCAGAGTAGTGGTCACGGACACCCTCGGGGGGGGGGGGTTCAGGAGTTCCCAGGATGCTGTCTGCGCCCCGCTGCACAACCACCCACTGCCAGGCCAGAGTGTGGGAGCAATCAGGACAGTCCTGTCAAAGAGTGGAAAACCAAAAAGAGCTGTTGCTGCTTTTAGTTTTTAAAATGAGAGGAAACCCAGTGTTAGTTGCCCTTTCTGCGAGCGCCCGAATGGTGCCCTCTGCTGAGACTCGGGGAATGCCAGGAGCTGCCGCGGAGCCGGGCTTAGCTGGGAATCCCTCAACCCGGGCTGGGCTGGGTGGGGCTTACCGGGACTTGGGGACCCCAGGGCCCCAGTGGGACTCTCCTTCCTTCCAGGGCCTACTCCCTGGCCCATCGAGCCCAGGCCCTTCTGGGTGTCTGGGGCTGAGTGCGTTTGTGGGCAGGAGCCGCCACTGTGAGAGTGTGGGAGAGTCCAGTAGGAATGTGCCCTTTTCTGGAGAAGTCGGAGGTCCGGGTTGTTACAGTTTAGTCTTAGGCCTGCTGGTCCTAACCGCCTGCCAGCTAGGTGTCTATCTCATCATTTTACAAACGGGTCCTGCAGGGTGATCAAGGCAGGGCTCAGCTGTGGGGCCCTTGGGTTCCGTAGCCACTAAAAGTGAGCATGTTTGATCACAAGGTTTCTGCGCTGACAGGCAATGAAGGGAGCCAGAGGTGGGCCCAGATGTCGGGCCTTCTCCCCCGCCCTTGTGCCTCCTCGAACTGTGACCTCGGGCAATTTGCTTGACCTCTCTGAGCCTCCACTTCCATTGGGGACTGGTAAATAGGGGCAAATCTGGAGGGAATCAGTTCTGCTTGGAAGGCTTCATGGAGATGGTGGCCTTTGATCCGCGGTTAGACAGATAAGGACTTGTCTGCTGGGAGTGTTCACCTCGAGCAAAGGTGGACAGCCAGGTGTGCCTGGAGCTTGATGGAGCTGAGCAGGGCCAGGCGGCTACCTTCGGAGCTGCGTGCCTACTGGGACCACAGGCCCCGGGCTTTGGGAGGAATGGGGAGCCAGGGCTGAGCGTGGGCACTCTGGAGGTGCCCAGTGACCAAGCGCTGAGCACCAGGGTAACTCAGGGCCCAGGAACCTCACCGAGCTCTGGTGGTGGTGGGGAGTGGTAGGTAAGGGCAGCCCTTTTGGCAGATGAGGAAGCTAAGGCACAGGAGAGGCCAATCTGAGGTTCATGCCCCTGGAGCTCCTCCTTCACCTCCTTGCCTTTTCTGTCTCTGAGGTCAGGTCACTGACAGGGAGGGCATCCCTGTGTGGCCACCAGTTCCCTCTGTTCCAAATAGTGGCTGGAATTAAAGAGGCAGCCACACTGGAGTTGGGGGCCCGGAGTTGAGGCGGCTGGGCCGAGGGGGCTGGCCTCTGTTCCCAGGTGTGTCCACTTCTTAAATGAGGGCTTTGAGCTGCCCCCTGAAAGTGGCCCATCTTTTGAGCCTGCTCTTGGAGGCGGGTGGTGCAGGTGGGGTTGCAGGGGTCACTGGCAGGGAGCTCTGAGAGCCCAGCTACAGGAGAGCCAGGAGGGATCTCTGGCTGGGAGGAGCGAGAGGCTTGCTGGGAATGTCAGCTGGCCAGGGCAAAGCTGGGAGTCTCCTGAGAAGGCAGGGAGATTGTGGGAAGGAACTGGACCAGTCTCAGCTCTGCTTGGACAGTGGCATAGGACAGATGTGGCTGACCATGGGAGCTGCGTGTCAAGAGCTTTTTGTACGTTAGGTGACCCTAGAAGCCAAAGGTGGTGTCAAACCCATTTTACAGACAAGAAAATCAAGGCACAGAGGCTAATTAACTTGACCATGGTTGCAGTTGTGATTGTGTGAGGAAGGAGGCCACCTCGCGTTCAACAGTCGGGCCAGGAGCTGGAGCTGTGCTGGCGAGTGGCTGTTCCTTAGTTGGAGCAGGAAGCCAGGTCCCCCTCCCCCCACCATTACCACTGGGATGGGAGGAGGCAGACCTCAACTCACCCTGCCACCTTACTAGGAAGGGGCCTTGTCCCAGGAGGCCACGTTACATGTCTTGGGTGATGCTATGGGAAAAGATGCTGCCTCTGCCCACCCACTTTGAAAAGGTCACTGTGAGCCAGGTGGGCTTCCTGGAGGTGAAAAGCAGGGAAGAACTTGGAAACCAGAGGGGAAGCTGCTTCCCTGGGAATAGAAATACTTGTGTTCAGCTCATTTACTTTTTATTTCATCATTCCCCACTTGGGTTCCATGTCCCCAGGGCCCTGAGGCCCCTGGTGGAAGACCCGGTCACAAACCAGCCCCACTCTCAGTGGTGTGAAGGGTCCGACCGAGGGAAGAACGAGTGTGCTCACATGTGCTAGAAGGAGAAGGGCGCCGACTGCAGGGGAGGGAATGCCCCAGCCAGGACCTCGGAACATTCTCAGGACTGCCAGGAGGACACTGGGGAGGACGGCGGAGGGACAGCTCACGCCAAGTCAACCATGCTGCGTTAGCAGTGCCAGGGCCGCCGTCGTGTGGGTAGGGACAGCCCTGGTACTGCGCAGGGGAGTGGACTCTTCCTGGGGCAGAGGAGGTAGGGCAAGCCTCAGGGCTGGGGGCTGTCGCTTTTCTTAAACTTACTGGGCGGCCAGGCCTGGTTTCCCGTGGGGAGCTGGGCAGGGCGGAGGGCTGTCCCTCGGACGCAGGAGCAGGAGCGCAGAGGCCCTCCCTCCCTCGCAGCTTGCCCGGATCCCCTTCCTTTAGAATTCAGGGCACTTCGCTATTCTGCTGAGGTTTATGAATGTTTAAAAACTGCTTTGCGGTCCCCAAAGTAATTTGACAAGTCTGACAGCTATTGATTAAAAACCTGAAATTATTCAGGCTGCAGGATGACTTGGGGGATTAGAGGGAAAGTTTTTGTTTCTTCTTTCTGTGCACTCCCCCATCACAAAAAGAAAGACGTGGAGAGGTAAATGCGTCCGTGTGTTTGAAGCCTCCTCCTGCCTGTGTGCTTACTGCAGAGGGCAGGCCCTCACATTGGTCTCGCCCATGCCAGCGGCCCGAGTCGCCATAGACATCACCAGTGTGTGGTCACAGGTGTTGTGGCAGGGGTGACAGTGCCAGGACAGCAGTGGTGGTGTGCTAGCATGTGTCCCTGCGTGTCCCTTCTGCCTCCAGAAAGCGGTGTGGGGACCTGTGACTCTCGGGCAGCTTGGCTCCTGAGGAAACAGCAGCCCAGGGAGAGGAGGGCATGTGTCAGGGCCTGTGGACCCAAGGTCCCAGGAGATTAAGGGTGAAGTGGGACAGGAGCCCAGGTGTCCTTCCTGGGACACCAGGCTGACTGGAGGCTGGCCCAGCACGAGGTAGATCCCAGGACCAGCCAGTGGAAGATGATCGGGCCCAGGGCCCTGCTTTCATTCTGGACTGTGGCCGGGCCTCACCACTCCCTCACTCCCAGCCTCAGTCTCCTGTTCGGTAAGACAGGGAATGTCTCGGAGCGGCCCTCCTCGTACCCTTTGGGTTAGCTGGGGTGTATGGGGCCAATTGCCCCCAGTGACCTGAGTTACCCCTGCTCTCTCCCTCTTGCTAGAGCGATACTGCCTTCTGTGCTGGGGGCCGGTGTGTGCACTCGGTTGGGGTCACCTGTTGGGGTGCTGGTGGCCGCTAGGTCTGGGAGGTCACAGTGCCCTTCTTTAGGTCACCATACACTGGGTCCTGTTGGGTCCCAGGGCTCAGGCTGCACTGCAGGCCTGGCACGTGATGGGCCATGCCACCCACCAGCTCAGCCCTGCTGGGTGGGGTGAACTGTCAGCCCAGGACTCAGTGTGCGCACGGGGACATCATACTGGTTCCTGGTGACTCTGCTGGGACCTCCCCTTGCCTTGGACTAAGGAGACCCTGGGCTGAGAGGACCCAGGCCACCAGGCCCTGACATCCAGGAAGCCTTCCCAGGGAGGGCGGCCAGCCTCCCTGCCTTTTTAGGACAGGCTCTGTCTTCCCAGGGCTGGAGGCCGCCAGGCAGCTGCATTCTTCTCCTCTCCCCTGGGGCCTCACAAGGCCAGGCGTGTGGTTCCCAGGCCAGCAGGCAGTGTTGGGCCTGGGAAGGATGGCTCTGCTAGATGTTCGGGTGGGCACAGCCCCTTGTATGTCTGTGCTGGGTTCCCAAGAGGTTGGGCCCTCGTCCTGCCTGTGCTCCTGGACTGGGTCTAGCTGGGGTCTCCTCCTACCACGGGCGGGCGGAGATGTCCTACTCAGCCTCCTGACGTGTCTGGCTGTCACCAATGGCAGCAGCGTGGTTGGCACGTTCTGCCCTGACCGGGCCAGAGGTAGCTGGGCTCTGCCTCTGGACCCACAGCAGGTCCTGCCCGCCTGTGGTGGGCATTGGCCCTGTGGGGACAAACCTCATTTACGATTTCTTCCCCTAGGCCTGGTGGGCCGTGGGCAGGGGTGTGGGACCGAGCATGGGAGTTGAACATGGGCTGCAGGCTCTGCCGTGTTTGCGAGTCATAGGCAGGGGCCAGTGCGACCCCTCACCAGGGTCCACTGCCACTCCAGGCGCACCTTGGTCCTTTCCTTTCACTTCAGGAGATTAAGGGCTTTTTTAAAATGTGAGGCATTCCAGTGCGTGGGGCAGGCGTGGTTGGCCCCCATGTTACGGATGGGCGGAACTGAAGTGTGGGGAAAGTAAGGAATTTGAGTCACAGGACAGGGACAGGGCAGGAAGCAGCCTGGGAACTCTGTCTCGCCCCCAGTGTCAGGAGCATAACCACCCTCGAGGCGTTGGTCTCGATAGCAGCGTGCGCGGGGTTCATCGGTGTCCACAGCTGTGTCCCCAGCTCCTGGCATGAGGGGTGCACAGCCACTGGCCCTTGCCCAGCTTTCCTGAGCAGCTCCCCCGTGCTGTCGCTTGGTCCTTACAGCAACCCTGCTACGGATGGTGAACAGGCCTGGAATGCGAGTGACATAAAGTCCTCAAGACCACCCGTTTGTTAGGAGTAGCGACGAGGCTGGGTGCCCTGGGCACTAGGCCTCTGTCCTCTTGCTTGTTCCCAGCTGCAGGTGTCATTTCTGAAGTGCTCACTACTCCAGGGCTCGCTCCACTGCCTGCCTATGGGCACTGCCTGGCCCGTCACCTCGCAGCCCCCGAGCAGTCAGACCTCCCCGCCACAGCTCGTCTTAAAGGGTCTCCGAGCTGCCGTCTCCCAGGAGCCTGGCCCATTTGGGCCCACTGTGAGTGACTGAGCTGGAACTGGCCTCTGCTGGTCCCAGCCCTGCTCTTCGGGGCCACATGGGGCAGCTGCCCAGCACCTTTGAGAGCTGGAGGGTGACCCTGAGCCCTCACTCTCCGGGCTAAACCACCCCTCCGCAGCTCACCCCCCGCAGTGCGTGTCAGGCAGGGCTTGCTCATTATCACAAGTCTTGTTTATGAGTTCCCTCCCTCCCCGAAATAATGGGGAATTGCTGAACTTCTGTGTCATTAACCTTTTAGGAGAAAAGAGGATCAGAGTTGGGAAACAGCGTGTGGGTTGGCTGGAAGGCCATCAGATAAGGCCGTGGCCCAGGACCGGGACAATGTCCTCTTGTTCTGCTGCGGCCTCGTAGTGAGCTGCTGCTGGGGCCTGGCTCCATCTCCACATTTCCTAGGCCCTGGGTGGGGCTGCCTACCTCCTCAACCTCCGAGGGGGAATGGGCCTCGGAGCAGGTCAGCCTGGCTGTGGACCTTTCTCTGTACCCCCCACCCCCCGACCCCTAGGCCACTTGGGGGGGGATCAGGCCAGGCCAGGGCTGTGGCTTGTGTGACTGAACTTAGCCTTGAATCTACTCTGGGTTCAGGTCCCACTTGCCACTTGCCGTTCAGGTGCTCTCTGCACGTCCTCTCGCCTTCAGAAGAGCCCTGCCTCAGTCCCCTAGAGCTGAGAGTGAAGTGAGGCAGACCGGAAATCATGGCACACGGAGTGGGCTCAGGTGTCCTGGCTGTGAGCTGTCTGCTGGGGAGACCAGGGACAGCTTTGTGGTGGCAGCATTGGGCTGGACTTTGGAGACCGAGAAAAGGCTTTTGTTTGGCAGAGAAGTGGAGGGGAAGGTGGAGTGGGCTCCAGAAACAGCATGGGCAGCGGCTTCTGGAGGTGGAGGTCGTGGCTTGGCTGGAGGCCTCTGGGAAGAGTCTAGGTCACTTGCCAGGGTGTTGTGTGAGGGGCATTTGAGGAAGGGCTGGACCCGGGAGCCTGGCACTCAGCTATTTTACAGGCCAGGAGGGAGAGAGGAGGATGGGAGTGAGGCCATGCTGGGGAGAGGGCCATGTCCTGTGGGGGCACCACCCCCAGGCTCTGGATGGAATGCAGCTCTCTCTACCTGTGGCTGTCCCTGTGTGACCTGGGCATCCTGGTGCCACTCCCTTTCCAGGAGGAGTGAGGATCCCATTCAGTGGGGAATGCAGGTAAAAGGTCTGTGGAGCAGGCCAGGCTGGGAGGGGAGGACTGGGGCCTGTAGGGGAGAGAGGGGAGGGTGAACCCCGACCTTGAGCAGGGGGACTCCCCATACTTGGAGACGAACGATGGGGTGAACACTGGGGTGCTGTTCGTGAGAGCCGAACAGGCAGCTCCCCAGATGACCTGACCTTGGGTCTCTGGCTCTTCTCCCAAAGAATAACCATGTTTCTAGGGTCTGTGTCCAGGGAGGGCTGTCCTCATCCCAGCCGACCTCCTCCTGCCTCTGGGCTTAGCTGACCTTGGCTGCTGGGATTTGGGGCTTTGGTCCAAGAACTCTGAGTCTCTGAATCTTGGAGCTGAACCGTACTTAGCCCTCCCCACGAAGAGCTCCCTGAGTCCTTTCCACCATGGCTTGATGAATGTTCCTGTCTGCTCAGGGAGTCCTGGAAGGCATCATGGAGGAAGGGGCACTGAGGCTGGGCACTGAAGGTTAGGATAGTGTAAGGCGAGGGGGCTTTTTAGCAGAGGGAATGGCACGTGCCTGCCTGACAGACTCACGATCCCTGGGGTGAAGCCCTGCAGGTGGCCACTGTGAGGGGTGGGCCTGGGAAGGTGTTATAGCAGATGAGCCACCCAACCTGGTCCCAGGAGCTAGCTCTGCCCTGGTGAGGAGGGGCAGGCCTGTGGAGCTTGCAGCCCTGCAGTGTGACTGGGTCCTGTCATAGACAGGCGACCCACGGCACCCCTGGCAAGGTTACTGTGAGAAGTAACTCAGCCCTGGGCCATGAAAGTGACCTGCAGGGAAGTCCTTTAGTCTTCAGTGGTGTTGCCTCACCGAGGGGACCAAGCCTCTTATCTCTGAGGGCTACAGAAGGACAGGGTTGGGGGACCATGCAGTGGGTCACCTTCTCTCCCACCCCAGCCTTGGGCGGCAGGAAGGGACCTGACCCCCACCACAGTTGTGAGCAGAGCTCCCAGGCCGAGCTGGGGCCCCATCCCAGTAGGGGCCTTGGGCAGATAGTGAAGCCTCCGCGATCCCGTCTCACCTTGCTGTGTGGTGGGTAGATGAGTACTCCTGGCAGGGACGTGTGCTGTTGGAATGAAGACGGCTGTGCAGGTGACTGGTTGGGCGCCACCTGTGCCGAGGGGGGTGGGTGCCTGTGAGCACCCCTGTCCTGGGAGTGCAACGGGAGCGGGGCTCAGAGCTCCTGCTCCCTCCTCTCCCCTCCCCTCCCCAGGTTGGGGGCCGTATCCTCTCTCTGTCCCCTGGAGCCTGGGAAGCCTTTGTGCCCCTCTCCGTTCCTGCCTGGGGTGGTCTCCCTCCCAGCCTGGTGAGGCAGAGGCAGAAGGTGAGAAAGGAGGGCCCCCAGCGTGCCCGAAGTGACGAGTCTGCTGGGTAAGGTGTCCTGGTGACTCGTGGCCAGGTGGGTGAAGGTGTGCCTGGTGGCTGGTGGGGCAGGTAGTTCCTGCTGTGGGGCGACCAGGGAGAGCTGCAGGCATGACGCAGGGGTCAGCTTCCTGCACAGGTGGTCCTCGGCCCTGACAGGATCCTGCTGGACCCAGGAAGTGGCCAGGCGACCATTTTCCTTCCTGAGCCCTGGTCTTCTGTCTTCCTAGCCACGTCATAGGCATGTCCTGACCTGTTCCCAGCAGAGCTTCTCGCTGTGGGCCCACGTGGGTGAGGACTGAGGATGCTGTGTCAGGGCAGGGTCGGGGTGCCGGCAGGTCTGCTCCAGGCAGAGCAGAAAGTGCCTGTGCCTGTGAGTGTGCAGACAACTCGCTGTTCCCGCCCCAGCACCCAAAGCTCTCCCATCCAGGGGCAGCCTGGGCGACTGCGGACTGGGTGCAGCCAGGCGGGTGGGCCGTCCAGGATGCTTTAAGGGGCTCAGCTTGCCTACAGCTGGCTGTTGTGCCAGGATCCTTCCTTGGGAGGCCTGAGCCAGCTAGAGCTTGTTTTATGACACAATGGCAGGGAAGGAAGGAGTGGGTCCTACAGTCACAGGACTCTGCCAGGCTCTGGCTGTTTTGAGGTCTGGCCTGGGCCTTCTGAGCTCTTAGGCTGCAGGCCCAGGGCCTATGGGTCTCCTAGGACAGCCTCTGTCCGCTGGCCTGTGCCTGCCTTCGTCTCCCCACCCTGCTCATTCAGATGCCCCAGGCAGGAGGCGCCAGCTCCTCCCTATGCACTTCCTGGGTCCCTACCCAACCCTCTCTGGCTCCCAGCATCCTTACCTGGCAGGGTTTTCCAGACTGGGCTAGAAAGCAGCCTAATCCCAACCTGCGCAGGCTGTGTTCTCCGTCCTGGGTGTCAGGACTGGGGTTGCAGTTACCAGCCCTCGCAGGTGGGTGACTTCCCTTCCCCAGCAGCTGAGGCAGGGTGGCCCTCCACCGAGGTGCGGAGCTCTGAATCTGCCTGGGGGTGGGGTCTCAGGCAGGGGAAGATCTGTGCGGGGACAGGGAGGAGACCAGGCCAGTCCAGTGGGGCCTTGATGGCTCACCAAGGGAAGAAGCCTAGACTCTGCAGTGCGGTGGCTGGTTGGTGGACCACTGTGCGCCTTGGTGCTCCAGGCCTCCCGGGAAGAGCAGGGTCCCAGGGAGCAGAGCCACACACTGTGCGTACTGTGGGCTTAGGCCACGCTGAGGCGCTGTGCGGGCGCCCAGAGCAGTCTGTTCTACGGTAACCTCGCCCATCTCAGCTCTCCTCTGGCTCTGGCATGCCCTCAGACTCTCAGAGGTCAGCTTTGGGCCCAGCCTGGAGAGACCGTTGGGGCAGGTTGTCAGAGGCCCAGGTTGGGTTCATGGGGGGTCCAAGAGCTGGGGTCCTGCTGCTCTGATTCCTTGCAGTGCCCAGGACTCCGTGTCGTGGAGGACTCCCAGCAGGAGGACTGTTGCCCCAGAGATGTGGAATTGGGGTGAGAGGGTGGCCACTGTCAGCTCTGAGCCCCCTGGCAGGCCTTCCGGCTCATCTCTGGATTTCTGGCTCACACACAGTAGGCCTCAGCCACCCTCACTGAAGCCAGTCACCAAAATGGTCAGGTTGTGTGTCCTGCAGAAAGGCCCTGGTGGCTCTGCCAGGCCGTGAGTCCCTCAGGGTGAGGTCCAGGCCTCAGTCTCACCTGAGATAGGGGAGAATGGTGGACTGGCCCTTGGCTATTTGGAGGCCAGGAGCCAGAAGGAGGAGAGTGTTGGGGGAAGGGTCTGTGTGGGCTAAGCCAGGGCAGGCTCCATGCCAGCTCCAGGGGTTTGGGCCATGTTCACGGGTAGAGAGGGGCAAGCCCTCCCCCCCACCCCCCCAGCAATTGTGCCAATGTGATCTTAGCAGGTCCAGCCAGTCCTCAGGCCTCGCCTCTGCCCTGGCATGGGTTGGGGCTCTCATACAGACTGCATGTGCTGTTGGCTCTGGGAAGGGACCTTCACCTCTCTAGGGTGAACGGGTGGACTTTACACCAGAGTAGGTGCTGCCCGAGGTACACCGAGGAAACTGAGGCTCAAAGGGGGAAGGTGGCTTGCCCAGGGCTGCACAGCACGTGAGCAGTAAGCCCAGGCCCACGGGCAGATCTGCTGGGGCCAGTCCAGGTCCAGGCTCCATGTGGGTACTGCTCTTTGTGTCTGTGTTGGGCCCGCTGGTCCTCGCCTGGGCCCTAAGCCTGGCACGTGGGCCCCGGCTGAGTCCTGGCATCTTGGGTGCAATGCAGAGACTGCACATCCTGGCCCTTTGAGCCTCCATGTCCTCGGCTGTAAGGTGGGAGCAGCTGAGGTCCGCCTCCTTGACCACGTGGAACTGGTAGAGTGGGACAGCGTGTGCCGAAGGACTCTATTGGCAAAGGCGTTCTGGGCAGTGTTGGGGCAGGTGACTGCTTCAATTGTGGACAGGGACCAGGGCCAGCAGAGCGGAGGCAGCAATGGCCCAGAATCCCAGAAGGCTGTCCAGGTCAGGCCAGCTCCTTCCTGGGGGTTTCAGGCTGCTCAGGGGCCAGGCCGGGCCTGCCTGACAGGCTCAAATGCTGACTTCAAGGCCCTGAGTGGTTGCTTACTCCCTGCTCTCTCCTACAGTGGGGAAGAGGGACTGGTGGGTCTCTGTGACACCCCACCACATGCCCTATCTAAGACAGAAAGGCAAGGAGAGTGGGAGTTGAGAGGAGTGACTGCCTCTGGGGAGGAAGGGAGTTGGGGCAGGGCCAGGGCCGTGGGGTGGGCAGAGGCAGGCCCAGCCCGACACACCTCCTGCCTCGCCTCCAGGTCCCATCTGATGCCAAGGCTGAAGGAGTCTCGCTCCCACGAGTCCCTGCTCAGCCCCAGCAGCGCGGTGGAGGCGCTGGACCTCAGCATGGAGGAGGAGGTGGTCATCAAGCCCGTGCACAGCAGCATCCTGGGCCAGGACTACTGCTTCGAGGTGGGTCCCTACCTGGTTGTATGGGGCACCTGGGTCCTCTTCCGGCCAGGCCTGGTCTGTGGTTACCTCCCAGAGGGCTTTGTGGCCTCAGTGGGGGCCAGGATCTTTGGCACAATGGCTTGGACCTGCTCTAGCTTTGGCTCCTAAGCGACCAGCTGGGTTGTGGGGGGCCTCATCCTTGCTCTCTGGGCTCTCTGGAAATGGACGCCACCTTTCCTAAAGCCAGCAAGTGAGGCTACCCAACTTCTGAAAGTGAGTGAAGACAAGCCCATCTCGGAGCTTGCTCACCCCCAAATGCAGTGTGGGATGGTGGAGAGTACCCCCTTTTCAGGACCGTTTCACCCCTCTGTACAATGAGCCCACCCACCAACCTTAGCCTTCTTTTCTTTGACCTCCAGGGTCTGAGCGCAGCGGTGACCAACCCTGGGCTGATTTATTACCTGGGGACCCGTCCAGGCTCTCATAGTAGGTGGTGAATCTGAGGCCCAGAGAAGGCCACAGAGAGGCACACAGCAAGGCCGAGATCAAGCCAGCACGGGGTCACTAGGGTCGCAGGTGTTGCTAGGTGTTCCTCATTGCTCCTCCAGCTGTTCGCGCTATCTTCCTACCGCTGTTTTTTTAAAGAGTCCCACCCCCGCCGTTGTGCATAATCAGGGGAGCTCTGCTAAAGGAATGAGCCTCATAATGGAAAGCAGCCATGTGGGGACCAGCGTGACAACCTCCTGGCACCCCAGAGCAGCATGGCACCTGGCACCTGTCCCACACCCTGTACCACTATACTCCTGACCAGGCTGAAGGTGGTCCCGGTGGTTCACAGCAGGAGCTGCAGTGTGCCCTCAGAGGCTGGATAAGGAGTCTGTGCATGGTGCCTGGAGGCCCTGGGAAGGGCAGCCTGGGAGGAGGATAAGCAAGAATCAGACAGGGAGGGGACGGAAGGGGAAGGTTCCTGGAGGAGGACCCCCCGGCCTGGCACACCCAGACAGCCCAGTTCACATTTGTCCAGCCTGGCTCTAACTTGTCAGGCTTCTGTCTCTGTCATCATCATCACATTGCTTGACAGAGAGCCCCGGGAAGGTGTCTGCTGAGGGCTGATTCTGGTACCTCCTCTTGTTCATTGGCCTCCGGGGCAGCTATGCTCAGGTTAAGCATCGCCCACTGTGAGTTGGAAGGCCCCTTTCCCGTCCTCTGTCTCAGGGAGAGGTCAGGGTCAGAAAGGTGCTTTCCCATTTGAGCAGAAGGGCCTGAGGTGGGGGTGAGGAAGCAGGACCAGACAGTGCAGGGCTGGAACAGCAAGTCTCAGGTGTGGAAGTGGGGGTGCACAGCCTCACCCTGCCTCCTCCCCACAGCTCTGGTGCAGACCTGGCGGCTGAAGCCCCAACCCTAGAGCCCTTCCGTGGCTGCCTGAGCTCGCTGCAGTCCCTCCCTGTGACGCTGTCCTGCCCACCCCACAGGTGACCACATCGTCAGGAAGCAAGTGCTTTTCCTGCCGGTCTGCGGCGGAGCGAGATAAGTGGATGGAGAACCTGCGGCGAGCAGTGCACCCCAACAAGGTAGGCTGTGCCCCCTCCTCAAAGCACAGGGTGCGGTGGGGGGGCGAGGCTAGACCCAGACAGGAGGGGACAGGGGAGGGTCTCTGTTGTGGGCTGGGGGTGGGAGTAGCCCGCAGAGGCAGGGCCTGAATGGTAGCACTGTTGGACCCTGGCGAGGGCTGGGCACTGGCCAGGGCGTGCTGGGTGCCACATGCCTCTCTCCTCAAAGTTGTGTGCTGGGAAAGGTCTTGGGTCCCTTGAGGGTAGGCTCTGAGTCTTTCTGCCTGGCTCAGAGCGATGTCCCCCTCTGTCCTCCACTGCGCCAGGCTTCCCCATCAGAACCTGGGGTCCCGACTGATCCCTGCTTCTGAGTCTGTCTAGCTGACTTGCTGGGCCAAGTCTGGTGGCCATGACATCACTGAGGAAGGGACACCCCTCACTCACCCACTTACTTTACAGACCAGCCAGCTAGGAATGAGATGAGGGCTCCACGCCTGCGATGCACCGGCCATTGTGCTAGACTCAGTCTCTGGCTTGTGTGGTGAGAGTCATTTTTCCCCCTTTTATAGAAAAGCAGCTGAGGCTCAATGAAGTCACTTGCCCAAGGTCAGTGACCTGGTACAAGGCTGACTAGAGATCCAGTCCCCTACCCCCACCACCGTCCATCCCATCTAGAGCCCAGTGCTCCCCACCACTGCTGTTGTGAGTGGCTCTGGGCAGGGCGGCTGGGTGGATGGCACCGCGCACTGACCACCCCCTTGTGCCCATGTAGGACAACAGCCGGCGAGTGGAGCATGTCCTGAAGCTGTGGGTGATCGAGGCCAAGGACCTGCCGGCCAAGAAGAAGTACTTGTGCGAGCTGTGCCTGGACGACGTGCTCTACGCCCGCACCACGGGCAAGCTCAAGACTGACAACGTCTTCTGGGGCGAGCACTTTGAGTTCCACAACCTGCCGCCCCTGCGCACGGTCACCGTCCACCTGTACCGGGAGACCGACAAGAAGAAGAAGAAGGAGCGCAACAGTTACCTGGGCCTGGTGAGCCTGCCTGCCGCCTCGGTGGCCGGGCGGCAGTTCGTGGAGAAGTGGTACCCGGTGGTGACTCCCAACCCCAAGGGCGGCAAGGGCCCTGGGCCCATGATCCGCATCAAGGCACGCTACCAGACCATCACCATCCTGCCCATGGAGATGTACAAGGAGTTCGCCGAGCACATCACCAACCACTACCTGGGGCTGTGTGCAGCCCTGGAGCCCATCCTCAGTGCCAAGACCAAGGAGGAGATGGCGTCAGCCCTGGTGCACATCCTGCAGAGCACGGGCAAGGTGAAGGTGCGTGTGCCCCTCGGCTCTGCTGGCACGCTGGGTTACCTGTCCCAGCCCACGTGAAGGTCACATCTCAGCTTTTTTGGACTCCCAGGGACACCAGTCCCAGCCAGGTGGGCTGCCTAAGCCCAAGGTACATCATGAGATGGGGGCCTTGCACGCCCCTTCATGGCTGGGATTTGCTGGTGGTGAGGGAGTAGGCCTTAGTGCCCACCCCACTGCCCAGAGGGACCACGAGGCTCTAGGGGAGCAAGTGTACAGCTGGGCTCCCCCTACCCCACCAGCCCCAGTGACCCAAACCACATGCCAAATGGGGCATCATACTAGGCCGATGTCCCCAGCAGGTGGTGGACCAGGTGACACCTGCCTCACCCCACACACCCAGGTACCCACAGGTAGATGCACGGTTGCATCATTGGCAGCCTGCCATACCCAGCCCCAGTGCCCCACAGAAATGAAAGTCTCCTGAAAGCCCTCTGGGCAGACCCTGCTTCAGCCTGGAGGACCCGGTTCCCCACCCACCACCACCCCTTTCCATTTCCACTCTGAAAGTGGGCCCAGCAGTCTGCTACACCATGCCATGCCCCAGTCCCCAGCCACTTGGTTTGGGGGGTGAGTGTGTTCCTGGACTGGGGTGCCCAAGAAGGCTCACCCTCCCCTGCCTGTGCTCTGAGGTGGACCCCCAGGGGGCAGAGCATCGAAGTACCGCTTGCTGCTGATGACGTGCACCTGAGTGCCTCCTTGGGCCCAGCAGGGAGTCTGAGTGAAAAGTGGACATGGCCAGTGAGGCCGCCAGGACACTAAGAAGGGGCCGCCTGCACTCCCGAAGTGACACCTGCCTTCCCCAGGCTCCACTCTCTTAGGATGAGGCTTTTCAGCCTTTCCGTCCTGGAACCTGTCCCTCTCCCCTCTCTATGACTAAGAGGAGTGACTGGCCTGGGAAGCAAGAGGCGTGGGCTGAAGCTGGCCGCCGGCAGCTGTCCTCTGTCTTGGTCCCCCCTCACTGAGTCCTGACTCTCAGGACAGCTCTCAGGCCTAGCCCTGCGGGAGCTCAGGAAGGCACGGGCTTAGCTGCAGCCAGTGGAGCTCCAGGGGAGGTGTGTCTCCTGCTTCGCGTGTCCAGGGAATGGGACCCTGGGCATCTGTGAGTCAGGAGGGGTCCTCAGGCTACGTGGCCCTCAGAGAGGCTATTGACAGCCTCCCACAGCCCCTCTGACCCTGGGCCTGGAGTTCGGGTCTTTCAAGGGCCTTTCCATTGTCCACACTGGAGTGAGGAAGTCCCAGAGCACCAGAAATCCTGGCCCCGCCAGGCACCTTGGAGGCTTGTGCCTGGTGACTCCTGCCACCCTTCCAGAGTCTGACTCCCTGCCTGTCTTCCTTCCATCCTGCAGTCACAGGTTGGCCCTGGGCATGAGGAGGCAGGGGCTCCAGAGGGAGGGAATTACCACTGGGGGATGCTGCAGAGGCAGGGGGAAAGCGCGGCCCAGGCTCCTCTGCTGGGTCCCCTCACTGACTCCCCACTGTGGGACAGATAGCCAGTGAGAGGCTGTCACCTCAGAATTGCCAGCCCTTACCCCCATCCAGGGTCCTACTAGGGGGACCTCAGGTCTGCCCTCAGCTGCCTGAGGATGGTGGTTCCTGCCTGCCAGTCCAGCAGGGCCGCCTCTGCCCTTCTCTTGTCCTTCCCACGGGGCTGAACAGAACAAGTCTGTCTGGCATGGGAGCCCCCACCAGAGCCACAGTGGGTGCCCGCAGCTGTTTGTGCCATGGAGAGAGGGTGACCCATCTGTCCCTTTGGCACTGATGGTGGTAGGAGGGGTGGGCTCTTCTGTGGTCACTGGTCAGGCTAAGCAGGAGTTTTGGTCCAGGGGGTTCAGCTGGTGATGTGAGGCTTGTGGCCCCATGTGGCATGCTTTCGTGCACGCCTGCCCCCCCTTCCTTGGCCCCAACTCTGATGGCAGCAGCCCTGAGTCCTCGCCTCACCAGGCTTCCCTGCCCTGCTGACACTCCACAGCAGCTGCCTGAGTGTGGGCATCCTTCCTTTCAGGGTCCCCAGCTGAGTGTCTGTGGGGTAGCCTCAGGAAACAGGGGCTTCTCCGGCCTACTCTGGGCTCCTCGGAGCCTACCTGCCGGGGAGCTCAGGTCCCTGTCTCATCTCCTGCCTGTCCAGGATTTCCTGACGGACCTGATGATGTCAGAGGTGGACCGCTGCGGGGACAACGAGCACCTCATCTTCCGGGAGAACACGCTGGCCACCAAGGCCATTGAGGAGTACCTCAAGCTGGTGGGCCAGAAGTACCTGCAGGACGCCCTAGGTAGGGAGAGTGCACTGGCAGCTGGGCAGAGGGCAAGGCACACTGTCCAGGCCCTCACTGCCCCTCCCTGCCTGCCTGGCCCCAGGTGAGTTCATCAAAGCTCTGTACGAGTCAGACGAGAACTGCGAAGTGGACCCCAGCAAGTGCTCAGCCGCGGACCTCCCCGAGCACCAGGGCAACCTCAAGATGTGCTGCGAGCTGGCCTTCTGCAAGATCATCAACTCCTACTGGTCAGTGCCAGCCCCAGGCACCCGCATGCCCTGTGGGCTTGGATGCCCAGGGCCTCCCCACTCAGCGTCTTTCCTGCTGCCTGTGTCAGGATGTCCTGTGTCCCAGTAAGTGGGTTAGAACCCACTTACTGCCTGACCCCCACCTCTAATCTCTTCCTGGTCTTACTGGATCGTGCACCACTATCCCTTCCTTTTGGGGGTTCTGGGATGTAGGGGAGCATTTCAGACTGTTTGTAGGGCGTGATTTTATGGTGTCATGGTAGAAGGGCCCAGACCTGCCAGTAGGTACACACTGATTAGTGAGCACCCTCCATGTGCCCGGCACTGATGTGGGTGCTCAGGCTGCAGTAGGGGTCAGACCTCCAAGGCCTGTCCAGGCACCCACGTGGGCAGATAGGCAGCTTGCCCAGAGGCTCCACCGCTGTTCCTAGGAATTACAGTGCTCATGGCCCAGGCCGTGAGGGTTCTGCAGAGCACTTGGGGGCTTCTGAGCACTGGGTAGCCTCCTGCTAGGATGGGCAGAAAGGACTGTGCTGTGACTAGAGGGGTCTACAGGCTGCTCCCAGCTCAGAGGGAGCAGGGACGACTACTACAGGTCATGCTCAGGCTGGCATCCATCCCAGGGACATTCTCGTAAGGCCAGCTTCACAGCCGCCTGTCTGCTGTGGGGCAGTGTGCACGGTGGGTGGTGGTTATCCTGGTGTGCAGCTTCGTCCTGTGCTGCGTGCGTGACTGCCTGGGGGTCCCACTGCCAGGGCCAGCAGTGTGTTTGTTGTCACCAGGTTTTAGCCTGTTACCTTCCAGCTCGGGGCTTAATGTCCCTCCCGCCGAGCTCCTCTCCTCAGCCCTGCTGTCCCCACAGTCCCCAGCCACACCTCACCTCTTTCTAGTTAGGGCTTTCCTTTTACTGCCCGTATTTTGACCTGCACGCATACCTGGAGCCCTTCCTACCCTGAGGCCTTTCACCTGGCTCCCCGCTGTTTCCCTCCTTCATGGCACCAGACAGGGTCGGTTCCCTTCTCCTGGGGACCAGTCGGGTGGGGTAGCGTCTGTATAAATCTGTTTCCTGTACATGCTGAAGCACCCTGAGGGCAGGCAGGTGCACTAACTCGGGGCTGGACACACAGGCCCGGAATGTGTTGGCTGCTCCTGAGGGACAGGCACAGGCACAGGCAGGCCTGCTGGGGAGCCTCGGCAGCCTAGGGAAGTGGCACAGGGAATGGCCAGGGCCAGGAGGTGGGTGTCCCTGCCCCGAGCTGCACAGGGTGCGTGCCAGGGCCCCTGGACAGCTTGAACTGGGCCAGAAGTTTGTGACTTTCCACATGCCTGGGCCTGGGCTGGGCTGGGCTGTGCTTTCACTCTCTGCCCTGTCCCTGGGGGGTGGGTGTGGGATGCGGAGAAAACATGTCTTGGACAATGATTTTCCATTTCCTCTTTCTGGCGTGTGTCAGAGGCCCCCCTGTGTTCTGGACAAGGCCGTCAGTGGGTGTCTCCACTCACCAGTGCCCTGCCCAGTTCTGTGCCAGGCATTATGAGGGCACCAGCCACCCCCACCCCCAGGCACACTCCTGCTTCAGCCAGCATTCCCTGCCGTAGAACCTGGAGAGCTGCCGCTGGGTGGGAAAAGCATTTCCACTCGAAGTGCCCTGTGGCCTTGGGGTCTTGGCCTGAGGTGACTCTGTAAGCTCTGCAGGGCAAGCCTTGTCAGCTTCAGAGAGAGGAAACAAGGCCTAAAGGGCCGGGGTCTTTGCCAGATCACCCTGACAGAGGCAGAGACGGTTCCAGAAGCACTGCCCCAGGATGGGAAACACATCTTTTAGGGTGAAAAGATAAAGCCACTCAAGGTTGGCCGGGCTAGGGTGCCCAGAGGAGCCAGGAGCCCTGCGATGCTCCCATGTCATCCTGGGGAAGTCCCTGTCTCCATCCCTCCACATCTGCAGAGTGGCAGGGAACTGTGCTCTGCGCTCGTGATTCGGGTGCACATGTTGCAATTGCTCTGCACTGGGGGATGCCCCCAGCCTCCTGTGACAGTATTCAAGCAAAGGCAGTGAGTGTCAGAAGCCGGCCATGGGAGCACGAGGAGCAGCGGCCTGTTGTTTTTCCTGACCCCTGACGTGTGGGTAAAAGATGAGTCAGACATGGGGGAGTGGGCGGGGCCTAGCTGAGCTGGAGAGGCGGTCAGCTCTGGCCCTTGCTGTGGCTTCCGGTCAGGTCAGAGTCCCAGCTCCTGCATTCCCCGTGTCCTATCCCATTGGCTTCTTCCCAGGGTCCCCTCACTGACTGTAGCCTCCTTGCTCCTCCTGCCCTAAGTACTCACCCTGGCTCTCTGCCCTGCAGCAGCCCTGCCCATACGGCTGAGAGCTCAGGCACAGGGCTGGGCTCACATAGCTGTCGGGGTGCAGCCAGGGATGGAACTCAGGATCTCAGCTGACCCAGATCTGGGCCCCTGCCAACCAGACCCCACTCCTCTGTGCCTGCAGTGTCTTCCCGCGGGAGTTGAAAGAAGTGTTCGCGTCGTGGCGGCAGGAGTGCAGCAGCCGCGGCCGGCCGGACATCAGCGAGCGGCTCATCAGTGCCTCCCTCTTTCTGCGCTTCCTCTGCCCAGCCATCATGTCGCCCTCACTGTTCAACCTGCTGCAGGAGTACCCCGATGACCGCACCGCTCGTACCCTCACTCTCATCGCCAAGGTGACCCAGAACCTGGCCAACTTCGCCAAGTGAGTGCTTTGTCCCGGCAGACAGAGGCAGGCAGGCCCCAGGTGTGTTGTTCCTCCGAGCTGGGGGTGCAGCAAGTCCTGCTTTTGTCCCGCAGGCCTTCCCTTGCCCCCGTCTCAAAATAAAACCTCTTCCACCCTCCATCCTCTCCCTGCTAAAAGGGATGCCATCTTGGTATGTTTCCTCATTTTCAAAAGTAAGGAAACAAGGTCTTTTTTCCCTTTGCTTTTTTTTTTTTTTTTTTTTTTTTTTTTTTGCTATAGGGCGCATGCGCTCACCAGACAGAGAGAGACAGAGAGACAGAAAGTGAGAAATCGCCCCCCGGGGGGATGGCCATGCCGCAGTCCCTTCTCCTCCATTCTCCTCTCGGGATCTTGGACACGCACACACACGTGTCCGGCGTGAGTTTTAAGCCACCGGGTCCGGTAGTCGACATAGCCATTACGCCAACTGCTGGTCCCCCTTTGCTTTTTTTTTTTTTTTTTTTTTTTTTTTTTTTTGGGAGAGGTTTTTCTCTATAGGGCACGTGCGCTCGCCAGAAAGACAGAGAGACAGAGACAGAAAGTGAGAAATCACCCCCCAGGGGGGATGGTCACACTGCAATCCCTTCTCCTCCATTCTCCTCTCGGGATCTTGGGCACGCATGCACACACGCCCGGCGTGAGTTTTAAGCCACCGGGTCTGGGATGCGAACCGCGGTTGACTACGTGGGTGTCTAGCGACATAGCCATTACGCCAACTGTTGGTCCCCCTTTGCTTTTTGAATTAACATATAAGGATTTCCCCGTATCCTTTCACTGTCATAAGCCCCCCTTGGAAACGAGTGACGAATACTCCTTCAAGGGAAAAGCCCACACTGCTTTGCCCACCTGTGGCTGTCCCGGTTCAGCTGTCTGGGATGCTGTGTTCATGGACTTCTGGTGTTTTGGCTGCACCCCTGGAGCGAGTGTGTGGAAGTAGAAGAACTGGTCTTCATTCCTTCACAGAGTGTCTAGAACTGAGCCCCATCCTGACCCTGGGCTCTCACTCATCCCTGGTGCCGGGATGAGTCAGCCCTGACCCCAGTCCTCACTGACGGAGCTCCGAATTTAGCCAGAAGACATGTCGAGTAAGAGCAGAGCAGGGACAGAGTTGTACGCCACTCTTTGGAGGGCCCTACGTCTGTTAGGAGAGGACACAGGAAGCCTCCCAGTCAACCTGACCCCCAGCTCCGTGTCAGGACAAGCTGTCATCTGTCTCGAGGAAGAGGAGGAGGAGCAGGGGCTGAGCATGCCTGGACCATCATGTGCCGGGACAGGAGAAGGACGAGACCTGAGGGATGCAGGGACTGAAGGCCAGGCAGGGCAGTGGGAGCCACCAGAGGGTTTTAAACAAGGCAGAGGATGACCTTCCTCTGTCCTGGATCCTGAAAAAGGTGTCCCCACAGCAGTGGCGCAGGTGGTTGGAGGGAGCAGGACTGGCAGCTGGGACACCTGGGATGAGAGCCTGGTTATGGTTCTGGCAAAAATGGCAGAAGTCTGGAGGGGGTGGGTGGGTGCAGGAGGCTGCAGCTACAAGGAACACGGTTTGGGGTGCTTAGGAGATAGCAGGTATTACCGTTCGGAGAAGAGGCGGGAAGAGTGAGAGGCCCAGTGGGCTTCTGGCTCAGGCGTCTGAGGGGATGGTGATGTCTTTACATGGGATAGGGAGCCCAGGAGGAGGGCATGGTTTAGGGTGACAGTGATGATTTCAGACATTGCTGGCTGAGTCAGGGGCTCCTGGGGAGATGTCCGTAGTGTCTGAAAGCTCAGTAGAGCGACCTGGACTAAGCGTGGATTTGAGGGTCACCTGCATATCTGGATATTAAAACCTGGGAGCAAAGAAGGAGATTAGCAGGTGGCATGTGGAGGGACAAAATGGTCCTATGATGCAGACGTGGAAAAGGGTCACTGGACTCGGCTGCAAAAAAGGAGGGCCCCAGAGATTTAGGTGACTTAGGGAGCAGGCTGGGCAGGCAGGAGACCGGGAGGGGGTGTCTCAGTGAAGGGGCACTCACCCCCGTGCTCCCTTTCTCCAGGTTTGGCAGCAAGGAGGAGTACATGTCGTTCATGAACCAGTTCCTGGAGCACGAGTGGACGAACATGCAGCGCTTCCTGCTGGAGATCTCCAACCCCGAGACCATCTCCAACACCGCCGGCTTCGAGGGCTACATCGACTTGGGCCGCGAGCTCTCCAGCCTGCACTCGCTGCTCTGGGAGGCCCTCAGCCAGCTGGAGCAGGTGCCTGTCACCCATGAGCAGGGGGTGGGGCCAGCAGCTGCCACACAGGTCAGAGGGTTCACTTGTACGGCATGATCAAGGGCCTGCCCGGGTTCCAGGAGCCGGTGTCCTGGCCTGGGGCTATCAGAACATACTGAGGACCTTTGGGCTCTACTCCCTATAACAGCCAGGGCTGCCTCAGTCGACACCAGGGTGTTAGTGGGTGAGTTCCACATGAAAAGGTGTGCTCTCTGCCAGGGCATGTGTAAGAAATGGAATCAGACTTAGCCAATTTACTGAAATGCCCTTGCTCTGGATTTTAAAGCCTTTCATACAAAAGACATCCACTCTGAAGACCGTGTCCTTCTACATGCCAGGCAGGAAGTTCCCAGCCTTTCTAGAATTGCCCTTGGAAGTCAGTGATAAGGTTGTTCCCTGGACACTTCTGGCTTTGCCGTCATCACCTGCAGTGAGTCCTCCCCAGCCTGGGGTTCCTGACCCCAATGGCCTCCGGAACAGGTTCTTGGCATTAAGGGCCAGGCCTGCCAGGCCCTTAATACTTCCAGAATATCTGTTGCTTTCTAGGGCTCCAAGGGACCGCCTTACAAAAATAACAATTGCTGACACCAGCCCTAGAGGCAACCACTCAGAGCACTCTGGTGTCAGCCTTCTAGACGCACGGTGCACGTGACAAGCACACGCATGCAGGCACGAGCACAGTTCCCCCTCTTCTTTTTTTTTTAGAATTATTTTAATTAATTAATTAATTGTTTTCAATTTGATCAGAGAGGGACAGAGAAAGAGTGAGACAGACACAGAGAGAGAGAGAGAGAGAGAGAGAGAGCGCGAGCAAGCCTCCAGGTCCGGGACTCAGACCACGGTTGGCCATGTGGGAGTCCAGTGTCCTTAACCACCATGCCACCTGCCGGCCCCCAGTTTTCCCCTCTTAAGTTTGCTCTAAAGTGAGAACTCACTGCATAGGCTGCTGAGTGCATCTCCCACCCACTCTGCTGTGGGCATCCTCTGTGTCGGGGCACATGGCACAATCACAGTGGCCTTTCCAATGGGCACTTAAGTTAGTCCCAGCTTCTCACTAAAAATGCTGTTTGCAGCAGAGGCAGGCAGTCGGAGCTATCCACTCCTTTATATCCACTTGCCTTTGGCTGTGAGTCACAGGAGGGGGTAGTGAGGCCAAGCCCCCACTCCCAAGCCAATCCCCGCCACTGCAGTTCACACCCATGCCTGTCACTCCACCACTGACCAAGTCTCCACGTTGGCCACGTCCCACATACTCGCATAGCAAGGCAGGCAGTGCAGAAAGTGCTCAGCGCTGTCCCTCAGATGATGGGGCAGCAAGGATTTGAAACCGAGCTGTTTGCCTCTGGAGTCTGTGCCCTGTTGACCACACGAGCTTCCACTGTCCTCATGCACAAAGTTCTCCATGAAAGCCCCTCTGAATACAGGTGAAGGCAGCATCCCTCTCCCCAGCTCAACCCCATGGCCTGTCTAAACTGACACGGTGAGGTGCAGATGAGCCCGCGCTCTGCCCTCTGTCCACCCAGCACCCAGCACTGCCTGCACCGTCTCCACTGGGCCTCAAGTGTGAAAGTGGGTCAGGCCTGGCCCACCCCGTGGAGTAGGTGACGTGGGGAGAGCCTGTCACAGAAGCTTCTAGGTGGAGAGGTGTAGGCGTGGGGGATTCTGAGACTTCACGTGCATTCTCCTCCATGCCACACAGAGCAGGGCAGGCTAGGATGAGGCTCCACCAGGTCTACGTCTCTCCCTTTGGGCCTCATACTTCTCCCCCAGACATAGCTGGGGAACTAGTAAAAAAAAATGTAGATTTACAGAATGTCAGCTCACCCCTTCTCAGACCTGACTGCTGGATCTGCGCTGCTGACAAGCTCCTCCAGCTTCCCCAAGAGCCCTAGCAGATCACACCTGCTTCTTGTCCTGTCTTCACAGGGCATTGTGTCCAAACTGGGACCCCTGCCTCGAATCCTGAGGGACGTCCACACGGCACTGAGCACCCCAGGCAGCGGGCAGCTTGCAGGGACCAACGACCTGGCCTCCACGCCCGGCTCTGGCAGCAGTAGCATCTCTGCTGGGCTGCAGAAGATGGTGATCGAGAATGATCTCTCTGGGTAAGAGCTGCCAGGCGTGTTGGGGTCATGGGTGCATGTGCGGGCTAGGCACGGCCCATCTGTGGTCTCAGATGGAGAAGAGGGTACCTGCACACGTGTTTGTAAGACACGTAAAGCGTGGTTTGACCTAACATGTGTTGTGCAGGCCCTAAGCAGTACTTATTTTCCATTTGGGAAAAATCGGGGAAGTCTTCCAGGAGGTGGTCCTGTAGTTTTTGAGTTGTTAAAGAGAAGTGTAGTGTTTCTGTTTGTGGAAAAGGCATTCTAGGTAGAGGGACAAGCACAAGCAACAGCCTAGCGAGCACAATGTGTTGAAGAACAGTTACTGGTCCCAAATACCTCCAGCATTTCCACATCACCCGGTATTTGCTAAAAATACCTGTTCTCTTATTTCCTGGGCCAGATTCAGAATCTCCAAAAATGACGCTTGGGGGTGTATGTTTTCAACAAGAGTCTGTGTGACTGCCAGGCTGTGAGATTGGAAGTCCCAGAGAACCTAGATGCTGAGATCCAGCCTGCCTCTGAGCCCTCAGCCCCAGGGCATGTTCTGCTCAGTGAATGAAGCACATGTGGCAGAGGGGGAAACAGCGTTCCTGGATGTTGAAGTCACAATGAGGATGTTTCTTTAAGGGACTCGGAGCTGATGTTGAACTGCTCATGCTCCATCCTCTCCCTCCCCTTCCCCACCAGGGGCTTAAATCAGCTGGTGAGGATGAGGCCAAAGTACAGAGTTAGGAGTGCCCCTTTCAAGGTGGTCGGTGGCAGTGGCAGGCCTCTTAGGATAGGACGTTGAGATTGAACTGAGGGTGCCCGGGGGGAGGTCATGATGCCCCCAAGTCTTACATGGGCCAAGCAGAGTCATGAGGCAAGGGTTGGTTCAGGTGGAGACACCTGAGTTTGGCAGGTGCCTGGCACATGGGTTCTGAGACTCGCCTGGGGGGCCGAGACCCACGCTTGATCCGTGCCCTTGTCCAGCTTTTCTCGGCTCATGAATGCTGCGGGCCCAGTAGCTGTAGCTGACCTGTCTATGGGGCTGGCTGCTTCCTCTGCATCCGAGGCTACATAGCTCTTGCTCTCCATTCTAAGCCCATGTCAAGCCCTGCAAGGCTTTACTGCCTCTAGCCCACTCAGAACCCTGTTCACTCCCACATCGTCCTCCAAAGCCCTCTGCAGTTAGACTTTCTTCAAAGGAGCTGGCTTCTGGGTAGGGGTCTGGAGAGGCAGAGGATCATTGCGGAAGAGGAGGCTGCCAGGGGTGAGAGGTGGGCCGAGGACGGTGCAGCCTGCTGCTGCAGTTCAGGCCCTACCCTCCCTGAGTCATGCCCTGCACATCCTCCCCTGATTCCTGGTGTTTGCCAGGAATGCCAGCCCCCGCCTGCCAGTCAAGCAAGGGAGTGGCAGCAGGAGGCTGGGCGGAGGGAGGTCTCACCAGGCCCCCATTCTGGTGATCAGTCTGTTGAGAAGCAGGGAGAAGAGGCAGAGACTTTGAAGTGGGAACCTCAATGCAGGACCGAGGCGAACAGAGAGCCCCCGAGTTGTAGGTTTGGTCTTAGCAAGGGAGTCTTCACGGCACGCCAGGCCCAGCACCCCTCGTCCCAAGATGCAGCTGAGCAGGGAAGGGATCTGCCAGGCAGCCCGGTCCCTAGAGCAGAGTTCTGTACAGGAGCAGCTGTCTCGGGCGCTGGTCCCTGGGACTCTCTGCCTCACCACCCTAGCGCATGCCCCTCCCCAGCCTGGCTTGGCCACCAGGCCTGGCAGGTTGGTGGGTGCGGTCGGTTTGGCCCCGTGGCTGCACTCACAGTTCTTCTTTTCCCCTTCTTTCCCTGTGTGTGCTTGTCTCCCTGCAGTCTGATAGATTTCACCCGGTTACCGTCTCCAACCCCCGAAAACAAGGACTTGTTTTTTGTCACAAGGTCCTCCGGGGTCCAGCCCTCACCTGCCCGCAGCTCGAGCTACTCAGAAGCCAACGAGCCTGATCTTCAGATGGCCAACGGTGGCAAGAGCCTGTCCATGGTGGACCTGCAAGACGCCCGCACACTGGACGGGGAGGCCGGCTCCCCTGCCGGCCCTGACGTCCTCCCTGCCGATGGGCAGACGCCCACCACTCAGCTGGTGGCTGGGTGGCCTGCCCGGGCTGCCCCAGTGAGCCTGGCAGGGTTGGCCACGGTACGGCGGGCAGGCCAGACACCGACCACACCAGGCACCTCCGAGGGCGCACCGGGTCGACCTCAGCTGCTGGCACCGCTGTCCTTCCAGAACCCTGTGTACCAGATGGCGGCCGGCCTACCTCTGTCGCCCCGTGGCCTGGGTGACTCGGGCTCTGAGGGCCACAGCTCCCTGAGCTCCCACAGCAATAGCGAGGAGCTGGCGGCCGCTGCCAAGCTGGGAAGTTTCAGCACAGCTGCGGAGGAGCTGGCGCGGCGGCCGGGCGAGCTGGCGCGGCGGCAGATGTCGCTGACTGAGAAGGGCGGGCAGCCCACGGTTCCACGGCAGAACAGTGCCGGCCCCCAGCGGAGGATCGACCAGCCCCCGCCCCCGCCCCCACCACCGCCTCCCGCCCCCCGAGGCCGGACGCCCCCGAACCTGCTGAGCACCCTGCAGTACCAGCGACCTTCAAGTGGAACCCTGGCGTCAGCCTCTCCCGACTGGGCTGGCCCGGGGGCCCGGCTGCGGCAGCAGTCCTCCTCCTCCAAGGGGGACAGCCCCGAGCTGAAGCCGCGGGCAGTGCACAAGCAGGTCAGTGCTGCTGGGCAGGGGCCGGGTGGGGCTCCGGGCCCAGGCGGGCCACACGTTGCATGCCATGCGCCTCCTCTGGTCATTTCACCTCCACTGCGCCCGGCTGCCATCCCGTGCTGAGCGACACCATGTTCAGCCCCATCCTACCAGCCTGCCGCATGCCACCACCCCCTCCTTTTGGCTCCTACCTGAATCCTGGGAACCAGGGCTGCTCTGGCCTTAGGCACTCCAGGCCTCTTTGCCAGTTCCCCCCGGACAGGCTTGGGCTAGGGAGACAGAGAAGGTCCATCCGTCTCAGACCTAAGCCTGATAAAGCCCCAACTTGGAGTGGAAGCACCCTGGTCCCACCTTGGCCCATAGTCCCCAAAACTCCCTCAAAGGCCAAGTCGCCTCCAGGCTTCCCGTCCCCAGCGCTGCAGGCAGCACAGGAGTGGAAGAGCTTTGGGTTGACCATCCAGCCCAGAGTATCCACCCCACCCCATACCGGGGCTCCCTAGGCTCTCACCTGGAGGCAGCATGCACCTGGACTGTTGATTCGCCTCTGCCTTCATTCGGAAGTCAGGTTTATTAGGGTTAGGGGCTGCACAGTAGTAGTCACTCAGTCAGCCAGAATCCCCCCACCCCCTGTCCCGGCCACTGGCTACTCGTCCCCGTGACTCACTGGGGGCTCCTCCTCTCCCCGCCCCTCCTCCCTTTGCCCTGCTCTAGCCCCTCACAGCTGTGTTTCATTGTAGGGCCCTTCACCCGTGAGCCCCAATGCCCTGGACCGCACAGCCGCGTGGCTCTTGACCATGAATGCGCAGTTGTTAGAAGACGAGGGCCTGGGCACAGACCCCCCCCCAAGGGATAGGCTAAGGAGTAAGGAAGAGCTCAGCCAAGCAGAAAAGGTAAAGCTGGCCCCGGGCAGGGAGGGGCAGGGCGGGGCTGCCCAGGTGGCAGCTGGTAGGAGTCCCCCTGAGAGCCCTCAGGGAAGGGGCTGCTTGTTCCTGCCATGGCCTGTCCCCTCTTGCCCCCTGGGCCCACCTGAGAACAGGAGCCAGTGGCATCCGGAAGAAGAGCAGCAGGAGGGATTTAGCTTAGACCTGAGGTGTATCTGCTGGGCTGCACATCAGAACACCTGGGAGCTGTACAGGACCCAGACCCCTGGGGTGACAGGGGCTGCAGAGCTTCTGCAGGTCCAGGGTGCCAGACAGACACAAAGAGACCCTGTGGGAAGCCTCACATATGAAGAGGCCAGGGCATGGGTCGCCAGGACAGCTGGGAAAGCCACCCACTGGGGCTCTTTCCCCATTCCAGTCTCCATCGCGTCATGGGAAAAGAAGTAGCAGTTATCAGGATTAAGGCATTGGGTCAGAGTGCCATTGGGAGGTTTTATCCCCCTATGGTGAGAAATCAGTTCTGAAGAGTCTAAATCCTGGGACCAGCAGTTAGCATAATGGCCATGTCGCTGAACTCCCATGTAGTCGACTGCAGTTTGAGTCCCGGACCCAGTGGCTTAAACTCACACCAGACGCGTGTGCGTGCGTGCCCAAGATCCTGAGAGAAGAATGGAGGAGAAGGGATTGCGGTGTGGCCATCCCCCCTGGGGGATGATTTCTCGCTTTCTGTCTCTCTGTCTCTCTGTCTTTCTGGCGAGTACATGCTCCCTATACCAAAAACCTCTCCAAAGAAAAAATAAGAGTCTAAATCCCACCCTTACCACATACATTGAGCATCTAGTGAGGTGGCAAGATTATTTCTTTGCCCTCCAGAATCTTCCAGTTGTGGCTGCATCCCTGGCTCTGGTACTCTCGTGTCCCCTAGAGACCAAAGCCCAGGTGGATGGAGTACCCATGGCAAGGTCCCCCCCCCCCCCAAATTGCAGTCATTCCCCATTTTCCTCTAGGTGCTCTCGCCTCTCTGGGCCCCAAGGATAGCCTGTGGTACCTCTCAGGCAAGGGCACGGGGTCCGGGTGGCAAAGCTCCCTCCCCTTGGCCTTGGGCAAGGTCCATCTCCATGCTGCATATGCCGCCTCTACCACCCTCTTGGTCCGCTGCATCCACCTGCTTCAGTCATATCGATGTGAAGGGGACCAGGGGACATGGGACACTGCTTTCAGAATCTGGATTTGGCTGGGGAGCAAGGGGGCCCATTCTCACCCCAAGATCTCTGCCTTCCTCAACTCTGTGTTCTCACTGTGTCTGATATCTCTCGGTTCCAGGACTGACTGACCCTCCCTCATCTGCTTCTCTGACCTGCACAGCTCTCCAGCTCTTGCCAGGTCCATTCTCCTTCCCAGAGGAGAGCTCCCCATGAGCTAGACCCAGAGAGACCACCTTGGCTTTCACCTCTTACTCTTTCTCTGTTTCTCCATGCTGCCATCACCCTTGGCTTTAGGGTAATAGGTTATCACCTTGCGGGTCAGTCACTCTGTGTCACATGTTAGCATACCTGGGCCTCAGTTTCCCCTCCTACAGAGCCCACACTTCTCAGGGCACTGTCAGAAGTGCTTCATTTGTCCGAAGGATTTTTAAATATTGTTGAGTATAAAAAAGTTTAAGACTTTCGTATTCCCTTACTCCTGAGACTTGGGTTTGAGTTTTCCATCCCTCTTTTAGCCATAGTGATCAGGCAGGGAGCTTGCAGTGAGACCCTGGGTAGAGTGGGCTTGAGTCTCACTGCAGCTCCTCTGATGGGGCTCCTGGGCAGCTCCTTCATGAAGTGAGTGGATTCACAGTCACTGGGGCATTCTCAGTTGGGCTTTTTCCCACCAGTGCTCTCACTCACAGGAGGGCTGACAAGGCTGTGCTTTCTCTGTCCTGGGTGCGGTGCCCCTGGCATGCCGCCCTTTTGGCAGGATCTGGCGGTGCTACAGGACAAGCTGCGAATCTCCACCAAGAAACTGGAGGAATACGAGACCCTGTTCAAGTGCCAGGAGGAGACGACACAGAAGCTAGTACTGGAGTACCAGGCGCGGCTGGAAGAGGGTGAGGAGCGGCTACGGCGGCAGCAAGAAGACAAGGATATCCAGATGAAGGGCATCATCAGCAGGTAAGGGTGGCCTGCTTCCTCCTCCTTCCCGCCCCCAAAGATGGGTAGACTTCCCACAGCCCTTGAGCAGGCCAAGGAAGCCATGGTCTGGGCGAGAGGCTGACCAGCTGATGAATGAGCCAACTAGGGTGAGAAGAGGAGGGAAGAGAGTGTTCCAGGCAATGGGGACAGCATGAGCTCTGGCCTGGAGGTAGGAAGTTGCCTAAGCAGTCCTGCATAGTACAGTGTTGGTCATTGAAGGAATGCCAAGTTGGGCATGGTGGAAGTGAGGCCAGGCCAGCACCCAGAGATGCTGGGGTCCCATAAGAAGATAAATTATCCTGGTAAGTTCTCTCAGGGGAGTTTAGAAGCTGGATTGGGGACATCAGAAAAGACAATGAGGACCCAATTCAGGGCAGGAAAAGTAAGAATGTGTATCTGTGAAATTCATTAGATAAAGGTAATGGAAGGACACAGTAACCTCCAGAGTTCTGCTGAGAACATCTGGGTGTGGGGATTTTAATGAGCCAGTTACCATGGAAGAGGAGTAGTTTGGGTCAGAAGGGTGAGGGTTGGCAGTGATAGTTTGGGGTATGCTGAGCTTTATGGTGCTTGGTTATCCAAAGGGGGCTTTTAGGGAGACAGTTGGCATTAATAGTGAATTTTTTTTTTTTTTTTTTACTAAATGCGACATCGGGTTCTCCTGAGAGGACTCCCCATCTCTCTCTACCTGTGGGTAGGGTGGGCAGATCTTCCTTAGTGTCTGCAAGCACGAAGTTCAATCCAGGCCTCAGTCCTGGAGTTTACTCTCCTATGACAGTAATAGTAGGCATAAGAGGAGAGAGAGTGTGGGTTTACAGCTTATTTATTTGTATGGTTTATAAGACCCTATCATATGGACAAATTAATGCTAGAAAGTTCTCCCATCAACCTCATGCTTTGTCCATAGCATAAACTTGAGAAAAGGATATCAAAATATCTAATCATCATTATGGATTGGTCTATTTCTCCTTTCATTTCTATGTTCTTGTGCATTAGAATTGTTAAGTACTATTGATTAATTGACCTCTTATTATAAAATCACTTCCTTTATTCCTCATAATATTTCTTGCTCTGAAATCTATCTTGCTTAATATAGCCACCTCAGGTTTCTTTTGATTAGTGTTGGCATGATATATCTTTTTCTCATCCTTATATATTTAATCCATTGTCTTATCCATTTGGGCTGCTGCAACAAAACACTTTGGGTAATTTATAAATAACAGACATTTGCTCAGAGTTGTGGAGGCTGGGAAATCCAGGATCAAAGTGTCAGCAGACTTGGTGTCTGATGAGCAATTTCTGCTTCTTATGTGGTGCCTTGTTCCTTTGTCTTCACATGACTGAAGAGGTGAATAAGCTTTCTCATGCCTCTTTGATAGGATACTAATTCCATTTGTGGGGGCAGAACCCTCATGACCCATCACTTCCCAAAGGAGAAATCTTCAGGTTTATGTTTCAGCATGAATCTGGGGGAGCACTGACTATTCAAATGATAGCACCGACTATTCAAATGATAGCACCATGAGTAAGTTTCTTTTACTGAATCTTGTTGTCGTGTCTTGCTTTTTAATGTAGTCTAATGAGTTCTGCCTTTTAATTGAAGTGTTTAGATCACTTATATTTAGTGTAATGATTGATATTATACATAAATCTGTTATCTTGTTATTTGTTTCCTATTTGTTCAATCTGTTCTTTTTTTGCTGCCTTTTTTTTGTACTTTTAAAAATTATTTCATTATATGTTTTTTATTGGTTATTTCGGTCTATCTTCTTTTTGCTATAGGGCAGTGGTTAGCAAACCTTTTATAAAGGGTCAGACAATAAGTATTTTGGACATTGCGGGCCATATGGTCTCTGCAACTATTCAACTCTGCTATTATGGCAGAACTATTTCTGTGGTATGGCTATTTTCAAAAATAGGCAGTGGAGCAAATTGGGCCTCACCCTCAGTATATCATGATAGGGACTGTCATTGTCTTTGTTTCTCAGAACTTAGCAAATCTTTTTTTTCCCCTGGCTCTTTTTAAGATACTTTTCTTCATCACTGGTTGCTTATGATGTGTTTCAGCGCAACTTTATTTGTGTTCCTTGAGTTTGTGAAACTCTTATAGTTTTAGATATTTAGCCCTACTTTCTGCCATTTCTTTTCCTGGAAGTCCTATCACACATACATTACACTGATGCTGTGGTGTTTTTGTTTGTTTGTTTGTTTGTTTCATTTTCTTCTGTTTTGTTGTGTCTAATTTTTATTACTATGTCTTTAGGTTTGCTAATCGGTTCTTCATCAGTGTCTGATCTGCTATTAATTTTAGTACTTTTTCATTTCATATATTGTAATTTTCACCTCTAGAATTCATTTTTGCTTTAAATCCTATCCTTGTGAGCCTTGGGTTCATAGCTTCCTTTTTTTTTTTTTAAGAATTATTTTATTTAACTTTATTTTATTTTATTTTTTATTTTGACCCAGGGAGGGGAGGAGAGAAGGAAAGTGAGAAAGCAAGCTTCCAAGTCTGGGACTTGAACTGCAGTCAGTCATGTGGGAGTTTAGCACCTTAACTACCACACTACCTGCTGGCCCAACTCTTGAATATTTTTTATCTGAGGTTGTTTGAACCCATGGAAGCAGAACCTATGGATATGGAAGGCTAGGTGTGGTTCTTTTAATGCCCTTGTCTACTAATTTTATCATCTGATATTTGAGTCTGTTTTTACTGATTGATTTTCCTCCTGATTATGTGTCTTATTTTCCTACCTCTCTGCATACTTAGTAATTTTTGGTTGGATGCCAGGCATTGTGAATTTTACATAGTTGCTGGATGTTTTTGTGTTTGTTTAAATACTTTGGGCTTTGTATCAGGATACAATGAGATTACATGGAATCATTTTAATCCTTTTGAGGTTTACTTTTAAACTTTGTTAGGGTGGGTCCTGCAGAACCTTTAGTCTAGGACTGATTTGGCCTCACTGTTGGGGCAGTTTCCTTCTGGGGATTCTACATGCCTTGTGTACATCTTTCTGGTATAGCTGGTAGGAATATGACCTGCTTCCAGGATTGCTTCATGTACTTCTCCCAATGGTTCTTGCCCAGCCTAGGAATTTTCTTACCTGCATGCCTATCAGTATTCAGCCAAAGACTCCAGGGAACCTTCTAGGGAGATATATGGAGTTAAAATCTTCCTCCTCTATGGCATTGTCCCCTGAAAATTGCACGCCTTGACCTTCTTGAACTTTCAGTTTCTTTGACCCAGTGAGCTGCCAGCTTCCTTCCTACTCTGCTTTTAGGCTGTGAGCTGGACTCCCTTGTTGATTTCCCTTCTGCTGTGCTGCCAGTTCTGTCTGAAAACCTTGGTTTCAGCATTGGGTCCAGTGTATAGTTTGTTTGTAAGGCAGGAGAGTAAATTCAATCTCTTTCCAATGTTATTCCCTTAATACTGTCTCACGATGTCCCCAATCCATGCCCTCTCTTCCAGGCTTTTTTCAGTATCTTGCCTTCCTATTACAGAACCACCTGGACCCGGCCCCATAGTCCTTTCTCCTGGTTGGTGCTCCCTGACCTGTTACCCACTGGCCTCTTAGAGGCGCCCTGTGCCTCTACTGTGAATGGGCCAGGTGCTTGCCCAATTGTGACAAGGCTGCTCTGAGCTGGGGAAGTTGTGTGGATGGAGTAGAAACAGGGCCTTGGGGGTAGATGGCCTTATCTGAGGAAAGAATATGGGACAAGAGCAGAGGCTGAGGCCAGAGCCCTGTAGACTTCAGTCTTGGGGCAGAATAGTGGCCTGGGAAATGGGCAGAGGCAGACAGTCTGGAGCCCAGAAGCCAAAGGCGGGAGTTGGAGGGTAGGCGTGACCAGCTGTGACAGTGCCTCCAAGACAAGTATTCTGAGGGCTCCTGGGAAGGGTCAGCCGCGAACAGAGGCATCCCTGCCTGACTGCCAAGAGCTGCGGATGGTCCTCTCAGCCCCCACTTGTTATCCCACCTGCAGATCTGTCCTCCAGCTGCCCAGTTCTAGTGTGTGAACCCCCACCCTGCTCTCTGTTCCATGGCCTGAGCTTCTGCTGGCAAAGCCACAGCTGTGCAGGGTGGAGGTCTTCACACATTGGTACCCCTGCTACCTTGCAAACTCTTTGAGGGAAAGAACTAGATTTTGTTCCTCTTGGTACCTCAGATGCTCCACGTAGAGCTTGCACAACCTCAGTGAATATGGAGAGTGGTGGAGAAAGTTCTAAAGCTGTTCAGGACCTTTGTCTTCCCACCTGTACCAGTCTGGCATCGCACCACCCACCTAGCTCTGGGTGGTCATGAAGACCTGACACCCATCCTAGAGTGGCTCCTGGAAGAACTTCAGGGAAGGGGCAGCCGAGGGGCTTCTGGGAATTGGGAACAGTCTGCAGAGTGGTGTGGAGGTGAGGGAAGAGCAGGCCCGGCCCATGTCAGTTGCTGAGGGCAGCTGGAAGGCCTATGCCCCAGGCTAGTGTGGGAGGCAAGTCTGTGACCAACAAGGTCTCTGTTAGCAAGTCTCCCACAGTGAGGTGTTGGGGGCTCGTCCCCCACACCGGCTACCTCCACTGCAAGCCTGACTTCCCTGTCTCTGGTCATAGGTTGATGTCGGTTGAGGAGGAGCTAAAGAAGGACCATGCAGAGATGCAAGCAGCTGTAGACTCCAAGCAGAAGATCATCGATGCCCAGGTGGGGGCTCTGGCGCTTCAGCCGGTCAGCGTTGGAGACCTGGGGGTGGAGGCGTGGCTTCTCTCCTTCTCAGTCATATCTCACTGCAGATGCTGAGGGGGCGTAAGAGACCAGGATCTCTGCTCTGAGTCCCGCCTGGGGTCTCAGTGGGCCACAAGCTCACTAGGATAGGCTGGGAAAGGAGGAAGACCGCTCCTTCCCTGCTGGGTACTCGGCAGAGTCTTTCACCAGGAAGCTACTCAGAGGGCGAGGTAGACCTGGCCGAGGTGGTAGTGGGACTCATAGAGCCATAACTTGGAGTCTGCGTGGAGAGAGGGCAGTCAGCAGAGGTCTCTCACTCAGAGCTGACCCCTCACTCTCCAGAAATGGGTCGGGCCTTGCTCAGACCACAAACTGCAGACGGTGAGCTGCGGCCTCTCTGGGAGCCATGTGCACACATGAGCGAGGGTGCTGGGCCTCGGGCAGCTGCTGGGTTCGATGAGAAGCAGGTGCTGAGGTCTTGGTCTGGGTGGTGCTAAGGCTTCCCTCTGCAGTGGTGCTAGGCCACCCTGCACCTGCCTCCTGAGTGGGCGCATTGGCCCTGGGGAGGTGCCTCCCGGTGTGGCCCTCCTTCAGGCCTTGGAGCCCGCCCGTGACCCTTGCTGACACCCTGCCTGCCCACAGGAGAAGCGCATCGCCTCGCTGGACGCCGCCAACGCCCGCCTCATGAGCGCCCTGACGCAGCTGAAAGAGAGGTACAGCATGCAGGCCCGTAACGGCATCTCCCCCACCAACCCCACCAAATTGCAGATTACCGAGAACGGCGAGTTCAGAAACAGCAGCAATTGTTAACCTGCCCGAGGAGGGAGGAGACTGCCCGAGGAGAGGAGGGGCGCTGTGGTGGCCAGGGCAGGGTCCCGGCCTGCGGAGGCCCCGCCCTCCGCCCGCTGGCCAGGAGGCGGGCCACAGAGGGAGCCGAGAGAGACTGACTGCAGTGTGAGGCGGGTCAGCAGCCACCCCCTCCTCTTCCGGCCGAGAAGCGTGTGTGGGTGCAGGCAGAAGAGCCTGCACGCCGGGGAGCAGGGACAGCGGTGGGAGTGGGGGCCTGCCAAAACATGTCTGTTAATGGTGGAATTTGGGGTGTGGCACTTTTGCTTCTTGGCCTGGCCAAGTGCACGTACCCCCACTGCTCGCTGGGAGGGAGCTGCCTGCAGGGGGAATGATTAAGGGACCAGGGTCCCTCCTGTGGCTCCCCTGGCCTCTGTGGGGGCCCAGGACTCCCTGGCAGCCAGGCCCTGCCCTGTGGACCTGGAACCCCACGGATGGTTGGCAGGCAGGGAAGTGTGGGGAGGAGACAGAGTTCTGTGTCCCCTGCCTGTCTCTGCCCCGAGCACTTGCCACTGCATGCAGCCTGAGGGGACCCTTCCTAACTGTGAGAAACCGAGGATCACCCCTCCACCCTGACTCAGACTCCCCACCTTCCAGCTCCTCGCCTGCCTTACTCATGTTGCCAAATCGACCCAGTGCGGCTCCTGGCTTTTTCTTCCAGGCTGTCGTACCTGTGGGCAGGAGCCAAAGCTTCTCCCACCTGCCGCACGGGCCCAGGCTGGTGCTCTGTGGCTCCAGAGCCAAAGATCTGGGCAGAGCTGGCCCGGCAGCCCCGTGCACTGTGCCTGCCTGCCCCTGGGGCCCAGTGTGGTCTGGGCACAGTGGCCCTTAGGGAGTGGCCCGCTGGTGCTTGCCCCGAGAGAGAAGGTGACCTCTCTTCTGACTGATGGTTTTGAAAAATTCTAATGCCCGCAGGCCCTGAGAAGGTGGATAACTGTGATTTTTTTTCCTTTCACAGTATGCATTAGAAACAAAAGCCCGCTTGCTCGCTTGCTGGAACGCAGGGGCCTTTTAAATTGAGCGTGCGCACTGCATGGGAAATAGCGGCCCTGGAGGATGTTAGACTTGCTCCCTCTCCAAGACAGCAGCGCCTGCACCAGGCCCCGTGGGTGCGGCCGGCCTCCTCCTCACCCTTCCCGGCCCCAGCCAAGGACCCAGGCGCTGCACAGGGGAGGGGGCCCCACAGCTGGGGCCGGTTTTCCTCAGCTCTAGGCTGTCTGTAGCTTATTGGCCCCTCCCCAGCCCTCTTTTGGGACCTAGACGGGCAGGAGCTGGGCTCTCTCTCAGCCTTCTCTGTCCCTCCCTACAGATCCCAGGCCCTGGCCCCGCATAGCCCAGGGCGAGAGCTGGGCCTTTGCCCAGGCCATAGAGCCAGGGCTGGGCAGGCTGCAGGAGCTGCCACCTCTTGCTCCTGCAGCTGAAGCTGGCCACAGAGTCCCCACTGGGAAGGATGGGAGTGCCGGAGCAGTGGCCCAGAGCCATACCACACCCCCTCCTGGGCTGGTGGACAGGTGAAGGGGCTTTTAGGTGTAACCTACACTTCACTTAGGCCAGAAGTGGTGAGGGCTGGGCCACCAAGGGTCATGGACCTCAGGAGGGAAGGAGGTGGGCACTGAGGCCCTGCCACCACCTCTTCCTGCCCTTGCTCTGTCCACATCCCTGCACTGCGTGTTTGGGTCAGGGTGGCCGCTCAGGCAGGGCCTGGCTGCGCTCGTGTCCCCCCACTGTCATGAGTCCTGCCTCTCCCCTCCTGTGATGCCTCGTATAGCGACCTCGGACCGAGCACCTCTTAGCAATATGGGGCGGTTCCCAGGGCCTGGGCAGGAAGGTGCAGGCCAGTGCCGCCGCCTGTGGCTGGTGCCGGCTGCCCCTAGTGTGGGTTGTGAGCTCTCAGGCCGAGAGCCTTATTTACCTAGTGCAAAACTGTAAAGTGTACAGACCCTTCACAGATTTTTATCTTACCTGCAAGTCTGCCGATTTTTGTAAATGTTCTTGTGTTTGACTGTAATGTACCCTCCCCTAACGGTTGTACATAGCCCCCTAGTCCTGGTGCTGCCGAGGGGTGCTGGGACCGCTGCTCTCCTGACGGTTTTCTTCTCCTTTCAACCTCAAGATCAGTATTGGGCAGGAGGAACAGGCCTGGACTGGGCGTTTGTGTTTACCCTGCCCGTGCGTGGCATTTATCGCTGGCTTTGCAGTGTGCTGTCTGGCCAGAGGCTGAGGGGCCAGTGACGGGGGGCTCCTGCCTGAGGCCGCAGAGAACCCGTCCCCGGGTCCTGGGCACTACCTCTGCCAGAACAGGGCAGCCAGAGGTCCTAGGGGAAGGACATTGTGCTCGGGGAAGGCCAGAGCCCAGGGCCCGTGGTCACTAAGACCCAAACTCTGCTGAAGAAAGTGCCACAGTCCCCCCACCCCCAAACACACACACACTCCAACACGGAACCTGATTTTTTAAATTTATTTTTTGCATAACTTTTATGTTCAGAGTGAAAGAAACTGCCAAACCTCCTTTAAATGAAGACTCCAACTGCCCAACAGGGGATGGGACCCAAGGCCTGGGCTCCACACTCACCCCTTCCCAAGTGTCTTCCCCAGGCGCACCTCCTCCACGCCCCTGTCTGCAGGACCCAGACTGTCCAGGGAAACAGCCCCTCTCTTTTCTACACTCAGCCACCGCCCCCAGCCCCCACCCCGCAGCCCCGCTCCCCCTTTTGTAAGTATGTGAAAAGAAAAAAATGCAAGCGTTGGAGTTTGGCTGGAGCTCCTCCTTCCAGCTGTGACTCTTGCCTATGTAATAATGTACAGAGAAAGTTGTTGGTGTTCTGAGACTCTGTGTGGCTGTGCAATTTCTGTACATTTGCAATTAGAAATATTAAAGATTTATTTAGCTATTTTAAGCCTGGCTCGCCTCTCCATTCACTATGTCCGAGGTGTCTACAGGGTGACTCACGTCCCTGCCTGATTCATACTTCATCGAAGGGCCCCACCTCTTGGTGGCAGCTGTGGGCAAGGGAGACCCCTTAAAGCTTTTGGTCTGCCACCTTGGCTCCCTGGGTGATCCTGGGTCTCCCCTCCCTCTGGACTGGGGTCCCCCTGCACTCAGGAGTGTGGCAGGTGATCTCTCCACAGCCTCCCCTGAAGCCTCCGACCTGCTTGAGAGCACGGTCCTGCTGGTGCCGCTGCCTGCCGGGAGATGGAGCAGCTCCCACACGCCCCTGCAGCAGACATCAGTCCTTCCAGGCCCCGCAGTAAGTGCCTGGCCACTCACCGAGTTCTGGCTCTGGGAGGGAGGAGACCAGGCTGGGAGGAGGTTGGCCAGGGTCACCAGCAAGTTGTGGCCAAGCTGGACTAATTTTTCCAAGCTTCTAACAGCGGGGAAGCCCACCCAGGGCTTTCATGAGCCAGAGCCACCTGCATGGCTAAACCCAGGGCCCTAGTTGGGAATGAACCAGCCCCCACGTGCTGTCAGCTGCACCCACTGCCCCGGGGCCCTTGCAGCCCTGCGCTCTGCTCAGTGGCCTTGAGTGCACGGTAACCCTGTGGTGAATGTGTGGAGAACTGGCTCTGAGGGGGCAAGTCCAGGCCCACCCCGCCCCCAAATGATGCAGACCTGGGTCAGGGCAGGAGTGCATCTGGTCCTACCACCACACACAGCTCCGAGGCTGTGGCTGCCCAGCTGCCTGTGGCTCCAGCCTGGGTTGGGCCCCAGGATTTGGGGCCCAGCATTCCCCAAGAGAAGCCCCAGAGCTACTGCGTGGTTGCCCTGCAGCCAGTGGGAGGCTGTGCATTGCAGAGCCGCGTGCCAGGCCAGGGCCACCCTCACAGCTTGCCCCTGCATCCTACCTCCTGCCATCTGTTGGTACAGCACCTGGCCTCCAGGGCCTTGGCCGCTGATCCCTGTGAGGATCCTTCCCTCCATCCCACCAGCCATACCTGGCGTCCATCCTTGACTGCGGTCACCTCCAGTCTCCTAGAAAAGTATCACCTGCCCTGTTCTTGGCATGACCACTAGGGCTGAGCCTTCCCTGGAGCCCCCTCCATTACCTCCTACACCCACATCTTGTCCCCAGAAGGGCCCTTTCTTCTAGGCCCCATTGGGCCTGGACCCTGTGTTCTTACTCCTCAACCACTGTCCTGACGACATCAGCCTGGGCCACCTGCCGGCCGAGCTCCTAGGCGATGGAGCACTGAAACTGATCACACCCGGGTAGACCACGCCCCGGGGTTCCCCCTCCAGTCTCATTCTGTCCCCTCGCTCTGCCCTCCCTCACCTCCCACCCTGGTTAATTCAAGCTCATACCTCTCAGATCTCCCAGCCAGCCAGTTCTCTGCTCTCTGAGTGCTGTGCCTCCTACCACTAGGGTCTCCCTGACCCTTCCTGGGCGACCCCAGCCCTCAGCAGCTGCAGGAGAGGAGGCGACCTGCTCTGTCCCAGGCAGCCCCAACCAGTCCCTGTGTCCCTGCCTCTTGCTGCCTTAACCTTCTGAACCTTTGGCCTCTCCCGCCCCCCATTCCCACAGCATCCGAGTGCCAGGTCTCCCTCTGACCCAGGCGGTATCCGCTGTTCTCCCCTTCAGCCACGTTTCTTAAAAGTGCCTCACTCACAGAGCCCCGCCTTCTCTGCATTCTCACTTCCCATTCTTCCCCAGGCTGTGCCTCCCATGCCCCAGCTCCTCATTGCCAACCCTGCAGACCCCCTCAGTGTCTCTGAACTGCCGCCCCAGTCCATGGGCTCAGGGAACACCATCCGTCTGCAGGGGTACCCATGAATGACAGAACCCCAGGGAATAGCAATGAATAGGACAACGAGGTCATTGCACACTGATGGATGGCATTTATAGGGCCAGCAGATGCGTGGAGATTAAGGTGGGTTGGATCCCACATGGCCAACGCTGGCTTGAGTCCCAGACCCAGAGGCTAGAAAAACATGCCGGGCGTGAGTGTGCGCATGCCCACAAGCCCCAGAGGAGAATGGAACAGAAGAGGCTGCCATCTTTCCCAGGGCGCTTCCTCACTTCCTCTCTGTATGTCTGTCTCTGGCAAGTGTATGTGCCCTATAGAAAAAAAAGGCATTTATAACGAAGATACAAAAGCCATGCATCTGTATTTGTGGATAAAACAACATCAAATAGAAGCAAAACTGCTAGAAAGGCAGTTTTTGAAAAATTGACAAAAACAAATTGCATTTGAGGGACCAGCAGTTAGCGTAATGGCTATGTCGCTGGACTCCCACGTAGTCGACCGCGGTTTGCATCCCGGACCCGGCGGCTTAAAATTCACGCCGGGCGCATATGCGTGCGTGCCCAAGATCCTGAGAGGAGAGAGGAGAACGGAACGGAGGAGAAAGGATTGCAGCGTGGCCATCCCCCCTGGGGGGTGATTTCTCGCTTTCTGTCTCTCTGGCGAGCGCACGTGTCCAATAAGCAAAAACCTCTCCAAAAAACAAAACAAAACAAACAATTGCATTTGAGACGACTACTGCCGATATTAATTTATTACAGATCAAGGAGACAATTAATAAAAATCTAGATCATTTTAATAATTAACAAGGTTTCGTAAGGTTTACCTTTTTGGTAAGAGACAGAACATAACTTCTTTTTCAATTATACTTTGGAACATTACCTAGAGATTTTTATATTCCAAGGTCAGAAGAAAACCTCAGAAAGTTGCCCAAAGAACCAGTTCAGGTGCACATTCCATATCTTGGAGCATTAAAGTTAGAGATTAGTAATATTTCATTTTAAAGAAACTCTCAGAAAAAAATTTTTAGAAGAAATATTAAACTGATGTCATCAGATTTTTAAAAGAAAGCAGTGTTCTAACTGGGCACGGTGTATCGACTATCTGTGTTTATCTTTTTCTCTCTAAACATCACTGTATTGATAGGAAGGAATGGCAGGGTCATCGCTTAGGACAGAGTCGATGTGGGAGGAGATAAGGGGATGGGGAAACTTTGGCTGAAGGACACCAATGAAGGAATGCCTACCAGAGTCGCACAGCAGAGGGAGAGACTGGCCCCTAGGAACCCCCAGAGGCCCAGGAGTGGGAGGTCCCCAACCTCACACGTTGCAACGCAGAGCCAGGCACAGGCCGGACATGAAACAGGCCCCAGGAACAGGCTCCTATGCCCCTGCTCGTCACAGACAGCTACTCTTCCCCCTCCTCTCCTTGCAACTAGGCATTTGCTTAGAGAATTGAACCAGGAGTGCCCTGCACTGGAGGACATCAGGCAAAGCAGAGGGCTCTGAGGCATAGGGCTGCAAGCAGGTGGGAGGACAGTAAAGAGAGCGTCTGCTTGTATTAAGGTGCCCTCCCACCCCCACCCCCAAGCCCGTTTGCTGCTGCCTGAGCATTCGAGCCAGGCGTCTATCCGTCAGGTGGCTGACTGGAACATTCTTCTTTGGAAAAACTCCTTTCAGAGAAAAGATTTCCAGATACTCCCCCAATGAAAAAACTCACTGTCCCAGCACCCCATAGTCCACCAGTCAGTAAATGCACTTGCACACACACGCACGCACACACACACACAGTGCAGACAGCCAGCAGCTCTCAGATGGTTGAGAAAAACTTGCAGTGTGAAAAGAGAGGTCAAATCAACCCATTCCTAAAAGGAAAAAGACAGTGCAGAGTAGAAAGAGCATTTAAGACAAAAATGAAAACCTAATAGTCACATCAAAGAAAGCAGAACAGAAGTCTATGAAAAAGAAACAAAGATCGAGAAAAAGCTCCGGACTAGTGAGAAAAAAAACGGTCGGGCCAGCCCCGCAGCACAGTGGTTAAGCACTGCATCGGGAGCTGGATCCCACAGGGCTGACTGGGGTCTGAATCTGGGCCCTACTGCTTTGAAAACCAGCGTGTGTGCTTACATGCCCCAAATCCTGCTGGGATGGAGAAATGGAGGAAAAAGGATTTTGATGTGACCATGCCCCTGTCAGGCCTGCTTTCTCTGGGTGCCCTCTGGCAATTAAAAAAAGTTACGTAACAACAAGATGTCCAATAGAGGTAATGGGATACGAAGGTGAGGTGTTCTTTCAAAAAGTAAATCAAAATACAATGCAAAGGGACTTTTCAAAAGGTTTATGGAAAATGGAATTGAAGTATTACTTTGCAAGAAAATATGAAATTCGAGCAGTTTTTTTTTTCATAGTACACGTTTTCCATGAACATTTTGAAGATCCCTCAGAGAATGGGAGAGGGGAGAGAAGAAAAAAAAATTCTTGAGGCAATCCAACATCCAATGCTTAGGAATTCTTGAAGGAGGAGGAGAGAAAAAAGAAGAGAGAGAAGTATCAAAGGTATAAAAACAAATCTGGAACTGAAGGATGGACTTGAACACTAGGTTGAAAGAATCCAGCATAGTTGACGGGAAAACACTTGCTCTGGAGCACAGGACTACGAAATTCCCAAACATGTCCACACCCTGCTGATCCGTGCTAGCTCTCCCAGATAGGACCCCACAGGCTGAGTATGTGAGCCTGAAGGAGGCGCTGTTGTGCAACACGGCCCCAGACAGTGGGGAGGGGCTGAGATCCTGGCAAGAAATCACGATGTTTTGGTGAGATCAGTCGGCCTGAATGTGTGCTGCTCTCTGGCTTCGGTCAAAGCCAGTTACTGCCCCACAGGGCAGAGAAATCAACTGAGGTGTGCCTCTTTACCTGGCAGAAATCTACAGGTTAATGTGTAACTGCAAAGAATACGGACTTTCAATCCATGGTCAGTAGCAAGGCAAATAAAGATGCATTCCTTATAGTGGAATAGCCTTTGGGCGGACCTCTTGAACAATACTCCAGGAGCACGCGGGGATGACAGGCTGCTTTCCTTAGTTCCAAGTTGTAGATGTTTTTGTCTTATGCCTGCTGACAATATCACAGTCAAAATCCAACAGCTTGGTGACCTGGCAGGAAGTGAGTGATGGAGCAGACCCAGTGCAGATGACACCCAGGCCTGGGAGACAGCAGGGAGGGGTGGGGACTGGGGTGAACTGAAGACCAAATGCCCTTTCTAAAGGCTGCAGGGGCCCATTGCCATGGATTTATGTACTGTCTTAGTTTATTTTGTGTTGCTATAGCAGGATGCCAGAGGTTGGGTAATTTATAAAGAAAAGGCTTTATTTGGCGGAAGATTCTGGAGACTAAGAATGCCAAGGGCAAGGTGCCAGCATCTGCTCAGCATCTGGTGAGAATCGTCTTGCTGCATCATCCCCTGGCAAGAGCGTGCATGTGAGTGAGCACACGAGGGCTTGAACTCGCTTTCCAGGAACCCCTTCCCAAGATAACCCATCCTGTGGCAATGGCATTAGCCCATTCCGGAGGCCAGAGCCCTCCTGGCCTAATCTCCTCGTAAAGGTCTCTCTTCTTTCTTTGCTTATAAGTATTTTCTGGATTTTTTCTCAACACTGTTGTGTTGGGGATTAAGTTTCCAACACGTGAATTTTGGGGGCACGTGTGAGCCATAGCGCATACCCCCATTCCCTCTTGGTGCCTGCATTTCCGTACCCAGCCCCACACCCCCTGAGCGCCACAGTCCTGACGTCAAGTGCCCGTGTGACACTGCCACTTGGGCATTTCACGGGCATCGGATTTGATATGTCTGAAATGGAGCTGTTGATGTTTCTGACCCCCACAGCAATTCCTGTTGATGTCTTGCCCCCCTAAAACTGCTCCGCCTTCCTCCCAAGGGCTCAAGACAAGAGGCAGATTGACTTCCTGATTCATGTGCATTCAGAAGGATGCAGGCCCTCTGATTGGTGCATGCTGCTAAGGTGCTGCTCTGCAGGCTGGAACTACATGGGAAGCCCAGGTTCGATTCCCGGTCCAAAGGCTTGGCGTGGCGCCACATGCCCATGGTCCCAGTGGCTTGGAGGCTGAGGCCGGGGGATTCTGAGTTCCAGGCTTGCCTGGCAACAAAGCAAGACCCTGTCTCGCAGGAGGATCATGATAGCAAGACCCTGTTTTAAAAAGAAAGACAAAAAGATACGTAGATTTGGAATGCTATTGATGATGCATTGTGGGTGAAAAGCAAGCAGTAGATCAGTATGTCCCCATTCCTTTGGAGAAAAATAAATAAATTACATTGCATATAGTAAACGACGTAAGGGAACCGTGTGGAGCGGACGTCACGCCATTAATGGCAGTTTCCTGCGGGGGGGGGGGGGGGGGGACTCAGCAGGATAGGGAAGGGGGACTTACACTTCCCGCTTCTTTATTCTTATGTATTGTTTGAATATTTTACAGCCAGTTTTTCTTTCTTGTTTTGATATGGAGCTGTTTAAAAATAAATAAAACATACCCATATAATGGAAACACGATGTAGCCATTAAATTTGTAGGAGAATAAAAAATGGCATTGAAAGATGTTAATAATATACTACATGTAAAAGCTGATAACAGAATTATAAGTCCAAGAGGATTTCAGTTTAGTTTTTAAACTCTATTTACAAAAGCAGGTCTGGATTAGGAAACGGTGTAGGTAAGAGCTTGAGCTTGGGGGTGAGGAAGACTTGAGTCTTTTTTTTTTTTAGTGCTTTTTGCCATACGGTGTGTGTGCTTGCTGGTTGCTGGAGAGAGACAGAGACAGAGACAGTGAGAAGGAAAGTGAGAAACCACACCTTGCGGGGGGATGGCCATGCTACAATCACTTCCCCATTTTCCTTCTGGGATCTTGGGCACGTACGCACACGCACTTAGCGTGATTTTCAAGCCACCAGATCTGGGACTCAAACTGTGGTTGGCCATGTGGGAGCCTAGCGATGTAGGCCATCTGCTGGCCTCGGGATTTGAGTCTTAGCGGCTGTCGATTAGTCACATGGTTTCGGTAAGGTGGGGAAGCCCTCTCAGTCTGCTTCCTCTGGTAGGAAGTGAGGATAACTGTCACTACTCTATCCAGCTGTCTTCTGTATTTTCTGAAATGATGTTAGTCATCCCTCTACTTAACGTAGTTACTGACTGTAAATAAATAAATGTTACCTGCTGTGGGAATAATAATGTTCTAACAAAACCTTAAAACAATAATCGCTCTTATTAAGGACATAGAGAAAGGTGTTAGCGAAACCATGGCCTAGGGTTACTGGGCTCATGAATGACTTTTGTTTTTCTCCTTTCTTTGCTTGCATTTTATCATTTCTTTCTCAGCATAATTTTGCTTTTGTAATAAATACGCTCATTAAAAAATATCTTGAGTGCATAGCCAACTTTGTCCTTAGAACAAAACATCGAAGACCTTCCCGAGGAGGTAAGGAGCTTGGCTGTAAGACGCTGCCACATTTCAATGCAAAACGGCAGGAAGGAAAGACACTAATTCTATTTATTGGGAAAGAGAGACAAAATACAGGATTGTCTTCTTAGAATTTCCCTGAGAATCAGCCAAAAAAATCAAACCACTGGACTGTTGAGTCAAGTGACTGAATACAGATTACATTACAACATTGAGATTGCCTTCCTGGACACCAGTTAGTGGCCACTGAGAACGGCGACTGGGCTGGGGACCTTAAATCTGAGCAATGCACGAGGTTGTTCGCACAGTCTGGCCAAGGTGGAGAGCCTGTCTTCAGCACCCCAGAGTGCTCCAGAACCCCAATCTTATTATCCGATGAGCATACAATTGTATCGTGCTATTTACTGATTTGTATTAAAACATTCATGTATTCAACATAAATGTTTCAAATTTACTGCCATTCTTGGGACTCTCTCTTGGCATTACTTTATTTTTTTTATTTTTTCTTTTTTTGGAGAGGTTTTTGCTATAGGGCGTGTGCGCTCGCCAGACAGACAGAGAGAGACAGAGAGATAGAAAGCAGGAAATCAACCCCCAGGGGGGATGGCCACGCCGCAATCCCTTCTCCTCCATTCTCCTCTCGGGATCTTGGGCACGCACGCACACACGCCCGGCGTGAGTTTTAAGCCACTGGGTCCGGGACGCGAACCGCGGTCGACTACGTGGGAGTCCAGCGACATAGCCATTACGCTAACTGCTGGTCCCTGCATTACTTTATTTTTAAATATCCTTGAAACATCAAGAAAACACAGGAGCTCAGAATGTCTTGCCCTCTGAAAGGTTCAGCCAGTCAGAAACAGAAACCGATTCCCAGAGGAGGTCTGACTCTGGCTACGTCCTTCCCGACAGCAGACGACCCCGCTACAGTGGCTGTCCTGAAGTGCAGGATTCCTGGGTGTTTGGCGCTGTTGGGTTGCTGATAACGTCTGCAGCCTGGGTAACTTATAAAAATAGAGGTTTTTCAGCTCAGCTTAGAGGGCCAAGGTCCAGGAGCTGCAACTGGTGAAGGCCTTCCCGCTGCAGGTGATGTGACAGGGACAGATGTGAGAGCACGCGTCTCTGGCTCATTGCCTCCCCTTTATAAGGCACCAGGATTCAATCATGGGGACGCCCTTGTAACACCATCAGGCCCCTACCCTCAACACCAGTACAGTGGCTTGCTGAATTTTAACACATAAATTTTGGGGGCACACGTTCAAACAAGCGCATTGGGAAGGCTGAGGAGGGGTCTCTGGGAGCCTGCCCATGGTCGTGTCCATACTGTAGTGATGTGGGAAGTTTGGCCTTGAGCCCATCAGGAACTGGTGGGGTGGAGCCCTAACCGGGAGACACCCCTGCCTTGGAATTCTGGTTTAGAAAGCTGCTGGGAGTTCAGTGATACTTTTACCTTAAAACGTTTCTAGAAGTTACCTTTAGTGAATGATAAAAGTAACGAATGCTTCTGTTAAGGATTACTGTGTTTCTTAGACACACACATGTATGGTGAACATAGCATTTTCTAAAAATATTACCTGAGGGCATCTGTGCTTGTCAGAGAGAGACCAGAGAAGGGAGGTGAGGGAGAAAGGGCTCCCTAGTGGGGCACGGTCATGCCACAATACCTCCTCCTCCATTTCTCCGTCCTGTCGGGATTTCGGGCACGCCGGCACACAGTCCCAGAGTATTTTTCTTTTCTTTCTTTTTTGGGGGGGAGATTTTTGCTATAGGGCTCTTGTGCTCACCAAAGGACGGAAAGACAGAGACAGAGACAGAAAGTGAGAAATCACACCCTGGGAGGATGGTCACACTGCAATCCCTTCTCCATTCTCCTCTTGGGATCTTGGGCACGCACACATACACACTCAGCGTGAGTGTTAAGCCACCAGGTCCAGGGCTCAACCACAGTCAACTACGTGGGAGTCCAGCTACGTAACCATTATGCCATCTGCTGGTCCCCCGAGAGGGTTTTTCAAGCCTCTGGGGCTGGGATTCAGACCAAAGTCAGCCATGTGGAATCCAGCTCTCTTAACTACTAAGCTGTGGGGCTAGCCCGTTTAGCACTTCACAAAAAAATTCATTAATAATGAGGAACTCAGTAGTTGTCACAACCAATTCAAGAGAATTCAGAGTGCTACACTTACATAGGTATTATGGTTTGTCCCTCAAAGGTTCATGTTTTGAAATTTGGTCTCGGTAGTGGTTGAATGTGTGAAATTTCATGGTTTGGGGTTTGATTTCACTGTAAAGGAGTTAAGTGAAAATGTAACCCTTTTGTGGTAGACCAGGGTGGAGGCTTAGGTGTGATAATATCAGAGTGGGGAGTCCCCTGTGACTGAGTTCTGGCGTTGGCCACGTGGGGTCTGACACTCAGTGCACTGCACTTTACTGCACTCCGGGCCCACAGCCTCTAACGCATTAGAGCAATCACCTGGCCTCAGGTATTTCTTTTAGCAAGGCAATTGGGGCCTGAGAAAACAGGCAGTCCTAAATATTAAAAAAGAATGAACTAGCTGTAAAGCCTGTCTACCCCCAGGGCAGTAATCTAGCACATTCCACCGGACACAATTTGTTTACATTTCTATAGATGGGAATCACGTGCCTTACCATCAGATTATCTGTGGCTACAGAACTGTAAAACAGCTCAAGGACAATAAAAGGCCAGTTTCGGATTCAGTAACCATTTTTGCCCATCTTTAAATGTTTTGCACACTCTCCTGAAACCTGCTTTAAGAAAAGCCCTCAAATATATTAAGGTTAAAAGAGATCCCCTCACCCGCAAATCCCCTGGCTGTAGCTATCTACTGCTGCAGTTCATCGTGGTTCTGGCAGACTGTATGCCAGCACATGTAAACTTTTTTTTTTTTTTGAGAGATTTTTGCTATAGAGCATGTGTGCACTCATAGAGACAGAGAGACAGGAAGCGAGAAATCAGTCCCTGGGGGGATGGTCACACACATGCACAGTTTTACCCAAAGTCCAAGGCCATAATCCCTTATCCTCATTCCCCTCGCAGAATTTTGGGCATGCATGCCTGGCATGCAAGTCCCAGGTCCAGGACTTGAACCAGAGTTGGCCATGTGGGAGTCCAGCATCTTAACCACTGTGCTACCTGCTGGCCCCTGTAAATAAACATTTTAAAGACAAAACTCAAAACACACTATACATCAATCAATAGTTTGCTTTTTTCACTTGGCAGAGATCATGGGCATTTCATTACAGCCGTAATTCTCCATTTTTCACTGTTTTAAAATTATTTTTCTTTTCGAATGTTTATATTTATACGGAGTCTAAAATTTCAAGCCCTAGAATCTGAAGTTTTGTATTTGTTGCCATGGTGAGAGTGTGTGTTTGCTGGAGAAAGAGAGAGAAAAGAAACAGAAATCACCCCCCAGGGCAATGACCACGTTGCAATCCCTTCTCCGGTCTCGTCTTGGGATTTTAGGCATGTGTGCACATGCGCCTGACGTTTTTCACGCTGCCAGGTCTGAGACTTGAACTGTGATGCCAGCCACATGTGATCCAGTGCCTAACCACCATGTCACTGCCTGGCCTGAATCTGAAGTTTTTAAATTTTATTTATTTATTTATTGCTATAGGGCGCGTGTGCTAGCCAGAAAGACAGAGGGAGACAGAGAGATAGAAAGTGAGAAATCACCCCCCAGGAGGGATGGCCACGTCACGATCCCTTCTCCTCCATTCTCCCCTGGGCATGCATGCACATGCACCCTACGTGAGTTTAAGCCACCAGGTCTAGGACTCGAACTACATGGGAGTCCAGCGACGTAGCCATTGCGCCAACTGCTGGTCCCAAACCTGAAGTTTTTTAAGAAAACTTCTGTTTTGGAAATAATTTCAAACTTAGGACTAAATTGCAAAAATCAAGCTTACAAAGGACACGCTAATGTCTTTCACCCAAGACCTCGTAGTATCGTTCCACCTCACTTGCAGCCTGTCTTTCCTCTCCCTCTCTACATGCGCACACAGGCACAGTTTCATCCAAGGTCTTTGAAGCTCCATTTCCATCTCTCATGGCCCTTGACCCCTAAAGACCTCGTGAGGGGTGTTCTCTTACGTCATCTCACGCTCACGGTGGGGGCTCAGCTTCGGTCCTTCCAACATCGGAGCGCGCTCTTCTTTCACTTTCACATTCCGGCTTTCTCAGTTGAAGCAATAGTGTCCTTGTATATTGTTTTTTTCCCCCTTAGTACTGGACCTAGCCCAGGGCCCACGGATTGCATTTAGTTGTTAGGTCTCTTTAGCCTTTTTTTTTTTAAAGAGAATTATTTATTTTATTTTACGTTTTCATCCACTTATTTTGATTTGACCACACACACACACACACACACACACACACACACAGAGAGAGAGAGAGAGAGAGAGAGAGAGAGAGAGAGAGAGAGAGAGAGAGAGGTAGGAGTGGGGAGTGAGAAAGCTAGGCACCAGGGCTGGGATTCGAACTGTGGTCGGCCATGTGGGAATGTCCAGTGCCTGAACCACCATGCCACCTGCTGACCCCCCTCCTTAGCTTTTAAAAATCTGGAACATCTTCACAGCCCTTTTTGGTCCTTTATAAAGTAATCATCTTTGGAAGGATACAACCAACCACATCCTGCCTTTTTTATTTATTTGTTTTTAAAATAGGTACGGCAGTGTGCATTCATTCATGTGCTGTTTCCTGTCACTCGTCTCTGGGTATTTATTCTGGTTCTGTGCAAAACACTACGTAGAGCGTACTGAGCTCTTCTCAGAGCGCTCACCTGGAGGCACACGTCGCCAGCAGTCCTCCCTGGACGTTTTGATCACCCGATCGAGACACGATCCGGTTTCTCCACCGTGAAGTACGGGGAAGTTTTTGTTTTCCTAGTGACTAATAAACAGTCTGTGGGGAGACCCTCTGGGATTGTGAAAACAGCCTGCTCTTCCTCACCATGTGCGCTTAGACTCAGCGGCTACCAGTGGTGCTTTGTAGTTGACCGTCTTCACTGTGATAGATTTGAAGGTGCGCTCCCAACTCCAGCTCCCCCTCCGCTCGCCGCCCGTTGGCGCTCAGTCGCATTCTCAGTGTAGCGCCTCTCTTCTCCCCGGCATTGACTTCTCTATTTACCATCAGTGTGGGCTCACGCATTCCCGTTTTTAAGGGTTTATATTAGTCATTGGGAAGGTCATGCCATGTTTTTCTATGTGAAAATGTGTCATGAGTTTCCCAACAACCCAGTAACACATTCCTGAATTTGATGCACAAACAGCCCCAGTTTGGCCACTGGGGCCCATTCAAGCCAACGTCCGTGCCCTACTGCCATGGCCCCAGAGTTGTTTGTCAACACGTCCTTACTTTCTGGCCTGACGAGATGTCCCAGGCTCGCTCTGCCTACTCGGGCCTGCTCAAGGATTAGTCATTTCTGCAGGGAGCCCTGGGGGATGCTATTACAGACCCACCTCGGCAGGCTGCCAGCATGTCTTTTGTTCTTGACCTTTCGGCAGACTGCGCTAGAAAATCAAAGCGGGCCTACACACATGTACACATGCTATGCACTTGCATCCGTAGATACGTGCACATGAACATGCATGTATGCATTCTAGAGATCGTGCATTTCCACCTGTGCCTCCAGTTCCATGGACTCTGCAGTTAGAATCCCCCCAAGTGGCCCCTGCAGCAGGTGTGGCAGGGAGAACGTGGGTAGGCTTGTCAAGGAGGAGAGGAACGGCCAGAAGAGAGGGACTGCTCCCTGCCCATACCTCGAGCAGGGCGCCCCCCAGGAGTGGACTAGCCCGACAACCTGCAGGGAATGTTCTCAGGGAGACTCCTTCTTAGACTGGTCTCCACAGGACAGTGGCGGGTCTTATTTTGCACCCCTTGGTCATCAAGTCTCAGCAGATGGGCGATGCGGGAGTCTCTTGAAGGGTCTTGAGCGAATGCTGGAAGTGTTCGGCTGTTTCATCCTGCTAAGGGAGGGGGCAAAAAGACAAAAACAAAACCTTGAAAGGACATCATCGCCGCGGGCGGGAAGCTGGACACACGTGCCAAAGGGTCATCACGGCCCATTCGAGAACAGCAGCTTGGGGAAGAGCCAAGGAGAATGTGCAAGACAGCTGGGAGTTTGAAAATCTGGACCATCGCCCCAGCAGAAGACGACGCCAAGTTGAGAAAGAAAAATTACAATAAGTAAATGAGAATATAGTCGTCTACACTAATTCAAGAACAAGCAAGTAAAACAACAAATTTGTGCTTTGTTCTTTGGGCTCACAGTGTGTAGGTAATAGAAATAAAGGAATCAGGGCTGGCCGTGTAGTGCAGTGGTTAGGCTCTGCACAGAGGGTGCTGGATTTCACGTGGCCTACCAGGGCGCACGTCCCCACCCCAGGGCTTGAAGAACACACCAGGTGCACATGCATGTCCAGAATCTTGAGACAGAACCGGAGGAAAAATGATGATCGTGTGACCAGGCTGTCATCTGGGAGTGCTTTTTCTCTCTGCACATGTACGCTTTCTCTAGCATTAAAAAAAAAAACAAAAAAACCCAAAAAACTGGGACCAGCAGTTTGCATAATGGCTATGTCGCTGGACTCCCACGTACTTGACCGCGGTTCGAGTCCCGGACCCGGTGGCTTAAACTCATGCCGGGCACATGTGTGTGTGTGCCCAAGATCCCGAGAGGAGAATGGAGGAGAAGGGATTGCGGCATGGCCATCCCCCCTGGGGGGTGATTTCTCGCTTTCTGTCTCTCTGTCTGTCTGGAGAGCGCATGTGCTCTATAGCAAAAACCTCTCCAAAAAAAGAAAAAAAATAAAGAAACAAAACAAAGACAGGGCCAGCAGGTGGCATAATGGTGAAGTTATGGACTCCTCCTTAAACCATGGTTCAAGTCCTGGACCTGGGAACTTGAAGATCATGCCAGGCATGTGTATGTGCATGCCCAAAATCCCAGAAGGAGAATAAAGAAGGGATTGGGTGTGGCCATCCCTCCCGGGGGTGATTTCTCACTTTCCTTCTTACTGTCTTTCTGTCCCTCTCTGGTGAGCGCACATGCCCTATGGCAAAAAAAATCAATTTAAGTAGAAGAAATATATATGAGATATAGTAAAGAAAATGCAGGGGCCCATAGGTGGCGTGGTGGTTAAAGTACTGGACTACCACATGGCCAACTGGCACCCTCCTTTCTCACTTTCATTCTCTCTCTGTGTCTCTCTCATGAGTGCATGTGCACACTCACAACATGTTTAAGTGTTGTTTGGAAATTGAAAATGCATGTAGAAGTGTGTGTGTGTGAGAGAGTGTACATGTCAGGTATGTGTGTGTGTGTTGAGGGGTGCGTGCGTGAGAGTCTGTGGGGTGACTGTCCGTGATGGTGTGCCGTGTGCTGGGGTAGGTGGTGTAGACTACACCTTGGGGTGCGAGTGGGTGTGTCAGATGTGTGGCTCTGCCCAGGTGTGGTCTGTATACCAGCGTGGGCACGTGTCCGTGTGTCCCACGTTAGTTTGGGAAGACATGGGGAAGGTGTGGTGTGCCACATGCTGAAGGCAGATGCCCACGTGTGGCAGCACCAGCCGCCTGTGGAGTGGCAGGGCTATGACCCAGGGGCTGTGTCTCTGGCTGGCCCATTCATAGGTCCTCTTGCAGCAGCGGGCAGCGTGGTGGAGGACAGGAGCCAGGGGACGCAAGGACAGGGGCAGGCGGCCAGGGGACAGGGCAGAGCAGTGGAGTGGAACAGGTACACGAGCCAGGAGCCCGACAGGGCAACGCCCGAGACCATTTTCTGCAAGTTGCGCCCCAAGTTCAGCCCCAGGCACCCAGCATTTGTTCCTCTGATCTCCTTTCCCTGTCAGCCTCTCATCCTCCCACACGGCAGCAGGGAGTGGGTTCGAGATCCTCCCGCTCCTGTTTCCCTGGTGGAGGTTTGGAAACCGGGCCTGGCAGGAGAGGGGGCGGCGTGTTCATTATAGGAAATGAGCAGCGCGATCGCTTTCTAATAACTGCGCGGTTTCCGAGCAGCACGGGGTCTCGGGGCTCCGCGGGCCGTGGAATTCAATACGATACGCTTCAGCCTGTCAGCTAATGGGCTGGGCTGGAGCCACGTGACCCAGCCTTCCCGGGGACGTTCAGCGATGCTGAAAAGTGGCCCAGATTTATTTATTGGGACAGTGAGTGATCCTGCCTGTGGGTGTGGGGGAATGACAGGCTATGACAGCAGGTATTGATAAGCAAGGGAGGAGGAGACGGGATTTCACCGGGCCCCAGGGCCTGGGCAGGGTCAGTCCCATACTGGGGGTCGTCACTGTCCCACCAAGGCGGCTCGTCTTCCCGTCTCACTAGGGCATCAGTTCCCAGCCTGGAACCTAATCCATCCGCTCACTCTTCCGTCTCTCACCTGTCAGTCACTCGTTCCCAGACACGCCACCCCCGGGTGCCCGGCCAGCTTCTAGCTGCTGTGCGCGGTGTCCCACAGGAGGGCCAGGCTCTGCCCTCATGGAGGCTCGGTACAGCAGCAGCGAGGAAGAGGGCAGTTAACCAGTTAACGGCTGCCACCAGGAATGCGGTCGGCTCCGCCTCCTACAAACCTCCAGTCTGTGCTCTTCATCTCCAGAGGCATGCCAGGTGGCTGCTGCCCTCCCTCCCCGCCTGGACCCCTGCACCCACCCCTGCCAGCCGCAGCCCGCCCACTAGCTTAGCCTTAAAGTGCTGCTCCGATGATGTGGCCCTCTGGACACGCCCCAGCGGCGAAGACGAAATTACGGCCTCCTGCCAGCCCGCCTCTGCCCACGTCCTCTGTCCTGAGGGCTTTGCCCTGCCCTTTGTTGACACCGGCTTGTCCTTTGGCAAGAGTTTCCCCTGGACCTTTGCTCCCTGCGGGGCCAGGTCTGGTTGTGCCACACCGTCATATCGCCAGAGTTTGGCACAGAGCCGCATGCAGAGGTGCTGGGCACTTAGCGGGGAGGAGGGAGAGGAGGGGAAGGAAGGAGGGGTGACAACAGCTCTGCTGGCTGACAGGTCCAGCGGGTCAGACAGCAGCCCGAGGCCCCTGCGGGGGCTGGCAGAGACCTGGGCAGAGGCTCAGGCACCGCTTCCCCCAGGTGAGGCTGTAGGGGCCAGCAGGGCCAGGGATGACTTGGCCTTGCTCCTCAGGGGGCAGGGAAGCCACCGAGGAGAGCGAAGCTGTGAGGGCCATCATCTTCAGGTCTCCCAGGATGCGGGGGGGAGGGGCAGCAGTAGGCCCTGCAGGCACCCAGGGACGGCGGACATGGAGATGGAGTGCTGTGGCCACTCCCTGGGGAGGAGGGATGGGCCAACGAGGACTGGCCAGGACTGAGGGGTGGGCGTCAGCACTGGGGGAGAGGGAGCTCTTCTGGAGCTACATCTCACTGGGCCTGTAGACCAGGCGGCGCCCCTGGGACGTCCTGGTGGCAGAGGTGTTAATGCCCACCCAGGCCCTCCACCAATGGCCCTCTCGGGGAGAGTGGGTTAGAGGGGAGCAGAGGAGCTGCTCTCCACAAAGGCCTTGATTTGTCACCTGAAAAGAGCGCCAGGCCTGCTAAGTACAAAGGCCTTCACTGCGGACTTGCAGGGCAGACTGTAATTACCTGGGAAGGACCGGTCTGCTGCAGGTAAAAAAATTTGCATTTCACCAAATGTTTAATGGGTATTTATATGAGGAACAGACTATTGAGTAAACGCACAGGTTTAAATAAGGCTGAGAAGGCAAAGGAGATTCTGGACTCTCACCCCTGGGCCCACTGGGTTCGGCAGACAGAGGTATCTTCGCTCACTCACTCACTCGTTCGTTTGCTCATTCATTCATTCCTTCCACATTTCCCAAGCGCCTCCTCTGTGTCAGGCCTCTCTGTGCTTGGACACAGATAAGACTGATCACAGCCCTGCCCTGGAGGGCACACAGATCACCGAGAGGAGGGTTAAAGGGACTCAGGGCTGAGGGCTGAGGGCAGGAGACCCAACCTGAGAGGGCAGCATCTGCTCTGGGGAGGAGGCGACTGTCAACCAAGGGGCCAAAGACTCCCCTGGCCCACAGGAGCAGAGGGACATTAGAGCGAGAAGGAAGCCCAGGGAGGCAGCGCTGGAGGGACGAGGAGCCAGGAGTGTGTGCAAGGAGGCCTGACATAGTTTATGGGAGCTCAGCAGGGCTGTCCATGGCTCCCCTCTAGGGGGCGCCACTGAGGTTCATAGATGTCCTGTTTCCTAGGCGGTGCACAACCTGGATGGCTGCACAGAGTAGCCCTGTCAACTAGGGCTGGGAGGATGCTGGGCCCCAAACAAAGGACCCCGACACCAGGTGAGGAGTTGAGTCGTCCTAGTGGCTGAAAGCCATCACGTGACCTTCTAGGGTGCCGTGATCAGCGTGGCATTTTGGGAACCTGTGGAGAATGGGCTGGAGGCCAAGAGCTGGCTGCTGGAAAGTGGCCCACGTCGACACTCGCTCTGCAGAACTAAGACTAAAGGCTAATGGTTTTCATCTGCGGAGAGATGCAGACGATAACACCAACCAGTAAAGGGCAGTGGAGAAGTGGGTGACGGATGTATCAGCCCGTTCACAGAACAGGAGCTACTAATGGCTTTTAAGCATACAAAAACAGAGTCTCAACCACCTTTGTAACATGAGACTTCGGAGTTAAGTCTACAATGAGCTGAGGCCATTTTTTAGCCGTCCGTTGGCAATAATGAACGTCTGACGGTGGGCTGCCGTGGGAGGACGGCGACGGCCCTCTCCTGCGTTGTTGGTGGGACTCCAGCTCGGGCCAGCCTCTCTGCAGGGCGGTTTAGCAATACCGATTGCGGTTTACAATGCGCGTGCCCTCTGACCTGCTAACGCGACTTCTAGGACACATGTTACGTGTTCATCAAGACGCGTGTAGCAGCACAGTCCCTGCAACACTCAGGAACAGAAAAGCTGGAGATAATCAGAATACAACACCGGGGGACGGTTAAGTAAACTAGTGTCACAAGTCATTATAGCGCGTGGCACAGTGGCAGGACACAGCGCCGTCGGAAACTGAGGCCCACACATACGGGCGACTGTATCACACAGCCGTGCCCAAGAAACGGTGTTGGTGAACAATCAGAGGGCAAAAGAGAAAACGTAGCAAACGGACATAGGTATGACTTCGTGTGTCCATGCAGACTGTCTCTGCAGGGACACGCAGAACCCATAGACAGGACTCACTCTGGAGATGGAACTGGAGAACGGAGGGGTGGGTGGGAAGGGCGGCACTTGTCACTGTATTCCCTTTTGTGCTGGTTTTGTTTGTTTTAGCCATTGATGTACAATTTAGCCATGTGTGCATTTACGTATGTGTGCAAATACGTGTACACTACTATATATATATGTATTTGTATGCACATACACACATATATATGCCCATTGCATATTTTGAAAAAATACCAACTGAAGGCCTCGATGGTGAGATTTCCTCTCTTTCATGTAGTAGGGTCTCATTTTACCCAGTGTCTTTGGAAAATGGATGTCCACGGAAGGGAGTTTCCCAGACATGTTACAAGAATCAAAACTCTTTAAAAAGTGTTTTTTAAAAAGAGGCCAAAGTCGAGTGTATAGTATTCTTCTGTATTTGATCAAGTAAAGAATATGGAATGTGAGTGAGCTGAGCGTTTTCTGGCTGACCCTGCACTAAGCCTCTCTCATAACAAGACTTTTGTCCCCTCCCTTGCTGTCAGGTGCCACTTTGCATGCAGCATGTGAGCACAGAGACGGAACCAGACAAGAGTCATTTCCAGACCCCGAATGGAAGCCTGAGGCTGTGTGAACCGGGCTTGGGGCAGATGCTCTGGCTGTCGGGATGCTGTGGCTCATGCATGGGTGGCCCTAGGCGGCTGGAGTCTCGGGGCTGTCTGACCCGCAGTGCTGTGGCTGCTGCTTTGTTCCCCCGCTGGGCAGGGAGTGCTGTACGCGCCTAGGCTCGGAGCTACATGCCTGGGCTGGAGCTTCTGGGCTGACCATGTGGGGGGGAGCAGGGCAGCTTCCAGGGGCCTCAGTCAAGGCGTCTACCTTATCCAAACCTCAATGTCCTCCATTGTCAAGAGGAGCGACACCACTCACTGTGCCATGATGGATGGGGTGACTCTGGTGCCAGGGACACGGAGCTGTTCCCCTACACCAGCCACCGGCTTCCCCTTCCCCACTCCTGGGCACATTCGGCCTCCAGGGCTGGAGGTTGTCACAGCTGTGGGAATGGTGGCTCTCTGGGCTCCTTCCACTGACACCAGGCTGTGAAGCTCAACAGTTCCCAAAGGTTCGAGGCCTCCCTGTTGTGCGAACCCAGGGCCCACTCTCCAGGCAGCCGACCTGTGAGGTGTTTCCTCAGGGACTGACCCGAGCTCAGTGCTTTTCAGAGAACATTTGCTAACGTGCTGCTATTCAAGGTTGCCCCCGGACCCCCCACTTCCACGTGTTCTTGGGGAGATCCGTTTGGCAGGCAAAGCCCACCTGCCGCTTGAAGTGGGACACCCTTCAGTCAGTAGCAGTGGGGAATGCCAGCTTCGGGGTGGAACTGCGACTCCAGCCTTGGCATTTATGAGCCGGGCCACCTCGGGAGGTTGCTCCACCTCAGTCCTGAGCCTCAGTTCTACAACTGTGAAGTGGGGTGATCATGGAGTGTCTATTTCCTGAGTGCATTTCTCAGATGAAATGAATTAATGTCAGTCACGTGCCTGGAATGGCCAAGCCTGTGTGTGGGCTGGGTTAATATGGGCGGAGACGCAGACCTTTGATCCATTGCATGTTGGTCTGCACGGCTCCGGAAACAGCTCCAGGGGATCTGTGTGAGTGACAAGTGAGGCTCTCCGGAGGTGGGTGCTCCAGGAGGTCACATCATTGTCCCGAGTGTCTGATGATTAGAATCCAGTGAGAGATGAGTCCAGAGCCAGCCTCTGGGGTTCCAAAAACGAATCTACTGGGAGCAAGAGAAGCCAGGTGCAATGTGCAATGGATCCCCCCCCAACCACCACCACCACACACACACACACACACACACACACACACACTGCCCCATGTTAACTGTGACCCTCCACCAGTCACAGGAGGAGCTGTGATGTCATCATCATTCGATTCACTGCTTCCGGCTACTTTGCCCAGGCCTATCCCATCAGCGGGTGGGGCTCACACACAGGAACAGGAGGAACTGGCTTGGCCAGACCACCTGTCTCTGGGCCAGGTGGCTCCTAGGCCTGACCTGAGGGCTCTGCATGGCCTGGGAGGAACAGACACTTTCTGGTGTCCAGTGCTCCTCAAGGGAAACGTCCCCGGAGGCCCCATTTAGACTCAATCTCCAGGTGATGGGGGAAGCTACTCAAGGAGCTAGGAGCTTAGCTGCACCCGAGTTATGAACTACGGGCCCTGGATTAGGATTCTTGGTGGGAAGATGCGAGATAGCCCCAACGTCCCCTGTGGCTCAGAATCAGGAAACACAGGTGACCACCCCATACTCTATTGAAATGTAGGGATAATCTGTGTGGCCATGGGGTAAACATGGCCATGGGGGATGGGCAGCCATGTGTTATCTGAAGATTAAGGAGGAGAACATCTTTTATTTATTTCTTTATTTTTTTATTATTATTTTTTTGAGAGGTTTTAGCTACAGGGTGCATGTGCTCGCCAGACAGACAGAGAGAGAGAGACAGAAAGCAGGAAATCACCCCCCAGGGGAGATGGCCATGCCGCAATCCCTTCTCCTCCATTCTCCTCTCGGGATCTTGGGCACACACGCACATGCGCCCAGAGTGAGTTTTAAGCCACCGGGTTCAGGACTTGAACCGTGGTCGACTACATGGGAGTCCAGTGACATAGCCATTACGCTAACTGCTGGTCCCTTTTTTTTAAAAAAGAGATTTTTGCTGTAGGGCATGTGTGTTTGCCAGAGAGGCAGAAATAGAAAGCACGAAGTCACCCCCCAGGGGGGATGGCCATGCAGCAATCCCTTCTCCTCCATTCTCCTCTCAGGATCTTGGGCACACACACACAATGCCCAGTGTGAGTTTTAAGCCACCGGGTCCAGGACGGTAACTGCAGTCAACTACGTGGGAGTCCAGCAATGTAACATTACGCCATCTGCTGGTCCTAAAGACAGCATTTTTATGTCAAAATGAATATGAATTATGATAGAAACTATCCTTTGTGCTCGCCACATCCTGTTGTATTTCTCGTGGATCGGGCGTATGGGAGGAGCCTATTTCCCGTTGTCAGGCACTTGGGTCAGGTCACATGACAGTTCTGGCCCAGGGCAGGGGGGTAAAGGTAGAGCCAGCTGCTCCCTGAACATCATCTCTGGGGTCCTCTTGTCATTTCAGCGTGCCTGAGGCCACTATTTGCAGGGAAGAGCCCAGGCTGGGAGCAGCTGGAGCCTGCAAGGAGGGGAGCCTCCCGCCGCTGACTTGGCGTGACCAAGAACTGAACCTCTGCTGCGTGGGCCTGAGACTTGGGGGTTTGCTCCCTATCTCCGCTTTGCCTCACCTAGCCGGATTAACACCTGGAGGCCATATGGGGCTGAGCTCAGCATCTACAGGGCCTTCAGAGCTAAAGCATGAGGCTTCAAACAAGCAGCTGCTGGCAGCTGGCCTCTCTGAGCCATGGCCGCCGACTCCGGCCTGTCACAGTCTGGGGTCTGTTTCACTTCAACACTGGGTCCAGTGATAGCCCCAGTGACCCACTGGTGCCAACAGCCACTGGCTCTGGAAACGGCTCGAGGGGATCCGTGAGTGATGAGTGAGGCACTCCGGAGGTGGATGCTCCAGCAGGTCACCTCATCAGTCCCGAGTGAGAGAGGAGCCTGGCACCAGCCCCGGATGTCCCCAAAACCGTCCTACTGGGAGCGAGAGAAGACCACGGCAAGGGATTATGTCCGTGTCCCAACCCAGATTATCGGAGAACCCCTCCCTCTCATTATGATGGTATTAGGAGGTCGGGACTTGGGGAGGTGATGAGGTCATGAGGGTGTAGCCCTCATGAATGGCATTATCCCTTATAAGAGAGACGCAGAGGTCTCTCTTCCTCCTCCCAAGGTATGAGGATCCACTGAGAGGTCGTCAGTCTGCAGGTTGGTAAGGTCCCCTCCCAGAACGCACCACCCTGACCTGCGATCCTGGACTTCGGCCTCCAAAACTGGGAGGAGGAAATTTCCACGGTTTCCAGTCACCTGCGGATGGTGCTAACTTCCGTGGTTTGCGATCACCCGTAGATGGTACTCCGTTACTGTCGCCTGATCACACCGACTCCAGTCTAGCCCAGGGAGCCCAGCTCCTCCCGTGGGCCGCGGTGGACAGCCGAGGGACTGAGCAGCAGCCAGCCTGACTCACACACCTGGCTCCTACATGTGACGGGCCGGGCTCAGGTGCCGCTGTGGTCAGGACCTTGTGTGAGTTGCTTTGTGAAAAACCTGGAGTTAGGACCAGCAGTGAGTGTAATGGCTATGTCACTGGAGTCCCACGTAGTCGATAGCGGTTCGCGTCCCAGACCCGGTGGCTTAAAACTCACGCCGGGCGCGTGTGCGTGCGTGCCCAAGATCCCAAGAGAGGAGAATGGAGGAGAAGGGATTGCGGTGTGACCATCCCCCCGGGGGGGTGATTTCTCGCTTTCTGTCTCTCTGTCTCTCTCTCTCTGTCTGTCTGGCGAGCGCACGCGCCCTATAGCAAAAAAAAAAAAACCTCTCCAAAAAAAAAAAAAAAAAAACCTGGAATTAAATCCACTAAAAAAATTAGAAGCGGTAATGAAAGCATTGCTAAGCTTCCTCCTTACGTGCAACCCCCATGTGTTAAACGGGCAACAGCCGAGCAGCTCCAAGGGCCCGTGGATGCTAGCTTTAAAACTCTTTGGCTAGAGGCTCTCCTGGTCCCCTTCCATGGTGGGTATTTGACAAGGTGACGGGCTGACGGACAGGCTAGCTTCTGCTTTATTCCTTTGCTCCAACAGGGCAAAATGGATTCCCTCCCTGAAGATGCCTTAAAATCGAGTCCCTAACTTGCTGGGCATTTAGAGCAATTCTCTGCCCCTCTCTAAACATCCCTTGCCTCATTTGAAAAACTGGAGATTCAGAATACAGCAGGCAGGAACACAGTCTTCTAACAAAATCTATTAGACAGCGTGACAGAGCCAGAGCTGTTCTGTTAAAGACAGGGGTGGGGTCTGTGCCCTGAGGAGCCACACGCAATGCTCCAGGTTCCTTGGAACCAGTGGCTTGATGGTACCCACTCCCTGCCTGAAGAGTGCCTGGGCTGGTGCAGCGGGCCACGGCAGTCCTGACCGGGCAAGCTGCCCTAGTCGCCTTCCTGCCTGGCTGCAGGACCTCAGGCAGGCAGAGCTGGGGTTTTCCTACAGAGCATGGGGCGACAGCCTGCTGCATGGCAGAGCCATGGGGGGCAACAGGGCCTAGGACCGAGGGACTGGCACACAGTGGGCACACGAGGGAGGTGAAGGGACTGAGCATTTCATGCAATGGTAAACCATTGTGGACCGGGGGAGGTACAGCGGTCACAGAGTCTGTCCACGGGCTTCCAGCCCTGCAGAGAAGCATGAGAAAGGACGGCTTTTCTGAGGCCCCCGGGTGGCGGTGATTTCCAGGGAGCTGGGGTCTCACTTTATTTTTAACTCCAAGCCATCTGCTTTTTACTTCCCACCGGGTGGTCCACAGTCTGGGATATCTTCAGAGCAGAGGGACCATGCGTCTCCCGCAGGGCCCGCAGGGAGGAGGTGCTAGGAGGGCTGAAGGCCTCATTCTCAGGGACAGAGCTGCCAGCTGTCCCCGCAGCACCAGGAGTCACCTTTGTGCAGCTCCAACAACAGCACAGTTCTCCAGGGAGGTGCCCTGCCTCCAGCACCCCAGGGATGGTTACGCTTACAAAGCAAACACCTGCTCCGCTGAGCAGCATGCGGGGGAGGGGCCCTCTCTCCGGGCAGAGGTTTCTGTCTCAGTTTCTGATAGGTAGCCGCACCCTAGGGGCTGGGCCTCCCTGCCTAAGGGAGGTCCCCAGTAGGTCAAGGGTTGGAGGATTCCCGAACCCCTCCCTCTAGCTCATCACCTCAGTGTCCTGAGGCAGTATGTGACATTTTAGGTGAACATTAACCATTAGGGGAGAAAGAAAATTTAAAAGGTGCCCTCTTCTCACTAATTGACCCAAAATGAACAAGCGTGGTCCACCCCAGTGGATTTGCTGTCAAAAATTACCATGCAGAAGAAACCATCAGTACTTGGCAACTGTTTATACAATGAGCCTGTGTTTAGCAACACTCAGCTTCATTTCATTATTGCATTTTACGAAGTTACCAAGACAACTGAGGCCAAGTGACAGAACCTTGACTTTATGCGCCATGAAAATTTAATAAAGAATTTTTAAAGGCTTTTAAGAGGCAGGAGTTGCAGCCTCTTAAAGGCAGAGCGGAGCACAGAGGGAGGAGGGCGTGAGTACCCGGGGCCTCGCATCAGACTGCACGGAGCCTCCCGTCAGGGAAGTCACGGTGGACAGTGTTCCCCAGCGTCCGTCTTGTTTCAGCACAGGAGTCCGCTTCTTTCCTCGACAGATGTTACTAAGACACCCTCCGGGTGTCAGGTCCCATGCCAGGCTCTTTACATACATGCTGACATCAGTGCAGTGAGGACAGGGACCAGAGAGGTGAAGTCGCTGGTTCATGGTCACTTAGCGGGCGCGTGGCAGGCTCCAAAGCCCTCGCTCTTGCCGGACAGCGCACAGCCTCCTCTGGGATGCTCTGCCCGCGTTTGCCCAGATCTGATGCAAGCGGTTCTGAAGGGCAATGCCCCTGCAGCCTGGGAGGGCCTGGGAGCCAAGGCTCGGCTCGGATGAGGTCCCCTGGCCCAAAAGCCCTGGGCCTGGACCGGGGCCTGGCTGGAGTCACAGCAATGTCTTCATGTTGGGAAAATGTGTCCTGCGAGCCAGGTGGTGAGCACCATGCTTTCCCAGGGCTGCAAAGAGCCCTTTCTGCGCTGCTCTCTAAATAGGACTCAGGAGCAAATGACCAAACGAGAAAAGCATCAGTAATTTTGCCATTTTATGTCAGAGCTCCGCGGTGCTCTGTATGAGTGTGTGAGTGTGTGTGTGTGTGTGTGTGTGTGTGTGTGTGTACGTGCACGCTTTATACTGTGTGTTGTTTCTAGTTTCAGCCAGCTCAAGACTTTCACTCACTGGAGATGAAGGGAGCTGGATCCATCAACCTTCTGCAGAGCTGCTCCGTCTCCGGGAACAGACGGACATGCGCACTTCTTTTGCAAGGAGAAATTCACATGCCATATGGGAACATTTCCCTCACATTCCTCAGGCTGAGTAGAGGGCTGGGGAAAACATCAATCAAGGTGAAGTGGACTTGAGGTCACTATCCCCTGTGGAGACTGTCCCTCACTGAACAAGGCTAGCTCTCTCAGCCACGGGACACCAGCCCCCTGGTGGGAGAGTTCACCCTTTGTGAGCGCCCAGGGAGAGCGTCAGATGCTGAATGCCGCGCACCCTGTCCCAGCGATAGGGCCGAGGAGTGCGGGCCATTAATCAATACACGGAGAGATGAGGCTATTTTGGAGTGACATTCTGCCAGTCACGAGGCACCTTCCCGGTGTCGGAGGAGCAGAGCAGCAGGAAACATTTTTCAGCCGTGACTGTCCTTCACTATGTGGCTGAAGGGGCGGCGGGAGGGAGAGGAGCGGACCATTCTGGCTTCATTGGTCTCGATGGGTAACATGATTCAGGAATGCTTTTACCTCCAGCCCTTTACTCTCTGCAGGAGACCAGAAGCCACTCTGAAGATGACACTGCGTTTGAACAGCACTTTGGTTCACAAACACCTTCACACTGGCTTTGCTTTCTCATTGTGTTTTCCTAAAAACCCCGAGAGAGATGACTTCGCTACCCTATTCGCGTGGCTAGGGGAGCTGGAGTTTTTGTAAGGAGTGCCCTGCACAGTCTTCCTGGGTGCTCAGCGGGAGAGGAGCAGGTCAGACAGTCCCTGGTCGGTCCCCGGAGCTCCCAGGCACTAGCTGAGCAAAGACCCTGCCTTCCTGAGACATGGGTCTCTGCATCTGTAAAATGAGCCCGAACCCTCTCCCCACAGGGTCGTTGGGAACACTGGGGTGCTGACGCAGAAGCATGGGGTCTGGACTGTGAATCCTGGCCCCGCCTTTTACCAGCTGCCAGGTCTCAGGTAAGTCCCTTTCACCTCCTGGTCTCAGTTTCCCCGTCCATGAAAGGGCAGTGATGAGAACCCTCCCCTCACGGGCTTGTTGGAGCAGATGAGAGGGCGGGAGCACCGGTCCCTGGTAACCTGGGACGCATGGAAAGGAGCTGCTCTGGAAAAGCCTGGAACACCATTCCAAACATCTGCAGTGACCACACTCACATCGGGGTGACCTGCTCTGAGTCCAACAACCTCACCCCAAAGTGAAGAGGAGCCCGGATGTCCGAGTTGAGCAGGTGTGAGGCCCATCCAGCCCGGCAGTCCTTAATCTTTAAGGCTGATCCACAGAGGGCCCAGGGCTGTCATCGCAGCCAAGCACTGAGCCTGGGCACAAAGGGCTATGGATGAAAGGGCCCCCTGTCTGCTCCTGGTCACAGGGCAGCCCCTAGGCCCCAGCCGGGACACAGAGGTGCTCTGAGAATTGGCAAGGTTTGGAAATCCGTGATGCTTAAGGGCATTCACAGGCTGAAGGGAAGACAAGCTTATTCGGGGAGAGCTAGCCCGGCAGTGCGGGACCTCGGGACATTCCTAAGACGGCAACAAGCACCTGCTGGGCCCTGCGCACGCCAGACCCTGGAAGAACTCACAGCTGGAATGGGAACAAGTGCTGTCACCCCGCAGGTTCTCAGAAATATACAGAGGGGGCTGCTCATTCCACCTGGGGAATTGCAGCCGGACATCTGAGCCGGACTTCAAAAGTGGGGACATTTGCTGTTGGGCAGAGGAAGACCATTCCAGTCAAGGGTGGGGAGCACAGAGCAGGTCTGTGCCCTCCCCCAGGGCTGGAAATAGCCCTTCTCTTCCTGTATGTGAGGACAGGTGCAGAGCCCCGGGAGTGTGGGTGGGAGGGAGTTGGCAGAGCCTCCCCTGAGGTGTGGGGGCCAGGTGGACTTCTGGGTGGAAAAGAAGGGAGGGACTTGACTCTGGGGGCTTTGATGAGGGTGGCCCTCCGAGGCTTCCACTCTCCACCCATGGGGTGTGCGGGCAGACTCTTCCTAGGGTCCTCAGGATCTTTTACGGGGGGCCTGCTGGAAAGAGCCGCGTTAACCCCCATATCTAACAGCACTTGGGAGAGCTTGGCTTTGCCAGGTCCTGTCTGCCTGTTGTCAATGGCCCTGGACCCCGACTTGTCCAAGGCCACTCCCTGGGTCATCCCCTTGGAGAGGGGGGCTGCCTGGACACCCACACAGAGACAAGGAAAGGGTCTTTCAGAAGGGAGTGTGGGCTCTCCTTCCCGACGCCAGGCCTGCCACCACTGCTTCTGCAGAGGACATTCCCGCTCGCCCTGCTTCTCATCCAGGCCTCATACCCCCCCCTCCAGCCCCCTTCCCTAATCCAGGGTGCCCAGTGTGGCCAGTGCCCCACCATGGCGGGCCCACTCAGGGTTACGTGACCACGTGGTCAGTGAGGCTGAAGAAGGGGTCCTTGCTTTGGGATCGAAGTCAAGCATAAGCAAACAAGCTGAGCTTTGAGGCCCCTGCCAGCTCTGGGAGCCGGATTTGGTAACTTCTTAATTAATTACTTCTCAATTAATAACAAACCGAGCACAGCAGCAATAGGCAAGCTACTGACATAAGTGAGGCTAATCTGTTAACTACACCCACGTAGCACATGATCGGAATGGGAGGTTCACGACACCGCCTAGTGATTTCCGCTGCGCTTCCCCAGGACGGGGGGCCGGAAGTCACTGCGATGTCCTTGGGCTTTAGCCACGAGGCTCTCACGGCCCAGCACCCTGAGGATGCAGCTTCTCCACAGCTCTCAGCCTTGGGATCGTCTGCACCCTGTACCCGAAACACAGCCAATCAGTCCTGGTTGGTGTTTCCCATGAGCCCAGAATAGAAGGTGCCATCTGTCACACTTTAGATGTCATATGTCCACTGATGACTTGCAAACAGGGTGGGTCACCAGGAGGCATTGGGAGGAAGGCAGCAGCGGGCGGCTCAGCAGGACACAGGCGATGCATGAGGAGTGCAGACGGCATTCTCCGCAGTCCGGCTGCCCCTCCCCAGAGGCAGGGAGCCCGGGTTCTCTGCAGCCCTGAGGGGCATCCTCTTCTTCTGCAGGGACAGAGTGGCCTTCAGGACAAAGCGTGTCTGGGAGGGGAGAGCTTACTGGCACAGTCTGTGTGGGGTAGGGGCTTGTCCCTTGCCGGCTGGGCAGAGAGGGAGGTCTCCTGGGGAGAGCCGCTGTGGGGGTGCCGGCCTCCGGAAGTGCCACTCCGGCCACACACGAGGCGCTTTTCATCCAGTAGGGACAAGTGGTACTCACACAGGTCGATCAGTGAGGCCACCTGCTCGTGCAGTGGCAGCATCTTGAATTTCCTCTGAGCCAGGAAGAAGAAAGCCTCCACGAATGCCTGAAGACACATCCCTGTGGGCAGAGACAGCGTCAGGGGTGGGTTCTCCCTAGCTACCCCTGGAAGACCCGACTCCGGCCCCAGGCAATAGCGAGAACCCCCACTGCTGTGCTGGAAACTCCTGATCAGGCCAGCTCCAGAGTGCCCACCAGGCCCGGGCAGCGGCAGGCCTTTTACAAACAAGTACAGATCCCACCCCTTCCACAGCCCTGAGCGGCCCTGATGAACCCTGTTTTACAGCTCAGGAAAGCCCGTCTCAGAGGAGTGGGAAGACCCAGGCGAAAGTCTGTGGGTAGAAAGTGGTGGGGTTGGGATGTAAACCTAGCCCAAAGCCTTATCCTCAGTGCCACAATGAAAGGTTTCCATTTAAATCTGGCTACCTAACTTTTATAATAAGGGTAACATTATTAAGGTAAACCAAAGCCGACAGCCGTGTTCTAGATCTGGATAGTGGTGCTGGTGACACGGGTATGTGCGATTGTCAAAACTCATCAAATTGTACCCTAAGGCATGTGCATTTTTTAAAAATATAACTTATTTTTTAATACATTCAACCACTGTATATCATTACAGCATGCAAAATGAATTTTCCCATCACAAATGCACGGTATATTAGTCCAGTTAAAGATATTATCATACGTGTTAATAGCAGCAGATAATTTTCCATTTTTGTGACCCTTAACTGTTTGATTTCTTTCTTTTTCCTCCTGATTCTCTTCCTCTCACCCTCCCTTATTTTCCACCCTCCTCCTACACTGTTTCCAGTCTGTGCATTTTACCGTATGTACATTCTACCTCACAAAGTAGAGTAAACCCAACCCCTTCTTACCAACCGCCCCGTGTTCTGAGATGTATGGACGGAGAGCCCCGCTATGTTTCTGGAAAGCTTTTCCCTGTTGGTCTCATTAAGCTGCTACTCATCTTTGGGGTCTGAGCTCAGAATGGCTTGCAGAGTAAAACCATCCCTGATCCCCAGGTTCGATCCAGCCCAGGGAAGGGTTTCTTGTGCGTCTCTTTGCAAGGCCTCAGGCAGTTCACCCAGTGTTAGATTCTGTGGTTCTTTGATGGTTTCCGTCTTCCTTCTGAACCTTGAGCTCCTATTTATCTCTGTACCTGCATCCGGGTACCCAGAAGGTGCTCAATTAGACATGCTGAAGACATGAGTGAAGGAAGGCAGGAACAAATGAACTGGCACCGACACTTTACAGACATGGCGCCGATTCTCGTGCCTTTGTGGGGTATATATATTTAGACGTTTTACCATAAGGCATGTGTGCTACCCAGAGAGACAGACGGAGAGAGCGTGAAAGTGAGAAATCACCCGCCAGCAGGGATGGCCATGTCGCTATCCTTTCTCCTCCATTCTCCTCCTGAGATTTTGGGCACCAGCGTTTCTCAGACTGCTGGGTTTGGGATTCAAATGGCAGAGATGGCCATGTTAGACCCAGTGCCTTCACCACCATGCCACCTCCTGGCTCCATGGGAGCCAGTTTTATCAATAATATTATTACCTTAGAGAGGAGGAAACTGACATTTGGAGAGATTAAGTAACTTCCCCAAGGTCTGTAAATTCAAACTCCGACTCTCAAGTTTTTTTTATTAACTAATTTGTGCTGCATGGACGCTGCATCTTCCCAGTGTCTAAGTGTAGATGAACCCTGGGATCTAAGCCTACAGGACCCTCTGGGACCCTAGGGGGAGGGGACCCTAAGTCTGGACCAGATGCCACTCCTGCATGTTAGGTGAGGCCGGCTCCGACTCTGCTAATCCACACCTTCCCGGGAATTTACTGTTTATTCCCCTGCTCCTGCCGCTGAGGGCGAAAGCCCAGCCTCGAGTTGGTGAATCCTGGATTACATGTGGACCCTGGAATCGGGAACTCCCTCTGCCTTGGGAACTTGAGCTGAGCAAAGAACTTGCATTGTTTCCTTGCAAGTCCGCCAGAGCCCTTTGGCCTCACTTCTCTTAATTCCAGACGCCCTGCAAGTGCCCTGCTCTGTATGGGTCTGACAGAAGTGGTGATAACACAACAACCCTGGTACAAAACCCTCTTATTGTAAACAGACGCCTGGTGTGGACAGAGACACAGGAAAATGGGGCTTCTCAGCACCGACTCGAGACAAATGTTTCCTAATTACTGCCCCTGGGCCAGGGTTCTCTCCCTTGGGGTGTGCACGCGCGCACGTGTGTGTGCATGTGTGTGCGTCAGAACTGAGTGGGAGGGTCAAATACCCACAGAGTGCAAGAGGCCAGGATCTAAAGCCGAGAAACCCAGTCCTGGCCCTATCCGCCGTCTGCGCCGTCTAAGCACGGCTCCAAATGTGGCCAGCCGGCACTGTGAGACCACGAACCGCGGATCCCTGGGCTCTGACAAGATAAGGAGCCGGGCCCAGAAGGTAAATGGCCCCCTCATCAATCACGTTGTTTAGTTCTACTGACACTGTGTTGTAGCAAGCCTTTCCCTAAAAGGAAGCGGCGTGCTGTTTACATTCCGGCTCTAGCCTCTTGTCCAGGACTGTAGGAACAGCCAATGGGGTTGCAACCTGAGTACCTCGGATCTGCATAGCTCTTGCTTGTGTATGTGAGTGCTCCAATCACCAGATCTTGCTAAATGTGGATTGGGGTCAGGGGCGGTTCCCAGGATGGGGCATTTCTAACAAGCTTCCTGGTGGTGTCTTTGCTGCTGGTCTCCGGACCACACTGAGCAGCAAGGATTGTGCAGTTCACTCCAACTTTATACTCGACAAATACTAGTTCTGCTCCCCTAATTAAAAGCAGGCTGTGAGTAGAGCTATCGTGCACAGAAAAAAAGTACGAGGAGGACCTATGTGGGGAAACAAGGGCAGGGCTGAATCAACTGGAAGAGGGCCTTCTAAAATGAAAAGTGGGATTTAATGTGGCAGACTTTTTTTGCTTGTCTGTATTTTCTGATTTTCTATAGTAAACATGTGTGCAATTTAAAAATAGGCCATGGGGAATTCTAAAAGTTGGAAAGAAGTGATATAGGAGGTAGTACTTTTAATTGTGAACCCTTTACTACAATTTGAATTTGGAGCCAGGTTTATGTATTTTAAAAACATACAATGCAAACATTCTGCATATATTAGCTGTCGAGAAAGTCATGATGTATTTTTCTATGTTTTTCTATGCAAAAAAGCATCATGACTTTCCAGACAACTCAGTATATCAACTTTCAATTTTGATAAAAAAAGTTTATATGTGTATGTTATATATGTATGGAAACTAGAAGAGGAAATGAAGGAGAATAGACAGACATTAGTGACCCTTACCCAAGCAGATAGATGACGCCAATTACTCTGATTGTCTCTGCACCCTCTATTGTGTGGGTAAGAGGCCCAGAGAGAGGAAACACTTTGCCCTCAGGTCCCTTACTGGCAAGTGGTGGGCTGAAATTCAAACCCAGGCCTCCCTTACTGCTGATACTGCACCTTATTCCTGGAAACCTCTGAGGAGTGAACCTGCCAGGAACTCTCTGAGGGTAAGAACATACTGGGGAGGACAAACAGGCCTAGCTGGGAACGTGTACAGCCTGCAGGAAACAGTGCAGCCAATGACTGGAAGGGCCTAGGAGCTGGGAGAGGGATCACTTGTGGGAAGGGGGCACTTGAGTGGGGCCTTAAAGAATCAGGAGAGCTATGATGTGGAGGTTAAGGTGTCTGAGTCCCACATGGCCAACTACACGTTTTGAATCCCAGACCTGGTGGCTTGAAAAATATGCTGGGTACATGTACATGTGTGCCCCAAATCCAGAGAGAATGGAGGAGAAGGGAATCACAATATGGCCAGCTCTCCTAGGTAGTGAATTTTCACTTCCCGTCTCTCTCTTTCTGTCTCTGTCTCCCTGTCTCCAGTGACCAGACATGCCCTATAGCGGGGGGTGGGGGGAAGGGAGAGAGGATGGGAGGGCTTGATGGGCAGAGGTGAGCACGAGTGGTGGGCTGGGTGGTGGGCTGGGCCGAGGACAGGCCCAAGCAGGGCAGGGAGACAGGACCCGCAGAACACAGAATAACCAGTCCCTGCAGCAGACCAGCTAAGGAAGAGGCAGCTGGACTAGACTCTGGAGAGGCCGGACGGCCACTGAGAAGCTGAAGTTGATGCCCAAGAAAGTGAGTGGGAGCCACCGAAGGTGCCAGGGCAAAGCCAGGCGAGATCAGCAAGCTAAAGCCCGACACCTGTAATAGCCTGATCACATTTGCTAGTCTGACTGTTTCAAATTATTACTAAGAGATGGGACCAGCAGTTGGTGTAATGGCTATGTCACTGGACTCCCATGTAGCCGACCGTGGTTCAAGTCCTGGACCCGGTGGCTTAAACTCACACTGAGTGTGTGTGCGTGCGTGCCCAAGATCCCGAGAGGAGAATGGAGGAGAAGGGATTGCAGCCTGGCCATCTCCCCTGGGGGGCGATTTCTCGCTTTCTTTCTCTCTGTCTCTCTCTGTCTTTCTGGCAAGTGCACGTGCCCTGTAGCAAAAACCTCTCTAAAAAATAAAATGAAATACTAATAGAAACCTTGAGGAATTTTTTTTTTCTTTTTGGCTTGTTTAGTTTTATTCCTCAATGAAATCTTCGGCAGGAGGCCTATATGTGACACACTTACAGGGATCCCTCTCTGTTTAAGCCTAAAGGTGGCGGCCCTGGGGTCTTCACAACCAGCAAAGCCTCTGTCGCTCTTGAGGCCCAGAATTCCTGTCCAGCATCTTTATTTTACTGAAGGTGGGGCAATACAGGAAGCCCCAAGTCACAGTGGGTAAGTGACAGAAAAAGGGCTAGACCTCAGCTCTCCCTATTGAAGCTCAGAGTCCCCTCAAACTGTACCCCTGGGGCCAGCCGATGGCGTAAAGGTTACATTGCTGGACGCCCACGTAGTCAACTGCGGTTCAAGTCCAGGACCCAGAGGCTTAAAATGTATGCTAGGCACATGCGCGTGCCCAAGGTCATGAGAGGAGAAGGGATTGTGTTGTGGTCATTCCCCCTGGGGGTTTCTCACTCTCTGTCTTTCTGGCAAGCACATGCGCCATATAGCAAAAATATCTCTTTAAAAAAAAGAAAAAAATCCAAAAAAACTTGTACCTCTTCCCCAAAATAAAAACTGAAAGGAAAAAAAAAAAATCAAACCAAACACTTCTGGGGCCAGGGACTGGGAAGAAGGGCTGTCTCCATTGACAGCCATGGGTCCTGTGTACTGGGCTCAGCCCCACTGAGCATGCCTAAGCAATGAGGATGGGGGATGGGGAAGAGGGGTCGGGACTAGAACTGCAGTCGAACACATGGGAGTCCAGTGCCTTAACTACTACGCCACCTGCTGGCCCTTTGTTTGTTTTTTGATTGCCAGGGAGTGCATGCTCTGGACAGAGACAGAGAGGAAGAGGGAGAAAGTACCCTCCCACACAGAACCCGTATGGTCACGCCACATTCCCTTCTCTTCTCCATCCGGTTGGGATTTAGGGCACACACATACATGGTGCCCATTCCCTTCTCTTCTCCATCCGGTTGGGTTAGGGCACACATGTACACGGTGCCCAGCATGTTTTCCAGCCAGCAGGGCTGGGATTAGAACCGCGGTCAGCCATGTGGGATCCAGCTCCCTTGACAACTTGGCTATGGGGCTGGCCTATACTGGATGTTTGCAAAGCATTTCAGAGAAAGTTTTAAGAGCCATGCAAGTGTTTAAATCATTCAACACAGATATCACAATCCTAGAATTTGCCCTAACAAAATACTCGTTCCAAAGGCAAAAGCAGAATGACGTTCATTGCAAAGTTCTTTACAGTACAGCAGGGCTGGGGGCAGCGGTAATCAACAGGGTATTTTTATATCTTTCTTTCTACTTTTCTGCATTTTCTAAATAAGATAATATATGCTCACTGTTGACAATAAAGAGAAGAAAATTAATATTATTTTTTAAATGTCCCAGCCCAGTCTCCGAGGTCTTCCCTGATTCTGTGAAGCTTGCCTTCATCCACCATTCTTCCTGGTGCTTCCTCTCTTGTCATGGGATAAATTGGGATAAATCTATGGGCTTGGAGTTTCTCCCTGATGAGACTCTGAGACCCCACAGCAAGGACCATGCCCCAATTTTGTCTACGTGCCCAGGGCCCAGCCTGGAACCCAGCAAGCACCAATAAAGAGCCACTTGGGTAGAGGGTGGACCTTTTAACAATCCTGCGATGCAGATGTCACTGTTCGCACTTTACGGCTGAGAACACTGGGCAAGCCCAGAGGCAGAGAAGAGCAACCTGAGAAATCTCCTCTCAGAAGAGTTGTAGACAGTGACGATGGTGTGGTGCTTAAGGTGGCAGAACCTCACGTGACCAATTATGAAGCTCTTTTTTTTTTTTGGAGAGGTTTTTGCTATAGGGTGCGTGCGCTCGCCAGACAGAGAGAGACAGACAGAAAGCGAGAAATCACCCCCCAGGGGGTTGGCCACACTGCAATCCCTTCTCCGCTGCTCTCCTCTTGGGATCTTGGGCACGCACGCACACGTGCCTGGTGTGAGTTTTAAGCCACCGGGTCCAGGACGCGAACCGTGGTCGACTACATGGGAGTCCAGCGACATAGCCATTACTCTAACTGCTGGTCCCCCTAACTATGTAGTTCTAATTTCAGACCCAGCAGCTTCATAAAACATGTCAGGTGCATGTGTGAGCCCAAAACCCAAGGAGAAGGGATTGTGGCATGGCCACCCCCTCCCCCACCACCAAGGGATACATTCTCTTTCTCTTTCTCTCTCCATTCAGTGCATGTGCCCTATAGAAAAGAAAAATTAAAGGAAAAACAAAAATAAAACAAAAAGAAACAAACAAACAAAAAAGAGAGAGAACAGATTTGTAGACTTATGAAACCCAAAATGATTCGGACTAGAGGCCCTTGAACTTTAGAATTCCCTGAAGGGCTTGTTAAAATACAGGTGGAAGTCCCACTCCCAGACTTTCTGATTCAGAAGACTGTGGCAGGGCCCTTTGCATCTCTAAAGAGTTCCCAGGCAGTGCTGAGGCCGCTGGCCCAGGGACCCCACTTGGAGAACCTTGTCTGTCCCCTGCCCTACACTGCCCCTTCTCCCCAGGGCTGAGTCCTATCTGTACATGCTTCACTCTGAAAGTTCATCTGCAAAAAGGGGCGATGTGCAAAAGGACCTGCCCTCAAACTGACAGATGCTTGACTTTGGGCTAAAAATGTCGGCATTTTAAGACACTCTGATAGAGAGCAAACCCAACCAGTTATTTTTAAAAGATAAATGATGGAGCTGGAACACCGTGAAATTGTTCCAACTGTGCATTAAGTCCTCTCTTAGTGCCTGAGAAACCACACATTCCCGGTTTCTTCCGGCCCCACCGCTGGACCACTAAGTCGGGGGGAGGGGGGAGCTCCTTGCCCTCTCCTGGGCCCTGTCCTTTTCTGTCTGTACCGAGGGAGAGTGGACAGGTGAGGTCCAGGAAAGCCAGCCCCAGAGGGTCCTGTAGATCCTGGAAAGACCTCGATTTCTTGCGGGAGAAGACAGAAGGCTGCTGGGATTTTTGAAGTGACAAGATCATGAGGCTTCCGTGTTGAGAACATGTGAAGGGAGCGAGGGGGTCTGCTTGGGCCTGTTACACCCTCCAAGCGAGAGCTGCTGGAGATGCCTTGGACTTGGTGGAAGTGGTGCTGGTGGGGAGGGATGACTGGATTCTGGATATGGTCTCAGGGTAGGGCCAGTGTGGTCTGAGATCTGCCTGTGGATTAGATGCAGGGTGTGGGTGTCAGGAGTCTTTCTTTTTTTTGAGAGTTTCTTTTCTATAGGACGCGTGCGCTCACCAGAAAGACACAGAGAGACAGAAAGCGAGAAATCACTCCCCAGGGGGATGGCCATGCCACAATCCCTTCTCCTCCATTCTCCTCTCGGGATCTTGGACACACATGCACACGCACCCAGTGTGAGTTTACGCCACCAGGTCTGGGACTCAAACCGTGGTCGACTACATGGGAGTCCAGCAACATAGCCATTACGCCAACTGCTGGTCCCAAGGTGTCAGGAGTCTTATGAAGGAGGGTCTCTGGCACAAGGCAGAGGGGACTGGCCTTCCCTTCCAGGCCAGGGGCATAAAATAACCTGGGAATCTTGCCAGAAACACAGGTTCCTGTTCCTTTCACCAGTAGAGTCTGAGTGTTGGCACTGAGGGCCCAGAAACTGCTTTTGTAATAGCAGCATTGGGGATTCTGCACTAGGGGCGATTAGGAAATTTGGGAATGGATGTTCCCACTTGGTCATCCCTCGAGGGGCTCTCAAGGCCGCAGTGGAAGTGAGGAGAGCTAGCACTGGGACAGCGTGGGCGACCGAGTCTTTGCAGATGCACAGGAGCAACTTGCTCACACCGCCCCATCTCAGTCTGCTCAGGCTGACATGGCAAAGGCCACAGACTGGGGCTTACACCACAGAAGTCCACTTGGCAGCCCTGGAGCCTGAGGTCCAAGGTCAGGGTGCCAGCTTCACTGGGTTCTGGCAAAGGCTCTTCTTGGCTTGCAGAAGGCCACCTTCTCACATGGCAGGGACAGAGTTCGAGCTCCAATGTCTCTTCTTATAAAGACACGAATCCTATCACATAAAGGCCCCACCCTAATGACCTCCTTCAACGTAATTACTTTCTTAGAGACCCAATCTCTAAATAGTCACATTGGGGTTAGAGTCTCAATGTATAAATTGGGGGGAGGGGCACAATTCAGTCCAAACCTCCTCAAACCCTCAGTGGTGTTGGGCTACACCCAGCACTTGGGAACACTCTCCCACTACTACCTAGGTTATTATTTTTTTTTTTTAAAAAAAGAAGGAATCCTACCTTTCTTCCCTGCTCCTCTACCAGCTGCTCAGAAAACCTCACAGCTCTGGTTGGGAGTTGGAGGGATCTCCTTGGTAACATAGCTTTAATGAACTCTTACAGCAAAAGTGATGGAAATAAACAATAATAGTTCATATTTATTGGCCCCTCATTATAGGCAGGGCCCTGGGCTAAGGGCTGGCTGTGGTACATTTATTAACATAATCCTACAAAAAAACCTTATGAAGCAGGGATTATCTTCAACCCTATTTTATATTCGAGAGGCTTGCCGAAATCACAGAGTTGGTCGGTGCCAGACTCAAGGACCATTGTCTTAACTTCTTTTCTCCACTGCTGCTTCGAGAATATTGGGAGAGGTGGCCAAATGGGAATGCTAATTCCAGTCGTTTAGAATGAAGGAACCATACCGGTCTTGCAGTGAAAGAGGTCTGGGGCCTTGCCTGGCTGCTGAGGGGTGTGTGGGGGTGCAGTCATATCTGCTGGTCTTTGTAAACCTGCTTTCCCTGCCTGCCTCGTAGCCCTGAAGATAAACTGCTGAGGATTTTTCGAAACTTCATTTGGGTTGATGGATGTCGCTGGAGAAAGCAGCCTTTGAAACATTCCAGTTGCAGGCAGACGCGCGTCTCTCACTGAGACCGCAACTTGGATATTGAGATGCGGCCCTTGGCAGGCCACGGCCTCATTCTGTCAATCAGCTGGGCGAGGGTGGGCCCACTGGCTGCTTTGGGCCCAAAGTCTTCTCCTCTCCACTCCGGGGGAGTCATCCTGGCTCACGGGTCTTAATGAAAGCCCTGTTAGCAGCTCTCCAATAATCCGTCATCTATTCTGGGGCTGAAGGATGGAAACAACACTGCCTACATGTGTATGGCACTTTCCAATTACAGAGAAGGTTGCTCTCACCTGGTTCTCAAAGGCATGTTTGGAGGAGGACCTTATTAAAATATTCCTCTCTTACAGTTGAGGAACACAGGCCCAGAGAGGCCAAGAAGCTTGTCAAGGTGACCCCTTAAGTGGACGAGGCAGTGTTTAAACGCATGCCGTTCTGACCCACAAATCCACATTCCTCTTCCTACATTACATTGCGCTTTCTTACCACGTGGCATTTATGTATTATTTTACAGTTTACAGAGCACATTTGCATGCATGATGTAATTAAATCCAATCATTGTCGACAGCCTGGGATATGATCCCAGACGGAAGAAGAGAGATTTCTTTTGCTCTCTCTCAAAAATACCTGGGCGTCCTTGTTAGTCACTGCATGGCAAAGTATTGGTGCGCCAGAGCAGTCTTTGCCAATCCCTTCTCTCTCACCAGTCTTTAAATCTCTTTCTTATTACTCTCGGAGAATAGATGTTTCTGTCTCAGAGCGAGATTCTGAATGTGTGAGGTTACAGGTTTTCTGTTTGGACTCATTGGCAGGGAATAAAGCTGAATGATCTGGACTGGAATTAGTGTCGTGATTCCTTTCTGTGTAGTGAAATGGGCCCCAGAAGAGCTATCTGTGAAGGCTGTGCGAACTCCAGGGTGGTTAATCACAGGAATCCCAGTCTTCTCTCCATTCCTAGGGCCCCTTGCAGCCTGACTGGCTGTCTCCTGCACTGGCCGGCTCTCCATACCTCACCACAGTCTCCCCAGGCCTGGAGCTGGGGTGTCACAGGACCCCACGTATTGGAGATCCAACCTGGGCATTTCTCATGAGATGGCTTTGGCTCTGTGAATAGTGACTGAGACTCAGCTGAGCTGGGCTGGGTCTCTACTCTGCCACTTACTAGCTGTCAGCGCATTTCATGTCTCTGGCACTCAGGGTCTTCATCTGTAAAGTGGGGACAGTAATATCTGCTCTGAGTGGCTCTTAAAGGAACTCCCCCGCACCTGGAAAAGCACATTATTTTGCTTAAAATGTAGCAGTATAGGAGACCCCCACCACCTCCCCACTGGCGTCTCTGTGCTTCCACCTCATCTGCCTGGAAGGCCATCACGATGTTGGTCTCATTCCCTTCTATCGTGGGGAGCTGATCGCTTGTTGCCCCCTCAGCTTGAGTTTTATGAGACCAGGGAGCTGGGAGAGCCGGACCGTCCCTATACATTGTGTGGCTTTGAGCTACTCACTTTCCTCTAGGGGCCTCACTTTCCCCTCTGCAGAAGGAGGGGCTGGACCAGGTGATCCCCCAGGATTCTGGAAGTACTGCGAGTGATGGTATTTGAAATGGTCATAACTAAAATCACAAACCACATGTATGAGGGCCCCGCAGCATCTCGCTGAGCAGGATGGCCACTGGCCATTGTCCATGTCTCAGTGACCCTGAGAGACTGGTACTGTTATTCACATTGTGCAGATGGCAGTGTTGAACTCAGAGAGGCCTAGGCACTGGCCCAAGGTTTCACTCCACCTGCTCAAGGTCACCCTGCCAGGGAGTGGTGGTGTGGGGTACCCTGAGTGCTCTGTACCGGTTCCCCCCAGGCTCAATGGAACTCTCCTTCAGGCCCATCCTTTAAGGGAAGAAAGCAGAAGAGCCTTGTTCCTGCCACCCTCCACCTTACTCCAGCTCTAGAATGTGCCATCCTTATATTTAAGAGTTATAGCAAAAAATGACTAGCACCTTTGTCCTTGGCCGGATGGAGAAATTAATAAGTGTCAGGACTGAACCATAAATAGACCTTGTAGAAAAATCATTACCCTCAGAAGCCTGCAGCAACCAAATAACAAACATAATCAAAGACGAAAACAACCGTTCCATCATTTCATTAATCATGGGTCATACTCTGGCTGGTGCAGGGTGGCCCAGGGGTCCCGGCTGGTGCCACCTAACATCACCCTGATTCTGCCACGAGGTGGACACAAGTTCCTGTGTCACTGTCTGGTGAGATGAGGCCAGAGTACTGGTCATTACTTTCTGCAACTGCTTCGTGCTATTCCAGACACTTCTCATGAGATGAACGGCTCCTGACTGAGGCTTGCACTCTTTCCTCAGCGAGGGGTCAAAACCTAAGGCTTGGAAAAGACTTTAAAGATCACAGTCCAGGCCCTTCTGAGGTAACAGCAGCACTCAAAACAATGAGAGGAATTAGTGGCTGGCACAAAACAGGTGCTTTGTGTGTAGCAGGTACATACTAGGTGCTTTATGTGTGCCTCTCATTTCATTCTCAAAACAAAACCTGGTGGGGAAGAGTCCATGCCCCTGACTCTAGTTCTCCCACCACTGTTCATCTGTGTTCAATGACATAGGTTGAGTGTGGGAAGTGAGGCCCTTCTCCCAGAGTCCCACAGACTAGAGTTGCTGGTGAGGATTCGAACCTGGGCTCTGTGAATCTGCTCTGGGCACCAACGTACTCAGAGAGGCAGGGAATTTAGCCGGAAATGCGGGATTTCTAGTACTGTCTCTCTGGCTTCCTATCATTGCCTCAGGAGATTCTGGGCCCTGGATTGCCCTCCTTGTCATTGCTAACCATGGTCACCTAGCCCTGCTTGGCTATCTCAGAAGGGAGCTCATGGCCACCCCAAAAGCCCCCTTCTTGTTCCTGTGTGCTCTCTGCTCTCTACCTGTGAGCTAATTATGCACAACTTCCCAGCAGCCACACCTGAACACAGAGCCAATCCACTCTTTCCCAGGACAGCCATGCTCCGAGCAGAGTGGGGAGGCAGCAACCACGGCAATTCAATTCCAGCACACACTGACCACCATGGGGTGGATGCAGAGATGACAGGCCTCATTCATGGAGCAGAGCGGGAAGTGGGGATGGCAGAGGGTAGAACAGGTTTGTGTGAGAGGGATGTGGAACCAGAAAGTGGATGGGATTTGAACACAATGAGAGAAACAGATCATTGCCTGGGATGGGCCGATAAAGTTAGAGAGAGGGCCTTGTGCATGCAGAGAAAAAATTCAGAGGAACGACGTGTGCATGGTGGAAAGTGAGCCCAGTTTTCCTACTCTGCCCCGTTTTCTCCAGTTCCCACTCACTGGCAGTGTACATCTCTGGCCATACGTGCATACACATAAAGTATGCCTACTTCTGTGGGCATCGATTTCCACGTACATGTAAGTCTGTACACACAGGAGCACACTCTATTGTACTGCACTTATCATATTTTCTTTTTGAGGTTTTTGCCTCAGGACACGTGCACTCACCAGAGGGAGAGAGACAGAGACAGTGAGAGAGAAAGTGAGAAATCAGCCCCGAGAGGGGAGAGTCACGCTGCAATCCTTTCTCCTATACTCTCCTGCTGGGATCTTGGGCATGCATACACAAGTGCCCGATGTGATTTTTAAGCCATCGGGTCCTAGACTCGAACTGTGATTATGGTTTATCATATTTTAACCACATGCCTTGAGACCTCTCCATATCAGCATAGGTAGACCCACTCCACTTTTTATATACTGCGTAAAATTCCATAGTTTGGATGGCCATGACTTTTTAAAATCTTTCCCCTACTAATGGACACTTAGCACATTTTCTTTCTTTCTTTTCTTCTTCTTTAAAAAATTTTGATATTACAAATCATGTTGCAGTGAACAAAAATTTTTGCACATGTATCAGTACATATTTGAATGAGTGAGTGCTTCTTTCCTGTGGAATTTCCGAATCGAATGGTAAGGGCATTTTTACAGCTTTTGCTAAATTGTCTTCAGGTTGGGATCTTGAAGGGTCCGCAGGAGTTTGCCAGCGGAAGATCTTTCTGGGCAGAGGAACTAGGTCAGCAAAATCTTAGCACTATGGGAGGGCTTTCTTTGCGTGTTGCATGGCAGAGCTGGTGCTGCAGGCTGCCAGGTGGGCCTCGGGGGTGGGAGAGCGCAGGGAGGGAAGCCAGATGGTCTGGAGCCAGGCTCTTTAATGCCCTCAGCTCCTCCATGACCCCTGATCCTGAATGGGGCCTGTCAGCCATCAAACAGCCCTGGTCCCTCGCATTGTTCAAAGGGCAGCCTGACACTGTGCCTGTTTGGTCACTGTTGTCTTGCTCTGTCCCCTACTCAGCCAAACCTCCCAGGAAGGAGCTGTCTCCCTCCTGCTCACCTCCCCACCACCCCCTACCCTCACCTATACTCCATCTCCAGAGCCAGGGCTTGCAGTCTTGTCTTGACCTCACTCCCAGGGGCTCTTGCGAATGCCTGATCACCTTCATCCCTTCGCAGCTCTTAGGGCCTCCCAACTCACTGCAGCACCTGACAGCGTGACAGCCTGGAAGCCCCTCCCACTTCTGTTCCACCCTCTCCCGCCTCTCTTTGCATCTGCCTAGTAACTTCTGGCTCAGGCTCTTCCTTCTGCTTGCTCTGCTCTGCTTTCCTGGGCCTTGGGTCCTGCAGGGCCCGACCTGGGCCTGGCTTCTCTTCGCTTCCTGTCTTGCATTCCATGGGCTTCAATACCTGCAATGAATCCGTGCTATCCAAATCATTATCTCCAGGCCACACTGCTCTTGGCCACTGGGAAGTCTCAGCATCTCACAGGGCCTGAAAATAAGGACTCTCTGGGTCCTTTCTCCCTAGTTCTGCTCTTCCTAGAGCCTTATCTTCTCAAGAAATGGTGTCCCCACCCACCTGAGTGCTCAAGCTATTTATAGACTGGGGTCATTAAAAAACAGTTTGTGTGTTTACACAGAAAGAGAGAGAACCCCAACAGGGTTCGAATCTTAGATTCACTCTTGGGCTTTAGCCAGCCCCTATCACGACTGGCATACTCAGGGAGGTCTCTGGACTTGAACTGAGATACTTCTCATGTGGGATTGCCTCGCAGAACACAGTGTTTCACCTCTGCAACACCATCACGCCTGCACGCCAGGGGTCATTTCTGAGACTTCTCTTCCACAGCCCTAGGAACCCCTCCAAGAACCCCAAGTATTCTAAGCCCCCCATCTGCCATGGACCCCTGGTTTGAGCCCCTGACTCTCATGCAGTTTTCTCCAGTCCCCCTGCTTCTGCAGCCACTCCCAACACCGATTCCAGAATGATCTTTCAGAAACACAAACTAAACCCTGCACTCCCCTGCTTTGAGCTCTTCAGCAACAAGCCTTCGATCAACACACACGGTTCTCATCGCGCTCTGAGGGCGCTGCCAGATCTAGACCCTGCCTGCCCCTCCAGATGCCTCACATGCTGGTGTGTCCTCATTTCTGTCACCTTCAATTCCCACGACCCGCCACACACTTTCCCACCTCAGGGCTCCCGCTGCCTGGAGCTCCCCTGTTCTCGGTCTCCTCTGGTGTAGGCTCCAGCTCAGCCCAAATGCTGCTTCTGCCGACAGATCTCCTTGACCCGCCGTGACATAAATCAGACCCTCCTAGTTATCCTCGTGAACATGTGGCTATGTCACTTCACAGAGCCCACCACGCCATCTCATTACATGTTGCTTTCTGTGTTTAGTGTCTGTCTGTGCGGACGTGGGGGCACAGGGCCTGCACATTCCCAGCACTCCCAGGGCCTGGCGGGTTGGGGACCTCAGTAAACAGCAGTAGCTCCACTTAGGGCAGAAAGAGCTCGAGCTGCCTGCGGCACACCTAACTTCAAACCCAGGGCCTGCCTCTCCTGGGCTGCCGCATGGCCCTGGCCGATCTGCTGTACTGCTGGGAGCCTCGGTTTCTGCCCACCCTGCCCAGCTCTTGGCAGATCTGGCGACAGATGCACATATAAGGGTCCTGGCCCGGTGTCTGGCACATGGAAGACCTGTTAAATGAGTTCCCTTTAATTTTAATTTTATTTTTAAACTTCTACTACAGAACATGTGTACTTGCCAGAGAGAAGTAGAGAGAAAGAAAGTAAAAAATTACCCCCCAGGGGGACGGCCATGCTGCAATCCCATCTCCATTCTCTTCCCAGAGTTTGAACACACACACACATGTGCCTGATGTGATTTTCAAGCCACTGGGTCTGGGTCTTGAACCACGCAATCGGCCATGTGGGATCCAGCGCCTTAACCTCCATGCCACCTGCTGCCCCATGAGCTTCCTTCTTGATTGTCTTTAAGTCACCAAAGGAGCCAAGCCTGGCAGAATGGATAGTCTATTCTCTCGCAGGCCAGCAGCTCCCAATCCCTATTCCATTCTAGCTGTCGTAGTTTGGATCTCCACATCCCCAACTTCAAGTCTTGTATCAGGACTTGGTTGTATTGGGTAAAGGTGTTAAGTGAAAACTCAATCCCTTCATGGCATCTCAGGGTGGAGCCTTTGGGTGTGATAAGGTCACTAGGGTGGGATTCCTATGATTGAGTTCTGGTGTGTTTATGAAAGGGGAAAGGAGACCAGAACAGAGACTTACAGACAGCTGTTCTGCTCGAGATCCCACTCTGCCATGGTATGACCTTCCACATGGCCAGCATTGTGAGTTAAATAAACCTCTATTCTCTTAAATTCACCCAGCCTCAGGTACTGCTGTAGGCAATTCAATAGCCGATTAAGAAGACATTTGCTATATGTTTCTCAAAGATGGGAAATTTGGGCAGAGGTTGGGTCACCCTAAATCACCCACCAAAGGCAACCCTCTTCCTGGTTCACCATATCTGTCCTCCAGCTAACTAACTGGCCAGGCCTTCTGGGATTTATGGAAGACCAAAGCCTCAGTCTTAGGAGAGTAGGGCTTGGGGTGACCACTCACCAAAAAGACTAAACTCCGTCCTCAAGGAGAGACCCCTCTGAGGAGCTCTAGAGCCAGCCTGTCACACTTAGAGAGGTGACAGGAGGCAGATCAGTGTCAAAAATAAAACAGAGCAGTGAGTTTCAACTTGACTCACATTAAGAATGTCACATTAGAGCACAAATGAGAGAAGAGAAAAATGCTCTTTTATGCGGGAGTTTATTTTTGTCACTTTGTCAGAGAGAAATTGCAGCCCTGAGGGCATTGGAGCTGCACAGAATTACCCAAAACATTAACATGCAAATTGCCTTCTTTAGAGAAGGTAATTTTATTAGTGCACAGAAATGTTTCTTTCACTGTACTCATGCCTAGGAGCAGTGTCGTCTGGGGGCCAGTGAGGGCCACTGGAAATGGAGGTCTGGGGGAGCCCTGGATCTGGTTAGATTCTGTTTCTGCTCTACCTGGGACCACTGTGCCCCCTTGCATACACAGAATGCGGCCAGGCACCACCTGTTACAGTTGCCTACGCTTAGGCCACAGGGCGGGGAGGACAAGTGACTGGTCCAAGATCGTACAGCTTCAGTGGCAGAAAAGGCAGGGCTGTGGTCACGTGTCCTGTGTCTCAGATAACCAGGTGAGCAGTAGGGACACATTACAGCTCCTGGAAGTAGACCCTTGGAGAACGGGAGCCCAGAGAGAGTCCATTCATCTGTCTACTCATTCATTCATTCACTCACTCATTCAATAAGCTTCCCCTATGCCAGGCGCTGGATCCCACCCTGAGTCGGGCACTTGCAGGAAGGTGCCAGCATCCACTGGGACAGGTGGGGAGGGGAAACAAATATGCTAATACTTATGGTCCAGTGAGATAGGAACTGCCACAGGAGTGTGCCAGGAACCCCCAGGACATAGAAGAGAGCAGGACTGTTGGCCAGAGATGATTGGGAAAAAGGCCTAAACAGAGGAACAGAAACAGAAGCACAGCGACAGGCCCTGAGCAGTCCGTTATGGCTGGCACACAGGGTAGGGAAGAAGGGGAAGAGTGGGGCTGAACTGGGGGCTTAGGGGTGCAGAGGATGGAGATGAGACTGGCCAAGGCCCATCTCAGAGGCTAGAGTGCTCAGACTTTACCCTGCAGGTAGCAAGCCCACCCTTTAGGGACTGCTTAGAACAGAACCATGATCCCCATGAGACTTTAGAAGGGAGGGGGTTTCCCAGGCTCTGGGATGCCAAAATGACAGAAGGTTGTCTGAGGCTGCGCTTACATAAGGCGCCCTCCCTTCGCAGATGCCATCAGTGGGAAAGTGTAGGCAGAGACGCCCACCCGCTACCAGAAAGAAAGCACCTCAGTCATGTAAGGTCTCCCTGAACAGAGGAGGTGTGTACACTTTCCCAAGGGGCTGTCTGGGGCCTCCCTGATGAGGATTCCTCCCCTGGCCCGAGCTGGTTGGCAGATGCATTGCAGGCCCAGCATAGAGAGCTGCCAGTATAGCCCTGGAACTATCTTTTTGGAGGGCTGATGGGATACATGACCGCTATTAACATTTGGTGCCTCCTAATTCTTTGCTGAAGGGTCTGTGCATTACAGGCTGTTTAACAGCATCCCTGGCCTCTACCCACTAGATGCATGTAGCAGCTATCCATTCCCACTTGTGGCGAACAAGAAATATCTCCAGTCATGGCTTAATGTCCACCAGCCTACCTAGGTGTCAGGGAAGACAGGATGACTGACCATGGAAGTTTCTGTCTTCTAGGGAGACACACACTCTGTGAGCAAGGCATCTGCCTTCTCCCTGCTCGGACAAGCAAAGAATGGGGGTAGGTTTTATCACACACTTGTGGCTTGACTGTCTCAAAAAGAAATGTGTCTAAAGTATTACTTTAAAAATCTAAGAAAAAGAGCAGGATGGGGAGATAGAAAGCCAATGGAGGGCTGACCCTGTTACCTCGTAGTTAAAGGAGCTGGATCCCACATGGCCAATTTTGTGGTTTGAATCTCAGTCCCAGAAGCTTGACAAGCACTCTGGGTACATGCATGTGCATGTCCGAAATTCCAGCAGGATGAAGAAATGGAGAAGGGACTGAGGCATGGCCACACCCATTGTGGGGATGCTTTCTCCTTTTTCCTGTCTCTTTGTCTCTCTTTCTCTGGTGAGCACATGTGCCTTCTGACAATGAACAAACAAACTAGAGAAGGCATAAGAAAATAAGATTAAAAAAAGAAGCAAGTGGGGCCAGAAGGTGGTGTGGTAGTTAAGATGCTGGACTCCCACTTGGCTGACTGTGGCTCAAGTCCTAGACCTGGTGCCTTGCTTTCTCACTTTCTCTTTCTCTCTCTCCCTCTCTCTTTTTGTCTCTCTCTGGTGAGTACACATACCCTGCAGCAAATTTAAAAAAAAAGTAATGATAATAAATAAAATAAAATAAATAAAAAAGGAAACAAATGAACAAGTGCAAAGAATGGGAATCAGTCATAAACATGGTAGATAGTAATTCTTTTTTTTTCTTTTTTGAGAGTTTTGCTAAAGAGTGTGTGTGATAGCCATGCCACAGTCCTTTCTCCTCCATTTTCTTGGGATTTTGTGCATGCACGTACACGTGCCTGGCGTGTTTTAAGTCACCAGGTCTGGGACTCGAACCATAATCGACTATGTGGGAGTCCAGCAACATAACCATTATACCCCCTGCTTGTCCCAAGGTAGATAGTAATTCAACCATATCAATAATTATTTTAAATGTGAATGGCTTAAATATATCAATTAAAAGACCGAGACCATTGAAGATAAAAACAAGATGAAGCTGTAAGTCGTTTACAAAAAAATCCTCTTTAAATATAAAAACTTAGATATGTAAAAAGTAAAGGGCTAAAGAAAAATATACCTTGCTAAAACTGACTAAAAGAAAGTTAGAATACTATATTAATTTCAGACAAAGCATATTGCAAAATAAGAAAAATTATCAGGGAGAAAAGTGGGTAATAATTGTAAAGGGGTTGGTTCTCCAAGGAGACATAACAATTCCTAATATGTATGCACCCAGGAACAGAGTGTCAAAATATGTGAGGGAAAACTGATAGAACTGCAAAGAAAACTAGATATCTACTATTGTAGTTGGAGACTTCAATGCCCCTCTATCAGTAATTGACAGATCCAGCAGGCAGAAAATTGGTAAGGAGACAGTGGAACTGAACAACACCATCAATCAACTGGATCTAATTGACATGTGTAAAATACCTTTTCCAACAAGAGCACAATATGCATTCTTCTCAGTTCACATGAAACATTTACCAAGACAAACTCCATCCTAGGCCATAAAACATACTTTAACAAATTTAAATGAACAGAAATCATACATAGGAAGTTCTTAGACCACAACAGGATGAAACTAAAAATGAATAGTGGAATGATAGTTGGGAAGTCTCAAAATATTTGGAGATTGAGTAGCATGTGTCTAAGCATGTGGATTAAAAGAGAAGTCTCAAGATAAATTTAAAATATTTTGAATGAAAAGAAAATTAAAATAGAACTTAATGAAATTTGTGGGATGTAGTTAAAGCAGTGCTTAGAGGAAAATATATAGCAATGAATGCATTTATCAGACAAGAAAAAGATCTAAAATCAATAAACTAAGCTTCCAATTTAGGAAAATAGAAAAAGAAATGCAAATCCAAAATAAGCAGAAGAAAAGAAATAATAGAAATTAGAACACAAATCAATGAAATTAAAACTAGGAAATCAATAGAGAAAAAGTTAGTGAAACCAAAAACTAGTTCTTTGAAAAGATCAGTAAAATTGATAAATCTCTAGTTCGGCTAACTGAGGAAAAAAGAAAGTAGATTACTAACTAGTAATTACAAATTACTAATGTCAGAAATGCAAAAGAGATCATCACTACTGATCCCAGGGACATTAAAGGATAATAAAAGGATACTATGAATAAGTCTATGCCCACAAATTGGGTAACTTATATAGAAAGAACTAATTCTTTGCAAGACATAGTTTACCAAAATTCACATGAGGTAAAACACACTCTGGCGAGACCTATATCTATTAAAGAAATTGAATGATAATTAATCTTCCAAAAAAGAAAGCACTAGGACCAGATGAACTCAGTAGTGAATCCTATCAAGTATTTAAAAAAGAATTGATACTGAGACTCTACAATCCCTTCCAGATTATAGAAACAGAGGGAACACATCCTAACTTATTCCACCATTACCCAAATACCAAAACCAGATAATGAGATTACAGAAAAAAAAAACTACATCCCAATATCTCTCATGAACATAGATGCAAAAATCTTCAATAAAGTATTATCAAATCAAATCCAACAATGTATAAAAAGAATTATACCCAATAGCCAATGAAATTTAAGCCAAATATGCAAGGCTGCTTTAACATTCAAAAGTCATCTAATGTGATCTACCACATCAACAGGCTAAAGAGGAAACATCATATGATCACATCCATAAACGTAGATAAGGCTTTTGACAAAATTGAATACACATTCATGATTTTAAAAAATTCTTAGCAAACTAGGAAGAGAAGAACTTTCTCAACTTGATAAAGAGTATCAAAAAACAAAAACAACAAAACCTCACAGCTGACATCACATTTAATTGTGAGAAACTAGATTATTTTTTTCCCAAAGACGAGAAATAGATCAAGGATGTTCCCTTTCACCACTCTTTTCAACACTGTACTAGGAGTCTTAGCTAATGCAGTAAGACAAGAAAATAAAATAAAAGGTATACACATTGGGAAGGAATAAATAAAGCTTTGTTCTTAGATGACATAATTGTCCACATAAAAAATCCCAATGAGTTGACAAAGAAACTCCTTGAACTAATAAGTAACTATGGAAAAGGTTGCAGAATACAAGGTGATTATATAAAGCCAAGGTGCTGTTTTACCCCATGTGAATTTTGGTAAATTATGTCTTGCAAATAATTGGTTCTAGTCTGGGACTAAAAACATGGTCAGCCATGGGGGAGTCCAGTGCCTTAACCACCTTGCCACCTGCTGGACCCACAGACAATTTTTAAAACTCAATAAGAAAATAAACAACCCAATTTAAAAAAAGGACAAAAGATCTGAACAGATGCCTCACCAAAGAAAGCATACAGATGATAAAGATATTCAACATCAAATGCCTTTAGGGAATTTCAAAGTAAAACAATGAAGTGTCACTACACATCCATGCAAGGCTAAATCCAAAACTCACTTTAGAATGGCTAAATCCCAAACACTGAATATGTAAGTGTTGACAAGCTGTATTGCAATAGAAACTCTCAAATGGTACTGCCACTTGAAAGGTAGTTTGGTAGTTATTTTATTATTATTATTTTTTACACAAAGCTAATCATAGTCTTACCACATGTGCTAGTCAGGGTTCTCCAGAGAGATATACCTAATACCTAATAGGATATAGTTTGCTAGGTAGGTAGGTAGACAAGAGGGGTTTTATTAAGGGAATTGGCTTATGCAATTATGGAGGCCATCTGTAAGGTGGAGATCCTGGGATGCTGGTAGCATGACTCAATCCAAATCTGAAAGCTTTGGTACCAGGAAAGTGGATGGTGTAACCAGCCTGAGAACCCACAGAAGAAGGGGTACTGGTAAGTCATGGAGTCCAGAGAATGAAGAGTCTGGAGTTCTGGAGAGGAAGAGTGTTCAGCTCTAGCAGAGAGAAGAAATCACCTTTCGTCTGCCTTTTTTTGTTTTGTCTGTGCCTCCAGCTGATTGGATGATGTCTGCCCACACGAAGGGCAGATCTTTCCCACTCAGTCCGCCAACTCACATGCCGGACTCCCTTGGAATCAGCCTCACAGACTGAAATAATCCTTTCCCAGTTGTCTAGGTATTCCTTAATCCAGTCAAGCTGATGCCTAAAATTAACTATCATACCTTACAGTCCAACAAAACATTCTTGGGTATTGTTAAATCATGTCGAAAGCTTAAGTTTACACAAACCCTGCACATGAATGTTTATAGCAACTGTATTCACGATTGCCCAAAACTGGAGGCAACCAAGATGTCCTTCAGTAAGTGAATGGATTAACACACTGCGGCATATTCTTTCAATGGACAACTATTCAGAGATAAAAAGAAACGAGCCATCGAGCCATAAAAAGACACGAAGGAACTTAAATGTACATTGCTAAGTAAAAGAAGCCAGTCTGAAAAGGCTAGATACTGTGTGATCCTAACAATATGACAGTCCAGAAAAGGCAAAACTACAGAGAGTAAAAAGATCAGTGGTTCCAGGGACTCAGGAGGGAGGAATAGGCGGAGCGCAGGGGATTTTCATGGCAGTGAAACGACTCTGTTGGATACTGTCATGGCGGATACATGACATTATGCTTTTGCCAAAACCCATGGGATGGTACAACACAGAGAGTGAACCTCAGTCAAGAAGAAATGCCAATATTTGCTCATTAACTGTAACACATGCACCACATTAAGCAAGATGGTATTATAGGGAGAACCGTGTGTGTGTGTTGTGGGGGGTAGGGGAAGTGGATGGAAGTCTCTGTAGGAGTTGCTCAATTTTTCTGTAAATGTATGTTCTAAAACAATAAAAGCTATTAATTAAAATATGCTTCTAGAGTACCTGGTCTGTGTTAAGTGCTTGATAAGCATGTCAATCACTGGCAGTCACTTTAGGAGGCAGTCTGGGGGAGATTTAGTTAGGGGACCTGGATCTTGGTCATGAGCCGCCATGTACTAGGTGCCATTGGAGGTGGTCCTTAGTCTGTCCTCAGCTCTGAATTTCACCAGCTCTAAACTGGCGATAAGAAAACATTTTCCCTTCAGGGCTACTGGGGGGCATTTGGCCATATGTTTTGTGACGATAAAGCGCGTGCAAACATTACCCTGACTCCACTGTCATTGACGACATCCTGAGCTGAAGACAAGGGGCCAGACCCTTATACCAAACATGCGGGGCTCTGGGGACATCTGGGATTGGCACGGTGCTCACATCCTCAGGTACTTAGGACTGTCATCACCACCCGAGGCTGCCCAGGGCGGAGTCGCGGGGCTCAGTGTTGGTTCTGCCCTGGCTGCCCGTGTGAACTCTCTCCACTCCCTGACTCCTGGTTTCCTCCTCTGTAAATAGGGCTGTGGTCGCAAGGCCGAGCTCACTGAGCGCGTGTGTACTCAGCAGACGAGTGTGTCTGGAAACCACTTTGTAACCCATAAGGCACACACATGCGTCAGGAATGGCCATGGTGGCTAGAAAACGTGAACAAACTGTCGTTTGGGCCAGGCGCAAACGTCTTTATCACGTCCTGACAACAGCCCAAGGTGGATGTCATCAGCCCCATTTTAAAGGACATCGAAGCCCCCAGGGACGAAGGCTGCCCCACGGGATGGCAGGGTGCCGTGGCCATCCTGTCCCACGTGCTGAATCCTGTGAAATCTGGGATGGTGAGCAACAGGTACAAGAGAAGGAGAGGGACCGGCAGGTGATGTGGTGGTTGGGGGGCGATGGATTCCCACGGGGCCGACCGTGGTTTGAGTCCCAGACCTGGTAGCTTGTTCTCTCACTTTCTCACTTTCTCTCTCTCTCTCTCTTTCTCTGTGTGTGTCTCTCTCTGGTCAAATTAAAATAGATAAATAAAATAAATAAAGTTAAATAATTTTTTAAAAGAGAGAGAAAGAGAGGCTCTACAGAAAAAAGAGCTGGACTTCTCTTTGCCTGTTTTTGAGGGGCAGGGCAGACAATGGACAGAGATCCTGCCCTCTACACCCTCGAGGGGACAGGATGAGGATGAAGAGGCCCGACAAAGGGGCGGTGGGCGTGAACGCACCTGGTGGCCCTGGAGGGGGAAGGACCAGGCTGCATGCGGGTGGGCCTTGAGCAGCGCGTGAGGCGAGGGCAGCCCCGTTTCTGTTGGCCCGCTGCTTTGAGTGGAGATAATTCTGACGCCGACTACTTTGTAAGCACGTAGGGCACACGTCCAGGGAGGCCCATCTGACTGCGAGATCACTTCAAGGCTGAAGCACATCGTCTGTGCCAGACGCCCGCGTGAGGCACCGCATGAAACTGGCCAAGTTACCCACAGCCTTCGCCATGTTTCAGAGGGGCGGGGGCCATTGTGCATATGCATCAGGAAGGCCTTGCTAAACCGACCAAGTAAAAATACATTTCGGTATCTCAGTACATCGTTAACTAGATATATTTCAGTGGGGCTTGCTACCGCTGATGACAGGGTAGGCATCAGATGATTTGCATAAGTCATTTGATGAGAGTCGGTGGCAGGGCTCAGCCTGGGAGCAGCTAGTTGTCAGGACCTGACCCCAGGCTCACTGGACATCTGCAGAGACCTGCATGGGCAGGCACCGTGCTGAGCTCCAGGGAGGCAGAAACACCATCTCTGGAGGTGAGTCTCCCAGAGGGGGCAGATGCTCCCACTGGCACCGCGGTATTTAATGAGTGCTGTGAGCAAGAGGCAACGCTACGCACCGATGAGACAGGTGAGAAAGGGACGGGCCCAGCCTGAGGGCTGAGGAAGGCTCCTTGAAGAAGGGGGCCTGGGCAGGGGTGTGCCAGGGGTGGGGACTTCCAAGGAGGCTGCCCTCTGTGGCGGAGTGAGTGAGTGAGTGCAAGGCTAGTGATGGGGGGAGGGGATCCAGTATTTGAGGCCCTCAGTCTCTCAGATGCTCACCCTGGAGCACTGGGAGGCTGAGACCACTGCCAGCAGGTAGTTGGTGGTTAGGCCTGAGTTGAAAGAGTGTCAGAGAGAGCTGGGATCAGTCCCAGCCAGCCAGGGTGTCACAGAAGACACCACGAAGGGTGGGAGAGCAGTCTTCAGAGACTGGGGCCCAGGCCCATGGGCCTGTGAGCAGGGAGCAGCCCTGCTGGGGCCTGTGGTGCTGCATTTCCTACCATCCTCCTCTGCTTCCCGGAACCCACATCGGTCCCTGCTCTCTTGAGTCAGACACATGGGCTCCTCTTCCAGTCCAACAACCGACAGGGTGGTGTAAGACAAAATGGAGGGCCTGGCACTCTGTCGGGCACCAAGGGGCAGTCCCTTGCAATCCTGTCCCATCCCTCTTGCTAGGCTGCAAGGCAGGCCCTTCTCCCTGTCTGTGCCCCAGCATTGCAGAGCTCCTGGAGGCCGTGGGCGCCCAGCAAGCATTCCCTGAGAAAGGCGTGTGGTAAGATCAACGTGAACATGGCGAGTGACAGCCCCACTTACTAAGCACTCTCTACAGGCAGATGCTGCTCTGAGCACTTCCATGTTTTCTTCCACACACATCGATGTTTTTAGGAGGTGGGCGCCATTACCATGCCCGCTTTACAGATGGTGAGCAAGAGAAATGGAAGAAGTCACTTAACTTGCTTGAGGTCAGATAGTTAGCAAATTGTCAAGCCCAGAATCAAAGCCAGGGCTGATTCCAGAGTCCTTGCCTTGGGTGTATTGCACATCAAGCCAAGGCAGACCCAGGGAAGGGGTGTGTAGCTCAGGAGTTCTCAAACAGAAGTGGTTCTGATTTTGCTCAGAGTCAACAACATACATCGAACATTAAGCTATGCAACTCTTAGATGGTCTAAGTGAGATGTGTGGGTGTGCGCACATGTGTGAGTGTGCACATGTATGAGTGCATGTGCTGTCATGGGAAGAGGGTGGGGAAGATGCCCCAATCCATTTTTTTGTCCTTTGCAAGCATGTCTCCATTGGTTATGGGGCAGGGCCTCTAGCTTACATCTTAAAACAGGGCCAGCAGATGGAGTGGTGGTTAAGGGGCTGGATGCCCACATGGCCCATTGCGGTTTGAATCCCAGGCCCGGCAGCTTGTTTTCTCACTCTCTCTCTTTGTTTCTGGTGAGTGTATGTGTCCTATAGCTAAATAATTCTTTAAAAATAAGACCGTCATGGCTGTTGCACGAACACAAGTTAGGTGGGTAAGATACCCGGGTGCTCAGCTCAGATGTCTGTCTGTCTCTCATAACCGACACCCATGATGCCGCCTTACTGCCTCATCTCGACGCTGTCCTTGTCTTTCACACTGAGATGTGAGGCTCCCCTCCGGGAAGAATGGAAGGCAAAGTCTCCGTGGTCAGCAGAAGCCTGGGAGTGCAAGTCCATGAAGCAATGGCATCTTCTCCGACGATTTGTTTCTTCATTTGATTCTGGACAAGAGGGCTATGACATTCAAGTTCTGCTGATGAATTCAGATTTCTGTGTTCTACTAGACATTCTAGAATTGGAAATTAAAATCCTCATTTTTTTTTTAATGACTATTACTTTGGCATGCTGGAGCGTGTGAGACTGGAGCAGTAAATTCCATCAAGTTCCAGGATAGTCTCTGACATCCTAACAGAGAGGAGAAACCTTGGATGAATGCGGGCTGTGGATGAGGGCTCCCTGGGGAGGAGACGTGGGGAATAGCCTGGTGTTGGGGGACAGCCAGGTGTTACATGTTGGTCACTGTCAAGTTTTGTTTGTGGATACTTACTCCTCTATTAAAAACAGCTAATTAGATGGACCAGCAGATGATGTAATGGTTATAGCGCTGAACTCTCACATAATCGACTGCAGTTCGAGTCCTGGGCCTAGTGGCTTAAACACACACCAGGCACATGCGTGTGTATGCCTAAAATCTCAAGAGAAGAATGGAGGAGAAAAGATTGTGGCATGACCATTCCCCCTGGGGTGGGGGGTGATTCCTTGCTTTCTGTCTTTCTGTCTTTCTGTCTCTGTCTCTCTGGCCAGTGCACGCGCCCTATAGAAAAAAATCTCTAACACACACACAAACACACACACACACAGCTAATTAGAAAAGCTAACTAAACAAAAGCAGGTGCACCTGGGCCATGCTGGAGGCATCTTGTGAACCAAGGATGATGATGAAGCCAATGCATTCTGTGCACCCGAGGTCCAATAAAGAAACAAACACTCAATAATAAGCCTATTTCAAAGGATGGTTTAAGGTATAGATTTTGTAATGTGCACACCTTCCCCCCGAATTTTGATTTTTGCCCTCACTCTTCTCCATTTCCACAGCGAAGTCTCCTCCTGCAGGGCTTCTTCATTTGTAGAGGTCTTGAGCATCAGGGATCTGGTTGACCCTTTTGGCAGTTACCACAGTCTCATCGGGGCAGAAGGAGGGTCTGGGCGGCTTCAGGTAAGGGGAGGGGGCTTCAGTACTTGGATAGAGCTGGCACTGGGTGTGGGAGAAGATTTTATCCACATGGCTGGCACTTGACACTGGGCAGTTAGGAGAGGGGAGCAAGACCCGTCATGGAGACCACCTCTCCTGTATACCAGGTTTCCACACTTGGGACTCCCTGCCTTGTTTACGTGGGGTGTCTTTCATTTTGGCTTCCGTGCAATTCATCAGACACTCACTGGACACTGGGTGAGATGCTTTTGCACAAGCTAGGCCATGGGCTAGGCCCTTGAGGATACAGAACACGTAGTGGGTGCTTTTCCTGAGTTCCACATCATGCTAAGTGTCTTGTATGTGTTCTCTTGCTCTCTGAATCCTCATAGTAAGCCTCCGTTGCTGCTTTTCCCATGATAGCTCTGGTCATACTCCATTACAACTGTCAGTAAGCTGTGGATTGTATTCACATGTGTGACTGAGAGACGCTGGGTACTGTAGGAAAACACAATAGGCTCTGGAGTAAGACTGCTCTTGGTTCAAATCCTGGGGTCCCCCACTGTAAAACTATGCATCTGTTTAATTTGATCTCCTTGAACTGCAAGTTTCTCATGTGTCAAATGGAAGTAACAATCTTTATCTCACTGGATTGTGAGAGAATTTAATGAGATAATTTATAACAAGCATTTTTTTTTTTTTGATTTCTAGAGGGCATGTGTGTTTGCGAGAGAGAGAGAGAGAGAGAGAGAGAGAGAGAGAGAGAGAGAGAGAGAGAATGCACTTCCCAATGGGGGTATGACCATGAAGTAATCTTTTTTCCTCTATTTCTTCATCCGGTCAGGGTGTGTCCATCACGTTTTTCAAACCACCAGCACGAGGGTATGAACTGTGGTTGGCCATGTGGAATCTCTTAACAACACTATGAGGCTGCCCTTTAACAAGCATTTTTACTTCTATCATGTAATGAGTGTTAAATGGTCTCTATAATGTTTCTTTCTAAAGAGAATAGGATCTGTAGATAATTTATCTTTGAACAAGGGGACTTCAAAAAGTTCATGGAAAATGGAATTTATGTACAAGTTTATTAGGGTGCAAAAAATATTTTTAGAGAGATTTTTGCTATAAAGCGTGTATGCTCTCTGGAGAGATAGAGACACAAAGCAAGAAATCACCTCCCGGGGGGATGGCCATGCCACAATCCCTTGTCTTCCATCCTCCTGTCAGGATTTTGGGTATGCATGCACACATGCCCAGTGTAAGTTTCAAGGCTCCGGGTCTGAGACTTGAACTGTGGTCAGCTATGTGGGAGTACAACAAAGTAAACATGTCATCTGCTGGTCCCTGTGCAAAAATTTTGAAATCCATGCAGTTATTTTCTTTTTTTAATTCTTCCCCATAATAAGTACTTTCCAAGAACTTTTGAAGACCTCCAGTATCTCCCTGGGGCCCATTGTCTAGTAACATGTTCATTACCTGTTTGTTGAATGAATAAATGAATGAATGAATGAATAAGTGCATGCTCTCTGAGAATGGGAACCTACGCTCATCACTCTCCAAAGGCTTCTTTCTACCTTGCCAACCTCACCGCAGCTCTGTCGCTCTGTCTTCTCAGCAGAGCTCCCACAACTGACCAGAACTTAACTGGACTGAGGGCCCAAGAATCCTTGGCTTTGCACCATGCTGAGAAGGAAGGAAGAGGCCCTCTGGCCTTCATGCCGACACTTATCAAAAGGAAGACCCACCACTCACCCACTGTCTGCTACCTGCCAGCTTCCTGACTGTTCCTAAGAAGGTGGATGGCTCCAGATGCTGCTGCTTCTGGGGGAACGGGGCCTTGGACCGCCCTTGAGAAGGAGGCAAGAACTGGGCCCTGGTTGACACCAGCTGAGAGACAGCAGTGCCGCTGAACTCCTGGGAACAGATAGGCTTTCTGTTCCAGGCCCGTTTCTGAGACTGCCCCCTTCACTCCAACCCTGCTATTTCCCTTCAGGAGGGATGGAGACAGAAGTTTCAACTCTGAGGATGAAGGGAGAGAAGACAGGAGCTTGGACAAGTCACTCCCTCCCACTCCGTCTTCGTCTGCTGGTCAGGCTCTGTGCTGGGTGAGTTGACTTCTCACCTCCCTGCTGCTGCAGCCCCCTCTGACTTCAGTCTCACATGCCCCACCTCCTCCCCAGCATGGTGAGTGCAGTCCTGGATGGAGACCCACACCCTGTACGAGCAGGCAGGAGGCCTGGATTTAAATCTTGCCTTTGCTACTCATTGACTAGGATTTTAGCCAGGTCACCTTGCTCTCGGAACCGCAGGATTCTCATCTGTAAAATGGGCCTCGAAGGCCTGGTGTGAGCGTAGCAGCGAAGCATGCACCAGCGAGATGCTCTCCAGATCACCTTGCTGCTAACGACTAGTTCCACACTACCAGGGCAGGGGGACATTGGGGGCCAGTATGTTTTCACCCCAGATCTGCTCATCAGTGTGTGCTAAAAATAAGTGTTTTTCTCATTTTCTTAGTTGGTCAGCAGAACGGAGAGACCCTGGTGGACCCCGGAAAACCTCCCTGGAGCCCATTGTGGACAACCCCTGTGGATTCCGCTTACAGGAGCGATTTAAGAGGCAAACAAAACATGAAAAGCTACTCAGAATGAACAATGGACCAGATGGTAATGCTAGTTTGAAGCAATAAAACATGATAAATAGCTTCCTGCTGCTACTCCTGATCAATTTCAATATTTAATAATGCTGCTGCCACCCCCACCCCCTCCCCCGGCCCCCTCCGCGGGATCCTGTGATGCCGCCTCGCATTCAACTCTCAGAGCAAACGCTTCTTCACTTTCTGAAGGCGTCAGCAAAAAGTGCCGCGCTCCACTGTCACACGCGCGCGCTCAGTCCTCGAAATGATAATTAATCTGCCTACTTCTCCCAAAGACGCTCCATCTCACACCTCTCCTGGTTGCCAGGGAAGGCTGTAACAGAGCTGCCAACTGCAGAGATGCGATAGAAGTCCTCCTCGTGCTCAGTGACTACTGGTATTCCCCGGGGCTGGCTTTTGAATTGGAGGGGCTGGCAGTGGGGGGAGAGGGGGGCCTGGAGAGCTGCTGCTCTGAGGCCAGTTGGAAGGAGAAAGCAACCCAGAAGGGAGCAGAGGTGCTTGGTGTTTGGGCCCTACCCACCAGCCATGCCTCTGAGCCTATTTCTCCTCTGTACAATGGAGACGATCATGCCTACCACCCAGAGAAGCCTAGTTCATGCTGCACGAGGGAGTGCCCACAGAGTGCTTGGCACACAGGGCACGACAACAACGGGCCACTGGCAGCATCATATCCAAACGTGAAGCCAGGCAGTAAGTGTCGGCCGTGCACCGGTGCCCTGCAGGAAGGGCCTGCTGCTACTCCTCGGTTGGAAAGGTTCACACCCCACTAAGTATGGGCAGGGTTGCCGGGCAGCAGCAGCTGTCAGACAGACCACCCATTCTTCCCAAGTGCTGTCCACTAACAAGATTAACTGCCTTGCCCTGTGAGCCGCGACTCTGAACGCTTTCACAGCCACTGACACGTGAGACCTCCGGGCAGCCCTGGAGAGCGGGCATTGTTGGTGCCATTTCACAGATGACGAACTGGAGATTAGGAGGCGAGATGGCTTTTCGAGCCACGATGCAGGAAATGGCATAGTCAATTCTAATCTGGATCTCCCAACCTCTGACCTCATGTCCTCTCCGCTGAATCACAGGAGCAAGCGGCTGGCGACAGGCACCCTTGTCTGTGTGTCCCTTTGGTGGGGAGGCACCCGAGGTATTGGGGAGGCGTGGGTGCCAGGGACCTGGATTACCTGGGCTGCCATTTGCTCGTCTGTGAAATGAAACTCACAATGCCTGCTGGTCCATGGGCATTTGATGAGGAATATGCAGCAAAGGGCTTGGTTTTGTGGTGAGCTGTACAGGTGTCAGCTAGGGTTCGGACGGCTCTCTAGAACACACTGTCTGTCAGAGAAAATACCGAAATACCGGAAAATACCTCCTTGTCCACTTAAAGGAGGATTCTGCTAACAGATGTGTCCCTGTGTAACCCAGGGGGTCAAGGTCACATTTCATGTGTGGTGTTCAAGCCTTCGACACTGCTCCCCCCCCCTCCCCTCTTTCCTTACTTATTTAATGAAAGAGAGAGAGACAAGCACCATCAATGGGCTCTCATGCTGCAGCCCCGTCTCCCGGCCTTCCCAGCCAGGATCGTGTGCCCGTGCGCCAGCAGGTACAGTCCGGCCAGGGAGCTGAACTCACGTCTTCATCTGGATCCAGCGTCAGGCGAGCAGTGTGTTCCCGCTGTGCCCCTGAGCCAGCCCTGCCTATCTTCCAGCTCTGGTCCATCTGAGCTACGTGGAGTGGCTAGGGTCATGGCCTTTCACATATGTCCACACCTAGGCTGGGTGACGCCGCAGACAGACTGTCTGTCCCAACCCTGCCCGCCGGTTTACCTGTATCCCCTTGGGCAGCAGCTCCTCCTTGGCCCTCTCAGGAGCCCCTCCACCAGGTCCCCCTCTAGCCTCTCTGGGTGTCCCTCCTTCCTAGCCTGCCTGGCCTGAGGCTCGTGCTTGCCCTGCGTCCTCCTCTGCCTCCCAGCTCTGCAGTGAGTTCCGGCAGGGCCAGAACCAAGCACTGTCCACCCCCGTCTCTCTAGTGGCTGCTCAGCATGTGCTCGTGACGTGTGCTGAGGGCCGAGCGCGTGAACGACAACGTGTACCCCCGTGTGGATGGAGGTGAATGAACCCTCCGTCAGACAGCGAACGCCAACAGGGACTGGATGTGGGTGGCACAGCCTCGGTGGCAGGCAGTGCCTGGAATTGACATGGAGCTCAGCCTCTAGAACGAGGTCCAGAGCTGACAGGATCAGCCTCCTTGCCCAAGCTGGACCCTCAACAAGAAGGAGGGTCCCCCGTCCACCCATCCTTGGTGGAGGGCCCCCTGGTACCTGAGTCTCGCTGGTCCAGCGTCATGGAGTTCCACCTCCTCGTGATGTCGATGTAGAGGATGTCCACGGCGGCCATGGACAAGCTGCTGCTGCTGAGCTTGCAGTTCCTGCCGCAGACGGAGGGAGACGGTGACTGCCAGACCGACGCCCGCCCCTCTCGCGCTCCTCATGCCCGGTATGGACGTTCGCGTCCCCCCAGATCCACAGGCGGAAATCCCATCTGCCCAGTGTGATGGTGTGAGGAGGTGGGCCCTTGGGAGGTGATGAGGTCATGAGGCTGGGGCCCCATCAACGAGATTAGTGGCCTCACCAGAGAGAGGCTGCTTCTCTGCTCCCTGCTGCGTGTGGCCATGGCAGACCAAGAAGGGGGCTTTCACCCGACGCCGATCACCAGCCCCTTGATCTTGGACTTCCCAGCCTCCAGAACGGAGAGGAATAAACTGTGCTGTTCCAGCTACCAGGCCTGAGGTATTTTACAGCGCCCTGAGCTGATAGAGATGGTGTCTTTGCTTGGGCTGCGTCCCTGTCTGGAATGCGCTCCCTTCCCACAGTTGGAACTGCTGACAGGGCCTAGCAGGGGTGGGGAGTGAGAAGGCTGAGCATATAAGCAGAAGTGGGGTCCTGTGGACTCCTCTGAGGTCAGCACTGGTTACCTAGGGGCTGATGGGTTAGAAGGAGCAGGCACCCAGGGCAGCAAGGCTTGAGTTGAGCCTGGCCCTGCCACTTGGCAGCTGGACGGCCCTGGGGAAATGAGCTCACCTTCCCGAGGCCGGTTCCCACCAATAAACTAGTAGTCTTTGTTACAGTCAGCGTGTGCCAGTGTGACTTCACACAGGTCAACTAGGTCCCTGCCTGCTCCAAAAGGGAAATGAAAACTCCACGCTTCAAAACATACGCTCTGTGACCATTTTCATGTTCCCACCGACGGTCTCTGAGAGGGGGAGGGAAAGTTGGGCCCGTGGCACTGCTGTCTCCTACCAGCGTAATGCTCAGGTGACCCGGTGATGACAACGGCCACCACTGCTGTCCACAGTGGTTCCCCACTGGACGTGTTCACACATGAGTCCCGAGGCCAGATCTACGGTCAGCGGGCTCGAGGCTCCTGCACTCTCTCTTAATCTGTCACCTGCGGATTTTACGTAAGTCCCCAAATGGCCACATCAAGCCCCAGAGGTATGGAGCAGCAGCCGAGGCCGAGCCTGCACCGTGGCGTGGGCTGAGAGAGCTGCTGGGTGGCCCTGCCATGCTCATGTAGGGGAGTCACCTGGAAGAGACGGGAGGTGGGAGGGGACAGGCCTCTGAGCTCCGGATGCTTTCCTAGCAAGGTTCAAGGTGGCCCTGGCAACCAGGTTTCAGTCTGATGTCAGCAGTGGGGCTTCTGGCCCAAGCCAGGGAGCTATGTTTGGAATCTTCCACCACCATATCCTCCCCACCCCCTTGTCACTCTTTTTTTCCTTAGGTTTTTGCCACAGGGTGCACGTACTCGCTGGAGAGAAGAGAGACAGAGGGAGATGGAGAGAGAGCAAGTGAGAAATCTCTCTCAGGGTGGATGACCATGCTACAATCCCTTCTCCATTCTCCTCTTGGGATTTTGGGCAAGCACTCAGAATGATTTTCAAGCTACCGGGTCCAGGACTCAAACCATGGTAGGCCACATAGGAATTCAGCCTCCTTAAGCATCATGCTACCTACGGGCCCTTTTTTATTTTTTACTAATTAACAGGTGACGGGACCAGCAGATAGTGTGATGGTTATGTCGCTGGACTCCCACGCAGTCGACCGCAGTTCAAGTCTTGGACCCAGCAGTTTAAATCTCATGCTGGGCACAAGTGCGTACATGCCCAAAATCCTGAGAGGAGAATAGAGGAGAAGGGACTGTGGTGTGGCCATCCCCTCCTGGGGGGTGATTTCTTACTTCTGTCTCTCTGTCTCTCTAGCAAGCGCATGCACCCTATAGCAAAAATTTCTCTCTCGGAAAAAAAAAAAAATTGCCAAAGGGCACACATTTGCTAGAAAGAGACAGAGAGAGAAAGGGAGGGAGAAAGAACTCCCAGAGGTGTGTGGTCTTACCCCAATCCCTTTTCTCCCATTTCTCTGTTATGTTAGGATTTGACACATGCATGCATATGCACCTGGCATGTTTTCCAGCCACCAGGGCTAGGACTTGAACCACAGTTTGCCATGTGGGATTCGGCTCCCTTTGACCATTAGGCTGTGGAGCCGACCCTCTGCTGCTCTTTCTTGCCATGTGACTATGGATAATGCACGTCCCCTCTGTGCCGCCATCTCCTGACCTCTCCGGTGAAGATCAGCCCTGCCTGCGTGGTGGTGAGGAAGTGATCATGCCAAGGACCTGGCAAGGTGCCTGCAACTTGGGAGCTCCACAGCCATGTGGGTGCCCCTCTCAGCCTCTCTCCCCCTTCTACCTTTTTCTCTTCCAGGCTGGAACCACCGTGGCCCTGGAGGCTGCCTGGGCCTGACCTTGCAGTGAGTGACCCTGCCCTTTCTGGAGAAACGGAGTTCACCAGTCTGAGTGACTGGAGGCGGCCCTGGGCTTGTCCCGGGCACCAGCCTCCTGACCAGGATCATGCTGGCGGGCCAGGCTCAAGGCAGGCCACATTTGCCCAGGGAATCCAGAAAGCTGGACATCAGGGCCAGCTGTCAGGTCGCTGAGCTATGCTCAGTGCTGCTTTCAACCCTTCACAGGGCCCCACGACCGTTGCCCCAGCTCAGGGTGAAGTGGGCCTTTGATTTCCCATTTGTCACTATCCCTTGTGTGAATAGCTCCCTCCGGAGCCAGACAGGCGATGGGTTGACTGGCAAGCAGGATCTGGGGATTGAGAGGTCGCACTCCACGGCCACGCACACCCCTAACGCTGGTGGCTGGGAGTGTGCCCGGCCTGGCACTGACAAGGCTGCTGCTCCTTAGACACCGGCATGCTGGCTCATTCTATTCTATTCCTCCCTCCCTTCCTTTCTTCCCGCCCGTGTTTCCCACCCAGGCCATCAATTCCCATCCTGCCTTCCTCTGCGCTCCTGCTCCGTATTTCAATCACAAGTCACTGTGGCAGACTTCAAAGCACGTCAGCGCACAGTTATTGAGCCCCAGTAACAACATGTCAGTGGACACAGAGCTTTTCACGTCACCTGTCACCAAGATGGCTATCTCTATTGGGTTCTTCTGCAGACGATGTTCCAGGCACTCCCAAGGTACCCTAACAGCCTGCACAGCCAATTTCCAAAGCTCGGTGAGGAATGGCCACAGGTTTCTGTGATTCTCACGTCAGTGTCCTCTGCACTACCCGTTCGCCATGGGACAGGAGTATTGCCTGGCCTGCTCTGTGGGTTAATGGAGTAGAAAAAGGGAAACCTGGCTGACCACTAGGATATAGTTATACTTTTCCTGACAGGTAGAAAATAGAAGTGTCAAGCCTTTTTGCAGGAGTCATAATTTCCCAAAGAGCATTCTCCACGTATCCCCCTTCTAAGGTAGCCCGCCCTCCCTCGTGATGCCTGCAAATACACTTGATTGCAACATCTGCTACTGGGACGGGGAGGAGCCGCGCTGGCTGCAGGAGAAACTTTGGATTCTGCAGCCATTTCTCGAACGTCACCTGTACGCCAGGTCCTTTGCTGCCCAGTCACTTCCTGAATATATATATATATATATATATATATATATATATATATATATATATTAACTTATTACTACTTTTTAAATTTGCTATAGGTGCTCACTGGGGAGAGAGAGAGAGACAGAGAGACAGAGAGATGTCAGGTCTGGGATTCAGACATGGTTGGCCATGTGGGAGTCCAGCGCCTTAACCACCATGCTACCCGCCAGTTCCACACTTCCTGAATCTTTTAAAAAAAATTATTACTTTTTAAATTTGCTATAGGTCACATGTGCTCACTGGAGAGAGAGAGAAAGAGAGAGAGAGAGAGAGAGAGAGAGATGTCAGGTTTGGGGCTTGGACTACAGGCGGCCATGTGAGAGTCCAGCACCTTAACCACCACGCCACCCACCAGCCCCACACTTCCTGAATCTTTATAACCATCTACTAGGGAGTTATTCTTAGTCCCATTTCAGTGAAGGGTAAACTGAGGCCCAAGAGCAGGGACATGACTTGCCTACAATCCCACATCTGGGATCCACATCCAGTCCTCCCTTGGAGGGTACAGCAGTGGACTTGGCAGCTGTGAGAAGGTGGCCCTGCCCAGGGTTGCAGGGGGAACTCAGGCATCAAGAATCAAACTCTCAGGCCAGGGACCAGGAAGGCTGGAGAAGCTTTGGGACAGAAGGCTGGGAACAGGACGACCATCGTGGCTTGGAGACAGGTTCCCCCTGTGTGTTCCCATAGCCACCAAACATTCTCAGTTGACTCAAAAGGGAAGGGCTCTAACCGTCAAGACATTAAACTTTGGAACTGATACTTTTACCCATGCATCTACTCAGTCCTGGATTTCTGTTGTGTCCACCCTGTGTGGGCGGTACTCTGGGCCCAGTGAGCCATGCAGAACTGCGGGGTCTGTGGTACTGCTCTTGGAGGAGTCTGGGGCAAAAATGTGATGGCCCGACAGCTCTTCATCACTGGAACAGTTCCCTGCGGTGCCCTGGGATGCAGTTCTTCCAGTGACTAATGAGTGGAAGGAAATAGTCTTCAGTGGAAGAGAAATCCAAGGAAATGGTAACATGAGAAGCCAGAAAAATTCCCAAGAAAGGATAGGCTGGAAATGTACATGGAAAAAGTGAGCTTTGTACTCGAATGCGTACGGGGTTGAATCTTGACTTTGCCGCATGACCTTGAACAAGTCACAGCAACTCTCTCCATCTAAATTTCCTTATTTGGGGGCCGGCAAGTGGCATGGTGGTTGGGGGGCACTGGACTCCCACATGGCCGACTGCGGTTTGAGTCCTGAACCTGGCAGCTTGCTTTCTCACTTTCTCTCTCTCTCATTCTGTCCCTCTCTGGTCAAATTATAAAAATAGATAAATAAAGCTAAATAAAATGATTTTTTAAAAAATAAATTTCCTTGGGACCAGCAGTTAGCACAATGGCTATGTCACTGGACTCCCATGTAGTCGACCATGGTTTGAGTCCCAGACCCGGTGGCTTAAACTCACGCCAGGCACATACGTATACGTGCCAAAGATCCCAAGAGGAGAATGGAGGAGAAGGGGTTGTGGCGTGGCCAGCCCCCGTGGGAAGTGATTTCTCACTTTCTGTCTCTCTGTCTCTCTCTCTCTCTCTGGCGAGTGCACGCGCCCTATAGCAAAAACCTCTCAAAAAATTTCCTTATCTATACAATGAGAATAGGCATACTCATCAGGCTTTTTTTTTTCCTTTTTTTTTTTTTTCTTTGGGAGAGGTTTTCGCTATAGGGCGCGTGCGCTTGCCAGACAGACAGAGACAGAGAGACAGAAAGCGAGAAATCACCCCCCAGGGGGGATGGTCACGCCGCAATCCCTTCTCCTCCATTCTCCTCTCGGGATCTTGGGCACGCACGCACACGCGCCCGGCGTGAGTTTTAAGCCACCAGGTCCGGGACGCGAACCGCGGTCGATTACGTGGGAGTCCAGCGACATAGCCATTACGCTAACTGCTGGTTCCCATCAGGCTTTTTTTTGGTACAGGGCGTATACTCTTGCCAGAGAGAGACAGAGAGAGGAAAAGTGAGAAATCACCCCCTAGGAGTGATGGCCATGCCGTAGTCCCTTTTTCCTTATTCTTCTCCTGAGAGTTTGGGCACACACGCACACCCACCCTGCGTGATTTTCAAGCTACTGGGTCCGACACTTAAACCGCAGTTTCCATGTGGGAGGGAGTCCAGCACTTTAACCGCCAAGCCACCTGCTGGCCCTCAGCAGGCTTGTTTAAAGGCTAGTCCAGTGACGGGCACACATGGAAAAGTGGCAAATGACACTATGATGATGTAGAACCAGTTGCAGACATGATTTTTTTTTTTTTAATTTAGGCACAGATGATGGTAGAGAATCACAAATCATTCGAGTTGATCAGGAGAAGTCTAGAAAGATTTGGAATGATCATTCCTATTTCCTCTTAACAACTACTGACATCTCATGGGAAACTTAGGAACCAGCTTTTTCACTCCATAAAATCCTATTTATAGAATTTCTTTTGTGTTCATTCTTCATGTGGAAAAGAAGCTTTTTTTTTTTTTCTTTTTCCTTTTTCTGGGGGAGTTTCTTATAAGGTGCAAGCTAACAAATGATCAATATTTACTTAAAAAGAAATTTCATATTATCTAAACATCTATGGGGAAAGGCAAAAACTCTGATTTCAAATATATGTAGTTTTAAAGGCCATTGATACCCCAGGTATAGAATCTCGCAACATTGCTGGAAAAGGATTATGGCAGAGAGGGGAGATTTTCAAAATCACCAAGGAGTTAATGACAGAAGGAGAAGCAAGGCCCCTCTACACATCTATTCTAGAACATTCCAGCACACCATGTCGCTTCTCAGAGAATCAAACCCCCTGCCGTTGCCCATTATGAAGCATATTAATATCTCCTTGTGATAAAAGGGAGTGGAAGGGAAAGCGGGGAGAAAAGAGAAAGAGAAAAAGCCATTCTGTGATTCAAAAGGCCCAGGATCAGAAGCCACCACGGGGCATGAGTTGGATCTCAAAGTGGAATAGCCCACGTGAAGCAAACGCTAGAGGTACAGAGGAGCTGTGACCCTTCGGAGAAATAAACCCGGTTTCACAAGTTGTTTAATCCCCTGCCTGTCATAGTGGAAAATGCAGCCTATGCAAATCGGTGTCAAGTTCTGATGTAGGATACGTTTGGAAAGCGTGTCCTTGGTGAATTCCACGGGCTGGCCCTCCAATTAATAATCCGGTGGAAAGAGAATAACACAACTGCGTTTTCCCTGAAGAAAGCTGTCAGGCTAAAGACTCAATCAGAGCATTTCTATTTCTCGGAAAAAGGGAAGTCTGCGTGCCCTTGTAATTGTGATAAAATAAAATTGAAAAAGAAAGAAGAAGAGCAGAAAGAAAGAAGGAGAAAAAGAAAGAGAGGAAAGAAAGAGAAGAAGTACTCAATTCACGGTAACGTGTGCTACTGTTAAGCGCCTCCTGAGGAAATGACACAGAAAGCTGTTTAGACAGAGCAAAGTCTAGACAAGGGAACGGCAGTTCATTATTTCTTATTTCTCGGTGAAAAAGAAAAATAGGATATGGCCAGACGGGCATTAGCATAATTCACTGGGAAAACTGCTGATGTGTGCAGCACATTGTGAGAGATGGACACTGGAAATAAATCCAGTCGGAGTGTTTATTATTTTCTTCTCTCTAGTTCTCTTCAAGGAACGTGGCGAGAAAGGCAGGGCCGATGAAAGCCAGGTTCAACTTCTGCCGTTTGCGTGGGAGCTCTGAAAAGGAGTGTGCGTCTTACCAGCAAGTATGTCTTTTTCAAAGTGCTCCTGAGAAGGGCACTTGGTTCGACAGAACATATGGCATAAATATTATTAATTCATAATGAAGCAAAATTTAAACCAAAGTGAAAAGGAGAGAGAGAGAGACAGAGAGACAGAGAGAGAGAGAGAGAGAGAGAGAGAGAGAGAATCATTGTTAGCAAGAGAAAATGCTTGGTGTTAATTTTAGCTGGCAAGACTGAACATACTCAGATAAATCTAAAAGCAGAGAATATCATCTTTTACGATTAAGTTGCTGTTGGGATTTCTTGGTACATTTTAAAAGGAAAAATCTATTAAGGTTCATGCAATATTTTCTCCATTCCTTCCTGCATCCTTAATTACTATAGACGTTTGTCGGGTGGGGAGGGAGAGGGATTTGGAGAGAGACTCATCGTGGGAGTCGCCTGCTCTGGCCGCTGGTTCTCAGTTCCAGTCACAGGGTCAAGGTAGGCCCGCTCACAGTGCTCGCTGACGGTGCTCTGCTCGGTCACAGATCTGGAATGCAGGCTGCAGGACCTAATAGCCTTGAACATCACAAAAATTGGTTTTTCATGCAAATGCCTTTATTCAAAGAGAACAAAGGGATGGAAAATCAGAAAGCCTATCACATAGAGACAGATTTGTAGCGAGATTTTGGACACTATCCAGTTCTGGTCTGAGCATTCGACGGGTCTTTGCTCAGGCCTATTTTCTTTCTGAGGTTGTACGTTCACAGGATAGGTCCTCTTTACATGCACCTTCTTCTTCTCACGCCAGAGGTCATGCGCTGAGGGTCTCCACGGGCAGTCATGCTTTGATGGAAACCACGGAGCATGGAGTGTTTAAAATTATTTTTTGAATTGCCAATATTTCTATATGGGTATTGAGATTTCACAGAAAAATCAGTATGTCTAGCTTCTTTTGAAAAATCAAAGCTCTGGTGACACCAAGCCCCACATCAGCCTTCTCTTTAGACGGGTCTGTGCTCTCCAGTCTGCAAGCCCTGCCCTGCCACCCTCTCACATCCAGCTCCTGCGCTCCCTGCTGTTTTCTCTAGGCTACTGAGATTGTGATTCTTTTTTTTTTTCTTTGTTTTTTTTTTTTTTTTTTTTTTTTTTTTGTAAGTTTGCTATAGGGTGCATGCACCCAATGTGAGGGGAGAGAGACAGAGAGAATAAGAAATCACCCCTCTGAATCCCTTCTCCTGCATTCCTCTCTTGGGATTGTGGACACACATGTGCACACGCCTGGCATGTTTTTCAAGCCCCCGAGTCTAGCAGAGTCAGCCACGAGGGATCCAACTGCCCCGCCACCACGCCACCTTTTGGCCCAGACTGTGGTTCTTTTCTTATGGTATGCTACTTTTTCCAATCCTCTGCCCCACATTATGTTTTGGTAGAATTTTATTTATTTATTTATTTTTTAATTTTTAGAGAAGTTTTTGCCATAGGGCACGTGCACTCACCAGAAAGACAGAGAGAAACAGAGACAGAAAGCAAGAAATCACCACCCAGGGGGGATGGCCACGCCGCAATCCCTTCTCCTCCGTTCTCCTCTTGGGATCTTGGGCACGCACGCACATGCGCCCGGCGTGAGTTTAAGCCACCAGGTCCGGGACTCGAATCGCGGTCGACTACGTGGGAGTCCAGCGACATAGCCATTACGCTAACTGCTGGTCCCAAAAGAGTGTAGCTAGTCAAGTATGGATGTGGGAGGGAGACAATGTTAATCAGCTTAATAATAACCCACAAACCTCGGACCAACTGAATTTTATTAAAAATAAAAAGGAAGGAAGCATTTCAGTTCCTGCCTAGTGATATCTTTCCTGACTTCTACACCAGGGCCACACACCAGATCCATTTTTAGGCTCTCTTTGCCTTCCTGCCTGACCAATTCCAGCTTATGCCAGTCCAAACCCTGCCTCGTCTCCAGTGCCTTGATTCCAGCACAGACATGCATGTCCTGTTCTGTGCTCAAACACTTAAAACAAGTCCTGCCGGGAGACCTGGGGCCACTGTGTGGAGACTCTGCCGAAGGACTGCATTTAATGATTGGTTCAGTGTGTGCTGTTACACTGAGGCCCTCGAGGGCAGGCAGGGTTCCCTTATTTGTCTTTGAATGTCCTGTGTAAGGTTTGGTCCCTACAACATGAGGTTGAGACAGGACAGATCTCATGGGGCCAGGGTTCCCCGCAGCACCCCAGTCGTGGTCCCTGTGAAGCCAAGCCATCCATTCATTCTCTCTGCTCTCGAATCAAGACTTCTGTGCAATGGTGCAGAGGCTGGGGGAGGCCCAGCTAGCACCTGCCTTTACTCCAGAAGGTCTGGGTGCCTGGACCTGCCCTGCTGAGAGAAGTACTCGGCCTGCTCCACTTCATCATTCTCCTGGGTCCCTGCGCACTTCCACAGCACTTCAAGTGTCCCTGTGACCTGGAACCCCTGTCATGGAGCTGTTTCTATGTTCCTGGGCCCAAGAATTGCAAAGGTGCAGAGACCAACCATCTCTGATTTCTCTTCCTCCTCTTTTTCACTAGAATAGGACAGCGTGATGCAGTCAGAAAAATTCTGTTTCTTAGTTTTCCGTACAGATGACATTAAGATGGATGGAGAATTAAGATGGCCATTAAGATGGATGGAAAAGTCATTGGATAGTTACTGGACAGTTTTTAAAAAGGTCTGATTTATCTGGTAGAGGTCTTTGCTCTTTCTCCCTCCCTCCTTCTTCCTGCCTGAAACTCATCCATGAAGGCCGGATTTTGAGCAGCCATCTTGTAACCATAAGGCAACCCTAAAGCTTGAATCACATGCTTAGGTTGAATGAGCAGACACAGAACGTGGGATATTGATCATACTGTGGAGTCCATAACCAGCCCTAGAACCTCTACTGCCAAACTTCCTGTTGCATTAGAAAAAACTGTCTCCCTATTTAAGAAGAATCTCTTATCGAAAGTCAAATGCAATTTCTACATGAGTCAGAGGGTATCATATTAGGCAGCATTTTCAGGGAACATAATAACATGCGCCTGTTGACTTCCTTGAAAATTCTCACTGCCTAATGGAAATGACAATCACAAGACTTGCACTGAACAAGCAGCTCCCACGAACTAGGCATCAGGCCAGGTGCTTTATGCTATATGAACAGCCCAACCTCATGAACGTCCTGCAAGGCCAGACTAATTATTTCCATTTTTGCAGGTTGGGGAGCTGAGACTCAGAGAAGATAAGGGAGTTCTCCAAAGTCACACAGCCATTAAGTAATGGGCTTGGCCCTGAACCAGACCTTGTGTGACCCTGAAGCCTCTCCGCTGGGCTTTCTTTCACCCCAGCCTCCACCTCTCACAACCCAAGTAACACAAAGTCCTTCTCAAATCACTGTGCAAACATGACTTGGGTCTACCGAAATGGGAAAAAATCCTGCCAATACTTCTGTTTACCCTCTTTTCGAGAAAATCAGAAGGCTAGAGTCAGAGTTTCTAACACTTATTTGGAGAAAAGCCTTTGATAAAAAATGGTTTCTGACTCAAGACTTCTAATTATTTGCTTTAGTGACTAAAACTGTGGAAAGTGCGACTTTGAAGTGCAAGGCAGACAGGGTAAAACGAGAGATGAGGTGAACAACAGCGTCGCAGAGTGCTAGCAGAGACTTTCCTGAGGTGCCCAGGCTGTGGTTAATTGCTAATAAACAATTAGTTTGCTGTCGTCGCCAATTCGCATTTGTGGTAGGGACCTACACTTACTTCTTTGGCACATACTTAATGGGAACCTGCTTTGTGCCAGACTCCATGCAGGACTCATTCTATAGTGATATATAATACAATGTAATTCCAAGCATATACATTTTATATAAATATATTACAATTTCATGGAATTCTTTTTCTTTCTTTTCTTTTCTTTTTTTTTTTTTTTTTTTTAAAGTTTTTGCCACAAGGCATATGTACTCCCCAGAGGAAAAAAGAGACGAAGTGAAGGAAAGTAAGAAATCACCCCCCAGGAGGGATGGCCACACCACAGTCCCTTTTCCTCCATTCTCCTCTTGGGATTTTGGATACGCATGCATATGTGCCTGGCGTGATTTTCAAGCTACCAGGCCCAGGACTTGAACTGCAGTCAGCCATGAGGTTGTCCAGGGCCTTCACCACCACACCACCTGCCAGCCCTTTCAGGAATTCTTTCAACCTTGTAAGACATAACTGCTCTCATATACACAGTCCCGGGACCTGGGCACCTTCATCCCACTATATAGGATGAAATCACAGAGGTTCAGGGACTGGCATTACCTTGCTCTAGGGCTGCATAGCTAGGAAGTACGCCCGTACTGCCCTGAAGGACTCCACCAGGTAGAGGCAAATTAACAACTCAGCTCAGGAAACTAAGTGGCAATTGCTTGCTTTGCAGGCTGCAGCAAAAACCTGATTTCTTTACCTCATGTTTTATCTTTAAAATTCATGCAAATTTTGTGTTATACTCTATAATATAACCATGTTATTTTTATATTAGAACAAATGTATTAAATTATTTATCAGCTGAATTATTTAACTTTTTCCTTCTGAAATTGACATGTTGGAAAGATGTGCCTTGTTTTTTGCTGCGGCTTCACAAGCGCTCAGCACACAGCTGAAGAAGCACAAGGTCTGTCGGACTCCGGGGGTGGGGGGCAATTGTGAATATGCCTTTTAAGGACCTAGCTCAAGGTAGCACAGAACGCTTTTTAACAACGAACGTAAGGTAAGGGGATTCTGTCACATCCACAACATTCACGAATTCATTCAACAAACCAGAGTCCACGATGTGCCGGGCCCGGTGCTTGCCACAGGCTGATCCCACCTCAAGCGGTTCCCCCAGCACCCAGGTTCCCCCAGGAGCAGCCAGCGAGAGCTGACCGGCCAAATGTGAGGCTGCTTCCACCCTGCCCAAAGCCCATGCCAGAGAGCCTAATCTCACTGACCTTATGAAGGTACGGAAGCCTGTTGGTCCCAGCTTCATCGTCCCCTTGATGCCCAGGAATCGGATGAAGAGGTTGGCCATCCTGTCCACCAGGCGCAGGTAGTTGAACTGCTTTGCGTACTTGGGGAACACCTGCTTGAGGCAGATGGAGGGCAGGTGGGCTTCAGGACTGGTGTTGCAGTCCCGGGCACCGGTGGGCTCACTCTCTAGGGGATCATCCTTTCCGGCCTTTTCAAGCTGCTGAGACCTGAAGTACAGAAGGGATGAATGAATGAATGAATGAATGAATGAATGAATGAATTGTACATTCTCCTTTGCTTGAGGTTTCAAGCTCGGGAGGCAGGCATTACCATCATTGTTATTTTACAGACCAGAAAGCTGACCCTAGAGAAATGACCTGTCCAAGCTCACACAGGGCGTCACCAAGTCTGGACTTGAGCCCAGAGCAGAGCCAGGCCTAGAAACTTCGCTGCTGCCATCCTATCACCCCGCTTTCCCCATATGGAAAACTTCCTTCACTGTACTCATGATTCAAGAGAATACTCTATTATAACAGCCTGGGTTTGATTTCAAACTCCTACTTATGGGTAGTAATTGAATAATTAAGAAATATAAAAATCTCATTGAGGGCTGGCAAGAAGCCACAGGCACCGTTCAATGAACAATTTGCAAAGATGCATCCGTTACCCAATTCTGGGAATAGGGACAATTACGTTTGCTGGCTTAACTGTTTTCTTATTTGGAATTCATACCCCAAAAAAGATCATAGTGTCGTGATTTCTTAGTCTAGATATTTTATTCTAAAGTTATTCAGATATTCAAGAAAAGGAGCAGCTACTAGCTCTCAAATAGCCCCTCTAGCCCAGAATACTCTTCTCAACTCCAGACCATATGTAACTTCCCTTCACCCCGAATCTGCATTCCCCATCTCCTTGAATGTCACCACCATCTGCCAGTCACCCAAGCATGAAAACTCAGAATCAATGCCAACTCCTCCTCTCCCTCTGCCTCCACAGCCACTTCTGCCTCCTTAGTCCTGTGCCCTCCTCCTGCTCTGTCCCTACCTGGGCCTGGCCTGTAGAAATGGGTCCCTGCCTCCTGCTTTGCTCATCCATAAATCTGTCCTCCACACCAGAACCCGAGTCCCTCCTTTCAAAGCATACCTGGTTGGGTCACTTACTTCCTGAGTCTCTTTAGGGGACTCCCCTCCCCCCCCCCCCCACCTCTACTTCTCATTCTGGGACCCAAGGTCTCAAGGCCAGGCCAGGCAGAAGGCAGACCCTGAGCAGCACAAAGGAAAACCCTTTTAAAGTTCAACACTGTGTAGGGTTCTGGGGAAATAAATCCCCTCTTCCCCCAAAAAACAGGAGAGGCTCTATTCATCCAAATGTTCCCACGGGGGGAGTCATTTTCCTTCAGTTAAAATGGTTTTGTTACCATCACCTTGAACTGAAGACTGTAAATAAGTCAGGTAGTTACTTTTCAGATGAAACAAAATAACCTTGTAACATTAAGGTCACAGAAAGAAAGATGATAAAAAGGCAGCACTCTTCCTGGAAATTAGCTCTTAAATGACTGGGTAAGTGGCAATCACCGACTTCCGAAGTACTCAGTCAGCTTTTGTTAAAGGGAAAATTTGGAACTGTACACTTTGAATACACTTGATGACAATGAAGACAGCTCAGAGAACTCTTCAATCAACAGGATTGTCCCACATCGCGGTCGCATTTGCTCTTCCCCTAACTCCATGAAGTGGATGACTGTCATCATACCCTGGTTCCAGACGAGGAAACCGAGGCTCTGCTTTACCCTGGCAGAACTAGAATTACCAGTCAGTTCTAATCCAGCCTTCCTTCTATTTCACCACCGGGTAGTCCAAAGCATATCGTAATTCACACTAAGGGTTACAAAAATCCTAAATACGATGATATTATTTTTATTTATTTTTATATTTAAAAATGTTTTTAGAAAAATTTCTGCCATAGGGCACATGTGCTCACTAGAGACACGGAGAGAGACAGAGAAGAAGGGAGAACTCATCCCCAGAGGGGATGGCCATGCCGCAATTCCTTCTCTTTCATTTTCCTCTCGAGATTTCAAGCACACGTGCTCATGCACATGGCATGAGTTTCAAGCCATCGCGTCAGGTCAGTGACTTGAGCTGTGGTTGGCCATGTGGGAGTCCAGTGTCTTAGCCACTATGCCACCTGCTGGCCCCTGTTTTTTATTTTTAAAGAGGGATTTTAATTTTTTTTTTTAATGATTACAATAGTAAATCATGCTCTTGGTAGACATTTTGAGAAATGCATTTCAAATATTTTTATTTCTTTCTTTTTTTATTGTCGGCAGGTATGTACACTCACCAAAGAAAGGACTGCAGCATGACCTGACCCTCGACCCTCCTCCTCCCCTCTCCCCCACTCCCCACCCTGTTGGGGCATGATCACACTGTGATCCTGTCCCTCCATTTCTCCTCCATCCCATTAGGATTTGTGGCATGTGCACACACGTGTCTGGCTTGTAATGCTGGGGATGGGATTCGAGCCATAGGCTGCCATGTGGGATCTGGCTTTCTATACACGGCACGTAACTACTGAACTTTGTGAATGGCTCGATAAAATTTTTTTTTTTTCAGATTTATTTATTTATTGTTATAAGGCACATATGTTCACTGGAGAGAGAAGAATGCAGTGAGAAGTTACCCACCCTCTTCTGCAAGAGGGAGAGCCATGCTGCAATTCCTTCTCCTCCATTGTCCTCTCAGGATTTTGGTCACACATGCAGTTGTCTTGCATGATTTTCAAACCTCGGGTCCAGGACTCGAACTACAGAGTCAACTAAGTGGGATTCAGTTGTTGGCTGAATTATACCACCTGGTGGCCCAATACATGTATGTTCTTTCTTTTCTTTTTAAGAGAGATTTTTGCTATAGTGCATATGGGCTAGCCAGAGAGACAGAAAATGAGAAATCAACCCCAGGAAGATGGCCATACTGCAATCCCTTTTCCTCCATTCTCCTTGTGGGATTTTGGGCATGCGTGCACATGTGCCTGACGTGTTTTAAGCTGCCAGGTCCAGAACTTGAACCATGGTCGACTACATGGGAGTCCAGCGACATAATCATTATGCCATCTGTGCTGCTCCCTAATTTATGTTTTAAAAGTCTATTTCTTTCTTTCGTGAGGGTAATGGAGAGATGGATATAGGCACCCTTAATAAGGCCTTCATTCCACACCCCAGCCCAGTTTAGCTGGCCAGATCACAGGCATAGACAGTGAGGTCCAGGATACTAACCCAGGACCTGTCGCATGTGGGCTCATTGGTGTTAACTACTGTGCCCTGAGAACTGTTAACAAGTCAAAATCATTTGCAATCCCCCAACTTGAAGATACACTATTAACGTTTTCTTTTCTTATCTATTGGGTCATTGGAAAAGTCATTCTGTTTTTCTATGCAAAAATGCGTCATGACTTTTCCGCCAACCCAATCTATTATGAAGTTAAGATTACATTATGTACATTTTAAATCATTCTTTTTTATTTCTCATCACAAGTATCTCCCCATGGCATTAAAATGTTTTCATGAGCACATTTCTCATACATATGTAATATTCTGAATAACACCTGAACCATAATGTAATGAACCATTTCTCTGCAGTTATTTAGTGTCTACGTGGCCTGTCACTTGACTAAATAGAGTGATCAGTCTCTCTCCGCAGTATAAAATGTCACAGCGACAAGTAGCTTTGGAGATCATTTTGTCCAATGATATCATTCATTTAAAAAAAAAAAAACTGTAATAAAATACACGTAGCACAAAAGTCACCATTTCAACCATTTAAAAATGTACGACTCAGTGGCATCTAGTACATTCACAGTGGTGTGTAATGATCACCTCTATCTCGTTCTGGGACATTTTCACAATGATGCCATTGTAGAGAAGAAATATACACCCAGGTAGATAGGGACATTAGCGCCAGTGGGTCATTCAATCAGCGCATGTCCAGGGGGGTGGCCTTAGCTTGGGTTTCTCTAGTGATGGGGACCCTGCCACCTCTGGGATCTCTCAGACTGGAGAGTTTTCCCCGTTGGCATGTCAGAAGGTGTCCCCATCTGCCCCCAGAGCTGTGCAAAACGAAGTCTGTTTTCTCTTTTCCATGATAGCCTTTCACACCTCCCCCCACCCCCAAAAGGGTTGCTGCATTTACTGGCGAGCTACCATCCCCCACCCGAATCCTAATTAATATTGTCCAGATGAAAAGGGCCTTCAAAGCCACAGATACCATTTTCATAGACTGGCAACTACAAATGCAGGGGGATGAGGCTTTACTTGACTGGAAAAAGGCACTAAAGATAGAGCTGATATCTAAGAGGAAATAAAACAATGAGAAATGGTGTCTTTGCTGGAGATAATTTCAATTATCACACTGAGATGCAAGCCATCACAAATACTGTAAAATCCTGTTTTTACTTAATAGCATTTTAATGGAAATGTCGGGCTTATGAAACAGAAGTGACTGGTAAGGAAAATATAAATCAAGCTTACTAGTCCTTTGGGATCATTTTTTTTTTATTGAATTTGGTATATTCTTGATTCATTAGAATAGGGGAAAGAATCCTGGGATGTTTTATCCATTATTATTTTTCAAATAAAATGGAATTCTTTTTTTATTAAAACTCTTGTGAAAAAACAAAAATCACCTACCTCCATTCTGACTGGAATTAAAAACTGCCGCTGTTTATCAGGGAAGTGCTCTACGAGAAGTCTCCGCAAAGATCATGGATGGGCCAGCGAGTGGCCCAGTGGTGAAGGCGGGTGGATCCCCATGGCCAACTACATGGCTCAAGTCTCAGACCTGGTGACTTGAAAAACATGTCCCAAAATCCCGAGAGGAGGACTGCAGTGTGGCCATTCCCCTTGGGGGTTGATTTCTCCCTTTCTCTCCCCCCACCCCTAATGCTCTGATGAGCATGTACACTCTATAGCGAAAAACTGGGGGAAAATAAAAGGTCGTGGGAAATGTGCATTATGAAGAACTTGCTAGAGATGTTCTCGAGTCCCATCCCAGACCTACTGGTGCAGAAGCCGGGTGAGTGGGCCAGCCGTCTGTTCCAACAAGCCCAGTGGTGATTTTGATTCCGACCCAAGTCTAGGGGTCACTGGTCTATGGGGAAGATGGGGGTCTACACTAGGTGTTTCAGAGCTGGAGAGCTGACACAGGAGACACTTGCCATGCAAAGATTTGGCAACTACTGATTGAACCTGGGGGACAAAAAGGGAGAGAACGCCCAGGAGCACGTTGCTGGCCAGTCCATGGCTTGGCAGGACAGCCTGCTGGGCAGAGGCACTGCATGGCAACAGCGGGCCCCTTCCCTTGCTGCGTGGCCAAGACACTTTCTTTCAGTCACTAGGACTTCAGATGTGCATGTATCACGTCGGATTCCTGAAGAAAATGCTAACCGTGCACCGAGGAAGCCCCTTAAATTAGCAGCTGCTTTAAAGAGTTGGATGAAGTTGCTAAAAATAAACATAACTACCAGGTAGCCCCAGCTCTGTCACTTGTCAGATCTCTGCCACCACAGAGGCCCCATTTGCTCCATGGGCGATACTATTCAAACGGGGGAGGGACCATTGTCTGACACTCAAGTCCCCATAAGACCGAGACCCATGCTGGGTCTTGTTGCACCTGTTCCCCTTCATGTAGCCAGTCTCGTTTCCCTTGGACGCTTGATTGGCCAACTGACAGTTACTTGATCACTTTCTACTTCAGCATAATATATTATTATTATTACTACTATTATTATTACTGTTATAGGGCATGTGCACTATCTAGAGAGAGACAGAGTGATAGAAAATGAAAAATCACTCCCCCGGGGGAGACCACACCACAGTCCCTTCTCCTCCATTATCCTCTCTGGATTTGGGGGACACACGCACACACACCTGGCAAAAGTCTTTTTTTTAAAGATTTATTTATTTAATTCTTCTTCTTCAATATGACCAGAGAGACAGAGAGAGAGAAAGTGAGAAAGCAAGTTGCCGGATCCAGGACTCGAATCACAGTCAGGAGTCCAGCACCTCAACCACCATGCCACTCGCTGGCCCCACGTGTCTTAAGCCGCCAGATCTAAGCCTTGAACCATGATTGAGTATATGAGAGTCCAGCAATATAACCATCATGCCTTCTGCTAGTCTCTTAGCACAAAATATTATAACATCAGTAGCAATAAAACACAGTGGTCATGGCATTGGCAGCACTTATTCTGTGGCAAGAAGTACGATCAAAAACAAAATTAATCTTGATGCATCCTAGGAAATGAGTGCTATTATCCCCATTTTAGAGATGAGGAGACCAAGGCACAAGAATACAAAGTAATACTTTAGATTCAGGATGGAAATCCGTGCAGGAGCTTAGAGTCCTTGTTTCTAACTGTTGCCTTCTGTGACTCCACATGTGACAGCAGGGAGCTGCCAGACACCGAGTGCCCTGAGAGTCAGGCAGGTTATTTTACCATATTACTTGGCCCTGCAATGATCCTGCAATTAGGGATTATAAGTGGCCCCATTTTACTGATGAGAAAAATGAGCTTCAGAGAGGTTAACCTACTCTCCAAAGGTTGCCCAGCTATTAAATTTGAACCCAGATATGTTTGAATTCAAAACCCACGCACGTTTTACCCCATCAAGCTCGATAAGTTATGCAACTTCTCTGAACTCATTTTCCCCTCCCTTACAAGGGAGAGCAAGCTTTTACTTTACCTAGGGATATGACGCTTAAGAGGGAGAGTGAACGAGAGCTCACCCAGCCTGAGCCTAGCCCCAAATGGCTGCATTGTTCAGGATCAAATCCACAGCCTTCCTGTAAAGCACCAAGATGACTCTGTTTGCGGGGGCTTGTCACTGACCTCCAAGTGTCTTCCTGGGAGGGACCCGTCTCATCTGGATGAGGATGTTCTGATCTGCTTGCCAAACAAGTCAATCTGTTCCTTTTCAGAGCTGGACTCCCATGAATCACTGATGCATAATGTTGGCCGAATGTGCAAATTAACGAAGGACCCCATGGCACCAGCAGCAGACTGGGTCTCTGTCTCTGCTCGGGGATGAATTCCCGGAGGCGCTGCCAGGCCAGGCGAGGAATTAACAAAAGGACAAACACGAGGACTGACTCGAATGCCCTGGCTCCTACAGACCCAGAACTCATGCTAATTCAGAGCTAGAAAGGCCTTCAGGGGTCACTGAGCCCAGCCCTCTCATTTCACGGATGGAGGAACTGACAGCTCATTTTACAAAGACCTCCCAATATGCTCCTTTCCATCAGGGCTCTCTTGCTCCATGTCCCTGAGCGCACAGCCAGTGTCCTAGCCTCGTCCCTCTCGCTCACTGTGGCATGTGGTGCAGCCAGGGCCAGGGAAACCTCGTGTACACAGCAGGGAGCTGCTGCCGGGCAGCCCTCCTCACTGGGGTGTGGGCCTGGTGGGCCAGTGGTTGGGGTCCTAGCCCTTCCAGTCGCAAGCCGCATGACCTCAGGCAAGGTATCAAACCTCCCTCTGTAAGATGGGAGGGATGATGGTGCCTGACCCGCAGGACGGATCACAAAGAGGGTGCTCCATACTTGTCACAGCACTTGGGGGCCTGCCTGCCACTTCCATTATGATCACCGGCATCTCTGTCTCACCAGGTCATCATCTGAAAGTGCCATCGGGTCCCAGCCCTGGGTGGGAAAGGTAGGCTGTCACCTCTGGAACTCAGGAGAATACAGCGTCTCTGGCCCATCATCCACCCCTGGTGACCTGACCCTAGATTGTCCTGCTGCCCCTTCATTGCTTCTTCACAGGGGACTCTTTTTTTTTTTTTTTTTAGGGAAACTTTTTTGCTATAAGGCATGTGTACTCACTGAAGAGATAGAGAGACAGAGAGACAGAAAGCAAGAAATCAGCGCCCCACACACACTGGGGGGGAGATGACCACGCCTCAATTCCTTCTCCTCCATTCTCCTCTCGGGATCTTGGGCACGCACGCACACGCGCCCGGCATGAGCCCAACACGGGTCTTAAGCCACTAAGTCCAGGACTTGAACTGCGGTTGACTACGTGGGAGTCCAGCAACATAACCATTATGCCATCTGCTGGTTCCATAGTGCACTCTTACTCCAGGCTGACAGTGCCAGGCTATGCCTGTCTCTTGTCCCAACCTAAACAAATGTGCCTCATTAAAAAAAAAAAAAAAAAAAAAAAAGTTTATTTATTTATTTAGAGATTGAGAGAGACAAGTACCTCCAGCAGGGCCATCATGAGGCAATCCACCCCAGTCTCAGCTGGCCTGGATGACAGGCATGCCCACGTGCACCCTGCATGCTCAGAGAGGTCCCGGATGCAAACCCAGCACCTCTTCCACATGGGTTCCGTTGCATCGGCACCCGGCCCTGTGTGTCTCGTTTTCTTAGGGCTCGCTGGGTAACTGCCCCTCGGGTGCACTGTATTCTCTGTTGAGGATTACCAGTGTCACAGAATAATGCACCAAGAGACATCTTTGCTGCTTCTGAAAAAGTTAAACTTTGGAGTTGGAAGAGGCAGCAGAGATGGTCTTGTTTCATCTTCCTTTTTGAAACATTTAGAGACATTTTGGCTGAGTCCCTTGCTGGAGGTGAGGCATCAAAGGAGGGGTGGTGGCAAAGGCAGGTCTGTTCTGACTTCCTGTCCAGAGTCTCTAAAATAAAACCAGAAAGAAGAAAAACCACACACTGCCATTGAGCTTGAAAGCTTCAGCCCCCTTGGCAGGAAGGGAGGCGAAACTCTTGCCCAAAAGGAGTCAGAGTCTCCCTTTAAACCCACTGAGCAGCTGCCTGCTGCCTGTGGGGATGGATGATCTGACTGGCACTTAGCTTTTCACTGAACCCAGAGGAAGAGTTTCCACCTTGCAAATCCTGCCTGTGCCACTGCCCAAGGGTCACTGGGCAAGGTCCCCACTCTCGAGCGGTGGTCACCTGCCTCATCTTTCACATCCCATGGCCCTGTGCATTTGAAGGGCTTGGTGGGGGTAACACAGCAGTAAAATGTGAGGCCGTGCTGGTCTGGCCCACATGGGAGGCTTCTTGGTTCACATCCGGAGACCTCCCTGAGAACACTGGGCACATGTATCCCCCTGGCTGTGGCTGGGACTGGGGGTGGATTGAGGTGCTAAGACCCTGTTGGGGTTGCTGTCTCTATGTCTCTCTCACCCATGGAAGAAATAAATAAACAAACTAAAGAAAAATGACCCACTTAAAAATATTTATCCTTCAAATCTTACATTTAAAAAATTATTTATTTAGTTTTATTTATTCATTCATTTTTAGTTTGACCAGAGAGAGACACAGAGAGAGAAAGAGGGAAAGTGAGAAAGCAAACCGCCAGGTCTGGGACTTGAACCGTGGTAAGCCATGTAAGTGTGTCCAGCACCTTAACCACCACGCCACCTGCTGGTGCCCAAATCTTAGATTTTTTTTTTTTTAGAGGTTTTTGCTATAGGGCACGTGCACTCACCAGACAGACAGAGAGAGACATAGAGACAGAAAGCGAGAAATCACCCCCCAGGGGGGATGGTCACGCCGCAATCCCTTCTCCTCCATTCTCCTCTCGGGATCTTGGGCACGCACACTCATGTGCCCGGCGTGAGTTTTAAGCCACCGGGTCCGGGATGCGAACTGCGGTCGACTACATGGGAGTCCAGCAACATAGCCATTACACTAACTGCTGGTTCCCCAAAATCTTAGATTTTATATCACCTTTTTCAAAACACTTTCCACAGCTTTTGGAAGAGTCAACCATCCCTGTGTTTGTACCCGGCCTGACTTTCATCATGGAGAAATTTACTGAGGACTTTATCTGTGTCCTACATAAAACCAAGCATGCAGCATACGCTATTTTTTCTTCATAGTAGTTATCGCGTTCATATTTAATGACTGTGTGTGTAACTGTCTGTTGAATGCCTGTTTCCTTCTCTAGACGGCAAGTTCTGAAAGGGCAGGCACCAGCAGGCGTCACTACTGCCAGCTTTTTTTTTTTTTTTAATTTTTTTTTTTTGAAGAGTTTTTTTGCTACAGGGCGTGTGCTCGCCAGAAAGACAGAGAGAGACAGAAAGTGAGAAATCACCCCCCAGGGGGTCGGCCACACCACAATCCCTCCTCCTCCATTCTCCTCTCAGGATCTTGGGCACACATGCACACGCGCCCAGCGTGAGTTTAAGCTGCCGGGTCTGGGACTCGAACCGCGGTTGACTATATGGGAGTCCAGTGACATAGCCACTATGGTAACTGCTGGTCCCGTCTGCTTCTTTATCAGTAGCCCCGACAAGTTCGTGGCTCAGAGTAGGCCCTCAAAATATCTGACGATGAATATGGCCACTGCCTCAGTGAATGCTTACAACGATCCTACTAGACGGTATCTTGATGGATACTAACAGTACTCACTGGCATTGATATCTGAGGATGCTGAAGCTTAGGGGGTTAAGGCAGTTGCCTATGCGATAAGGCCAGGATCAGAACTTGGGGGAGGCCATACCCTAAGTATCTGCACCACTACACTCCTCTATTTCTGGTTGCCAGGATGGATCTTTCTTCCTCTTCATCTCTCTCGGTTGCCAGGAAGAGCCTGTCTACGCTCAGAGACAATGAAGATCTCCTAGTGGCAGCAGGAGGACACTGTCTGTGTGACAATTGTAATCAGTGGTTGTATTAGCCTCTGTTTTACCACCTCCAAAATTAGCAGGAAAGGCCAACTTGAGCTTTCATTGTTGAGCTCTGCTAATGAAGGGATCCTTTTAATTACATACTCAGCACTGATTTGCAACACAAAGCATTTTAGTGTTTAAACACAGTTCTGCACCAAAGTATAGGCTGTGTGAATACAGACGATAAGTGGGGGAGAAGCGTGTGGAGAAGTTATTCTTTGCCTAGACTGTAATTTCTTCTTGGCACCCAGTTTCATCCAAAGCCAGTTCATTTTCTATGGTGATCTTAAACCTCCCTTGCCTGCTGTGCACTCAAAGAATCCTTATTTAGTAATTCTGTGGGCATATCCCAGGCATATCCCATATCCATCTTCCCCCCAGATCTGGATGAAATCTGCTCACTTGGTTAATTTCACTCATCACTGACTGATTTGCCTCGAGAGTTCTCCCGCCCAGCGGTACTAGCACATTGGTGCACCTGCAGCCCAGGTGTGGGACACAAAACCATTTAACTCCACGGTGTCCTGGGAGCTCATGGCATTTGCATCCCACGTTCCAAAGTGATTGCATGTGTGCCATTCTTGCACTAATGTGAGTGAGGCCTTCTGAAATGATCCCACAGACCTGTCTCAGGCAAGGATGTCCAACTTTGCATCTGTTTTGGCGGGGGCCCCGGTGTGTGTGGGGGTAACTCCTACTAAGCCCCTCCTGTGGGTCAGCAACTCCACACCTTCATTCTTGCCCTTATCCACCCATGGCCATGGCTCCCACATGCTTTGGCGGGTAGGTCTCTGTGTCTGGGATGCCTGCGTCCTGCTCACCTCTTCCCCGACGGCCAGGTCTAACTCCGGCACTTCCTTCAAAACTCACTTTAGATGCCAGCCTGCTTATTCCTAACTGCCACACAGAGACCTTCACCTGGAGAACCTGGTACTATGCAGAGCCAAACCAGGTGGGAATCCTGGCCCTGGCCCGAACCAGCTGGGAACCTTGGACAAGTCCCCAGTCTGCTTCTGCCTTGGTGTCTCTCTCTGCCTACCCATGTGACAGCACTGTGGTGGGAATCGAATGGGCGAACACATACAGAGCATGTAGGAGCCCACTGACCCGCGGTGAGCATTCGGTGTCATGTGCAGCAAGCGTTCCATAAGTTGTTGTTTAGCAAACAAAGCTAAGCTCAAGGTAAATGAAGTCCCCAAGGTCTTGGCCCCCTATCGGGTATGATCTAGAAACCAGGGTCTATCTGACTCTTAAGACCTTGTTTTCTCTTTTTTAGAAAGATTTTTGCTATAGGGCGTGTGTGTTCACTGGCGAGACAGAGAGACAGAAAGTGAGAAATCACCCCCCAAGGGTGGTGGCAACACTGCAATCCCTTCTCCTCCATTCTCCTTTTGGGATTTTGGGCACGCAGGCACATGTGCCTGGCGAGAGTTTTTTAAGCTGTCGGGTCCAGGATTTGAACTGTAGTCAGCTGGCTACACGGGAATCCAGTCATGTAACCATTATGCCATCTGCTGGTCCCAAGATCTCGTTCTTTCCAGGCTTCCAGGGAGGTGAGTTGAGGGAATTCCATGCTCCTTGGCCTGGGAGACACCATTCAGAGTCCTGGCCGCTGGGGTGTGTCCTAGAAAGTCATTCTGGGTGCCTGATGCTCCCCGACCTCAGTATGGGCACACTGGCTCCTGCTGGCCCTGCTCCAAGCACACAGTTCTCCCAGAGTGCCAGGGGTGTCTCCTGGTTACCACTGGCCATCTTTCTCCAGTTGAGCTTCCCCATGGCATGCCATGCAGCAGACCAGGCTCTCCTGGAACTCCTATTCCTAACTTCCATGCCATGCAGGCTCCTGGTGTTTCTCCATCCTGTTTTTCCTTCCTTGGAGGCCGTTAGCGCTAAGTGGTCTTGTAAGCCTCAAGCCTCCTTGACCGGCTTCCTGCCCTACATGTTCTACAAAGTCCTGAGCGACTCACTCACATGCAGCCATGGCTCCCAGATCCCACCTCGTGCCCAGGAGCTTGGGCAGATCTCTGTGTCTGGGAGGCCTGCATCTTCTCACTCCTTCAGCCACAGCCAGGTCCAAATCCCGTTTATCCCTCTGAGCTCACTTTCCATGCCAGCTCATCAGCCTTGCCTGATCCCTCCTACTCAGAAACCCTCTCTTCTTGGTCTCCACGGCCCCGCATTGTAGACTTTATCATTCTCTCAACTTTGTATTATGGCCATCAGTTTGGGCCTTCTTTCTCCTGACAGATGTGAGTTTGCCAGAAATAGGACCCATTTTTGCGGCCCTCACGGTGCTCTGTATCTAATAGGTGCTGCAGAAAAGACAAATTCTTTTAAAGAAGCATTCTTTAAGACAAATCATATGAAGGATTTGGGCTCATTTTGCCTGAAGGCAAGAAAACGGGCAGGGCACCCTCAGGGTGTCATTTGCAGTTTAAGGTTCTATGAAGCCATCTTTAGGGTAATAATACAGTATTCATTTATGGCCAGGAATGCTAGTCATCTCGGTTCCATCCCTTTCTAACTACATGGCCTTAGGCGAATCGGCCTGTTTCTCCTGGTGGTAATGGAGATGGACAAGAGGACCTAGCCTACAGAGGACCAGGGGACTCAGTGTTGTGACCCTCACAAAGGCGGGCATCGTGCTGGAACAGAGTAAGTGCAGAAGAAATGGTAGTTGCCGTCACTCATTCCACACGCTCTGCCATCGGGGGCCTGGGTCAGTTCAAGCCCAGCCTCCTCCAGGAAGATGTCACTGCCTCCTCATTCTCGTGTCCAAGAACTTTGGCACTAACAAAATTAGATTTTAAAAAAATTGGGCTAATAAATTAGACATGCATATTAGCAATCAGGTCCAGCGAGAAAGTCTAACTTTTTTCTTTATGCGATTTGAATTCCCATAGCATAGCATTGTTGTCAAAATCCATTAAGGTATTTAATTTCTCTTGTCATTGCCCAATTCCCCAAGCAGGCTTCTAGACAGTTTGCAGTGGTGTTTCTCACGGAAGTACTAAATGTTTAGTTATCATAGTACCGTTTTTAAATGATGCCTCCCTGATGGCCCTAGAGACTCATGAGACCGAGTGAATTCAAGTGCAAGGTTAAGGCCAGGCAGCGCAGTGGCATGAGCTGCAGGGATTGTGAATCAGGCAGGCCTGGGTTTTGCTCCAGCACTGCCACTTACCAGCTGTGCGACCTTGGGAACCGTTCAGAGTATCAGTTTTCTCATTTGCAAAGTGGTGACAATACCAAACCCATAGGGTGTTAGTGAGCACTAAGTGGAATAGCAAATGTGAAGAACTTCATAAACCTAGAAGAACGGCGGCCATCTCTCTAGTCCTCAAAACAAGACAGCTTAAACATCACAGTGATTTAGAGGTGCACGGGCTGGGGTCTGTAGGGTGATGCACCCACTAGTCACCCCTCCCTCCAGAGACAGCCTTCAGGGGTGTGCTGGCTTCCAGTGACACAGAGGCCTGATCCCCTGTGTCCTGGCACTTTCCTTTCTACAGTAGCCTCTCCCAACACCCATTCGAATAAAGGAATATCCCTGCTTGACCAAGTCACCTGGTGAGAGCCAAAGGTTTCCATGCCAACAGAAACAGAGGTACCCTCACCCCAAGAAAGAAAACTAAAGAGAGGCTATCATTTCATTTCTCTCCTAACAAGCACTGAGCTCAAGTCAGCGCTCACCTCTTCCTTGGTTGCCATGGCAATATGCCTGACCTGCCCCATCCTGCCAAACACACATGTCACACGTGGGAGGGCAAGGGAGGCACGTGGGAGGTGGCGGTTGGGGAGCAAGGGGCGGCGTGGTGAGAGCACGTCACAGCGCTCACGAGAGACGTGTTCTGCTCGTTCTTACCAAAGCCAGAAAACCTCTGGCGGAAGCACACCCCTTGCCAGGGAGTGGGGACATGCCCGCTTCTATCTGGTGATAGTGCAAAGATTTAGAGCTCCTCGTAAAGGTCAGTGCAAACCTGGAGAGCAGGCAGTTGTTACTCCCTCGGCCATGGCAGGGAGCCAGGGGCAGTTTGATTCCTGGCTCTCCTGTCGTGCTCAGCATTTGGGGAGCTGCGGCCTCTCAACCACGGCTCAGGGCTCAGTCCACGGAGCAAGTTCCCACCCCTGGCCTGGTGCGGCCTGAGCAATTGTTTGGGAAGATAAAAGCATCATGCCCACTTGGTGGGCAGTAAAATCGAGTGCTGTGATCATGGCCCAACGAGACTTGCTTCTGTTTTCTCTTTTCTAGTTCTTTCTCTGCCCCCAAAGGCTTCACCTGTAACTGCACTTGAATTTGCTCAAACCGGTTCAAATCTTTCCCTCACCCTTAGGCTTCAAGCAGTTTTGAAAAGTCACCTTCTAGGTTTCACGCCTGCCAGACAAATCCATGCAGATGTCCCACTTGCGTCTCAGTGAGTCCAGCATTCCAAAGCGAATGCAATTTGTCCCCCTGAAGCTGCTGCTTGCTGTTTCTGGGTTGTTACTGGCAACGTCGTCCTTTAAGTGAGCCAAGCACAAAACCCTGGAGTCAGCGTTGGCTTTTCCCTCAGCCTCACCCTGGTTTCTGGGGACTGGTACAAAGAACTCTGCTGCTCTTTTTCCAGTCAGAGGCTCTGAGAGAATATTCTAGAGCATCCTAGCAGGAGGAAAGTGGTGGGCAAAGGGGGTTAACCGCAAAGGCCGAGGGGTTAGGATGCCTGAACTGTCGCTGCTCGCTGCCAGTGTGCTCCGTACATTCTTACTTGATCCTCGCCATGACCTTCTGAGGTTATTATTACTATTAATATGGCTTTATTTTCCACGTGAGACAGTTTCGCTGTGAGACTCAAGAGGAGCTACATAATTGGCTCAAGGGCATCCGGCTTAGAAGTGGTGAAGACGGATTATGGATCTGGGTCAGCTTGACTTGAGAGTTCTGGCTCATAACCAAATCACAAAGCTCCTTCTCCCCGAGTCGGAGTTTCCCAGGAACGGACAGTCACACCACGTTGGCATCTCGGTGCAGGCACCAGGGCTGCCTCGCGGTATCTGATGAGCTGCTGCTCATGGAAGCTCCGTGGAGCCCAGGCTAAGAGCCTTCTGTTCCCCCCCAAAAACTTTTCTCCCAATGTGATCATGAGGAAACAACTAGACAAGAGCTTCAGGGCTGGAAGGGGATGGAAAGTGGTCCCCCCAAAACATGTTGAAGTCTTAAGCCCAATACCTGTGAATGAGACCTTATTTGGAAACAGGGTCTTTTTAAAAAATTATTATCTTTATTTATTTTACTTTGACCATAGAGAGGCAGAGCAAGAGAGAGAGAGGGAGAGAGAGAAACGGAAAGTGAGAAAGCAAGCCGCCAGGTCTGAGACTCAAACCGTGGTATGCCATGTGGGAGTCTGGCACCCTTAACCACCACGCCACTTGCCAGCGCCATGGAAACAATCTTTGCAGATGCAATCAAGTTAAGGATCTCGAGGTCATCCTAGATTAAGAGAGGACCCCCAGATCGAGTGGCAGGCGTCCTCCTGAGAGAAAGGCAAGGGGAGACATGACACAGACATGTAGAGAAGGCCATGCTAAGACAGGCGAGCTCAGAAACGCTCTGAAACAGCAGAGCAACAAAAACCGGAAGCTGAAAGCTGCAGGAGGCCAGGAGGTTCGCTGCTCCCGCATCAAGAGTGGGTGTGGCCCTGCTAATACCTGATGTCAGACGCCTGGCCTCCTGAACTGGGAGAGAGACGGTTTCCGTGGTGGTAACTCGTTACCTGCCCTGACAAATGAATACCAGGTCTTGGTTTCCTCATCTCTGAAATGGGTATCCTCCAGGGAAGAGTGCCGAATAATGCCTGGTGTCACCAAGCCCCGATAAATGTTAGTTGAACAGAATGACAACAGTTGGAGTCAGCATCTCAGAAACATCTCCCCCGAGGCACAGCTGGCTGACTGCCCCTGTCCCCACCACCAGACTTGTAAAATGTTTAACTTCAGAACTCGAGAGCCGGAAGGCAGAACCACAGGGAGCCAGGAGAGCGGGGCTGTGCGGGCAGCAGGCAGACACGCGTGTGTCCTTGCGAGGCTGGGAACTGAGCGCTGGCGCACCTCCAGCCCCCGATGATGAGCCTGTCACAGTGGGTTTCACGAAACATCTGTTTCAAGAACAAGCCTGTTGTTTCAGGCAAGCTCTGGAGATAAGGTACGGTTTCCCTATAGACGACCACGCCATGTTCCCTGAGGCCGTCTTTCTAAAGGTGACCAGTTTCTTACGTGGCAGAAGCCCATCACACTCTTCAGCAACATCCACTACCCGTGGGCAGCTTGTGTAGCCTTCTGGGTTGTGAGACCTGGAATGACATTTACTTAGGCTTGCCGGGAGGTGGTTGAGGGGTGGGTGGGGGCAGGAGGTAGTGGTTTCTCTGAAATTGGTCTCTCTAAAGGTTCTTAATTCTGCGAGAAAATGTGGTCCCAAGGCTTCATGCATATGGATGGCAGTCCCGGGTGAATGATAACCTGCAGTTTCTCTTCCCTGCATTAATCGACTTGGGGTGGCTACTGAGAATTTGACTAGGAGACGCGATGCCAGTGCACACACTGATGATCCCGGGCTCCAAACACAGCTTTGCTGGATTGGACTCAATTCCGGCCTGAGATAAGAAAGCATAAGTGTAGCATCCCATGTGAAATGAGCAGACCGTGCCTTGGCATGAGACAGAAGGCAGGCTGACAGCGGGGAGAGAGCAGGACACTTTCCCTACAGTCCCCTGGGGAGGGGATCTTGGCCAAAGAAACAAATCTCTCAAGACCCTCCACACAGCAAGCTCCTAGGCAGCAGACACATCAAGGCTGTCCCCTCTCCTTTCTCCCAGGGTAGGAATGACGGTGCAGGAATATTGGCACATCAATCAAGCCCAGAATACCTCTGCCTCTAGAGGGTAGGCTTTTTGCAAGCCTGACCTACTCGGGGGTACCTAGGAAGCCCTAGTTCTCTAGTGGGGTCTGAACTGAGTCCTGCTCCCTGGCACCCAGAACCTGGTACTCCTAATGTCATTCTGCTTACCCAGGTGGGTCTGCAGGGTGGGCTCTAGACCCCACTGCTGTTCTGTGCATTGGGTTCTGCTTGGCCCCAGCACCATCTGCTTCCTCACCAGTCTGCTGTGGCAGTTCCAGCATGGCACCAGGTCAAGACCATGCATGCTGACCAATAAGGTCCCAAGGCCAAGTCTATAGAACACGTAAGGCAGCAACTCTGGCCTACCTCCCCCTTCCCCACTCATCCGATGTCTTGCTGACTGCTCTGAGAGTTACAGGCCAAAGGAATCCATACACTTAGAAAACAAATCACTTCAAGTCACGGAGAGCAGCAACTTTGAGGTCCTCCTTCTGCGTAGGTCAGGACCGAGTTCAAGAGGTAGGAAATGACTTGTCCCAAGTTTCCAACACTTAGGTCTTAGGCCCAGGAAAAGTCCCAGGCTTCTCGACTCCTGGTGTAATTTGCTGTGAAAACATCCCTGGCTCTTCTTTGAGTCAATATCAGCTCTTTGCAGACAAGGGCTGGGTCTGACTCATTTCTGAGTTTCCGCCAGCAGCATGGGGCTGGGGCCGGGCCCAGAGAAGGACTCAGTACATGTTACTTACACTCGGTGGAATCGGTCTCCTTTGTAAAACAAATCCAACACAGACATGATGCTCAAGCCAGCACCAAGGTACAATTTCAGGATTCTTTGAACACTTCAACTGCTAGCAGGGAGCTGCTGCTTCTGTCCATAAGATGGTCTAGAGAAGGAAGTGGAGACGGATGCCATGTTGCTGTGTTTTCTTGCACCACTGTGATTCTGTCCACACAGTAATAGCTGCTGCCTACGGAAGGCTGTGGTGTCAGGCTCTGCACTGGGGGCCTTGGACACATCCTACTTAGTCCTGCTCTCCATCCTGTCAGGTAGGAATCCTCAGCCTCTCTCTTTTTTTAAAAAAATAAAAATTATTTATTTAATTTTATTGATTATTGTTATGTTTTAATTTGCTATAGGGCATGGGTGCTTACCAGAGACAGACAAAGAGAAAGAGAGAGGGAGAGAGAGAAAGAGAAAGCAAGCTGCCAGGTTTGGGACTCGAACCGCAGTCAGCCATGTGGGAGCTCAGACCTTAACGACCACACTACCTGCTGGTCCTTCATCAGCCCCTCTTAATTGGTGGAAACTGAAGCTTAGCAGTTAGGCGCTTTGCCCAAGTCCACACAGCGCACAACCGCGGGAGCATGGACTCGGGTATAGGTCTGTGCCGTTCTGCCCAAGTCGGGTTGTTTCAGCATAATAACAGTTATAAATAATAACTGTGGCAGGCACGGGAGGCACACAGGTTCATTTAAACCTCACAACTACATGAGAGAGCATCACCAAGGTACAGCTGAGAAGAAACGAGCCCAGAGGTGTTAAGTGACTTAAACAGGTGATTTAAGCCAGTCTAGAAGATGGAAGATAGCCAGAGACAGAGAGAGCTCAGAGTCATGGTCAGGGGAACAAGAAGCACTTAGGCCTGGCCGACTGGCTAGTGGTGTGACTTTGGGCAAATTGCTTAGAAAATGTTTTAAGAAGACCACCAGCCTGGTGGCATAGTGGTTAAGGCCACTAGATCCCTATGGCCAACTGCATGGTTTAAGTCCAGAGCCTGCAGCTTGAAAAACACACATAGCATGTGAGTGTTTCTGTCCAAAGGAGAGGGGCGCTCCCAGGAAGAGAACGGAGGAGAAGGGATTACAGTACGGCCATCCCCCCGGGGGTGATTTCTCACTTTCTCTCTCTTTGGTGAGCACACATACCCTATGCCAAACTAAAAATAAAAAAATAAATACAGCCCAAGATTCATTTCTTTAAAAAAAGAAAACATGTTTTTAGATTTTGGTGAAATCCATGTAAGATTTACCATTTGAACTATTTTAATTAATTTATTTGTGTGTTTACTTATTTAATTGCCAAAGGGCTCATATGGTCTGGGACAGGGGGAGAGAACCCCAAAGAGCATGGTCACATGGTAATAATCCATTTTCCTCCATTTCCCCATCTCTTCAGGATCTGGGGCTTGCACACATACATGCCAGCATGTCTTTCAAGCTGCCAGGGTCAGGGTTTGAACTGTGGTTGGCTATGTAGGGTCCGACTTTCTATGTGTAGCACATAACCGCTGGGCTATGGGGCCGCTCAGTTTTTACTATTTTCAAGTGCACAGTGCAGCAGCATCCCAGTATTGTGCGACCACCGCCCCATCTACCTCCAAGCCTTTTTTTCATCTTCCCAAACTGAAACTTTGTCCCTTTTAAATAACTCCTCCCTAGTCCCCCTCGCCCCGCCCTTGGCTACCAGCCTTCTGTAAATTGATTACTCACATGTAACCTCATGTCAGTGCCGTCATACCATCTTTGTCCCTTTACATCTAAGTTTTCTCGCTTCACATAATGACGCCCAAGGTTCACCCACATTGTAGCTCGTGCCCAAATTCCCTTCCTTAAAAGGCAGAGTAATATCCCTCTGTGTGGAAAACCGCATCTTGTCCATCTATCTGTCCACTGAGGGACACTTGGATGGCAGTTACCTTTTGGCTCTTAGGAATAGTTCTGCCATGCCATGGGTGTCCATGGGTAAGTGACTTTTACGTTCATCAACTTCTAGCCCAAACCCGAGCCTCCAGCCTTGTTCCCTGACTCAGAGGAGAGGCTCCCCACGCAACCGTGTCTGGATCAGAAACCAGAGAGATTTCTTCTCCCTTACTCTTCACAGGAATTGGGTTGGCCAAGTCTTGCCCCTCCTTTCCCCTCCCCTCCGATCACCCTCTTCTCTGTCGTCACCTGTCCCCTCATTAGTGGGTCACCTGAATTTCAACAGCCTCTTTCCCTGTCTCTTCACTTTCTATCTCCCATTCAACAGTGCTCCCCCACACACATCACAGCCAAAGAGCAGATCTGTGTTTGTTTGTTTGTTTTTGAGAGTTTTTTGCTATAGGGCGCGTGCGCTCGCCAGAAAGACGGAGAGACAGAGAGACAGAAAGCGAGAAATCACCCCCAGGGGGGTTGGTCACATCCTCCATTCTCCTCTCGGGTTCTTGGGCACGCACACACACGCACCCAGAGTGAGTTTAAGCCATTGGGTCCAGGACTCGAACCATGGTGGACTTACATGGGCCTCCAGCGACATAGCCATCACGCCAACTGCTGGTCCCAAAAGAACAGATTTGACCGGGCCTCTGACACCTTAAACCTGTCTTTGGTTGACTCCTCTTTTCCTTCAAGTCCTTGTCCAAGTGTCCATTTCTCAGACAGACTTCCTCTGGCCACTCTGCTTAGAACTGTAACCCACACCCCTCCCAGCACATTGGAGCCCCTGCCCTGCCTCTTATCTCCATTTCTCATAGTGTAGAGTTCACTCATTTGTTCCGCTTGTTGTCTGTCTCCTGTCCCTGTCCCCACACCCCCCATAAAGGATGTCCGTTCACAAGGCAGAGATTTCTTTTTTCTTTTCTCTTTTTGTTTTTAGAGGTTTCTGCCTTAGGGCATATGTGTTCACCAGGGAGAGAGAGAGACAGAGACAGTGAGAGGGAACGTGATAAATCACCCCCCAAGGAGAAATGGCCATGCTGCAATCCCTTCTCCTCCCAGGATCTTGGGCATGCATGCACATGTGCCCAGTGTGAGTTTGAAGCCACCGGGCTCAGGATTCAAATCGCGGTTGGCCATGTGGGAGTCCAGAGACATAACCACTATGCCATCTGCTGGCCCCAAGGCAGAGATTTCTGACAGTTCTTTTCACTAGTGACAACTTAGGCCCAGCACACAGTAAGTGCTAGATACATATTGAGTGCACTGTCGGCGTCACTTCTGCAGAGACGGCACGACACCCGGTTCTTCCTCCCGCAGTCTTTATTCACAGGTTTCCTTTTTCTTCTCTCTTTTACTTCTTTCTTTCTCCCCATATATATAGGATTTCTCCCGGTGGCCCCACCCGCGCAAGTTCCTTCACCTGTACGAGGCAAGTCCTTATTGGCTGTCTCTAAAACATGTAAGGAGTTGTTTGTACACGCCTCCCTATGCAGCCAGCGGCGCCATCTTGGCTCGACGGCGGCCAACAGTTCCCCCCTTTTGTTTTTGTCAGGAGAAGGTCGATGCCTTTTTGCCGAGGTCTTTTAACCTTCAGCTTTTTCTAACTTCTAAACTTATGCAGCCAGCGGCGCCATCTTGGCTCGGCGGCCAACAGTTCCCCCCTTTTGTTTTTGTCAGAAGGCCGATGCCTTTTTGCCGAGGTCTTTTAACCTTCAGCTTTTTCTAACTTCTAAACTTCAAAATCTTCAAATTGACTCCGTCAATTTTTACTTTTATTTCCTAATCTTAAAATAAATTTCTTAGCCTTCTAAGTTTCTTAGTCCTTTAATACATCTCAGCTTTCCAAATTTCTTCTTAGCCTTTTCCGCCTCTTTGCCGAGGTCTTCTTTCTGGGACCCTCACCCGGTACCAGCTAGCTGCCCTGTAGACTCGGAGGTTCTGAACCTTCTCCGGTTCTTCCTCCCGCAGTCTTTATTCACAGGTTTCCTTTTTCTTCTTCCTTTCTTATCCACCTCTTTACCGAGGTCTTCTTTCCGGGACCCCCGCCCGGTACCAGCTAGCTGCCCTGTAGACTCGGAGGTTCTGAACCTTCTCCGCTTCTTCCTCATTTGTTTTTGTCCCTGTACGGGCCACCACTTGTCGGCGTCACTTCTGCAGACGGCACGACACCCGGTTCTTCCTCCCGCAGTCTTTATTCACAGGTTTCCTTTTACTTCTCTCTTTTACTTCTTTCTTTCTCCCCATATATATAGGATTCCTCCCGGTGGCTCCACCCGCAAGTTCCTTCACCTGTACGAGGCAAGTCCCGATTGGCTGTCTCTAAAACATGTAAGGAGTTGTTTGTACACGCCTCCCTATGCAGCCAGCGGCGCCATCTTGGCTTGGCGGCCAACGGCGGCGGCCAACAGTGCACAAATGCTCTCTGCCTCAGGATAAAGTCTACACTCTGTCCTGCTCCAGCCTCCTCCTTCCACACTGCGGCTCTGGGTCCCTCTCCCACCCCATCTCATGCTACGCTGCAGCTAGGTCCTCCTGTCCTTTCTTAGCCCTGAGCCTTTGCATGAGAGGTGGCTTCTGCTTGGAATGTCATTCCTCCCACTGCCCTACCCTTCCTCCCATGACTCTGCTGTCACCTCTTTTGAAGCCCTTTTTGCACAGATTACAATTGCCCACTGACTTGTCTGTAGCTGTTTCTAAACTGCCAGCCCCACTAGGGCAGGACCATCTGGCTCACTCCCGGACTCCCAGTGCTGGGCATTGAGCACATCAGATGCACAGAAAATGCCTCCTGAAAGAAATGGGTCGACCTCGCGAGTGAGTCTCAGCTGCTTCCTCCTTCCCCGATGGCAGTGCTGCTCTTGTGGGGTTGCCCGAAGATTCGGATGACTTCCAACATAGTCAGCATCTCCCACCATGCCTGGCGCAGGGCCAGCTGGGAACGCCTAGTGCTTCAGTGTCGGCACGCCGATGCCACTGAGGGATGCAAGGATTCGGGGTGGAGGTGGGGGTATCTGCTTTCTTTGTTCTAGTCACATCCGGGGCCACGTGAAGGAGCTTCAGCCTTCCAAAGAATTCCTGCCCTTTCCTGTCTCATCCACACGGCTGCGTGCCCACCGGGCACCGAACACTTCCAAGTCGGCCTTCTCCTCAGAATGGATGGTATTCACAATCATCGTGTCATGGAACTGCGCACTTGCGGGCACTTCTGAGACCAACGTGCCTCGCCCGCATTTTACACTGAGGACACTGGCTCAGGGGAGGGGCCCGGCTGGCTCACAGCACAGCCGGCTGGGAACCCACTTCCTCTAGTGCAGACGCTCAGTTCTCTCTGGCTGAGCCTGTTGGACCCTAAAGGATATTAGCGTTTAGTCTAAAATTCTCCCTTGGGCTAAATCCTGGTCATCATCATCACTGCCCTAATAAGTGAAATAGAGGGACATGTTTTTAACTTTCCCAATGCTCTGACCAGCAGCATCATGCTTATTTCAGTGTTGGGGCACCTTCTCTGCTCTCCACGCAGAAGAAATAGCTGTGACCCCTGACCCTCTGGCTTTTACTGTCCCCTGGACAAACGGCTGCCGTCAGGAAAGGGACATCAATGGCCTGGCATGGCCACTGTCCCCCTTTCCGAGGTGGAGAAGCCCCTCTATGGAGAACACCTCTGCCTTTGTCGGGGCCACAGGGAGCCTGCGGACTGCTGTGAGTGGAGGGACACAGGGTTGAGCGACACTGCATCCGCGGCTCACAGGGTTTGCCAAGGGGCCAAGGAGGTACGTGAGGGCAGCCCCAGTTGGAAGAAACCCCAGAACTCCCTCTCACTGGGAAAGGGAGTCGGCAGCCACTGTCAGACTAACCCACACCCTCTGGTCCCAGAGGAAATCATCACTCCTAATTATTATTATTAGGCATAATGACTAATTAGTAAAAATAGCTACCATTTACCGAGTGCCAAGTTAGGCCTGGTACTGAATGCATATCATGTCTTTTTTTCCCCATTTTATGCTTTAAAGTTCATTTTCTGTGTTCCTAATTATAAAGTCAATATATGGTCATGGAAAAAATATTTACGCATACCAGAAAAGAGAAAAAGCAGAAAATTCACTGTTTTACCCCTTACACACAGCCACTGCTAATATGCTGGTGTTTTCCTCTATAATTTCTTCTCTGTTTCTGTCATGTGTGTGTGAGAATTAACATAGTGTGACCACACTTTCACAAAAAGTTCCTTCTAACTCCCAAGAGAATCCTATGACTTGGGTATTATTATCTCCACTTTGCAGATGAGAGACCCGAGGCTCAGAGAAGATAAGTCATTTGTCCAAAATCACACAGCAGATAAGTGGCCAGACAGGGATTCACATCCAGTCTTCCCGTTATCCAAACGTTACTTCCGTACTCTGCCATGTTGCTTCCGGCTGCGCCAAGGAGAACGGGAGTAGTTGTGATTCTGTACTTCCGCTGTCCCTCTGCCCAGGCCCACTGGACCACACCCACTGAGATATGAGGCCACCAGGGACAACAATGAACCCAACTCTGTCCACTCAACTGGCCAGAACCTGACTATGGAAAGCTTCAGAAGCCTAAGCTTCGAGGAAGACATTGTCAGAAATTGGAGGGAATCTGTATTTTCTCTCCATAAAGATATCTGGAAAGTCGAAATCCAAAAGCACAAGGAACTGATTTCTGCAAGCTGTTTTGCACACAGCAGACACTAGTAACTTCCACAGAGCAGCTGCCTGACAGCCCAGCCCTCAAAGCACTGAAAGGGCAGGGACATCACAAACCACACCCATGGGGACAGATCAAGAAGCATCTGGTTCCGTGTTTTGTCAAACAGTTAGCCACTGGTACTAATCGTCTTCACACTGGGCCCGAGCAGGTAACATGGGACACCTCCTCCATGCTGGGCACAGGATAAAATAAAGAAGACAGCATCCCTGCCTGCCAGGAGCTGACAGACTGGCACAAGGAGACAGTTACATGAGGACATAGGACGTGCTGAGACGGAGATGTGGGGACTGAGAACAACCCAGAAGCCCAAACCCAAACTTGAGGTTCGATTCCTAAAAACTATAGGATGAGAGAATTCATGATGAAGAAGAAAAGTCAGGGGAACTGAGGACAGGACCAAAATGATTAAAGTCCTTTACCAAAGTCCTGTGATCATGGAAATAAAGCAACAAGGCCTGGGCCAGCAGGTGACACGGTAGTTAAGGCACTGGACTCCTACATGGCCAACCGCAGTTCAAGTTCTGGACCCGGTGACTTAAAAATCATGCGGGGTGCATGTGCGTGCATGGCCAAAACCTCAGGAGGAGAATGGAGGAGTAGGGATTGGGGTTCAGCCATACCCCCAAAAGGGTGATTTCTCACTTTCCATCTCTCTGTCTCTCTCCAGTGAGTGCATGTGCCCTATGGCAAAAAAAAAAAAAAAAAAAAAAAAAAAAAAAATTAAAACAAACAAGAAACCCAGAGGACTGAATAAAACAATCTATGGGACCTTCCTCTCACATACTGTAATTTAGTAATAACAGGTTGCACGCCCTAGGCAGTTTCAGGACCTCTCCTGCAGTTTAAACAAGGCGTCCGGGCTATGTATTGTGGCTGCAGGTAAGGTTCACAGTGAGCCTCGCTGCATACGTGTGAGCACGTGTGCGAGTGTGTGTGCACCACCTGCTAGAGGGTCAGTGATCCCTGACTGAATAGCCAGGAGTTGTCGGATTCTGCTCTAGATCCACCCAGAGACACAGAATGCTGGCAACGCGGAAGACGCCTCACATGCTTCCCCTGACCCCTGTGGGTGCTGGAGATAAAGAGGCATTTCCTAACACACGTCACCCACATTCACACACACACACACACACACACACACACTGCCTTGCTGGGCCTGGGCAGCCCCGTATTCCTCAGCCCACTTCGCTCTAGCCAGCAGCCTTCCTCTCAACACAACCGGGAGGTCAGCTCTCCCGAGCTCACGCAGAGCCGCAGTGCACACAGCTCCAAGCTGCCAGTCTCTCCTGCCTCGTCCCTCTCTGTTTCCCAAGTCCCAGGCCCCCTCTCTCATTGTCCCCGTCAGGAATGACTCGCTTCTCACACGTGGGAGCAAAGGTGGCTGCACCTGCACAGAAAGCCACACAGAAGGAAACCTGCAGAGAAGGGGGCTGGGGCCCCACGGACCCCAGAGCTCCAGGAGGAGGAGGAAGTCCCCCTTTGCCTGACAGCAGAGGGAGTGGTGCTGAAGGTGGTCACTGAGGGGGCGGTTTTGCAGGCGTCTGGGAATGGGCTGACCCCAAGCCCAAGGCCAAGCATGAGTGAAAGGGCAGAGGCACGATCCAGCGTGAGGTCGAGGCTGCTCAAGGCGGCTGCAGCTCCTGCCCCATGGCCGCCTCGCTACACCAGTTTTGCCAAAGACATGGCAACTAAGTGCCTGTCCAGCGGGTGTCATTCAGACCATATTAATTCAAATCTGACCCATGGGTGTAGAAGTGTAGACCTATTAAAGCAACCTAGGTAACCTAGAATGCCGGGCTGCCATGCACACATGGGAAAAAAGAGGGGGGGTGTCCATGTGAGTAAAAGTATGATTTCCTGCCACACAGAGGCCATGGGCTTTGGGTAGCTTTTTCCAGTAATGAAAAAGCATACTGGTTTCCCACTTAGCTGACACCATTGAGTACTTTAGTTCTCACAACAACCCTGTAAGGCAGGAAACTGAGGCACAGAGAGGTTAAGCACCTCACTCAAGATCACACAGCCAGTGTGTGATAGAGCTGGGGTTCCTACCCAGGAGCCCGAGGGTGTGCCCTTCCATGCAACCATGGCCATTTTTGTTCCCACATATGAAAAGTTAGTCACTCCTGCCACTCCCCTTCCCAGCCCCTAACTGTGGGGCTGGGTCTAATCTGCTAATAAACCTATTCACTGAGTTCCTATTTTAATTATAATAGTTTTATTTCTAAAGTGTTTTCCTTTTTTCAAATCTGCCTTATCTTTTTCTTAAACTATTAAAACGTTTAATTTTTAATACTCTTATTTCTTTTTTAAAAGAATTATTTATTGATTTAATTCCATTTATTATTATTATTTTTTAATTTGACCAAGCAGAGAGAGAGAAAGGGAAAGTGAGAAAACAAGCCACCAGGTCTGGGACTCGAATAGCAGTTGGCCATGTGGGAATCCAGAGCCTTTCACCACCACTACCTGCTTGCCCCAGTACTTTCTTATTTCCTTAAAGATATTAAGTATACCTATTCAATGTTATGTATGTAAAAATTTGTCTATTTATAGTCATTGTGGGAATCATTCTAAATTTTCTCTCCTTATTCTTGTCCATGTGACTTGTTTTCCCATTGTGTGTGTATACACACACACACACACACACACACACGTAGATTATGATGATGATAATTTTGTGGGTGTGAATCTATGTTCCTTAGTACTTCACCTGTAGGGACTGTGTGAGTCCTCCCAAACAATTTTTTGTTCATTGTTTCAGTTCATTCTGTAAGAGAAGAGCTGGGTTTGCTTCTGACACATGTCTGGAACAATAACAAGACAGCCTTACACTGGGACCGGCAGGAGGCATGGTGACATGCTCTGGAGTCCCACACCATTGTCTGCAGTTCGAGCCCTGGACCCAATGGCTTGATATTCATGCTGGGTGTGTGTGCATACATGCCCCAAATCCTGAGAAGTGAATGGAGGAGAAGGGACTGCAGCATGGCCATCCTCCCTGGGGGTAGTTTCTTACCATCTCTCTCTCTCTTGTTTCTCTAGTGAGTGCATACACCCTATAACAAAAATCCTCTAAAAAAATAAACCCTTAAACTAAATTTTAACTAATCCATTGTCCAAGTCAGACAGATAATGTGAATTCCAAACCTAAACTCTCAAGGCGGTGGGCTTGTGAATTCTGAAGGAAGAAGCTATCACACTGTCTTAGAGCCACAGCCAAGAACAAGTATTTCTAGCCTGTCCTTGTTGGGGTGGGTTTTTCCTAGTTCACCCATTGAGAGTGTGATCTTATAGTGGTCCCAGTTTTCTGTAGAGGTTTTCTATCTGATTTCTCTTATCATTTGAACTTCAGGCTTTATCTCCTGTCTCAACATATTAGGCCCAAGCTCCAGGCTGTCAGGGATTGTCAAATGCATACAGAGAAAATCCCAGCTTCTGCCCTTGCTTACCTGCTCTGGAATAATGCTTTCTCATTGCTTCTGGCCTCCAAGAACTTCTCTTACCTTCCTGACAGCTCATTTATACATTAATTTTTAAAAGATGTATCTGGCATGTACCAGGAGAGTTTCTTCAGATATCTAGTTATATTGTTAGAAACAGAATATGTATTGTGTGATTAACCAAAAATAATAATAATAATAATACTTCTATTGCTTTTCTCGCTTTATAAAAATAACACATTCTCTATAGGGAAAAATGAAACCACGGACAAGCAAATAAAATGAAAGTAAAAGTCATTTTTCATTCCTATAATATGGAAATAGCCAGTTAGCATTTTGGTGCATATCTTTTTTCTCTCTCTCTTTTTTAAAAAAAGTTATTTATTTGTTATTGTTATTATTATTTTATTAAATTTGACCAGAGAGAGACAGAGACAGCGAGAGAAAGGGAAAGTGAGAAAGCAAGTTGCCAGGTCTGGGACTTGAACTGTGGTCAGCCATGTGGGAGACCAACCCCTCAATTAGCATGCCACCTGACAGCCCTGCATCCTTTCTTATCTGTTTAAAATTTGCTGTTTAAAAAGCCGTTTTTATTTTCCCCACTTAAACTATAGTGATTATCTTTCCCTAGATGTCACTATTCTTTAAAAGCATCATTAAAAGTGACCATTGTCCATGTGTGTCAGGGTGTCCATCTATGGAGAAGGTACTGAATAAAAGTCTGCCTGACTCCTAGGTCCTGGCTTTTCCCATTGCCCGTGCTAGGCAGCCCCGCCTCAGCATGAGCTAAACATGGTATTAATAGTTAGGGACCTCGAAAAAAGGCTATTTCTCACAGTCTGTGTCTATTCCCTGGGTCCCTCTCTAGGCTTAGTGTGTCTTTAATTGTGTGCAGCTGGGTTTATGCTTTATCTGTTTAGCCTGGAGTACCTCCTGAGGTTTTCCTTAAAGGTCCTTAATGGGATGTTGACTGATTTATCTCACTCTCCTTTTTCACTCCTGTGCTGGGAGTCTGAGCAAGTCATCGGCAAGCCCTCTGCTTGTTGAATCCAAATGCTGCTTCTCTGACTCAGACGGGATTCAAGAACCGCAGGACTGGTCAGCGGTGTGGTCTTGGCCGTGCCTGGCATTCTCTTTGGACTTCTGTTTCTTCACTGTACCATGTGCTGGGTAACTCCAGAGCCTTTTCCGTTCTGACATTTCTCTCACAGGGTCAAAGGTTGTCAGACAGCAGGAAGTCTGTTGGTCCTACACTGTCAAACGGACCATATTGTCCAGGGTGAGCCCAGCTGCTTGGGGGTTTTTCTATGGCACGGAAACCACATTTCCCTAAGCTGAAATTCAGACACATGGTCTGATTATCTCTCTCCAAAGAGACCAATAACTTACACTCACAGAGGGCCTTCCATGTACGTGAAATTGTGCCACATGCTTCACACACATCTCACACCAGCACTGTGAGCTGAGTGATAGTCTCCCTACTTTACAGACAGAGAAACGGGATTAAAGAGATTAGCTTGTCCAGTATCACACAGCTAGTGGGATGGTCAAGATGGGAACCCGAGTCCCAGGCTGTCCATCCTGCTGAATGGCCTCTTTCTTTTGGATTTCTAGAACACCCAATTACTCTGAGGGAACATGATAAAAGCTTACTGAAATCTTTAGCAGCTCCCACGACTTGACTGGAAAGTGTCTGTTGAAAGTATGATAAAGTTGGATGGTATCAATGAAAACAATACCTACTTTGGAGTCAAAACTGGGTTCAAGTCTCAACTTTGCCTCTTAGATGTGGTGCGATTTGGCAAGTCACTCATCTGATCCTCTGCTTTCTCCTCCTTCACACAGAGATCACATCTCTTTTGCAAGGTTGTTTTGGGGATGAGATGATATATAAATACAAATACATACATAGAGCATGTGTATGTAATATAAGATTATATGTATAAAATATACACATATTTTAATGTTTAAGTATGCTCATTTCACATACACATATGCAGCCCCTACATACAAACAGTGACTAGTACAAGACAGCCACTAGCCTCTCTGTGTCTGCCATAGCTTCACGGCAGACTTCATAAATCTGTCATGAAAAGCAAACTCAGTGGTGCAACAGAAAGGTTTAGGCAAATGTAAAGCATGTAAAGAAAATACTGAGGTGTAATTTTTATTTTGTGCTTTAAGTGGAAAGATATTTATCCTGTCATTTTATAGCTAGGGGTTTGCAGGTTTTTCTAGCACAGCTCAGGGATACTAAATGCAACATAAGTTAAATATACAGGCCAACTTAGCTTCACAGACCAGGTCTGACCATGAAATATAAATTGCTTTAATCCTCATATTCTTGACTGAGTTCCCTTGGGAGATGTCGTTCTCTCTTTGGAAAAAATACGGACAACTAAAGATATACTATTTCCACATTTAATCATGATTATCCAAAAGATGACCACACTGCTTGGCTTTTACACATTCTGTATTTGCTATAGTGGCCTTGGGAGCTCCTCAGTCAGTCCCTCACGGCAAGAGGCCCACAGAGACCAGACGCCTCTACCGGCCAGCTTGGCCCAGTCCAGGCTCTGAGCCTTCCCAGGAGGTGGAACCTCAATTCCTTAGCCTCTGTATTGCTCTTTCTGCCTTTGGCCTGGTGTCTTCATGCCTAAGAGAAACCTCAGACTCACAGCTACCAGTCCCATCCTCCTCGGGGTAGGTCAGTTCCATTCAACTGGGCCTCTGCCTCCCACCGTGTCCCACTAGGGAGACTACCTGACCATGACATCTGCCCATTTGATTGGCCCCTGCCACGCCCTTGCTTGCTTGTTCCACCAGGACAGCAGGTGCCGTTCTGCAGATAACTCATGCTGTCTGGGTCCGGCGGTGAATAACCTGAGCTCAGGAAGCCCTGATGTCCCCAGTGTCCGGTGGCCAGTTCTGACTACTGCCTAGATGTTCATGATCCTCCCACCATCCATGTGGACTCAAATGAATTTATTTTTGGTTTGTCATGCTCCTTCACTTTGAAAAGCTCTGGTAACTCCTGTTATGTTCTTCGGGTTCCTAAAATTCAGAAGGTGTGGACCTACACTGCACATTACTGCCTAGTGGTTCAAGTTGAAGGGGCTCTCTCTCTCATGTCACTGGTTTTAAATAATATCTCTTTGTAAAAAAACACGAAAAATACCGAAACAGGCAAGGGAACATGTAATCTCACTATCCAGAAATGATTACTTCTAATATTTTGATAAATTCCCTTTCAGTCCTCTTCTATGAATATAAATATTTCCACATAGTCAAAGTCATACTGTACATGCAATCTTGTAACGGAAAAACTCAAGTTTTTTATAATCATTTTGCTATAGCACTAAAATTATTTATATATGTCATCTTTAAAGTCAGAATAGTTTGGGGGCCAGCAAGTGCTGTAGTGGTTAAGTCACTGGACTCCTACATGGCTGACTGCAGTTCAAGTCCCAGACACAGCAGCTTGAAACTCACGCCGGGCATGTGTGCATGTGTGTCCCAAATTCCAAGAAAAGAATGGAGGAGAAGGGATTGCAGCATGACTAACTCCCCGGGGGGTGATTTCTCACTCTTTTTCTCTGTCTCTCTGGCAAGTGCATATATCCTATAGCAACAATCTCTCAAAAAAAAAAAAAAAAAAAAAAAAAGGCAAATAGCTCTTTCTCAAGCTAACAAATAATTAAATTATTTTGAATTTTTCACTGCTTAAATGAGTATATGTCTCCAAAAATCTTTCTCTTAATTTTGGGTTATTGCTTCGGTACATATTTCCAGAAGTTAAATTTCTGAGTCAACAGGTATTGACATCTTTTTAAGGCCCTTAATACATAATCTGGTTTTAGTTTAAAACCTGGTAAGTTACTAAGGAATACATTCATAGTCACCACTTTAAAGCTTTTCCATCTGTAATCTTTTGTTTGCCATGAAGTTAACTCCTGAGATCACAATAAAATAGGGTGACACATTTTTTCTATTAATTTCAACACAAATATGGGTTTTAAAATATTTCACATATGAGTATGTAAAACTAGAAGTAAGAAGATTAAGCAATATTTTCAAATGACCCACAATCACTTTCCTAATAATAGAAAATAGTCATTGAGATTTGTATCTCTAATTATTTTTTTAGAGTCTCCTTCTCAAAGCTATGAATCTGAATCTGAGTCAGCAGCCTAAATAGCCAGAATTGGAAACAGTGAACTCTATTTCTGAGTTTCTTATGTAGAAAGTGAACTTGGGATGTCAGCTGCTCAGAATGCAATTTATGTAATAAATTTTTCAAAATCTCTGTCTTCTTTCTGAACCCTCCCTAGATCCCTCCAGGCAGAATTAATCACTCTTCCTCCCCTAGCTAATTGCCAGTGCCTGATTTAACACATACTTTGGTCTTTATCATATTTCAATCGTTTGTTCAAGTCTCCCACTAGGCTGGAAGTTCGTGCAAGACAAAACCCGGTGTGGTTCCCTAGGCTTAACGTAGAGCTCAAGGTGCAGCAGGTGTGCATAAACCGGATGGTGATTTTCTGATTTGCCAGGAAGCACGTGGATTGGTCTTTGATGGGCATTGGGTGTGTGGGATAGGTCTGAAAGGGGAGGTGGAAGGGAGCAATACCAGCCCAGGGTCTGTGTGCAGAGCAATGGTCAAAAGAAGAGTATTTCTTCTAAAATTCCAGGGATTCCAAAGCCAAAGAAAAATCCCTCCATTATTTCCCAGGTATTCGTGGAGTGCCTTCCTGGTAGCAGGTACCATGATAGTGGACTCCAGAAAGAAAGAGAAGCAGCTCTCTCTACCTCCCAGAGCACGTGGAGAAAGAATAAGAAGAAAATACACAGGTTTCCACAGTTCATTAAAAGGTTATCCATGAGCCAGTAGATGGTATGGAGGTTAAGGCGGCTGCATGATTTGAGTGCCAGACCCAGCAACTTGAAAAACACACTGGGGTGGGTGCATGTGTGACCAAAGTCCCAAGAAACGAACAGAGAAGAAGGGAGAAGGGATTGTAATATGGCCCTCCCCTTAGAGGTGACTTCTCACTCTCTCTTCCTAGCCAGCAAGTGTACACACCCTATGAGAAGAAAAAAAAAAAAAAAAAAAAAAGGTTATCATGAGTAAAAGAAAATAAGCTTGAAAAACTGAATAAAATAAGAGATACAGCCCAGGGGCCAGACCGTGGAGCAGCAATAAAATGTGATGCTCTGCAAGGTTGACCAGCATAGGAAGGTTCAGGTTCATGTCTGAGACCTCCCAGAGTACACCGGGCACTCACACACCCATGTTTAAGGGCTGGCTGGCACAGATTGGATCACAGAATTGGAACCCTGTTGGGGGACTCCCTCTCTCCCTCCGTCTCTTTTGCTCATGGAAGAAAGAAATAAAACAAGAGATAGAGTCTGGCCTTCCTCTAATCGGAGACCACCACCTTTAGCCCATGGTCGCAAATCATTCCAAACTCTTTCAGGCCATCACCACGTGACAGCCACTGCTATCTGCCATGTCTAGGTCACCTGCTCACCCATTTCCATTTGGTGGCAACCTTCCAAAGATAAGCAAGACCTTTCTTTGAAATCTGCTAAATCTTAGTACCCACTCCTCTGGGCATTCTCACACACATCATGATTTGCCATGAAAAATGTATTGCTGCTAAAAACCAATGGATATTCTAAAATATGTTCTACAAAATGGGGAGGGGGAGTTGGTAAAAACCAAGGCCTGTGGATATTCATTAAGAAAAAGTGTGGAGTGGTGGGAAGTTTTGGCATAGCACAGCAGGGATAAAATCTCCCCTCTGGTGGTCGTTAATCCTATGACCTTGACATATTACTTAGCCTTTCTGAGGTTCAAGGTTGTCATCTGAAAAATGGGGATACTGATAGCTCCCCCAGAAAGAAGGAAAAGGGAGAAAACTGAGGCGAAGGGATATGCAGGTTAGATACAGATATCGGGCACACAAACACAGGGTAAGAGAATAGGGTGGGTCGGAGTGTGGGCAGGAACCCAAACATTAGATGACTGAGACTCCAGCCCTAATCAGCCCAGACCCCTGTGAGGTCCATTCTCCTCTAACGACCTCAGTCTGCCCATCTGTAAAGAGAGCAAGCTGCAACAGATAACCCCAGGGCTCCGCTGTCGGAACTCAGGCACCAGTTCTGACACTTTATGAGAGCCTCCTGCTCTGTTCTGAAGCGTGCAATGCAGGGGACACCGAGGCCGGTCCGAGTGGTGCCAATGTGACATTGTCACGCGACTCACTCAGACTTCCGCGTTAGAGAACTCCAAAGGCTGCCGGCCTGGCTCGCCAAGCAGAATAATTAGTACTTAGGAAGGATCCGGCCACAAGTTGGTGTTTGTGTGCAATGAAAAGAAATTCATCTCCCATTTTGACAGTGCTGTGCTGGGAATTCATAAAATACTGAAGTAACTAATAAAGTCGTTTTTCAATTCTGCAATGGTTTTCACTACTTGTCTCTTCATTTGTTTGTCCATCTGGCTGATTTCTTCAACTAGTTGGAGTAGCTATCATGAGGAACACCCACGCAGACACACCCTTGTCTTCCAGGGGCTCGTGCTTAAGGCTCTTCTCAGCTCATAGATGGCCGGCTTCTCGCTGCGTCGTCGCCTCTCTGGGTGTGTCTAAATTTCATCTCATAACAACACAGGTTCTGTTGATCATGTCCACTCTAATGATCACATTTTAACTTGATTCCCATTATAAAGACCCTCTAAATAAGGATGCACCGTGAGTTACTGTGGGTTAGGATTTCAACATATGAAGTGGGGGAGTCACAGCTCAACCTGGCACGGTTAGTCAGTCTGTTCCTTCGTGCCCACCATATTGAGCACCTATATCCCAGGTGCTGGGCTGAGTACGAGAGAGGTAAGCAGGGCATGCAGCAGTGGCCTCGGAAGACTTCACGTGTGGTGGAGGCGTCGCCCACACAGGCAATCACTCAGTATACTGAGTATAAAGTGAGAGGTGGGCATGGGCAAAGGGCACTCCCCCACATGGCATATTTGGGGCAGGTGTCCAAGACCTTGGGGGGGGGGGGGGGTGGGCAGTGCTGAAACCACAAGAGGGAGAACTTGGGCAGAGCTGGGTGGGTGGTAGGTAGGAAGAAGGAACGGCTAGATTCCAGGCAAAGAGAACTGCAAGTGTCAATGAACAGGAGAGTGGAAGGAAAAGGGACCATTTTGAAACTCGAGTGATGTGGATGGAAACCCAGATGTATGGAAAAGCAGTGGGCTGGGAGAATGGAAGGATCAGGACAGACAGCGGCCATTGCTAGGACAAAACCAGGTGGTAGAGAGATATTGATTGCCCCCTCTCTGAACTCAGGCACCAACAGCCTCCTCTGAGTAGAGCAGGACTAAGAACTAGGAGGCATGTGAGAAGTCCACTGGGAAGCCAAAATCAAGATCTCAAAGTTCACTGCCTAAAGTTTCTGTCTGTAAGTGGAAGGAGGGCCTCTTGGCACTTCACTCCATGCCAACATACTCTTACTTTACCCACGCTTCTAACAAACTTGGTGATCTGATTGCCAGACAAGCATACAGCAAAGTTTAACCAGCAAATTAGAGGGAGGAGTGTGAGGCCATGACCACTTGAGCTGCTGGTCCCTAATGAGGGAGAAGCAGAAATACTCTCCAAAGTCCACTAAGAACCACAGAGCTCTCTGCGGGTTCCACTGCTATAAGGAGCAATCTACAACTGGTATGCAGTATCCCTGTTCACATTAGAAGTCAGATTCACTAAAATGGATTTAAGAAGTAAAAATTCTCTATTTTTTTTTAAAGTTTATATATTCAATGAGTGAGAGAGAGGACAGAATACAGCATTCCCTACAGGTCTTGACACTGCCATCCACCCCCAGCCTCAGCCAACTCTGGACACGTGCATGCTCAGTGCACTCGGAGAGGTCTCTGGACACTGACCTGCAACCACCCCACAGGGGTCTGCCATGTGGTATGTTGTGTTTTACTACTGTGTCACCATCTGACCCCCGAGAAGTCGAGACTTGTAAAAGGTTAAACACGAGACCATTAGAAAACAGTGACTAAGACTCCGGTCCTGGATCAGCCCAGACCAGCTGTAAGATCCACTCTCCTCTAACAACCTCAGTTTGCCCATCTGTAACATGAGCAAGCTCATTGTTCTCATGAGACACGTCTGATATCTAGAGTCCAAAGACTCATTTCTCTCAAGGGTTTCCGATAGGAAATGGCTCACTATAATGGGGCCAGCCAACGGCATGATGGCTAAGGCAGTTGGATCCCATATGGCTGACTATGCAGTTCAAGTCCCAAACCCAGCTGCTTGAAGAACACACCATGTACATGTGTATGTATGCCCAAAATCCAGAAAGGAGAATGGAAGAGAAGGGATTGCAGCATGACCATCCCCTATGGGGAGGTGCCTCCTCACTTTCTGTCTCCTTCTGGCAAGCACACACACCCTCTAACACAATAAACAAACAAAAATTCACTGTGACTGTAAGAACTAGCTTGAACCAAACTGTTAGTGTTCACAGACTTCAGTTTTCTGTTCGAAAGGACTACAGAAATCATTTAGGCCAATCCCTCACTTGAGAAAATAAGGCTGAGTTTGGGAAAGGGATTTGTCCAGAATTACTTTAAAAAGAGGGTCAGAGAGCTGGCCCCACAGTGCAGTGGTTAGATGCTGTGCGGAGGAAGCTGGAGCCCATGTGACCAAACAGGATTTGAGTCCTAGCCTAGGTAATTTACAAGTCAGGGCATGTGCACAACATCCAGGATCTTAATAGGATGTAGAGATGGAGGAAAAAAGATATGGCGTGACCAGGCCCTGTTGGAAGATGCTTTCTTCCCCTCTCCCATCTCTGTCGCTTGCTCTCTCTCGTGTGCACGCCTGCACCCTCTGGCATTAGAGAGGGAGAGACAGGAGAGGAGCCAGAATTGAAACCTGGTTCTCTTGATGCAAGTTGAGAATGAGGAAGCCCCAGGATAACAAGTTGGGGGACCACTCTGCAGAGACAGGGCATGAGATGGCTCAAATGAAAGAGACCCTCTGGGGCAGCAGAGAAGAGAAAGGTCAGGTCAGTGCCCGGGGTCACGAGCCTCTCTTGGAGCTTCACACTCCAGCTCCCATCTATAACCTCACTGGAGCCTCAGAGCAACACTGTCAGGCCAGAGGGAAGAATTATTATCTCAATAAACAGACCGAGAAGCTGTGGCTCTAAAGGGTTTCAGAATGTGTCACACGACACAGTACTCAAGAGCAAAACCAGAGCTCCAACTGCGGTCTCTTGCACTGGCAGGGCCTGAACATTAATTCAGCAATAGGTGCTGGGGGAAAACCAGTCTATTTGGTTCTTGCAAACGACCTTGGGTAAGTCACTTATATTTTGACTCACTCTCATGAGGCACGTCTGATATCATTTGGCAATTACCTACTGGGCCGAAGCGGGCTCCTTATCTGCAGCGAGCGCACGGCTTGATTTTAAATGCTGGCCCTCAAAGCGGGCTTGAACATTCCGCTGCTACAGAAAGTGTCTCTTTTGTGAGTGCTTTAGAACCTTTCGTGTTTCTTCACAGTTTCCTCTGTCAGCTGAGTGTAACAGTTTGGAAAACAGTGGTGCATCATTACGGCTTCAAATCAAACACGGATTCTAGCCTTCTGCAGTAGCAGTTTTCTTTAGAACGCCGTTTTCATTAAAACAAAAGGTTGTGGGTTTGTGAGGAAAGTGACATTTGAGCTGTCAAGAGAGTTAAAAATGTTTGGGAGAATTTTTTTTTTGAAATGATGTTTGCGCAGGTAGGTGTGATTTTAAGCCTTTTTTCCCCTGTAAATTAACTTTTTTTTTTTTTTTTTTTTTTTTAGATTACATAGGGAAGAGCCTGGAAATCTTTGATTGTCTCAAATATAATTATTGTTTTGACTAACAAGTCAACTTTGTGATAGTAAAAACGCAAATCACCAAATGGGGTTTGTAATTCTTTGTATTTTTAGAAGGCGTATCATGGGTTTTATTAAATGAGAGAGCCAGTAATAATTCTAGAGGGATTTTTTTTAGTGGGTAGCAAAGCTGTTTTTTCAGCTGTACCTATATCATTAACCTATAGTTATACAATTAACCTACACCCATGCCATTAACCTGTACCTAAACCATTAACCTACACCTATGTCATTTATATAGGTTCTATCTGGTGCACAACTCCTTTTTAACAATAATGATGTTGATCACATATTTATGCAAAGGGTCTTCAATAAGTTCCTGGAAAACACATATTCTGAAAAAGCTATGCAAGCCAGCTCTGTGACTTGGTGGTTAAGGGAACCAGATCCCACATAGCCAACTGCATGACTTGAATCCTGGGCCTCATGCCTCGAAAAACATGCTGAGTGGGGCCAGCCAGGTTGTGTGGTGGTTAAGGTGGCTGGATCCCAAATGGCCAACTGTGCAACTGGTGCTTTCTCACTTTCTCTTCCTCTTCCTCTCTCTCTCCAACAAGTGCATATGCCCTATAGCAAAATAAAAATAAATGAATAAACAAACACATTTTTAGAAAAAGGAAGAAAGAACAATACATGCTGGGTGTATATGCATGCATGCCCCAAGTTCTGACAGTATGAAGAAATAGGGGAGAAGGGATTGCAGTGTGACCCTGCCCCTTTGGGGGTGCTTTCCCCCTCTTTCTCTGGCTCTTTACCTCTCTCCAGTAAGTGTATGTGCCCTCTGGCAAATTAAGATAAAATGAAGGAAAAACACTATTCATGGATGGATTAAAGTACAAAATAAGTTTGTACTTTAATTTCAGTTTTCCAAACCTTTTGGAGCCCCATGTATTTGAATAAACCCTGAGACTCTGCGAAGTCCCTCGATCCCTGTTGATGCCCTGCTCCTCAGACAGCACTGGGAGGAAGGCGGAATAAAGATGCTTCCGTGCTGTGCAGATGGGGTACCTGGGTATACACGCGACAAAGGTTTACGAGCTTCTCTGATGGGACAGGCTCTGGGTGGGCATGCAGAACTGAATCAGACATGGCAGCCCTTGTCCCTGGGGACTTTATGTCCCATCCTTATGAGTTCTCCTTCCCCTGGCTCTCCTCCCCATCTGACATATCACACTGTTAAGTCCTCCAGGTAAGAATGTCTCTGTGTATCACTGCTTTACATAGCGGTCCTTTTTGCTCAGAACTCCCTCGCTGCCCCATATACCATGTTGTATCATTAAAACCCATCACAAAGTATACCAGCCCTTTCTCTGTGTCCCTTCTGTACTTCACACACCCTTCCACCTTCGACCTCGTCACCCTAAGCTGTGATTTTCTCGTTTGTCTCTCTCAATGTGCTATTGGACCCGTGAGCATCTGTGGGGGCAGTATTTTGTGACTTCTATTACAGATTCTATATTTTATGACTTCTAGATCTTGGTCCAGAATCAAGCATATAACAGGTATTCAACAACTATTTCTTTTTAGAGAGTTTTTTTGCTGTAGGGCGCCTGCATTCACAGGAAGACAGGGAGACAGAAAGTGAGAAATCACCCCCTGGGGTGGCCATGCCGCAATCCCTTCTCCATTATCCTCTTGGGATTTTGGGTATGTGCACATATACACCCTGCATTGAGTTTGAAGCCCCCGGGTCCGGGACTAAAACTGTGGTCGACTACATGGGAGTCCAGCAACATAACCATTACGCCATCTGCTGGTCCCTCAACAACTATTTCTTGAACAAATACATAATAAACATTTACTGTGCTGAGTTCTCGGCACCTGCTACGGTTACCTCTGACCCTCCCAATGACCCTGTGGAAATGGCATCATTTTCCCCATTTTACAGATGAGGGACCTGGGTCATGAAGAAATGATGAGGCCTGCCCAAGTTCAGAGTTAGAATAAAAAGAACCAGGATTTGGGACCAGCAGTTAGCGTAATGGCTATGTTGCTGGACTCCCACGTAGTCAACTGCGGTTCGCATCCTGGACCCAGTGACTTAAAACTCACGCCGGGCGTGTGTGCATGCGTGCCCAAGATCCCGAGAGAAGAATGGAGGAGAAGGGATTGTGGCGTGGCCATCCCCCCTGGGGGGTGAGCTCTTGCTTTCTGTCTCTCTGTCTCTCTCTGCCTGGTGAGCGCACGCTCCCTATAACGAAAACCTCTCCAAAAATAAAGAAAGAAAGAAAGAACCAGGATTTGAAGCCAAGTGTGTCTGATGTCAATGTTCTTTCCACTGTGCCACGCTGACTCTGGTGAATTTCCTTCAAGGGAGCTTCTCCTACAAAGTTTGTTAAAGAATGCAGTGATAGGCCAGTAGGTGGCATAGTGGTTAAGGTGCTGGATGCTCGACCGCAGTTTGAGTCCCGGACCTGGTGGCTTGAAACTCATGCTGGGTGCATGTGCATGTGTGCCCAAAATCCTGACAAGAGAATAGAGGAAAAGGGATTGCAGTGGGCCATCCCCCCACCCTGGAGAGGGGGTGATTGCTCACTTTCTCTCTCTCTGTCTTTCTCTGTCTCTCCAGAGAGCACACACACCCTGTTGCAAAAATCTCTCTTAAAAAAATAAGAAATGCAGTGGACCTGACTGCTATCCCAGTTCCCCACTCACTCTGTACCAGCCCAGACAGAGGCAAGGCAAAGCAAGTTAGGCTTTAGAAACTTTAGAAATTTTCTTTTTGTTTTAACCTAAGAGCACGTTCTAAGGCATGGATCTGAACAACAGGACTTCAAGCCCTTTACAGGACCAGTAGATGGCATAATGGTTACATAGCTGTACTCCCATGTAGTAGAATGTGGTTCTAGTCCTGAACCCGGCAGCTTAAAACTCATGCTGGGCATGTGTGCATGTGAGCCCAAGATCCCAAGAGGAGGATGGAAGAGAAGGGATTGTGGTGTGGCCATCTCCCTGGGGGGTGATTTCGCACTTTCTGTTTCTGTCTCTCTGTTGAGTGCACATGCCCTATAGAAAATCATCTCTCTAAAAAAAAGACTTTAAGCACTTTTTTCTTAGTAACTTGAGAGTTTCATTTTGGTGCACCTATCTGACTGCATCTGAAAATGGACAAAGAATAATCTTACTGAGACTAATTATTTCTTTCAAATGCACGGAGCTAGCTGTTGGTGAAAAGGAGACCAGGAGGCAAAGTTAAATGACATAGTACATCACTGTCCCCAGCACATTCATCCCTGCCACTCCATCAGTGAAAAAATTTACAGCAGATATTATCTCTCTGAAGGGGTTCAAGTCTCAGAAAATACAAGCTAAATTTTAAATAGAATTTTAATTTTAATGAAAGCTTCAGGGAATGCTGTTTACTTTGCTTATCTTTCATACCTGGTGATTAAGTTAATTTATGCTTAATGGAAAAGGATATTTCTAGTCCCCAGATAGGCTCTGCATCTGTCTAGGACCACATTTTTGGAAGCCTTAAGCTGCCTTTGATGGATGTCATAGAACCAGAAAGCTCCTGAACTGACACTTGAAGGCTATGTATGAGGCGGACCAGGGACATTGTGTTTCTGCCCAGGGCTTGTATTGAAGTCAAATCAAAGCCCCAGGCATGGCATCCTGTCAGCCCTTACAAAGTCTGTCTCCTGCTCGTTCAGGTATTCCCTAGGCAAGCCTGGTGACAGGAAGATGGATGCAGGGTTCCGGATGTGGTGTCCACTCGAGCCCCTGTGACATCCATGTGCCGGGTTCTGCTGGACTGATGCTATCTCATCTAAGTCTCACGACAACTCCGCAGGTAGCAATTATCTCCTACTTTACATTGAAGAAACCAAAGCTCAAAGGGTGGAAATAGCTTATCCTGTGACACAGCTTGTAAGTAACGAAGCTATTGATAGTTCTGGATCCTAGGCCAGTCGGCTTTGTTCTTCCCTCAGGGTAGAGACAGAAGTCAACAAACCATGGCCTTTAGGCCAAACCGATGTACCATCTGTTTTTCTAAATAAAGTTGTATTAGAACCCAGCCATGTCTATTCCCCAATGTGTTGTCTATAGCCATTTTCATACAGCAATGGCAGAACTGGGTAGGCCCAACAGAGGCAGCATGGCTGACAGAGTCTCAGATATTTTCTATTGGGCCTTTTCTAGGGAAAGCTGGCCAAGCCCAAGTGCAGGGCCTACTGGCAAAGAAATTACCTGAGCACCTTGCACTTGGGTCAGGCCAGGGTGTAGGATGAAAGTTGGAGAAGACACAGTCCACAGTTTGAAGGAACTCATGGTCTACAGGCAGAACCTTCAGATACGATGGGAAGCCCAAATGTTTGAAGCCCCTGCAGCCCGCAGCCCTCGGCCTGCACTGTAATAGGACAGTGTCCTGCCTGGCTCTCTCTCTGCTCAAAAGATCACTGGGGCCTTCCTGGGATGTGGCTAATGAATAGCTTCGTGGCCACCCACCAGCCAGCACCAGAGCCTTTGTTGTCATGCAGCACCTCATGTCCTTGCTGTCCTGCAAGTGTCCCAGACAGGCCATGTCCACGTTCCACAGAGCCACTTCTGAGCGAGGCTGTTCTGTGAGTGCCATGCCAGGGCCGGGGGCTCACCCTTCTCCCTCCCTCGGCTTCCAGTCAGGATGAAGGCAGATTCCATGAGGAGATGGGGAGAAGGTTGGGGGTCTGGAGCTTGTGTCCCTTGTGCTTCCTAAGGTCCTGCTTGTGTCACAAAGGTTCTCTTATTCAGACTTGGGATAAGGTGGCTTTTCATCCCTATTCTTTCTCCTCCATGTGGCTCTTCCTATGACTGAAACCCCTCTGCTGTTACAGAATAGACAGTTACTGGTGGTGGTTGTTAGGGTGGGCTGGTCAGCGATTCTACACCAGTGACTGCTGGACACGAGATGAGCTGTTCGCAGTCACATTGGAATGAGAAAAGTAAGTCAGGATGCGCGTGTGGTTGCGCGGGCATGTTTGACTGCGTGAGTGTGTGTCCATTGTTTACAAAATCACGTGGACAACATTGTTAAACCATCTACAATTGTAGATATTACACTATTTTAACATACAAACATGCTCATTTCACATAGTTTAATCTACTAATTGGTACCTGATTTTTAAAGATATCCTTACATACACAAAGAAAATATTGGATACTTTCTTTATCTTATCTCTACATTTTGTGGGTTTTTTTTTTTTTTTTTTTTTTTTTGCATTTTATTGGCTTATGAAGTCCAAAAGTGTAGAAATTACTTATCTTATATAAGCAGTAGCTGGCCCCGAAACACCCTCATAAAACTTGGCAGTAGCTATCAAAATTAAAAATCACCTATTCTTTGACCCAGCAATTTTATTATATTTGTAAGAATCTATCCTGCAGAAATACTGTCATGAGTAAACACACACACACCTCTCTCTTTCATAGCATGGGGTCTCTGGCAGGACTGTTGGAAATGTGGAAAAGCTAAATTATCTTAAGTGCCCCCCATCAGGGATCAGTTATAAAAGTATAATGAGGCCCCAAACTAGAATAGCATGCAGACCTGGAAGCAATAACGTCAGATCTGGCCCCGCTGACACGGAACCATGCCCCTGTTGAACTGATAAGTGAGAAGAGCAAGTCATGAAATGACATATGCATACAATAGTGCACCATGCAGTCTCATTTTTACTTTTATTTATTGAAGCATTTTTTAAGTGCCAGAGGGCATGCATGCTCACCAGAGAGAGACAGAGATGGGGGCAGGGAGGTGAAAGCACCCCCTCCATGGGGTGTGGTCATACTGTAATCCCTTTTCCTCTGTTTCAATATTCTTTTGGCATTTTGGCCACCCACACACATGCCCAATGTGTCTTTCAAGTTGCTGGGGCTGAGATTTGAACCATTGTCAGCCACATGGAACCTAGCTCACTTAATGACTTAGGCTTATGGGCTGGACCCTATTTCTTTTTTCCTTTCTTTTCTTTTCTCTTTTTAATTACCAGAGGGTGCATGCACCTGCCAGAGAGAAACAAACAGAGAGAGTGGAAGAAGAAGAACGCACCCCAATGGGGTGTGGTCATGCTGTAATTCATTCTCCATTTCTTCACCCTGTCGAGATTTGGGGTATGCATGCACTTGTGCCCAGAGTGTCACCAGGGCTAGGATTTGAACCGTGCAGTTGGCCATGTGGGATCCAGCTGCCTTAACCACTAGGCTATGAGGCTGGCCCATGATCCTGTTTTTATAAAATTGACAATAACAAAACAAATTTCCTTCTCTTTATAGATCTAAAGATCACATAAAAAGATTTGGAAAGATAAAAGCAAATTGTTATCACTGGGAAGTGGGGCTGGGGCTGAGGGACAGGCTGAGTGGGAAGATTTGCCTTTTCAAATTAGAGATTTTACAAATTGTTTGAATTATTTACAAGAAAGTATATTATTACTTTTATCATTTTAAAAACAAAGCAATAAAGAAAAAAAAGCTTTGACAGATGGTGGCTATTTATACAATGCTGAATAAAAGAGAATACATAAAAAGGGAACATTTATTTTAATTCCAGAGTTCAGGGAAGGCTTTCAGAGGCAGCTCTTTCCAAGCTGACCCTTAAGAAGTGATCAGAAATAAGAAGGGAAGAAAAGGCTTCTTGGTTTGAAGGGAGCCCGGGCTTGAGTGAGCTCAGAGGATGGCTAACCACGTTAAGAGTTTGATCTGCAGGCGGTGACAGTCAGAGTTGAAAAATTGTTATAAAACTTGATCTCTAGTTATGATTCTTATTACTTCACTCAGGCAAACCCAATTTCTCACCAGGCCAATGGCTCTTACTTGGAAACTAGGCAGATTTATTTTAGGAATGGGAAGCCGTTGCAGCTGTGATTGATGGCCTAGTCAGTCACAGTCCCTTCCCTTTTCCTAACAGAACTCTAACTCTGTTCCGCATCCCCTGAAAGCCACGTGCTCTGGAGAGGCCTACCCAAGCCCACAGTCCCGCCTGGGTTCTGAATGGTCTGAGCCAATCAGGTGCTCCCATTTCCCCCCACAACAGTGGTTTATGCTATGAACTGTGCCCTGGTTGTGGCTAACGTGATGTGATGGGAAATCACTGAGATATCTTTACTCTTTAAAGACACTCTTCAAATGGTCTCCTTTCCTGTCTTGTGATGCTACTATATTTGGATGTGAAACTGAAACTACTGTGACTGTCCCTTGTCTGTGAGGGGACTAAGCCTAAGGACAAAGTCACTGTGCCAACGATGGACGACTCAAAGGGTGAAAACAACCTGGGTGCTTAATGACACCACTGAGCTAGTAAACTCGCCAACTGTGGAGGTACTTCAGTGTTCAATGTCTTTTTATGGGACATAATGTAATTCTTTATTATTTATGCCAGATTAAGTTTCGTTTTCAGTTACCTGAAGCCAAAAGCATTCCAACTAATTCAGAAACATTCTTTCCGGTGACAAGAGGCAATCACATATTTATTCAAATAAATATTTTCTATTGCATGCCAGAAGTCAAATTTCACCTCAGCAAATTTACCTACCTTTAAAATGCACTAGAATTGATGGTTGCACAACACTGTAATGTACTTAATGACACTGAACTATACACTTTAAAATCATCACAATGGTAAATTGTGTGTTATGTGTATTTTACTATAATAAGAAAGAAAGGGAAAGGCAACCCATAGCACCTGGTGAAGTGAGCATAAATTAGGGCTAAGAATGAATATAATCTCTAAATCTTAAATTTAAATTTCTTATTGCTGTCTAGGAAATGAGTTGTACTTAAAAATCCACTAGAATCAAGTTAAGCCCATATAATGAAATAATGTAAGTTATTAAAAAGACAAGCGTACTCATCCACTTTGGGCCATGACAGAACGATAGCAAATTTACACTTTTGCCCTAAATAACTATAAAGCTATTGAATTTTTAAAAGTATATATTTATTTATTTCTCTATGAGAGAGAGAGAGTGGCATTCCCAATAAGGTCTTCATACTGTAATATCACCCCTAGCCTCTGCCAGCCTGGATCATGGCACACACATGCCCAGTGTATGCAGGTAGGTCCCTGGACAAGAACCAAGGACCTTCCCATATGGGTCTCGTGGCTTTACAGTTGTGCTACCCTCTGTCCTCAGAACTAGGCAACTTTTTTTGAGGAAAGCATTTTTAAGCATTGAACAACAGGCAATGCACTTCTATGATCCTTAAAGAAAGGGAAAGCTGGGGTGAGCCTCGGTTTACCCTGCTATCAGCCTGAAGTTACTTCACAGACCACAAGCCAGGGGTGTGGAGAATATCAAACGCACTGAGCCCTGAGGAAGAGATCAGCGGAGATGCTCCTGTGGCTGGGATTCCTGGATCGGGTCACTGGGAAGGAGAGTCTGAGAGGGTGGGGAGAACTCACATCCTATTTGGAGGGCTGGGCCAAGAATGTGCAGAGCCAGACTCTATGAAGCCATGAGGTCTAAACAGACAGTAGCTGTGACCAGATATGAGAAGTTACAGAGCGAGAGGAAATGTCAGAGGGTGGGGGATCTCTGTGCCACTAGAACATGTGCTCCATGAGGGTAACAATTTCCATGACGTTCTTCCAGATTCGAAAGCAATGCCATGCACATGGTAGATACATAATGCTTATGAAGTGAATGAATGAATGGTTTACCCATGCTATACCCAGGGCAGATGGTGTTAAGAACAATGTCAGGCTGTCTGAGGAGTTCGGATGCAGGGGAAGGGCAGCCTGCCTTCAGAGGCTCCATGGCCAAGCCACTTGGAAATAAAGAAGTGCTACAGGGTAATTTTTGACATAAACTTATTCATTCATTCATTCATTCATTCATTTCTTTTATTATCCCAAAAGGACATGAAATAAGAACTAAATTGGAAATAACCCAAGCCATCAATTGTAGAATGAAGAAATAAATTGTATATTTACAAGACATAAGTCCATGCAACAATAAAATTCACGCATTCCTGCTAGATCCACAACACAGATGAATGTCAGCAACATAATATCGAGTGATGGTACAGGGGAAAAATATGACACTCTGTGAGGCCAGCCCCAATGCAAAGGGTCTTGGTTGGCTCCAGAGAGCTCCCTGAGTGAGCCAGGTACGTGTGGCCCATGATCTGGGGCTGGCTGAGGCTGGAGGGAGGGAGGAGCCCAGGGCCAGGACTCTGTCAGGGGTGCTGTCTCTCTCCCTCTCTCTGCTTCTCTTTATCTCTTTCTTGTTCATGAAGGAGATAGATGAATAAACTTAAAAAAATACATACAGTATGACTGCAGTTGTATGTAAAGCTCAAAACAGACAAAAATAACATTGGAGGGTGATTTTCTATGGGGAGGAGAGAGTGGGAAGTATCAGCAGAAGATGTGGAAGTGTTCCAGGTGCTATTAATGTTTCACTTCTTGTCCTGGGTTTGGTTACCCTAGTGTGTCCACTGTGACAACTCACTGAGCAGCACACTTACGCACTTTTCTCTAGGATTAGAATGTACCAACAAAATAGTAAATGTTCAAAATATAACAATACTACCTCCCTGTCTCAACAATGCTGTCTCTGTATCCCTCCTCCAAATGTTTTCCCCCAGGCCCCACTCCTCCACACACACCACATCTGGCATTCACACCCATCTTTTGTGTTTGTACATCCTTTAGCCCATCAGCTTCAGTTATAGAGTGCAGACACTCGGTATATATTAAGTGGGGACATACAGTGTCTCTCCTTCATAGCCTGGCTTGCTTCACTCAGCAGTAAATCGAAATGTTCACATATTGAAATGATCACCTTGTAAGCTAAAAAATGTGATTGAATGTATTAAAAAATGTAAAAAATAAAAAAATAAAAAAAATTTAAAAAACATAATAAATGTTAATTAAACTGGCATATGTGACAAAGATCAGATGTTAAACTAAATGATGGAATGAAAGCTTGCTTAACTATTTATAAATTTAAGAGTGCTCATTTTTGTATTTTGAAATAAAATTATTGTTAAATAACTTTTAAAGATGGCAATATAACTTTAGGAGGTTCACTCTTCTCAGACACTTTAAAATACTGGTTTTTAAAAAGAAACATGTACATATTCTCTATCTCCTTTTTTAAAGAGTTATTTATTTTATTTTCAATGATTTTATTTATTTACTTTTTTACTTAATTTGGCCAGAGAGAAAGGAAAAGTGAGAAAGCAAGCCACCAGGTCCAGAACTTGAACTACAGTCAGCCATGTGGGAATCTGGCACCTTAACTACCATGTCACCTGCTGGTCCTGTGTACATGTTCTCTTAAAAAAACGATATGGGGGGCCAGCAGGTGGTGTGATGGTTAAGGCACTGGATTCCCAAATGATCAACCACAGTTCAAGACCCAGACCCACCAGCTTGAAAATCACAAAAAATAAATAGATAAATAAATGTTCTTTTAAAATAGTTTTTTTTTTTTTTTTTTTTTTTAAAGGAAACAGGGCTGAACATGATTCTAATCCCAACCCTGGAGGCTTGAAACACATGCCAGGTATGTGTGACTGCTTGCTCAAAATCTCAGTAGGATGAGAAATGGAGAAGGAATTATGGTGTTACCAAAACCCAACAGAGGGTGCTTTTCCTCCCTTTCCCTGTCTCTCTCTTTCTCTCTGGTGCATGTGCCCTCAGGCTATTAAAAATTTCTTTTAAAAATTTTTTAAAAAAAGAAAGAGGGATATAAAGAGGTTTACAAAGATAGATAAATGACAGAGAGATATATGATAGATGATAGAAAGATAGATGATAGAGATAAAATGCTTTTTAAAAAAAGGATGTACATGGACAGTGAAAGACAGACATAGGTAGGGTAAAAAAGTTACGGTTATGGTTCAGGACATAGAGATAAAGGAACTGAACACAAAAAGATCTATGATTCAAGGGCTTACACAGTTGCTGGACATTGAGGGGCAGGGAGCACACACTTGGCTCCAGGCTTCACACCATCTGCTCTGGAGAAGTCCAGCTTTTCCTGCAACTGATGCCCCAGAGAATTTCCCCTTGTGGTGAGATGATGAAGTAGACCTCCATTTTGAACTCCTCTCTATATTGGAAACTTGTTTTCTCTTTTTGCTTAGAGTACACAGAGTGATTAATACTCCTACTGTCTTTGCTAAATAACCCAAAACTCCCTACATTAGTGATATAATCATCAGTTGCCAGATCCCTTGCCCTGAGCCATGAAGACCATTAAGATTCCATCGTGTTTAGGTAGGGATGGAACACACCCTTGAGAATGATTAACCTGCTTGTTTTGCTTCTGTAATTTGATTTTGCTTTTACAGTGTAAAACCCTAACCTCCTACACTTTTAAGCCTACCACTCTTTGTTCACATCAATCTTGAAAAGAATGTGATTTTTGCCTTTATAAGCACCCTTCTCCCTACACTTGGGGCTGTGGGGTTTTGAGAGACATGAGTCCACCTGTATGCTGCCGGCTTAATCAATAAACGCCAATAAATCTGGCTATGTATGGATGTCCTCTTATTTCTCGCTGATTAGACTATGACACTTGGAGGCCCCAGTGAGATGAGTACCAATTGGTACTTAGGTGAGACATCCAGGATAGTGGCCTCGCTTGGGCTGGGTTCCAGCTACCCGGAGAGTGTTCTAGGGGAAGAGTGCCATCTTGGATTTCCCAGGTGCCCAGATCCACCTTTTGGGATTGTTGACAGCCAGGCGAGAGATGCTGACTACTCCTCCAAAAATGTGAAGTTCTAGTGTAAGACCTTGGAGGCATTTCTTTTGGTGTTATTGTCCTGCTCTTGGGAAACAACTGGTGAATATGGTGTCGGCAAAGGAATGGACATCTCTCTGAAATCTGACCTGCTGGAGAGGGGGTTTGAGCTCCTCCTCAGGCAACTGGATTCAGAGCTGACCAGACACAGTTATAGAGTCCCTACTTGGATTCCACCAGACGTGCTGCAGTCCGGGGGCTAGATAATTATAAGGGGTTCAAATACCCCCTAGCCCTTAGACAGTTTGTGGTAAATCAGGGTTTGAGTCTCTGACAGGTTTTGAGTCCCTGGGTATTCAGGATCTTTTTGTTTTCCTTCTTGTCTTAATCATATAACTGGTGGGAGGGAATGTTTTAAACTCTTGTGTGAATGGTGAATGAGAGCGTGAGTGTGTTTGTGGCTCCACGGCTTTAGCTATGGAGCCTGAGTGGGTTCCAATCTGCAGTTCCATGGAGGCCTCGTACAACCAGAAGGTAAAATGGATGCTGGGGGTCACTGACCCTCCCTGCACGTTTGATCCAACAGCGGGTTTATAGTCAGTTACCAAAGCTAAGAGGTTCCCTAAGGTCCCCACGAGGGGTGTGGCTAGCTGGACATCTGAATGATCCTCTCTTCAGAGGGGTTACCCACTCTTTGTCTGTCTCACATTGCCATCTTGGGAGGAAAGTTGGGAAGGGCCAGTTGTCTTTTCATGATGGGTAGACCTCTCTGTCCTCAGAAGCTGGGTACTTTGTTTCTTAAGAAGGTCATAGAGAAAGTCCTAGAAAAGAAGGTCCTGCAGGTTCTTTGCTGTCTTGTACTGCAGCTTAAGGATTACATTCTTTGTTAGCAGGCAATTTGGGTAGACATGCCTGCTGGATTCTTGACAGGACTTTACCAGGCTCTTGCCCTAACCCATTTCCTCTGCCACTGAGAGGGGTTTTCCAGGGCCCCAGTTCACCTTCTCCTAGTTCACCTCTGTCTGTCTGAGAGCCCCATCCTCCCTTGTGCTCTCTTGGGCTCACCTCAGCTGCCTCCTCAGTGCCCCTGCTTTAGAGATTTTCCTGCTACCTCAGCCCTCTGGCATTTTACCTGTGCTCTAAGGGAGGCAGAAGTTCCCCTTACACAGAGGAACCCTAACTCACTATCAAAAATGAGTCTTGCTAGTTTTTCTATTCTTGTTGTAACCTGGGCTAGCTGGGAAATCAAGGCATTTGAGAACTGGTGATCCCTACAGTCACAGCACTATTGCTGGCAATTGTCTTGTGGCCATAGGAGGTATGGGTGGAGGCAAGATGATCCTGGAGTGTCCCAGGTACATCCTGACCAAAGAGCATACTTGCCTTTTTAGAAATCAAGGAAGGCCAGAACAACTCCTTTAAAACTCCACTAGAATGCATGATTAAGCATTTCAATGAGGCATTTGTGGAAAGTTGTAATGATGGCATCAAACTCTCCATCCAAAAACTGAGAGGGCCTTTTGAAAACATCATACTTCGAAGGGGTAGAAATATCAGAAATATTTGTGTTGTAAAAACTCTAATGGTATAGACAACAAAAAGTCAAATTTCCACTGTCTGTAAGTGTATAATTAAAAATTTCAAGAAAGGGGGTTACTCTGAAGAGTATTAGTTTCAAAATAACCCCAGGGAAATTGGCTCTTATAATCCTGATGTGTGTGTGCATCCATATATGTAATGGATATCATATGTAATGTCATGTATGTACTATATATTGTATGTCTGTGTGGAAAAAAAGGCCTTAAAGAATTCTATTTAATTTGGTTTATAAAAAGAGTGCTCATACAAATTAGTTTAAATGCTTTTCAAGTTCACATAGCTTTAGTAAATAAAGTTCAAATATAATGGAAAAAAGATTAATATGTGAAAATCTTCATAATTTCCAACATACATTTTGTCCAGGTTTTTATTAATCAAGCAATACCATGTTTATCTTAATATGGTTGGTTTAATGAAACAGCTAGTATTTATGTGTTGTGTGTTGCACTTTACATAGTGGATATCTAACAGGGAAACGAATTCATGACTGGCTTTTTAGTTTAAGTGCCAACAGAGGATCTTTGACCTCAAAGTAACTCTTGGATGTTTACAGAGGGCCCCTGAGACATCCAAAAGGGAGATGTTAAACTGATCAGGCTTATTATTTATATGTTGGCTAAAATAGAAAGTATTGTTAAATTAAGTAATTCTAATTTTATTGGCATTATATTTGAGTTATATGTATAAACATGTTATGTACTTGTATGTTATATGTTATGTACTTGTTTGTATATATATATATTGTGTTCCAAAATAATTTGAGATTCCCAGGAATTTATGGTAGGCTATTGTGTTGAACTAGTATACATAGCCAAATTTCTTAGTCAGTTATGAATTTTTTGTCAGAGCATTAACTATGGCTATAATATTAATGTTGTGTCCTTAAGGAGATTCACAAAGAGAATGGAAAGAAAATATACTTTTACAAGTAGAGGTTTCTAAAAAATCTAATCATTTAACTGGGTAAAATATTCATTTTCTATGTAAATTGATTGTTTTTCTAAACTGTTAAGCCAAAATTAACTAAAGAAAAGTAAGAGAATGTTTGACAAAACTGCATGCTAAGTAGCCAATGCAATGCATCTGAGTTAAAGGTAAAATTGGTATAAAGGGATATAAATCCAGTGTTAAACATGGACTCATGGAAACATTATTGCCGGTTCCCTCTGAGTCCTCCTTATAATCCTTGTTGTTAAGTTAACATGCTTTAGTTATTCCTATCATTGGTCTTTAAATTTTATAAGAAAACATTGAGAGGGTCTATTAGTAAGATTGTTCGGTTTTACATTGAAAAGTTGTTAAACGAATTTTGTTATTCTTTGTACGTGTTAATAAATTGTTGGTATATGCTAAAAGTTAGGGCTGCCAAAAATCAAAAATTTTGATCAATATAGATGTATGAAATTCTATTTTTACAAGCTTAATAGCTCCTCTAAAAACATCAAATTTCCCAAGGTGAAAGAGGAAAAGATAAGCATGGGTGGTTATTAAAATTTGGGCCTATATATCGGGAACAAAAGCTAGAAAACGGTCTAACAGCTTAATAGGGTAGGAGTCTCAAGGAATAGGGTGGGACAAGTTAAGGCCAGAGGTCCTGGCTGCTTCCTCCCCCAACCCCTTGCCTTCTTGTATTCTTTCTGTTTCTTTTAGTTAGGCTCTTCCCCTCTGGACTCTCTTCTTAGTCAAGAGGTCTAGCTAGAAAAACAAGAATTTAGATTAAAATTGCATTCTCCAGCTAGGGCTTTTGTATAGGCAATAAGGCAGAGGTCTTGTAAAACCTGTAAACTGGACTTCGCTCTCCTGGCACTACTCAGACACTCCTTGCAGGATATACTAACACTTAGGTTTACTTCTCAGTGTAGAACAATTCAGAAGAGGTAACAGAAAAGTTCCCATATAACTCAGAAAGGTGTTATAACAAAATTGGCAAGGCACCTTAACTTTGGATTTAACTCTCACTTTAATGGCACCCAGTAGGTCACTTGTGGTAATCCTAAAGGCTGGGAACTTCTCTGAGGGCAGGATCTGGAAACAACCCAGATCAGAGCCTCTGCCTCAGAAGAAACTTTGTTTCCAATGTGGGCATTCCAATGCGGGCAGCCCAAGCCCTAAACAATGCCCATGACTGGCATCCTCATGTCCCCCACGGGGGACTTGTTCCCAGTGTGGAGTTGGTCACTAGAGATGAGACAGAATGCACTGAGCTCTGAATGGAACTTGGGACTTCCAAAGTCCATGCTGGCCTTTGAAACTGAGAATTGATGGGGCCCAAGACCCCCACAGCTCCCCTTGGACATCTGACAATCTCACTAGACAAGCCTCAAGTAACCCTTAAAGTGACTTAGATTAATTTCTATCTAAATCAGTGGTTAAGGTTGTTTTCAAAAGTACACTCATTAAGAAAATAATAATAAGAGAAATTAGTAGTGAACAGATTGGCTGACCATGTGACAAGAGAGAAAAATATAAGACCTAGTCAGAGGGGAGATATCTCTATCAGCAACTAAAAGTTCTTGCAGCAGCCCCGGACTCTGTCCTCCCATCCTCGCCCTCCTGCATTCAAGAGGAGGAAAAACTGGCCCACGAACACAGTAGGCTACTGGAGGATCCAAAAAATGATTGCCATAAAGATGGCGGGCCAATAGTCCCCGAGGCCCTTGAGCAAGTCATTATAGACCAGGTTCACCAGATTACCCACCTGGGAAAAACAAAGCTTGCTAAATTGGTTAGGAGGAAAACACTTTGTGCCTAGTCTAGATAGCCTTATCAACAATGTTGTCTCAAAATATGTTGCTTGCACACAGGTAAATCTCAAACCCTCAGGCAAGGCTCCCTTAGGAATCAAATCCTGGAGGAAGAGAAAAAAAACTTGGGAAACATTGGGAAAATCTATGGTGTCTAATAATTCAGTCTCTAGATGAAATGAAACTAGCTAATGTAAGATTAGCCTGGTTTTACTTTTCTTTGAAGAAAACACCTTAAATAAATAGCCTTATTTCCATAAATAACTTAAAATAATAGTTAGACCAAAATTAGGGAAATGTAAATGAAGTAAATGTAATTGAACTTGCCTGTTAAATTAAGGGTAATTTTTAAGGTTAAACTTATAAAAATAAAAACAAAGAGAATAGGATAAAAAATAAAAGAAGGGTATGGCTGTAAAAATGTATATCTAGTGAAAAAAATTAAAAGAAAACGTTTTTATATAGAAAAATATTTGTGTTGGGAATCAGCAGTTAGCGTAATGGCTGTGTCGCTGTACTCCCACGTGGTCGACTGCGGTTCGCGTCCTGGACCCGGTGGCTTAAAACTCACGCTGGGCGCGTGTGTGTGCGTGCCCAGGATCCCGAGGGGAGAATGGAGGAGAAGGGATTGCGGTGTGGCCATCCCCCTGGGGGGTGATTTTTCGCTTTCTGTCTCTCTGTCTCTCTCTGTCTGTCTGGCGAGCGCACGCGCCCTATAGCGAAAACCTCTCCAAAAAAAAAAAAAAAGAAAAATATTTGTGTAGTGTAGTTTTTGTCTTAAGATAAAAGGCTATCTCAAAACAAAAGAGACAAAAATGAAAAGGTCTAAAGCATGTTGTTAAAGGTTTGAGTCTAACAAAGAGTTACAAAAATTAATCAAGTTAATATTCTAAAGCCAATTGTACTGATATCTTTAAATATTATATACAGTAAAACAACTGAAAGAGAGGAGCCCCTCCAACTAGTCTAGATGGGGCCTCACATCTACCACGGTTAAAGTTAGCCTGTAGGTCTGTCATACTGAAGTCAAGAGGATTGCTTCCACGGACTCCCCAGGGCCTTGGTCCATAAAAATAAGCCAGGAGGGTCCTTCCAGATAATACTTCAGAGACAAGAGAGCAACAGCCCTACTCTAGTCACTCCAGAGGCTGACTACTCTAAGTCAGGCATTGTCAGGAATACGGCCCAAGCCAGTCCGACCAGACACTCCTGCACGTGAGCAACTGTGCCCAGCAGCTGGAGACCATGAAATCAGCTCAAGTCAGTTTAAACTGGACTTTTAAATTTGGTGAAACTTCTTACCTGCCAAAGGAGACTATCACCTCGCCCTCTAGCTGATACTGAGGAATTAATGATTTGATCCCCAAAAAAGAGAAGTGGGGAATGAAGCAGACCTCCATTTTGAACTCCTCTCTATATTGGAAACTTGTTTTCTCCTTTTTGCCTAGAATAAACACAGTGATTAACACTCCTACTGTCTTTGCTAAGTAACCCAAAGCTCCCTACTTTAGTGATGTGATCGTCAGTGCCAGACCCCTAAACCTGAGCCATGAGACTATTAAGATTCCATTGTGTTTAGGTAGGGGTGGAACACACCCTTAGGAACGATTAACCTGCTTGTTTTGCTTCTGTAATTTGCTTTTGCTTTTACAGTGTAAAACCCTAACCTCCTACACTTTCAAGCCCACTGTTCTTTGTTCAGTCAACCCAGAAAAGAATGTGGTTTTTGCCTTTATAAGCACCCTTCTCTCTACAGTTGGGGCTGCGGAGTTTTGAGAGACATGAGTCCCCCTGTATGCCACTGGCTTAATTAATAAACTCCAATAAATTTGGCTATGTGTGGATATATCCTCTTATTTCTCACTGATTAGGCTGTAACAAAGTTAATTGACATAGGGCGTGAGGTCTTCAATGACATGCTAACAATAAACCTAACAGTGATGACCAGGGCGCTAACAGTAATAGCCAACACTTCAATACTACTTAACTCTGGCCACTTTTAAGTTCTTCACATAAACAACAGGAAATTTAAAGTTGATGCTTTCTATATTGTCTCCCATTACAGGGCAGCAAGAGTCGGGAGAGACAGCTGTGCAAGGGGAGACAAGAACAAAGCTCTCTGTGGTTTGGCTTGATCTGTTCATCTGAACTAAGTGACTCCCAGGTCCTCCCAGTAAAACTATGTTGGGTGTCGTGAGGCAGATCCCTGGGAAGCAGGCAGCTCATCTTGCAAATTTAGACTGAGGCTATTTTCTTTGATAGTCAATCAAACCAAAGGTAGGGTGGACATCCTTTTCTAGAATTTTGTACCTGACTAGATGCCCCCTCCAGAGTGGGCCAGGACAAGGTGTGTGGACAAGGCTGGGATTTCCCTCGGGAAACTGTTCTGTGTCTGCTCTAGCGTAAGGATGGAACTGAAGCCCCAGTCAGTTGTGTCACCAAATCCTGCCATGATAGTGTTGATTTTGTGAATGACAGAAATAAGAGCAGCCTCCATCATAGGAGAGGGATTGTTCAAAAGAGAGAAGAGGGCTTAGGACTCCCTTGTCCCAACCCCTGTGCCTGAGGGAGGCGAGGAGAGAAAGGACACCCAGCTAATGTGCAAACTGCCTGGAGTGCATCCTCATGCTTCCGAATTACCCTGGCTTCTGCCAACAAATTTCTAATCATCTTAAAGTTAATGAATAATTTTGATCTTTGTTAACAGAGGGATTTACCAATGGATAAATTAAGAGGGGCTAATGTGTGTTTAGTCCTTTCTTCATTCAAATGTTTACTGAACAATAAAAGAGGAAGACCTTAGGGGAAGACCCTCACTGGCAGGATCCAGAAGATAAGTCAGAGATGCAGTTCTGCCTTAGGGAGTTGTGTTTAATCCACCGGTTTACTAGTTCCTTCTTTCTCTGCTTCAACAAACATGGATTTCACACCTTTTTGGTGCCAAGAACTATTTATATCGCAAGGCAGGTATGCAGAAGCACCAGTAACATCCTAAGGGTGCGTAGATGAAAGAACAATTAATCCTGCTGAGGAGGGGAGGCTGATCAGAGAGAGCTTCAAGGAAGAGGTGACATGAGCACCTGACCTCCAAGGGAGGATCTTAAGATTTGTTTTACAAAAGAACCCACCATAGGATTCCTCTAAGTAACAATTTTTTTTTTCTTGGTGCCTTTCAGTTACCCCTGGACTGATTTACACACCCTTTTAGAAGCACAGCTGCTGTGCAAATTAAACCTTAGTAATCCCTCCCCAGTGCTGAGTTCCCCCTTAGGAGAAATTCTGGCACCTGCTGATTTATTTCTGTGTACTTTTCAGCACCTTGAGAATTTCAGCTTTAGTAATGAGTCAGTCCGATCAGGGATGGTTAGACAGAGGGAGCAGGGGATTGAAAACAGTGGAAGCAGATGGAGAAGGGTTGCGACCTGCCAGGAAGCCTTGGGTCAGGCCTAGGGAAGCAATCCTGGACGGTAGGTGGTCAAGGCTGCCTCCTCCATTAGGAGGAAGAATTGCTGAGAGGATGAAGCGACAGGTTGGTAGTTGGCCCTGGAGAGCTGGTCTCTGAGCCCACGGAGGAACTGTGAAGCCGACACAGTCACACACGAAATCTTTCTCATCTGTGTTTCAAGAATCATGCGATACATCTTTAAAGGAGCTCAGCACCACCTAGAGAGCAGGCAGCCCTCTCTAGTGTGGCTGCTGTGCAACTCCATCTCCTCCTTCCAGAGGAAACTTCGGGAACTGAACCCAGTAGGTTGAACCAGCTGAGAAAGCCAGTGGTGTGCCTATACTGAACAATTGACTGCTAACCCTTAGGCGATTTCTTTTTCTTTTCTTTTAAGTTTTTGCTATAGGGTGTGCATGCTTACCAGAGATAGAGAGAGAGAGAGAGACAGAGAGAGAGATAGAGAGGGAAAGTGAGAAATCATGCCCCAGAGGGAGGGCCATGTCACAATCCCTTCTCCTCTACTCTCCCCTCAGGATTTTTGGGCATGCACGCACATATGCCCGGCCTGATTTTTCAAACCATCTGGTTTGGGACTTGAACTGCAGTCGACCTTGTGGGATAGAGCCATCTTAATCCCCATGCCACCTACTGGCACCAGGAAATTTCTTTAGGCTAGTGTTTCCACTACACAGGAATTTTACCCGTCTCTATTTTCATTTGGTTGATACTCTTAGCAAAAGATGTGATAGAAGCATGCCATTGTCCCTTGATTTCTCTGCCTGCATGTGCATTTAGGCTTCCCTTCTGTGGCTCTATCTAGCACCAAGTAATCACCTCAGTGTCAATGCCAGATTTTTAATGTTGCATATTTTTTTTGGGGGGGAGGTTTTCTCTATAAGGCGCATGTGCCTGCCAGAAAGAGAGAGACCGAGAGACAGAAAGCGAGAAATCACCCTCCCCTCCCCCAGGGAAAATGGCCATGCCGCAACCCCTTCTCCTCCATTCTCCTCTTGGGATCTTGGGCACGCATGCACACGCACCTGGCCTGAGTTTAAGCCACCGGTTCTCAAACTCGAACCACAGTCGACTACATGGGAGTATGACGACATAGCCATTATGTCAACTGCTGGTCCCAATATCACATTCCTTACTTGAGTCTCTGAAGAAATTTTTGGGACCTGGTGGTTCTTAAGTTTGTGAAATGCTATGTTAGACTGGTAGCCACCTTGGGAGCAAGCTGACCTTGGGCCCGAGGAGACATCTGGTGACACTCCAGAGCCCCCAGAGTCAGCAGAAAGACCTCATTTGCAAACCGAAAGTCTGAGACTCATTAAGCCTTGAATGGATTTATTTTCTTTCTTGGAAGAAGTGACTCCAGTTCTGGAAGTCCTTTAGCAGCCTCTGTGACAGTGGCACAGGGGAGGTCTACCGTCATCACGGTTAGCAGCTCTGAAGTTAGCACTGCGAATAGGTCCCCATAACCCTGCACTGCGGTGTATGCTTGTCAGGCGAGGACTGCAATTGCCTCTGCCTGGCCAGGACCAAATAAGGTCTCTCAGGGCAAAGGGTCAATATCTGTTCTGAGTGTGTGTGCCTGTGTGTGCACCTGTGCGTGTGCCTGCGTGTGCACCTGTGTGTGCCTATGTGTGCACCTGTGTGTGCCTGTGTGTGCCTGCATGTGCGCACCTGCGTGTGTGTGCCTGCGTGTGCACCTGTGTGTGCCTGTGTGTGCTTGTGTGTGTGTGTGCCTGTGCGTGTGCCTGTGTGTGCCTGCGTATGTACTTGTGTGTGCGCACCTGTGCGTGTGCCTGGGTGTGCCTGTGTGTGTGCCTGTGTGTGTGCACCTGTGTGTGTATGCCTGTGTGTGCCTGCGTGTGTGCCTGCGTGTGCGCCTGCGTGTGCGCCTGTGCGTGTGCCTGTGTGTGTGCGCCTGTGTGTGCCTGTGCATGTGCCTCTGCTGTGTGTGTGCCTGTGTGTGTGCCTGTGTGTGTGCCTGCATGTGTGCACCTGTATGTGTGCCTGAGTGTGTACGCCTGTGTGAGCCTGTGCGTGTGCCTCTGTGTGCCTACGTGTGCACCTGTGTGTGTGCCTGCGTGTGTGTGCCTGTGTGTGTGCCTGCATGTGTGTGCCTGTGTGTGTGCCTGCATGTGTGCTTGTCTGTGTGGATATCAAAGCTCAAAATCTGAACAGTGAAGTGGACAAGGGATGTAAGTAGATCGTTCTCGAGTCTTCAAAACAATCCATAAACAGCAAAAATAAACAACTTTATGAAAACACGTTCATCTTCATTAACAACCAAAGACATGTGCATTTCAAAGCTACTTCATGCACCCCAAGTTAGCAACTATTTTAATAAAGGCAACACCCAGTGCTTCACTGGGGGGTGGGCACACAGGCATCTGTGGCACAATAACGGTTACAATCCTTTAGGAAACCAAAACTGTACAGAGATCTTTAAAGAGGATCGTTGCTTTTGGATTAGTGATTCCAGAGCAGGGTATTATTTAAAGAAAAGCAAAACTGGACACCACATCAGTGTCCAGTGATAGGGTAAATTACGATAGACTGTGCCCAAAGATATTTTCTATTCACAAAGAAGGATTACGAGGCCCACACAGCGGTGTGGGAAAAGCTTATGCCATGAAGTCACTTAGAAGCCAGTAGATTTCAAGTACCTTATACAATATGAAAAAAATATTCGAATCATATCTGCAGGTGGACAGGGTCTGGAGGAACATTAAAATTGTTGGTAGAAGTTATTATAGGTTAGAGAATTTTTTTCAGTTGTTTTTTCCAAAAGTTTGGAAAATTTTGCTTTTACCATTGTAATTTTAAAAATGCATCGCCATTGCTTATTCCAAAATTTGGAAAAAAGTGAAAAAGCATTTGGAAACAAGTAAAATCAAGGCTTATCGAGATACCCTCGTCTATGGGACCAGCAGGTGGCATGATGTTATGTCACTGGACTCCCATGTAGTTGGCTGTGGTTTGAGTGCTGGACCTGGCAGCTTGAACTCATGCTGGGCACATGTGCATGCATGCCCGCAAGCCCAAGAAGAGAATGGAGAAGGGATTGTGGCGTATCCATCCCTCTCCCTGGGGGTGATTTCTCACTTTCTGTCTCTTTGTCTTTCAGGTGAGTGCATGTGCCCTATGGAAAAAATCTTTCTCAAAAGAGAGAGAGAGAGAGAGAGAGAGAGAGAGAGACCCTCTTCTAAGCAAAGCATTATTTGAAATGCTTTGCAATGATCCTCACTCTTATTTTTGTTTTTGCTTTTGCTATAAAGTATATGCGCTTGTGAGAGAGAGGAGAGAGAGAGAGAGAGAGAGAGAGAAAGGGAAAGTGAGAAATCACTCCCTAGAGGGGAGTGGCCATGCTGCAATTCCTTCTCTTCCATTCTCCTCTCAGAATTTTGCACACACACCCACGCATGCCTGGCATGATTTTTAAGTCTCCAGGTCTGGCACGCCAACTGCAGGATTGGCCATGTGGGACCTAGAGCCTTAACCTCGGCGCCACCTGCTGGCCCCAATCTTCACCTTTTTTCAAAGTTGACTAATTTCTTTCTTCCCTGAGAGAGACAGCACCTCTGACAGTGTAACTTCCACTCCCGTCTCAGCTGGCCTGGATCACGGGCATATGCGGCACCCAGCATGCTCAGGGAGGTCCCAGAGTACGAGCCAGGGCTTTCCCATGTGGGTTTGGTTGCATTAGTTGTGTCACCATCTGGTCCCAGTCCTCACCTTTTAATTGTCCAACAACCCTAGATAACAGGTGTCTCAATTTACAGGAGCAAAAATCAGAGTTCAGCAGGAATAATTGGTTTGCTCTGCTCATAGGGGCCAACCAAAGTTACAAAGGCTCCCATCTTGATCTATCTGGCTCAAGTCCGAGCTTTTTTCCCATCATTACACTGCCTCTCTCTAGCTCTCAGGGAAGGAACACACTCACTTTCATCCTTAAATAAAATAAATAAATTATAAATCCTCTTTGAATGGCATTAACTTTTGTGCCAAAGAAGTTACTGGCTTCCCACAAAGCCTTCCCAGATGCTCCTAACTGGAGTTAACCTCCACTTCCCACATGCTCCTGGGATTCGGCACCATGCGTGGCATACAGTAAGTACTCAATGGCTAGGGACGGCATTGAATTTAAAACTGAAATGCTTCCTCCAGCCCAGCCTCGCAGGTGCAACCCTTAGCCTACTGGACTGTCTGGAAGCCACAAGGCCAACTACAGGTTTGGATCCCCAGGCTGGTCTGAAAATACACTGCATACACCCAGTTCAGTTTAAGGGCTGGAGAAAGGGGGTTGTGGTGTGGCCAGGCCCTGTTAAGGATATTTCCCTTCCTTCCTCTCTCTATGCATGCAGGCTCTCAACTGGTGTTTTTTTTTTTTGTTTTTTTTTTTTTTGTTTTTTTTTTTTTTTGAGAGGTTTTTGCTATAGGACATGTGCGCTCACCAGAGAGACAGAAAGACAGAAAGCAAGAAATCACCCCCCAGCGGGGATGGCCACACCACAATCCCTTCTCCTCCATTCTCCTCTCAGTATTTTGGGCACGCACGCGCATGCACCTGGCGTGAGTTTGAGCCACCGGGTCTGGGACTTGAACCACAGTTGACTACATGAGAGTCTAGCGACATAGCCATTACGTGAACTGCTAGTCCCCCTCGACTGTTTTTTAAACAAAGTTTTCTTCCTCTCGGAGTGCCACGTCCCCCAGCACTGTAACAGTGACGATTTACAACATGGGGCAGAAAAAGGGGACAAAGACCTTAGCCTGTTTCACTGATTTCCTGAGCACTGTACCCTGCACCTGTGTTTGTTGGCTGGTTCATCTTAATCACAATGTAAACTAAGAGCGAGGAAACATGGCAATGGGATCCTTTCAGAAGAAAGGTGAAGCAAGATGAAGCAGAGAAGAGGTAGGTTCTGTGCATAAGACAAGAAGTTGGAAAGTGAAACAGCGCATGACGGGTGGAGGGAGGAGCTCTGGAAGAACGATGAAAAGGCAAGGGTCAGAGAGAAATTGGGCAATTCCAGAAAGAGGAGAAAAAAAACAGGTCTGGCCAATTTCCTGCAGAAATACCTGTGGGGATAACAAGCATTTTTTTTTTTTTTTTTAAAACCTGAGCAAGAATCGTGAAGCCCAGCTCCTTTTATCATCCAAAATTCATTCTGGAGATTTCCTCCTTCTCATGAGAGACATCTTAACTCTCCCCGAAACAGTCATTTGTCACTACGGGCTGGAAGCAAACCAATCTGTCTGTAAGCAAGTTTGGGGGCTCTCTATAATAAAATAAATTGCAAAATATTGATTTTGTTTCCCTACCACCTGTTTTAATCCAACTGTATTGTCTTATTACGAGAATTTTCTCTCATCATGGCAAGAACAGGCTCGGCTGAAGGAGAGGAGGGATCGGACATGGGCGACGCGTGCTCTTTCTCCTCTGAAAGGCGGAGATCTCTGATCTCACTTGCTGATTTTCAGCTCCGCTCACCTGCCATGACATTTCTGAAGGAAAGACCAAGCTGCCGAAGAGCACGACAACCATGGGATGTGGAGTTTTTCCCCCTAAGGCTGAGGCTTAGGAAAAATAATTTAAAAACTCAGAGAAAGGACCAACAGGACCAGAGGTTTTGGCACTGGACTCCCACATCGCCAATCATGGTTTGAATCCTAAAGCCGGTAGCTTGAAAATCATGCTGGGTGTGTGTGCATGTGTGCCCACAATCCCAGGAAGAGACAGAGGAGAAGGGACTGCAGTGTGGCCATCCCCTCACTGTCATTTACCTCTCACTGTCTCTCTGGTGAGCACACATGCCCTAAGGCAAAACTTAAAAAAAAGACACACAGAGAAAGTGACTGTCACAAGATGTAACCACACCTCTCGTGGGCCGTCAGAGCCCATGGGATGCACCCAGGTTCCCAGGGTAGGTGGGTGAGGCCTTTAGCTGACCTGGCTCCTTGCCCACCCCTGACAATCCTTCTCCCCGTTTTCTGGACACATTGGGCCTTTGCTTAAGCCTTCCCCCTGCCTGGACTACCTCTCCCCTCTTCCTCCCTACACACCTGCTTGGTCTTCAGATTCATGGTTCCCCCTCAGTGAAGCCCTCCAGTCACTTCCAGGCAGAGCGAGAGGCTCCCTCCCTGGGGTCCCCATAGCTTTCTGGACCAGGACCCTTCCGGCTCCTTCATCTGTCCCTTGCTCGTGTGTGGCCCAGTGGCAAGGCCTGGTCTCCTCGATCTCAGAGCCCTGTCTGGTGCCTGGCACAGTGTCCGCTCAGGGCAGACCCGTGGATGAATGGATGGCTGGATGGCAGTGCCAGCCCCTCCTCCGACCTCACTTTTAAGAATATTGTCCATGGGGGGAAAGAGTCTGGTATCCGGGGCCTCTAATCTCAGGATAAAGGCACAGCCCGCTCTTCAGAAGATAAAGCATTTATCTTTCCTTCCCACTTTTCTTGTGCCACAGGAGTTCTGAAAATCCTGTCCTATCTGTCTCTTCCCGGTTCTGTGTTCCTCTCAAAAGACTCCAGTTTGCCCCTGTGAAAGCTCTGAGGTGATTGTGTCTCTTGAGGGGATTTTTAATCTTTGGAGCCAGAAGAAGACCCTGACACAGGCTTTGAAGTCCTCCTTCACATATGCCTACCAGAAAGCAGCCATGATTTTTGTAGATTTGAAGAGTTTCTGCTGGGGGGAGGGGGGGACCCTGGTCTTGGCCTCACAACTGGGTGGCCCTCAGGAGGCCCCACGCTGCCCACATAGCATTCCCGGAATGCAGGCGCCAGGGCAGAGAGCACTAGGCATTTCGCAGCCCTGCCCACGCGCTCCCCCATGGGCCGCCCGGTCTCTGCTGACCCAGGCCATGCTTAGAATCCGAGAATAACTCCTCTGCTCTCATGTGAAGTGTCACTGGGCTTACGAAGGACTGTTTCATGGTCACTGAAGCTTTTCACTCTCAGAGCAACCCTGTCATGAGGTCACTACTGGGTACCAGGCTTGGCCAAGGATGTCACAGATGGGAGCCCTCCCCCATCTTATGGTTCCTGAGGCTCAGAAAGAGCAAGCTTGTGCCATCTTAGAGCTGGTCGGAGGGACTGGGCTTCAGGGCTATCCCCGGGAGCAAAGCCCATCTTCCCTCCATGCCGTATTATGCTGCTGCCCATCTGCCTTCACCTCCCTTTCTGCTCAAGGTGGGAGCGGGTCAGACAGGGCCAGGGATCAGATGAGCCGGCTTTGGCTCCTGCCAGCTTGGTAGTATTTAGGCATCCTGCCGGTCTCAGGTGGGTCAGGAGGCTGTAATGAAAATCACGCCCGGCTGGCTCATATACTACAGGCTACCTCTCCCAGCTCGGAGGCCGCAGTCCGAGACCACGGGACCAGCGTGGCAAGTTCTAGAAAGGAGTCTCTTTCCTGTTGCTGAGCACAACTCTTCTTTTAGGCTTACATGGTAGAAGAGGGTAGAGGTACAAGAGGCCACGGCAATAATCCCATTCATGAGGCTGCATCTTCATGACCAAATCACCTCCCAAAGGCCGCACCTGCTAATACCGCCGCACTGGGGCTTAGGTTTCAACATAGATCTGGGGGGCACAGTCATCCGGGCTACTGCACTGCTTCATGTCTCTAAGCTGTCTCCTCACCACCCAATGGGAAGGTAACAGCTCACCCTCTAACACTGCTGTAAAAATGGACTGAAGTGGCGCTTACAAAGCTCTGAGCTGAGGGTCTGACACACAGCGTCTGCTCTGAATCCACATCTAAGTAGATAGACAGATACTTCTGCTACCATGACCCTCTCCCTAAGCTTTCTGTTTTCCCCAGAATGTGGTCTTCATGCTTGCTATTTCTGTTCACCAGCTCTGAGTACCATGATCCTCTATAAACTGCTCCTCCCTGAACTATGATCCAGATTTTTGGATAAGTAAATCTCTTTAATTTTTTAAAAAAAGTTTATTTCTTCCATAATATAGAGGCAGAGAGAGATAGCATCCAACGAAGCCCTCACTCTACACTACATCCCCAGCTCAGCCAGCCTGAATCACAGGCACATGGACAAGCCGGGCACACACAGGGAGGCCCTGGGACGAGAACCTGGGAATTGCCCATATGGGTTCAGTTGCTTTACTGTTGCACCACCATCTGGCCTGGATCAGTAAATCATCAAAAAAAGGTTGATGGAGTTTCTATTAAGTGTCACAAATTCGCAGGTGAAGGAATATAGAGATATATAAGACCCATACTCCTTACCGTCAGGAATGTGAAAAGAATATATATAAATTAATTTTGAAACAAAATAGTAAACACCACAGGAGGACAGGTGGGAGAAGACAGGGAAGACTCCTGGGGGAAATTGTCCTACACAGGTGGAAGACAGAAGACTAGGAGCTAGCTGGACAGAGAGCGGGTCTTCCAGGTGTTCTGGATAGAGGCAGGAGCAGCCGTTAGTGGGGGAGTGTTAGTTACCATTGATCCAATATCTGCACAGATCACCGGGAGGCAGGAGGTAGTGGAAGGTAGGTTTGGTAGGGCGGCAAGACCTGCTGATGAAGTATCTTGTATATTACATGGTATTGAGTTGGGAGCTTAGCTTAGAGGCCGATATCCCTCAGACCTCAATGTGCTTAAGAAATCAGCCAAGGAGCTTGATAAAATGCATCTTTGTGGCCTCAAGTACAGAGGCTTTGATATTTCTGAATATGCAGCCAGGTCATTTGGATGAGGAGAGCCGTGGGAGGGGGGACTCATAAAGAGAGGGAAGTCATAAAGAGAGGGGGTCTGTAATCTGAATAGGTAGTATTCTCTTCCAGAGCCCTGTCTCAGTCTGCCCCTTCTTGGTAAGGGGTACTAGTTCCAGAACACTCGATGCTATTTACATTTATTTATTTAAATGACTTCATGGTGGTATAATCATTATACAAAAATATACATACATTTAGTGTATACACTTTACTGGCTTGAACACATGCATATATCCGTGAAACCATCCCCACAAAGAAGACACTGAAAATACGCATCATTTCCCCAAATTTCCCGCTCCTCTCCTTTGGTTGGTGCTGTTATTTGAAGTTATGATAACTTTAAAAACTTGATATGACTTTATGTACACACACAAATACATCTGCTATGCTAGCATAAGATGATTTATTTCTTCTCATTCTGACAGAAAATACTCTGCAGCCTACCAAAGCCAACCTTCGAGGTAGAACATGCAGTTTCAGACAACTTCAATTGTCAAAACACAACCTTTAAGCATGAAGTGGACCCCAAAGGCCCCCAAACTGCAAAGACGGTCCATAAAAGTCACATATTTCATTTTAGGAAAACCAGGAGTATTTGTAGCTTCTCTTCCAGCCTAGAAACCTGTCTGCGAAATATGGTTGGTGGAGGGACAGACAGTAAAATCAGACACGTGTCACAAATCAGCATACTGTGGCCACAGAGGGGGGTATCGGCTCATTCACTGGTCCCTTAAGTAGTCACTTGTGCTCACTCGGGCCAGGTCCTGGGCTGAGTGCCGAGATGACAGGGCCCTGATAAGGAAGCAGGAGGCAGGGGCCCAAGGGCCCAGGACCCCGCCTCCGCCCCCTCCAGCTGTGTGACCCCACACAGGTCACTTGTTCTTGTGAGCACTTGCAGAACAGTCTGGATCACCGTTCCTACGAATCTCACACAGCAAGGAAAATGTTAACGTCTATTGCTGTCAAGAAAACAGATCTGTGTAAGCTTTTGAAGAGCTTTCCCATTTGAAACGAATCAACTTTTAAATTTTGGTGATAAGTGGAACAAGTGTCTGTCATTTGAAAAGCATTCATTATGGAGAATATTGCGTTCTCCAAGCACCGTGAGCAACGCGAGGTGGATCAATAGAAAATCACAGAATTTGCGAGCCAGGCACTCCTTAGAGATGACCTGATCCAGTTCCATCATCTGGGGAAACATGGTCCAGGAAAACCAAGGCTGGTCGTACGTCACTGAGTGGCAAGAGAGAGCCTAGCAGCGCTCCTACCTAGATCAGACCCAACCCTGCAGGTGTACCAGGTGACCGTGATTTGTAGATTATGGGCAAAACTGGGCTCGAGGGCAGAGGGAAAGGCATTCAGTTCTTCAAGGCATTGGGCTGATAGGAACTCCCTTTACTCAAACAGTGTGAGGCCTTAAGGGAGTAGCCCAGAGCAATCATTTGTCTGGGGAAAAATACAGATACAATTGGTTTTGTTTTCTCAGTTACAAAATTACTCAAGCCATTACCCACATTTAAAAATACATCATTGCAGGACCAGCAGATGGCATAATGGTTACATCACTGGCCGCCCACATAGCTGACCGTGGTTTGAGTCATGGACCTGGCATCTCGAAATTCACACCAGGTGCGTGTGTGTGCAAGTGCAGAACCCCAAGAGGAGAATGGAGGAGAAGGGATTTGCAGTATGGTCATCCCCCTGGGGGGTGATTTCTTGCTTTCTGTCTCTCCAGTGAGTGCATATGCCCTATAGCAAAAATCTCTCTGAAAACAAAAGCAAAAAAACAACAACAAAAATTGCACAACAAAGTTACTGACTGTGAAGAAGGAAACTCAGTCCTGATCAATCAGAGAATGCTAGCCCGTGCAGATCACCCAGAGCCAGCTGGCTGGTGTGGCGGAGTCCGGGGCCAGGGGTTCCCAGGACCAGAGAGCCTGATCCCAGGTCGCTGCTGTCCCAAGTCTGTACTCAATCGGGTGCTCCAGCTGGTCACTACACCTCTCTACACTTTGACTTTGCGTTTCTACAAAGGAGCTGATACACTCTCCACACCTCTTCACGAGCAAGAGACAGCACCCTGACAGGGTCCTGATGCCGAGCCCCCCCCCGGCCTTAGCCAGGCCCAGATCACGAACACACAAATGCTCTGAGCACTCAGGAGGGTCCCCAGACTTGAGCCCAGGACCGTCCCAGGCAGGCCGGCCTACAGTGCCATGCTTTACTGCCGCCCCACATTCAGCCCCAGAATCATGTCTAAGTGCAGTTTCCTTGCACAGAGTCTGGCACCTAAGTGCCCACTTCATGTTAGTAGATGGCAGCCGCTGAAGTTCTATGTAGCTTCTCCTGGGAGCTAAATTCAGACGTGGCTTCACCCGGAGAGGAGGTGGGAGGCCCTGCAGCAGGGGAGCACAGCCAGTGGGTTAGAATCCATCTAATTACTCATTCCACTTTATTCTACCATTAATTGGTAACATGGCAAGGTTCAAAGCCCTAATGATCAGTATTAGCTCTCGCCGTGCAGTCAGGCCGGCTATCTTCCCATTCCACCTGGCTCAGCCATTCACGGGGAAATTGCCTGAGCGGCAGCTGCCCCACTCGTCAAACGCTGAGCGCTCGGTAATGATCTAATGCGCCCGGGGCAGAGAGCACATGCTAATGGCACCGGGACACCCGACAGCCTCCAGGCCCTCGTGGGCAGCCAGCCTCTCCCAGATAGGAGACTGCGGGGGAAGCTAAGTGGCTGAGAGGTTGGAATGAGCTGCTCCATTACTAGACTTCTTGTTTGAGCAGGAGTGATATGTTCTCTAGTTTCCCCTCACCCCTGCCTTTCCAGACTAGAAGGAATAGTCAAGCCTCCATTTCAGAGTGAACTAATATTCCCAGCAACTAGCTAGACAAGCCAGCGAGCGTTGGAAGCAGCTTGTGTGACACACCGCAGAGGATTCCGTGAGGCTTTGAGTCACTCGGCGTGCTCTCGACTCACCCTGGTCTAGGTGCCTGTTTTCCAGAAGGCATGGCTAGCCCCACCACACTCTCAGCAAAGAAGTCCGGGTTCCATGGTGACTCCCCCTCCCGCCCTCCCTTAGAGCTTTTCTCAGTGACGTCCCTCTGACTCCCTTCCTCCCTGAATTCTTGTAGGATTTGTTCCTGAGCCATGATTTAAATTTGATGACAGGCCATCTCCTTCAGGAAGGCTTTCCCAAGGTCTCGAATCAGATGTTGTCTCCATTCCCACCTGACCCCATGGCCTCAGGGCACCTTGTGTTAGCCTTACTTAGGGCCAGTATCCTGCACAGTGAGCTCTGGGGTCTCGGGCACCGTGGATCTTACTTAGCTCCGTGACAGCCTAGGAGTTCTTGAGAGCTCACCTTTTACCCTCTCCTCACCTGTCTCCAGCCACCTTGGAGCAAGAGGCCTGGGAGGGGAGCAATTAATATACACCATGAGTATTTAAATACATAGGCATGCACATGTGCATATATGTAAAATGATGTCAGCCTGCATTGCCCCTAAGATTTCAGAGAGTTAAACATTTTGTTTCCAAGAATGCTGTGTTCTCTAGAGACACAGGCTGTCTTTTCTCCTGCATCCGCACCCTTCCTCCACACCAAGCAGAACCTGGGTACACAGCGGGTTCTCACGAAGCATTTGGATTACAGAGCCTTACAGCAGGATGAGCCTCGGCAAACATCCAGCCCATTCACTTCACAAATGGGAAAGCGAGGTCTCGAGAGGAAAAGAGGCTTGCCTGTGATCATTAGTGGCCAGGAGAAGCTTTGCTCACAGACCTCCTCAAGCCACAGCACAGACAGCCCGAGCATTGCAAAGGCCTTTCTTAACAGCTCAGAAAGAAAATCCCATCACACCTTTCATGGGAGTGCGGCAGGCTGATAGATCTAGGTAACCCACTTTTTTTTTTTTTTTGCAAAGGAAAATCAAATAATAAGGCTAATTCCCATTGATTCTGAGGATAGGTGAGGTTTGAGTTTACACTTCAAGGGGCTGGGGCTCAGAGGAAAGTGATGAACCACTAAGATGGGAAGTTTGGCAGATACGAAAAATAAGCACCACTTCAGGGATTTCCAACTACAAGAGACAGGAAAATCGGCCTCATTAATGACAAAATGCAGATGCTTTTCTTCCTGAGCTGATAAAAAAAACCACCACAGAGTAAATTATACCGGAGCCTGTAAAGAGGTATATGAGAACCCTCTTAAAAATGTATGAAATCCGGGAGAAAGATTGATCAGCTCGCTCCCTTAGCACTGAAAATGTCGGTTAGTTTTTCCTCTGTCTTATATTGGACAGGTGGTAATTAATATAATAGAGCAGTCAGCAGAGGAGGTGGTACTTGTAAAATAGATACAAAGAGGAAATGATAAAGGAGGGACATAATGAGAATTTAAATCTGAAGATAGAGAACACGTATGAAATCCATTAACACAAAGTCTACAGAAGGGCGGGAATGAGAGTGGATATGATTGAATGAAGAAAGAGAAGGCACTCTGGGCTGATGGGAGGAGTGAGGACTGGTGAGCGAGGGAGTCCTGGGGCACAGAGGGCAAACACATGCTCTGGTAGAAGAACTGCACCTGCAAAGGCGCTGGAGCAGGAGGGAGTGCAGCTGGAGTAACCGAGCAATGGAAAGAAGGTAGTTTAGGGCAGTTCTGGAAATAATAGGAGAGATGTGAGAAGAGGCTAGCGATCTCTACATCCAGTGTCCAAGGTCTCTGTGCTTTGTTTTGCGTTTTTTAAACAAAACAGGGTCTTGCTATGTCACAGCCCTCCTGCCTTATCCTCCAGAGAAGCTGGAACTATAGGTGCCTGTGATTGTAATTGACTTCTGGGCTGGGCTGGGCACCCTGTACCCAGGTTTTAGAGTGGGCTGGAACCAGGGGTCAGCAGGTGGTGTGGTGGTTGAGGCGCTGGACTCCCACATGGCTGACCACGGTTCAAGTCCTGGACCTGGTGACTTGCTTTCTCACTTCCCCTCTCTCTCTCTTTCCACATGTCTCTCTCTGGTCATATCAAGTAATCATAATAATAAAATTGAATATATATTAAAATAAAAGTGGGCAGGAACCAAACTCTGGTCTGCTATGTGTCTGCTACCTGCTGAGTAAGAGCCAACCCAGCATCCACACTACAGGCTGGGCCCCAGTAGCCCATGTCTAGATGAGGAGCTCTCCAAGGTTTCGGTTTCAAGAGTCTTTTATATTTTTACAACCTATAGTTTCCATTCATAGAAACTAAAACAGAGAACTTTAAACAATATTTATTTGTTTAAAATAAAAATAATAAGATCCATTATACGTTAATATGAATCATGTATTTTTGTGAAAAAATTATTTTTCAAAACAGCAAAAAATAAAGTAAAAAGAGTTGTACTGTTTTACATTTTTGCAAGTCTCTGTACTGTCTGGTTTAATAAAAGATAGTTGGATTCTATTAGCTGTTTTTGCATTCAGTCTGCAGCAATATGTTCAGGAATAAAGTATATGAAAAACATCTGCCATACACAAAATCTTGTCAAGTTGTGCCTTCTTTCTTGACTTTTTATTTTTTGAGAAAGAAAGAGAGAGAGAGAGAGAGAGACAAATAACCCTAACAGGGTCTTGCCACACCACAGTCCTCACCCCCGCCTCCCAGGCAGCCCATCATGACCTGAGATCTGAACCCAGATCTCCATGTAGCTCCTCTATCAAATAGCAGTGCCTTACTGGCTGAGCCCCTGCGGCTGGGCAAAGTGGTTCTTCCTTCAAAGTTAGTTGTAATGTGGCAACTGGAACCATATCAATATACTTTTATACTCTGTTACATTAAATCCATTGGCCTATCCTGCACTTTGAATGCAAAATTTTACCACACTGTATGCCTCTGACATTTGGGAAATATTGGTTTATGCAGATCTTCCAAATGTTGTGTGTTTCATTATACTACATTAGAAAAACCACTTTTATTAATATCACCATGATCTCAACAGAAAAGTTATTAAGTATTAGGAAGTTGTCAACTCATGGTGGCAGATACGAGTTTGTTAAAACTCCAATTTTTGCTTAAAAGTTCAAATTTTATCACTGGCAGCAAATATGGCTGGTTGTTTTCCTTGAAGTGAAAAGCTCACTTTTGTTTCATGAAAATGTCTGCAAAGGCCCAAATCTGAATAACTATAGTTTGTCCACCAGTCATTCTTTTTACTCTGAAAATTGTTTCTGGTCATTCCAAGATGAAAGGGGCTAGTTTAGCTTGCAACTGAAGGTCACGAGGTCTTTGTTGTACTTCAGTGGGCAGCAGAAGTACTGCAGCTTACTTGCCATTTCGTCAGACAGAATATTAGACAGAAGTTTATTCAAGGGTTGAGATGAATTAAATTAATTGCTTTTACTGTCTCACTAAGGACCTTCTCAAGTGAATTTGCTTTTTCTGTTTGTTGTAAACTGTGAGAGAGCACAGAGCAGTGAAGAGTGCAGTGATGACCAGCACAGGTTGGTGCTGCTGTCTTTAGCAATAAGGAGCCAGAGGTTTTACTTATCACTGTCTGCACTCCCGGTGCAAAAGTCAGTGCAGTGAAAAGAGTAATGTCTTAGTATTATCATGAGGAAAATAGTTTTGACCCTGTAGATACCCTGGAAAGGTCTTGGAGAACTCTGTGGTTCCCAAGGACCACACTTTGAGAATCACTGATCTAGCCTAGATCATAGGCGAGAGATAAAACCATTTAAAATACCTGCAAAATCTTGTCAGGAATTTTAAATGGTTTTATGCTTATCCTATGGGGAAATAAAAAGCCACTGAAGTGGTTTTTAGTAGAAACTTAACCCAATTTGCTTCGAGTTTTGCAAAGATTACTCTGGCTGTTGCAGGGGAATACAATGGATGAAGGTAAGAACAGGTGAGAGGAAATAAGTTCGGAGATTCTCAGAGCTACCCAATTATGAGATGATGGTGACCTGGGAAAGAGCAGTAAAGGCAGAGTGACCAAGAGGATCCAAAGACTTCAGGAAGGAAACTCAGAAAGACTCAATGAAAGTTCATGGAAAATGTCACAGTTTCTGGCTTAGATACCTGGGTGAACTGAGAGGAAAGTCAAGGAAGCAATGTATGTGATGAACGGGGCACAGAGGGGCACAGAGCGAGCTCAGCGAAGTTGGCTTCCCGAGACTAGGCAGCGAACAGTGGCACAAGGTTTCTACCCACACTGACCCCTACTGGCTACTTCTGAGAAAAGCACCCTTGGCTAGTTACTTGTACAGTGGATCCAGTCTATGGGGCACTGGCTGAGACGGAGCTAATTACCACAAAGTACTAGTGGATTGGCCACTCGGCTAGATCCACCCAACTTGGAGAATGAAGATGAAAGGGCAGAGAGGGAAAACCACACAAAGGCGGAGCAGGAGAGGAGAATCTCAAGTATCCATTTCTTAGGACTACTTGGGCAGGTACTTCCTAGCAAGCTGAAAGAACTAGACTAACTCCATCTTTAAGGCTGACAAGAGGGGGGCTGGCAGGTGGTGTAGTGGTTAAGGCGATAAACTTCCACATGGCCGACCATAGTTCAAGTCCTAGACCTGAAAGCTTGCTTTCTCACCTTCCCCTCTCGCTCAGGTAAAATTAAAATAATAATAAATAAATTAAATCAATAACTATTTTTTAGAAGAAAAGGCTGACAAGAGGATATATAACTAAGACCATTTATGTCAAGTCGAGTTACGGAAAGAGAAGAGCTGAGGTTTCACTTCTCTCCTGCCCTCTGAGCAGACGTTCCTCTCTAAGGCACTCAGCTCTAGCAGGCACCTGAGAATAGGGCTCCCACTGGCACTAGGCCTCTCGGACCTGACCCCAAGCTGCCCTCACACAGGTCTGACAGGGAGACCCCGGGTCACTTCTCTCCTTGCCAGAGCAGCCTCATGGAAGAACCTGGAATACACAGAAAAGCTTAAAGAATTGCAATGATCTATCATCTTACTGACCAGAGATCACGCTTAACATTTAATCTATGTGATTCCGATATATTCTATGCACATAAAACATACATTTTAAAATTAAATCGGGGTTATAGGCAAATAGTTCTGACATATTTTACTATATTATTAGATAGACTTTTTAAAAGTTTACTTTTTCATTTCTGATGAGAGAGAAATGCACCCTCAATAGGGTCTTCCCCCCAAGGTCAGCTGGCCTGGATTGCGGGCATGCACATAGACACCCGGTGTGCTCAAGGAGGTCTTGGGATACTAACCCGGCACGTTTTCCACAGAGGTCCGGCTGTGGTACCTCTGCACCACTGCCCGTCCTCAACTTCTAAAACATAACAGTAACACTGAAATATTGCCAAGTGATATTTGCAATTCTTTCTCTGTTCCCTGCTGTTCAGACATGCTAGGCTATTTCTCTGGGTCTTTATGATTTTAAAATTCCTGTAATGACACCTCTAAATGCAGACAAGAATTAGGGTTTAAACCATCCCAGAGAATGACATTCCCTTTCATCTGCATGGTGTTTTACATTTATCAAAGCCCTTTTACATACATTAATAAAAACCAACATTTTTACAGTATTTTACTAAATGTTCCCACATGCTCATATAACATCTGTCAAGTGGTAACAATAATCCATCTCATAAAGCATTTGTGAGGATGAAATGGAAAAGTGAATGTGGATAATAATGACAGCTATTTTTGATTGATCCCTGCTGTGTGCCAGACACTGTGCTAAGCATTTTGTATCACATGTATTCAGAGGCGTTCTATGAAGTCGATACTATTATCATCTTGCTTTAAGAAAAGAGGTTAACTGGAGCTTTAAAAAAATCAGTAACTTGAGGGACCAGCAGGTGTCATAGTAGTTGAAGCACTGGACTCCTGCATGGTCAACTATGGCTCAAGTCCTGGACCTGGCAGCTTGAAACTCACGCTGGGTGCATGTGTGTGCATGCCCAAGATCTCAAAAGGGGAATGGAGGAGAAGGGACTGAGATGTGGCCATCTCCCTCTGAGGGGGGTAATGTCTCACTTTCTCTCTCTGTCTCTCACTGTCTGTCTGGCAAGCCCACACACCCTATAGTAAAAATATCTCCAAAATAGATAGATAAGTGAGTAAGTAACTTGTTTATGGTGATGCAGCTAATAGTGCTGGAGCCAGAATTTAAATCCAGGTTCATCTAATTCCAATTCCGGGGATCTGGACTATTCCTCCTACTGCTTTGCTATCCGAGGACTTTGCAGATGGTAAGACTAGTTGTGAGTATTCACCAGTGAGTTCTGGGAGTCCAGAGATTCCTATTTCCTCACCGTACTATATTGGCATGCAGTAGTTATTTAATAAATGTGTGGTGACCTAGGATCATACCATTGTGGTTAAGGCAGCTGGATCCCACATGGCTGACCACTCAGTTCAAGTCCTGGACCTGGGGACTTGAGAAATTCACCAAGCACATGTGCAGGCATGCCCCAAATCCCAAGATTAGAATGGAATAGAAGGGACTGTGGCATGACCATTCCCCATGAGGGGTGCTTTCTCATCCCCCCACCACTCAAGTGCATACAACCTCTGGCAAAATTAAAACAAAACAAAACTTTGGTGATCTAATAGCTATGTAAACCAATGGAAGCAAAAGAGGGGAAAAAAAGTATGAAGAGCTGTTTCTTTCTAAAAAAGGACAAGGAAAACTACAAAATCCTAAGCTAAAATAAGAATATATAAAATAATTAAAATTGCAAAGAAAAGAAACCAATCCCTAAGAGAAGAGCGTGTTTAAGAAAAAAAACAAATAAATTAGGAAAAAAATAAAACAAAAAACAAACAAAGAGAAGATCTAGAAACAAATGCAGTAAAGTATGAAAAAATAAACATCATCGCCGTGGCTTATCCTAGGATTGCAAGGATGGTATATAATTATCTGATAAAAGGCAAAACCTCCAGCTGACATCATACTCAAAGGAAAAATGTTAGGAGCATTCTCTGCAAGATCAGGAACAAGATGAGCACTTCCACAATCATTAAGGCAATGAGGTGTAAAAGAAGATATAAAAGGTGAAAGGATTAGACAGGAAGAAATGAAACTCTCATTCTTAGCAAACAAATAATACGACTGTAAAAAGTTGAAGACTTGTGTTTTTCAAAAAGCAAACTAAAATAAGGTAAAAGACCAATTACAGCCAAAGCCACCGTATGTATTATACAAACCATATAACCATCAAAGGATTTTTTATCCAAGACAAATAGAGGATTTCTACAAATCAGTAAGAAAACAGAAGCAGCAAAGAGTGTGAACAGGTAATTCGTAGAAGACAACATCTAAACAGCCGGTAAATCTATGAAGAGACAGTCAACCTCATTAGTGATCACAGGAATGCAAATGAAACAATGCGAGGCTCGTTAGTGTGTGTCTGGCAGACAAGCGACCACGTCCCACCACCAGGTGTTGGCAAGGATCCTGGAAATGGAAATGCTCATAAAGGATAAAGGCTCGTGGGAGCGTGAGTCAGTACAGTCTCTTTGGGTGTGGTTTGTCAACATTCATTCTTGTTTTTTTTTTTTAATTATTCATTTAATTTTATTTATTACTATGCTTTTTAAAATTTTCCTATAGAGCACATGTGCTTACCAGAGAGATACAGATAGAAAGACAGAGAGAAGGAAAGTGAGAAACCAAGCTGCCAGGTCTGAGACTCAAACAACGGTTGGCCATGTAGAAGTCCAGTGTTTTAATCACCATGCCACCTGCTGACCCCACATTCTTTTTTATTAAAGGGCATGTGCCCTCACCAGAGAAAGACGGGGAGACAGGGAAAGTGAGAAATCACTCCTTGGGAGGTTGGCTGTGCCACTGTCCCTTCTCCTTCACTCTCCTCTCAGGACTCTGGGCATGCACACACAAACACTCTGTACAATCTATGAAGCCACCATGTCCGGGACTCGAACCATGCATTTGGCCTTGTGGGATTCAGCTTCAACCTCTATGCCACCCGCTGGCCCAACATTCATCCTCTTAATGAATGTTTATTGGATACTCTGAGGCATCGTTGTAGTTCTAGGTGCAAGAGATACAATAGAAATCCAGATATTTCAAGCCTGTGTGCTGGTTAGGGTATTGGATCCTGCATGGCCAAGTCTATGGTTTGAGTTCTGGACAGGATGGATTGACAAACACACCAAGAGGAGAAAGGAGGAAAAGGGATTACTATATGGCCATTCTCCCTGGGGGGTGATTTCTCATTTTCCCTCTCTCTGTCTTTCTTTGTCTCTTTGATGAATGCATACGCTCTATGGCAAAATCTAATAAAAAGAAAGAAAACACACACACACACACACGCACAATAGAAAAACACACCAGCTGTGTGTGCATGCATGCCCAAAATCCCAAGAGGAGAATGGGAGGAGGGATTGTGGCATGGTCATCCTCCCACGGAGGTGATTTCTCACTTTCCCTCTCTCTGTCTCTCTTAGATGAGCACACACACAAAAACCTTTAAAAAAAAGAAAAGAAAAGAAAAGAACCAGTAAAATAGAAGAGCCTGTTCCACTCTCCGTGTTGACGCCTGAGAAACTCTTACACTTGTGCATAAGAGACACACATAAGAGTGGGGGCCACAGCCCTGTTTGTAATAGCAAAGGTGAGGGATAACCTGCCCTTTCCTTAGTCCGTACAACTAATAAAGAGGGAACAGGTAAGTTTAGTGGTTTAGTCAATGAAATAGTCTTATGCAGCAGGCAAAAGGAGCGGTGGGAGCCAGTGTACACTTCAATATAGCATACGGGATAAATATTGAAACATATAGTGTTAAACAAAAACACTGCTTGCCAAAGGATCCAAGTTGGTATTGTATCATCTATACAGAAATTCATACATAAAATTGTCACACATACTGCCTATAAATACACACACATCTAGTAAAAATAAAAGAACATAGTGATACTCTGGTAGGAGGAGGGGGAGGGATGATGTATCTGTAAAGAGTTTCTTTTTTAAAAAAGAACGGGAGATTTGAGATGGGTGAGGCAACATTTTTTACATCTGCAGAAAATCTTGGTGGAAAGTATGCAAATATCCATTGTATTGTTTTCTAAAGGTTTAATAGGTTTCATCATCAAAAATACATCTTTTTAAAATTTTGTAAAAGATGGGGCCAGCAGGTGGCATAGTGGTTAAGACACTGGATTCCCACATAACGTACTGTGTTTGAGTCCCAGATCTCGTGTCTTGGGGATGGTGCCTGGTGCATGTGTGTGCATGCCCAAAATCCAGAGGAGACTAGAGGAGAAAGGATTGTGGTGTGGTCATCCCCAGGAGGTGATTTCTCACTTTTCCTCTCTCTCTTTGTCTCTCTCCAGTGAGTGCATGTGCCCTGTGGCAAAACCCTTATAAAAAATTTGTAAAAGCAAGTACAAGACAGAGCTTTGGTCCGTGACGCTGCAGACATGACTGGCACCCAGTGCCCCTCCCTGTGTCCAGCCTGAGGACCACAGGTCAGGCTCTCACGTATGCAGGGACAACTCTGAACATCACTGCATCAGCATGTGCCAGGCTGGAGGGAGCCCTGGGTACAGGCATTCAGAAAAGTCAGCAGAAATGAAGCCGGGGAAGACTTGGGACGGGGAGAGGTGAGTGCATCTCTGACTACCTAAAAAGGTGACTTGTCCGGAAAGGACGAGTGCCTTCCCTGTCCTCTGTTCCTGGAACCTGATGACCCAGTTCATTCTCAGGTTTTTCGACAACAGCGCAGTTCAAACATTTATCCAGTCTCTCAAAGCACAGCTTATGCGCAAAGGGCTTGTAATCGGTGGGTTACATTTTTCTGGAATAAGTATTTGATTGATAGTTGTAAATCCTCTTTCTAAATTATATAAAATCATATGCTTATGGGAAACCTGCAGACTCATCCTTGTCCTTCTCTAATCTTGTCTCTGCCCCTGTGGGGTTCGAACCATCTGTGATATGACCTCCCTGCTCTCTTTCACTTTCTTTTTTTTTTTTTTTTTTTTTTTTTTTAATGAGAGGGTTTTGCTTTAGGATGTGTGTGCTCACTGGAGAGAGACAGACAGAGACAGTGAGAGGGAAAGTGAGAAATCACCCTCTGGGGAAATGGCCACACTGCATCCCTTCTCCTCCTGGGATCTTGGGCATGCATGCACATGCACCCAGAGTGAGTTTCAAGACACTGGGTTTTAGACTCTAACCAGTCAGCTATGTGGGATCCAGGGACGTAACCACTATACCATCTTCTGGCCCCCCTCACACTCTTTATTTTTTTTTTTTTTAAGAGAGATTTTTGCTACAGGGCACATTCCCTTGCCAGAGAGTCAGAGAAAGACAGAGAAACTGAAAGCAAGAAATCACACCCCAGTGGGGATGGTCACACCGCAATCCTTTCCCTTCCATTCTCTTCTTGGGATTTTTGGGCACACAAACACATGCCCTACATGCGTTTGCTTTGTTTTAATTAATTAATTAATTAATTAATTATTTTTATTTTTATTTTGGAGAGGTTTTTGCTATAGGGTCTGTATGCTCAGAAAGACAGAGAGAGACAGAGAGACAAAAAGCGAGAAATCACCCCCGGGGGGGGGGGGGGGGATGGCCACACCACAATCCCTCCGTCTTCATTCTCCTCTCGGGATCTTGGGCATGCACGCACACGCGCCCGGCGTGAGTTTAAGCCGTGGGGTCTGGTTCTCGAACCATGGTCGACTACATGGGAGTCCAGCGACATAGCCATTACACCAACTGCTGGTCCCAACCCTGTGTGAGTTTGAAGCTGCCAGGTCCGGGACTCGAACTGCAGTTGACTATGTGGGAATCCAGCAGCATAATCACTATGCCATCTGCAGGTCCCTCACACTCTTTTTAAAGTTTTTGTTTTGTTTTGTTTTGTTTTTTAATTTCTTCCATGAGTGAGAGAGACAGACAGAGACAGCACCCCAAACAAGGTCTTGATGCTGCGATCCACCTCAGCCTCAGTCGTCCTGAACTGGGCATGTGTGTGCCTCCCAGTCAGGGAGGCTCCGGATGGGAACCTAGAACCTTCCGCTGTGGGTCAGCCCCACGGAGCACTGTGTTTTCCTGCTGCGCCTGTCAGGCCTCCCTTGCTGTCTTGATTTATCCCTCTCCTTCACCCATTCACACCCAACTGGCCACCGGCCACCGCAGGCGAGGTGGAACCCTTCTCACACCTGCCCTGGCTCAGTGCTTTTGTTCAGCTCTCCTGGCTGCCCCTGGGCTGCTCCCTCCCTTCTTCCTGGCATCCTTCAAAGTCGGCCTCCAATGTCACCCTCTCTGGAAAGAGCTTCCTGGCCACTGGACAGAGTGAGTCACTTTCTCCTCTGAGCTGCCATAGAGCCTTGGGCTGCCACCACTTATCACCTGGTGGGGAGCTGTTTTCGCTTCTCTCCCCAGTGCAGACTCTGAGCTCCTGAGAGCAGGGATCATCTCTTACTCCACTCTGAGATCCTGTCCCTCGCGCACCCCACAACCTCCATAAGACATTTGTTAACCTTTCTTTCTTCCCTCCCTCCCTCCCTCCCTCCCTCCCTCCCTCTTTCTTTCTTTCTTTCTTTCTTTCTTTCTTTCTTTCTTTCTTTCTTTCTTTCTTTCTTCTTTCTTGTCTTTCTTTTTTCTGTCTGTCTTCTTTCTGTCTTTCTTTCACACACACACACACACACATATATATAGAAACTGGGAACATAATTTTAATTAGATTACTAACTTCTTAAAACACGATTCAAATCTAATTAAACAAAGCAGTCTTTACTCACTATCGAATCCAGAAGCATTGGCTGAAAGTAAGAGGAAAGCTGGAGACTCCTCAGAACTCCAATTACTGCGGGAGCAGGCTAAATTTGGGAGCCAATTAATTTCACAATGTTGAAAACTAATGCACTTAAGATTCTTCCGTTCACATCCATTTTTCCCCCATTAAAATGTTGTAACTGTGCGGCGTCTGCCGTAGCCACACTCAGTGTTCATGGACAGGAACCTCAGGACTGCCAGCTGTAACCAGTGCTCTTTTTACTCTTTACCTTCTAAATTGCAGCTACTTTTTTTTTTTTTTTTTTTTGGAGAGGTTTTTTGCTATAGGGCGCGTGCGCTCGCCAGACAGACAGAGAGACAGAAAGCGAGAAATCACCACCCAGGGGTGATGGTCACGCCGCAATCCCTTCTCCTCCATTCTCCTCTTGGGATCTTGGGCATGCACACACACGCGCCTGGCGTGAGTTTTAAGCCACCGGGTCCGGGACGCGAACTGCGGTCGACTACGTGGGAGTCCAGCGACATAGCCATTATGCTAACTGCTGGTTCCCTAAATTGCAGGTACTTTTAAGAAACGTTCATGTCAATCCACGTGCGTCTCTGGAGTGAACCTGAGCACTAAAATGCTGTTTGCACTGGCTTCAATGCGTGGAGTTGGAGCCGCCTTCCTTCACGCCCTTTTCCAGTGCACTTGTCCTCCCGAAGGCCCGCCCTTCGCAGTGACCTGGACCACCACTGACGTGCCGATGGCTACAAAGTCAACGACGAGGACAGCTGCAGGTATTGCTGAGCGCCGGCGTGAATCCTGGAGTTGACACGTCCTACCCCAGGCTTCTGTCTTTCCCCAAAATCTACCCTTGCTCCTGCACTCCTCATCTATGTTCATTGCTTTATTCTCAACTCCGTCATTTTGGAGTACTCCGGCTTTTTCACTCATCACATCCCAGCAACCCCCTGGCTGAGCCAAGCCTGGGATGGTCTAGGTAGTCAGCTCTCTTCTCCCTGCTCCGCTGCCCAGTGTCTTGTTCAGAATGCGCCTTCGTCATCCAGTGAATGGCCCCACAGCCTCCACCCTTGGGTCTGTCCCCAAGGATTATTCATGTGGCACACACTGGTTACTCCTGTCTTCCTCCCCCTGTCCAGTCACTCAAGCCAAAAATCATGGCCATATTTTTGACCTTCTTTCTCCCCCCTCCCCATAGTATCTAGCAAGAATCTTGTCTCCTGGTTCCAGACACATTCTGAGCCTGCCACCTCTTTATTTTCCTCCACCTGTACACAGCTATTTTGAACCACTGTCACAACCTCCCTGGGCTCCTGGAGGAAGCAGGGAGTCCCCCCTGCTGCCAATCATTATCTTCCTACTACCCAGTCTCACAGAGCAGCCCAAAACCATCATGTCACCAGGGTCTCCTCTGAACCTAGAACAAAAGCTACACTCCTGTTCCAGTTTCCACGATCTGGCCCCGATGTCGCCTGCCATTCTCAGCCTTGCGCACCCAGCCACACCTGCCTTCATGTTTGGTGAACTTCAGATACACCAAACTCATCCTGCCTGGGTCTGCGCACCCACTGTTCCCAGGACATTCTCCCACACCCTCTATCCCCACCACCAGCTCTTGACATAGTGACTTCCTCTTTGACACTCAGGACTCAGCTCTTGTGTTGTCCACAGACAGCCCTGCTCTGGCTGCTCCCTGTCCCTGCCATTCTAAAATAGTTCCCCGGACACTATGAATCATCTTAGCCCTTCGCACTGACACCTCACCGTTGCCTGATTTGCTCACTCTCACGCCGTTGCCTCCCTCTGCTAGGATGTAGGCTGCTGAGACCTGGGCCCTGGGCATCTTCGCTACAGCTTCAGCACCGGCCACAGTGCCTGGCACACAGCAGCAGCTCAATACGTGTTTATGGAATGTCAAAACAGGGATGTCACTCCCTAGTGAAAAAGAGCTCCATCCTTCCTCTGCCATGGAAGATCGTCTGCTCTCCGACCTCAGGTCCCGACCTGCCAAGATGAGTCTCCTACCGACCCCATCACACCCTGCCATGTTTCTGAGCTCTTTTTTGCCTGAATATGGGGTGTGCTTTCGTAGTTGTGTAGTGACCATGCCTTTCCCTTCCCTTTGTCTGCCTGATGAGTGTCCCTCATTCTGCAAGGCTCAGCTATAAAGTGCCCTCATTCAGGTGTCCCCAAGCAAGTGGACAGCTCAGTGTCCCCATATCTTTTCATGTCTGTTTTGCAGGACTTGGGCTGGTATATGGTACACCCCTGGCAATGGCAATCCTGAAGGCCATGTCACAGTAGACGTGGAGATAATAGCCCTCATCATGTGATTGTCACCAGGATGAAATGAGATGACATATCTAAAACTCTCTGTGTGAACTTGAATCATTCCTTCTTGAAGGCAGGTTAGAATCAACAAGTCGCTTAACTAGAGAATGAGCCCAGCTGAACAAAGGATCTCTGCATTACAATAGCAGAAGCTGATACAAGGATTCCCAGAGGTCTCTGGACTGTCCCTCTTGACCTCGAGGGCCAACTGTATTATCACTATTTATGCATGTTTTTCTCTCTTCTCCAAGACAGGGATTGAGCAGCCTGGCTCTTGTTCTTAGAGGTGCAGACCATAACAGACACTAAGTTAATGTTCTGTTGAATTAGTGACTGGAAGAGAGCCTTCATGGATTGGCTCCACAGACACAGGAAAGACGTCCTCCAAACACTTGCCTCCCCTACTCAATGATGCCCAAATTGTTTTGCTGGAAGACAAGATCCTTTTCTTTTTTAATTGCCAGAAGGCACACTAGAGAGTAAGAGAAAGGGAGAGAGCACCAGCAATGAGCATGGTCACACCACAAATCCCTTCTCCTCCATTTCTCCATCCTATCAGAATATTGGGCACGCATGCACATGGGCCCAGACTGTTTTCAAGTTGCAGGGGCTGGGATTCAAACTGAGATTGGCCATGTACGGTCTGGTTCCCTTAACCATTAGGCAATTGGGTAGCCCCATCTTTTTCTTTTTCAATGGAAGGTAATTTATTCCTTGGCAAAATGCCATATCACAGATCTTAGTTGTCCACGAATGGTCAAAATATTGAGTCACTGGAAAAGTCATGATATATTTTTCTACACAAAAATGCATCATGACTTTTCCAACAACCCAATAGTAAATGTTAAGCCTACAGATGCCCAGAGCCAGAGTTTATATCTCTTTGTTTAATCATCTGTCTCCTTCAATACAGAGAGTACCTCCCATCTTGTCTGGTCATGTCATGTCTCCATCACTACCCCATCACACTCCCATCTCTATCTCATCACCGTCCCATCACCGTCCCATCGCTGTCCCATCACTGTCCCATCACTACCCCATCACTGTCCCATCACTGTCCCAACACTGCTCCATCACCATCCCATCACCATCCCATCACCGTCCCATCACCATCCCAACACTGTCCCATCACCGTCCCATCTCCGTCCCATCACTGTCCCATCACTGCCCCATTACCATCCCATCTCTGTCCCATCACCATCCCATCTCTGTCCCATCACCATCCCATCACTGTCCCATCACTGTCCCATCTTTGTCCCATAACTGTCCCATCACTGTCCCATCACTGCCCCATCACTGCCCCATTTACCATCCCATCACCATCCCATCACTGTCCCATTACCATCCCATCTCTGTCCCATCACTGTCCCATCACCGTCCCATCACCATCCCATCACTGTCCCATAACCGTCTCATCTCTGTCCTATAACTGTCCCATCACTGTCCCATATCCACACTCACTGGCATCATAGCACAGTTCTATGCCATCTTCTCATTTTTGTATGCTCATTTAATGTCTACCTCCTCCCTTGCAACACGAGCTCCATGAGAACAGACCTCGGAGGTCATCTTCACAGCTCTGTTTCCTGCCCTAGAGAAGCACTCCGTACACAGGAGTTGCTCAGAAAGCGTACACAGAAAAATGAATGAACAATTATAGCAGCCCGCCCATCTCTTTCTTCATGTCTGATCAAAGAATAAACATCAATCCTCATGTTATAAATAGCTAACAGTGAGAGAGTGAAAGACCAAATTAATGTGACGTTTACAAATCCCTAATCAAAGTAGTTCTATACAATTACCATCTTCCTGGAAGGAAGAACGAACTATGACCAAATTAACAAAATGATAAATAGAGCCTAGGACGGCTGGTTACACCATGAATAATCACAGAAGAGCTAAACTTTTGCCTTTGGGGTAATTTTCAAATTTGGTACTTCTCTAGTATAAAAGGAAAATATTGAATTTATTCTTTAAAATGAACTGAAGTGGAATGACAATAGTACAGAGGAAATATTAGTGGTACTTAATATACATGTGTAGTATACTTAAGCTATATTTTAAAATACTTTTACTATTTTCCAGATGCTATTTAACTGAAATACAAATGCCTATGCCATAAAATACGGTCAGTTGAGCATAGGGAAGTAGAGAGCAACAAACTTATTACAGAAGCCGGCTGGTGGCACAGTTGTACAATGGAATGCTCTGCAAGGCTGGTCCACATGGGCAGGTTCTGGGTTTGAGTCTCAAGACCTCCTTGAGTGTGTTGGGCATCTGCACGCTCATGACCTGGGGCTGGCTGGAGCTGGGGGTGGACTGCAGCACCAAGACCCAGTGGGGATTGCTGTCTACTTCTCACCAGCTCATGAAAAACAGGTTTGTTTTATTTTTTAGGCTCTTGCCATAGGACACATACATTCATCAGAGAGAAACAGACAGAGATGGAGAGAAGGAAGGTGAGGAAATCACCCTCCAAGGGGAATGGTCATGCTGCAATCCCTTCTCCATTCCCTTCTTGAGATTTTGGGCATACACACGTAGGCACCTGGTGTGATTTTCAAGCCTCTGGGTCTGGGACTCAAACCATAGTCAGCCATGTAGGAGTCCAGCACCTTAACCATCATGCAACCTGCTGGCCCCTAAATAAAAAAATGTTTTAATCACATTACAGTGAGGGAGTTGTAGAAAAGAACAAGCACATAGGCCCAGCCTGTGGCTGAGTTCAAATCCCAATCTCATCTCTCTTAGTTATGTGAATTTAGACAGCGACTTAAGTCCTCTGAAACCAGATTTCTTCTCTTAGAAAAAACAGTGTTTGCAAAGATCCTGTGAAAACTCAACAGCAAAACAATAAAAATTGTAAAGCACCTGCCTCACTCTTGGCACCATAAATAGTAATAGTGACATGTAACAACAATCATCTCAGAAAAAGAACCGGATATGCTTGTTCGGAGTGTGAAAAAAAATACCATCAGGGTTTCTTCCTTGAATAAACTAGTAATTTTAGCAGCACAATCTGGAGGCCTGTGGTTTAACAAGAAACTAATTAGAAAATGGCATTCCCTAAGCTCTGAACTGCACCTGCTTTTAAAAATGCACACACGGAGAGGAGTCAGGTGCAAGGGACAATTGCCGGCCAGCAGTCTAGAAAATACAGCTGAAAACAAACCCCAGGTGATCTCTGTTAATACAATTTTCCCTGAAAAATACATGGTTTAATAATAGGAACAAAGGAGGGCTTCTGAGGTCTCATCAGCTTAATTCCTCTCAGCGTCAGGCTATTCCTGCCAGGATGGACTGAAGAAATAATGGAAGCAATAATTAAAGGTAAATTATGCAGTTGGTGAGGGCCAGGACAGAAGATTGGGGGGACTGCTCTGAAGGATGAGTGATTCGATCTGATCTGTTCAGTGCACCAACCAGAAAACATTCTCACGCTAGACCACTGATTATGCTCCAGCCTCCCTTCTCCTGTGTGTCCCAGGTCCTCCCCACTACCCACAGGGAAAATCTCAAACTCCTTACCTGGCATTCAATGCCTTTTATCACCCAAACCCCTGCTAGCCTTCCAATCTCACCCCTCTGCTTCCTGTTCAACCCCCACTTCCCATCCATACCAGATTAACTACAAGTTCCCAAACTAACCCTAAGTTCTCAGGACAACACTGGGGAGGAAAGTTACTTTGAAAAGTTAATGTCTAGGGAACCAGCAGTTAGCGTAATGGCTATGTCGCTGGACTCCCACATAGCCAACCGCGGTTCGTGTCCCAGACCCAGTGGCTTAAAACTCACGCCGGGTGCGTGTGCGTGCATGCCCAAGATCCCGAGAGGAGAACGGAGGAGAAGGGATTGCGGCATGGCCATCCCCCCTGGGGGGTGATTTCTCGCTTTCTGTCTCTCTGTCTCTCTCTGTCTGTCGGGCAAGCACATGCACCCTATAGTGAAAAACCTCTCCAAAAAAAAAAAAAAAACGTTAATGTCTACATCTTTTAAAGAAAGTGGTGGTGGTGGTGAAGGCACTGGAGTCCCACATGGTTGACTATGGTTTGAGTCTCAGACCTGGTGACCTGAAAATCACTCCAGGTGTAGGGGTGTGTGTGTGTGTGTGTGTGTGTGTGTGTGTGTGTGTGTATGCTATAAATCCCTGGAGGAGAATGGAGGAGAGGAATTGTGGTGTGGCCATCCTCCGTGGGGGCGATCTCTCACTTTGCTTCTGCTGGACCACAATTTAACCACCATAAGTAAGTTCTGCCATAGAGATTGACTCTCCCTGTGAAATTTCTGGAAATTACAAAAGCATTCCACTAACCTAGAAAATCAGCCTTTCAGTAACTATATTCCCCCACCCCCCTTCATGGCTCTGAACACAGTAAGCCAGAAACGTATCCCTTAGACACGTAAAGCCCTGTGTGCCAGGCCTATGTCAGACACCAGGGGTGCCCACAAGTCAGCTGTGGTTCTGACCTTGAAGGGCCCATGATGAGGGGGTTTAAACCAAAAATCTAGCACACTTTGTGTTTGGTTTGTAATGAGCACTAAACAAATATTTGTGGAATTAGGACAAAACATAAATCAATAACGACAATCTAACACAGGAAGTGCTGTACCAGGGTGAGCACCACGGACCTGGGCCCTCCGAGGAGGGCGTGGCTGACCTCCTACAGAGCAGAAAGGGCTTCTCCAGGATGACCTGAAACTGATCTTTGAAAGACGAGGCGTTCACTAGGTGGACAGTGGGTGAAGAGCATTCTGGGTAGCGGAGAGTATGTGCAAAGGCCCAGAGACCTGAGAGAGCATGTCAGCCTTGGGGGTGTCGACAAGCTGACACGGACTGGACAACTGGGTAGGGAGGAAGTACCGGGTGGAATCCCAGAATCCTTTGCTCCTGAGCCCCCTGCAGAGCCTCCTCAGGTCCTATTTAATGTGCAAGAAGGTACAATGTACACCCACAGCTCTCTGGCTCTGTCTGAAGTTCATGGCCTACGGGAAACAGACAGAGCCAGGAGGGGCTTTGGGAGGAGGAGGCCATGATTGCAGAAATGGCGCAGCAGCTTCTGAGGTTCAGTGAGCGTCGGGGACCAAAAATGGTGCACTGGTAACAGGCTCTGTGAGACTAACCCACGCGGGATGCTCCTGAGAGCTCCATGAACACACCTGGCAGCCAGGATTCTGGACTGGCTGGAGCCAGGGGCGGAGCACGGTGTGAAGACCACCCGCAGTCTCAGTCGCTTCTCTGTCTGCCTCTCTCACTCACTGAAGAAAGAAAGAAACTTAATTAAAAAAAAAAAAAAAAAAAAAAGATTGGGGACCAGCAGTTAGCGTAATGGCTATGTCACTGGACTCCCACGTAGTCACCTTTCAACAGTTCAAACTGGAACAGGTTTTTGAACCTAGATAAACCCAAGTATGTAGAAAATGCACATCTGTAATTTTTACCAACGTGCCACATGGGTACAGATACATTGGGCATGCTGCTATTGGCCAAGCACCTTTGACTTAAAGTCACTTGGTAACAGTGAAGAAGGAAAATGCAAGTAGAGAGCAAGGTCCTGGGAGGGGGTCCGTGTCCCAGCCATCTGGAGCAGAATAGAAAATGTCCCCTCAAACAAGCCTCTTGGCGGTCTGACTGCCTTAGCTGTCTCCATGTGGACCGAAGTTCTGCTATTAGAATGCTGGACCGGAGCCTCCTATTGCAAAATAACAGGAGAGACTAACAGAAGTTAGTCACCTCCCGTGGTCTGCAGGACCACCGTGGAGCTCAGCTTCAAGTGGGCCCCAGTGAACAAAGGACTGTGACATTTCTCCTCCCAGCGTGGTTCCTCTATCAGCAAGGCTCGGGAGCTATCAAGCCCAGCTATGCTGGCACGGTGCTTTTAGAGGGTTGAAGGAGATTGCAAATTGAAAAGGAAAAAGCAAACTCCCATTTGCTAAGAGCTGGCTTCATAACCAGGCTCTGAGCTCCACGCTCCCAGATGCGGCGTGAGCACTGACATTTATCCAGCAACTGGGCCCTGTCCCAGGCCCTTAGCTACATTGTTGTATTTCATCTCACTACCCTATGAAGTAGCTGCAATTATCCCACTTTTACAGGGGGAAAATCGAGGCGTGGGTAGAGAAGCCACTTCCTCTCTTAACACAACAGGAACATGGTCATGCCAGGACCAGGTCCAGAGAGATGACCCCGGGGGCTGCCTTGTACTGAGAAATGGAAATAGGGAACTAGCAGTTAGCGTAATGGCTATGTTGCTGGACTCCCACGTAGTCGACCACGGTTCGCGTCCTGGGCGCGTGTGCGTACGTGCCCAAGATCCTGAGAGGAGAATGGAGGAGAAGGGATTGCAGCGTGACCATCCCCCTTGGGGGGTGATTTCTCGCTTTCTGTCTCTATGTCTCTCTCTGTCTGTCTTGCGAGCGCACGCGCCCTATAGCAAAAATCTCTCAAAAAAAAAAAAGAAATGGAAATACATCTGGTAAGAAGGGAATCATCGTTGATGGATAAACTCCGGTCTTCATTTATGCAATATTTACCAAAAAGACTAACTGTGTACCTCAACATTCCAGTGAGAGAGGAAGTGATTTTTTATGTATGTTTCTATAATTGTAATGCGAATTACAGTAATTATGTCTAGTAGCTTCTGCACACAGTTTAAGAGTTACTCTGTCAGGGGACCAGCAGTTGGCATAATGGCTATGTCGCTGGACTCCCATGCAGTCAACTGCTGTTCGAGTCCCAGACCCGGTGGCTTAAACTCACGCCGGGCACGTGTGCGTGCATGCCCAAGATCCCAAGAGGAGAATGGAAGAGAAGAGATTGTGGTATGGCCTTCCCTCCTGGGGGGTGATTTCTTGCTTTCTGTCTCTCTCTGTCTTTCTGGTGAGTGCATGTACCCTATAGCAAAAACCTCTCAAAAAAAAAGAGAGAGAATTACCCTGTCAGAGAACTCTGAATGGCCTGGTGATGGTCATTATATATCATTCTCTGAGCCCTGTCTCATGCCAGGCATGAGGCTAAACAAACATCTCACATTGGTCTTTGGACTAACCGAACAATCCCAGTTCACAGATACAGAGACTGAGGATTGAAGAACAACTTGCCCAAGGTCACAGAGCTAGGAAGTGGCAGAACCACGCTGGAACTCAGGACCTGGGGCCCCCGAGCTCTAAGCACCCAGCATGTGGGCTGCAGCGATGCTCTGGGGTGGGTCCGACCGCCCCTGAATGGATGCCACTGCATAGTGAGTGCAGGTCTCTTCCTGAGTCCCTGCTGCTGGCCTGAAGTCAGCCCAGACGACACAGTACAGGGGCGGGACACACCCTGATACAAGCCAAGGGCTGGATTCCCTTGGACCCAAACGGGAATGTATTTCTCCCAGTCACAGGGAGAAGCATTTCTCACTAAGAGCATGGATGCCACAGAAATATGGACTCTTGGAGGGGGAATGACCACAGGCCACATGCACAGGCCACCAGAGCAGCTTCCCACCCAGTGCTGGCATGACTGTTAAATTCTGAGGCAGACATGCTATCTTTTGGGGCCAACCTGTAAAACTGCATTCAGGACTGAAGTTATAAGTAAAATGCTAAACCCAATGACTATCACATTAGTTAGTAGCAATTAATAGTTACTTCTTCCCTTATTCATTCATTTAGTACATTTTAAGTCACAGTCTGCTATGTACCAGGCTTGGGGTATAAGTTCAAGCTATAGGTTCAATTTGGGGAGAAAAAGCATTGATTCATTATTCCAATGTTTACTATTATGTGATAGCACTAGTCCTAGCTAAAACCTCTACGGCATCCATGACAAATTAGTTGCCTGATTAAGATATGTTCACCCATGGGGCCAGCAGGCGGCATGGTGGTTAAGGTGCTGAACTTCCACATGGCCAACAGCAGTTCAAGTCCAGGATCTGGTGGCTTGAAAATCATGCTGGGTGCATGTGCGTGTGTGTCCAAATATCCCAGAAAGAAAATGGAGGAGAAAGAATAGTGGTGTGGCCATCCCCTCCAGGAATGATTTCTCAATTTTCCTCTCTCTGTCTCTCTCTCTGGCAAGCACACATGCCCTATGGCAAAACAAACAAGAAAAGATATGTTCACCAGTAACTACAATGAAATGGCCATGAGCTCAGTAAGCAAACTAAGTTTTATGCTGCTTCACAGTTTATAAAGCACATTCACACTTGGATCCCTGCAAGACATGGAGATTCAGACGTGTTGAGTGACCTGTCCGGGGCTGTGACCAGACAGCAAGTGCACAAGTTTGATTTGCATCTGGGTCTCTGATACTTGGCTCTGCTTAGGCCCATCCGTGACAGACAGCAACCCTGCAAGGTCCCAGGGCAGTCCTGCTCCACTTTAAGAAAGCCTTGTTTTTGCTATGGATTCCAAATCTGCTTTCTGTTGAATTCTGGTAGTCTTCACTCTTCCCTCCAGAGCCAAATTGAATAAATGCACCCCACCCCTGGGAGAACCTTCACCCGTGTACAAACAGTTACCTGTCTTCCTTGAACTTTCTCTGCCCCGGGTGACAGGTGTGGGGCTTCGTGTCACCTGGTTCTGACAGTTATAGAACCTCCTCCCCCACAAGGTCTGTCTTTGTCCATCAAGGCAGTCTCTACTCATTCTTTGCAACTTGGAATTTCCATTACTTATTGAGGTCTCTCCCCGGGACTCTTCCAGACTCTTCACCTAAGACTCGGTTCTGTCCCTCCTACAGGCTCTGCACCCCATAATCACTGCACTCATCAAATGGTGTCTGGATCATCTACGTGTCACTCCTAGCCAACGGGGAGCCCCAGTAACCACAGCCTCTCCTATCGCATGCTCCCCATGTCCCAGGCACATGACCTCGACCAGACTAGGTGAGCACTGTCACTGAATACCCCCATGGGCCTGGCAAAGGGAAGGGCTTCATAGATTTTTCTCAGTTTATTCATCTCCAGGACACTTGGTGTCAAGAGTACAGTTTCTGACGGAGCAGGAACAGAGACCTGGGGATGGAGTGTGTGCCATGAGCGTTCAGAGGGCCATGTTCCTCACAGCAACACTCAGCACTCACTGGCCAAGGGAGAAAAGCAAATACAAAAAAAAAAAAAAAAAAAAATTAAAAAAAAAGTGGACTGAGTCCAGATGTTAGCAAGAATGGCTAAGCAAAGGGAAAGTGCTGGTCCGTGCCAATGACAGGAAGCCCATCAGGGCCCTACAGAGCACCCCCGTCCAGGCTCCCGGTGGGACAACACAAGCTGTGGGATGAGCTGACCTGGCTTGCACTCCTGACTCTGCCCAAGCCCTTAGGCAAACATCGGCAGAGTCGAGAGTTATGGCAGAAACCAAACCAGAAAGTCCCTGGCCACAGTAACCCTCCCTTGACGTGATGGTGATGATGGTGACAGAGAAGGACGAAGAGGAGGCTGGATGAAACTACAGCCTTCATTTCTTCCTTGCGTGTACCTGAAGCGCTGCCTCCGGCAAACGGGGCCGTCCCTTGAAGCCTGACGGTGGACTGTCGACTTGCCAACAAGGGCCTGTGTCAAATCCCCACTCATGATTTCTCAGCATAAATTAAATGGAGTGAATACTTTCTAATGGCTGCTACAGAATGACATGACAGCTTCCAAGAGAATCTACAAAAATAGCTGGAATCAGAGGGATGGTCATGACGACACACGGAAGTTTCTCGGTAATTTAATTTCTTCTTCCCCTCTGGCTGTGGCTCTTCTCTGTAAGAGTTGATAGAAAAGAGATACGTAACCAGTCACTGGGTACCCGGGCCTATTTAAGTAAGTCTAAAGAGGGAACAGCGGCAGTACCAGCTAGCCAGAGAATTCCACGTTACACTGAAACCACCACCATCAATAACGGTATTTTACAAGGGACGCTGTGAGTGCTGCTCGATTTGACCTTCTGTTATTCACTGGGCACGTGCCATGTGCCTGGCACTGAATGGATCGTCTTGTGGCGTTCTCACAAGATTCTGTTATTAGCTCTATTTTACAGGTGAGGCTTAACGAGGTGGAAGAATTGGTCTGGGATCGCGTAGTTGTCAAGTGGAGGACTAAGATTTGAACCCAGGTCTGTCAGACTCCAGATTTTGTCCTTTTAGCTCTTTAACTCCGCTTCTGTTTTAAAGAAGCTCTTTCTCCTATACTTGAGGTTTCTTTGCACTGGAAAGAAACACCATTAGTATAAGGTTTTTGGCCTCTCACTGCTCCACACTCCTGCCACCCCTGAAGAAATAGATTTTTTTTTTTTTTGGTACTTATTTTTAATTGCTAGAGAGGGCATACACTTGCCAGGGAGAGATGGAGAGACAAAGAGACAGGGGGAAGAAGCATCCCCCCAGTAGAAGTAGTCACGCCCCAATCCCCTCTCATTTCTCCATCCCATAGGGACGCAGGGTACACATGCACATGGGCCTGGTGTGTCTCCCAAGTCACTGGGGCCAGGACTTGAACTGCAGTTGCCCATGTTACATTTAGCTTCCTCAACTACTAGGTTATGGAATCAATCCACCTTTAAAAAACTTTTTTTAAGAATTATTTTATTTAACTTCTCTCTCTCTCTCTCTCTCTCTCTCTCTCTTTCCTTCTTTCTCTCTCTCTCTCTTTCCTTCTTTCTTTCCTTCTTTCTTTCTTTCTTTCTTTCTTTCTTTCTTTCTTTCTTTCTTTCTTTCTTTCTTCTTTCTCTCTTTCTCTTTCTTTCTTTCTTTCTTTCTTTCTTTCTTTCTTTCTTTCTTTCTTTCTTTCTATTTGATCAAAGAGGGACACAAAGAGAGAGAGAGAGAGAGATAGCAAACTGCCAGGTCCAGGCCTTGAGCCACAGTCAGCCATGTGGGAGTCTAGATCCCTTAACCACCATGTCACCTGCCAGCCCCCACTTTTGCTTTTTTTAGAAAAAGAGTTATTTATTTCTGCTATAAGAGGGAGTATGGGGCAAGGGAGAGAAAGCAAGAGAGGAAAACACCTGGCAGGGTCGCAGCTCAGTGCCTTGCTACCTCAGCCGCCTGGATCACGGGCATGCGCACACGCAGTGTGTACTGGGAGGCCCGGGTTGCAGACCCAGGACCTTCCCACGTTACCTCTGTGCCACGGTCTGGCCCACAGTGACTTTTGGAACTGGTGAGTTTGGAGTGAGGACCAGCCAAAGGGGGCTCCACCCCTCCCTCTCCTTCCCCTTGGAGCACATTCCTGACCTCACCAGGGCTGGTTCTGACACCCCACAATCCTGCCTGTGGGGGTCTCGGGGGATCTACTGCCTGCCCAAGTCTCTCTCTGGATTCATCATTCGGCCACAGACAGGACACGTTCGCCAACATCACTTTTCATAATGAAGGTAGCATTCTGGCCCTTACTCTCTCTCTAGACTGAGTCTTGCTCTGCTGAGAGCCTCCCCCCTCTGTCTCCCAGCTGGGACCACAGGCTTACACCACTACGTCTGGCTCTTATTAGACAGAGTGTTATGTTGGCCAGGCCAGCCTCGAATTTGCAGTCCTCCCGCCTCAGGCTCCTGAGTCACTGGGATTACAGGCGCATAACCAATGTGCCCAGCCTTTTGGTCAGACTGGGAATCAACCTGGACCTCCCAAGTGGTCCTAGCCTGCAGAGCACAGCATGTTAGCTGCATGTGCTACCCCAGCTGTTGGTGAAATACTTCTTTTCGTCATTGCTTTGTCTTATTCTCAAAAAATCCAGAAACTAAGTAGAAAAGATGGCTATTTATTAGGTTTTTGCAAAGGTCCTAACCCATTTAACTCTAATAAACCCCATTTTATGGATAAAGCTTAGAAAGAAGCCAAGCCCTTTACTAAAGTAAAGGTAGCTTAAATGTTAGCAGATATGGAATAAATAGCCTGATACATTATTGTGCTCTATGGATGCAATTCCTTTGATCCACATAGTTTAAGGAGGGGGAAAAAATAGAATAGGGTGATACTGAGACCAGCAGGTGGCGTGGTGGTTAAGGTGCTGGACACTCCCACATGGCTGACCGTGATTTGAGTCCCGAACCTGGTGGCTTGCTGCTTTCTCACTTACTTTCTCTCTCTCTCTCTCTCTCTCTCTCTCTCTCTCTCTCTCTCTCTTTCTTTCTCTCTCATCAAATTAAAATAAATGAATGAATAAATAAAATTAAGTAATTTTAAAAAAAGAATAGGGTGGGACCAGCAGTGAGCGTAATGGCTATGTCACTGGACTCCCACGTAGTCGACCGCGGTTCGAGTCCCGGACCCGGTGGCTTAAAACTCACGCCGGGCATGTGTGCGTGCATGCCGAAGATCCCGAGAGGAGAATGGAGGAAAAGGGATTACGGCGTGGCCATCCCCCCTAGGGGGTGATTTCTCACTTTCTATTTCTCTGTCTCTCTGGCGAGCGCACGCGCCCTATAGCAAAAACCTCTCAAAAAAAAAAAAAAAAATTCCAAAAAAAGAAAAAATAATAGAAAAAAAAAGAAGAAGAATAAAAAAGAATAGGGTGATACTATAAAAAGTGCCCCAAATGTAAAACCAACTAAAAGAGAAAACACAATTTCAAATAAATTTGTCACAAGTAAAAAAGGTGCCATGACCCACCAATTCTGAGATCTTAATCTGAGGCACTACATAAAAATGCCAAGAGGAGGGGCCAACAGGTGGTGTGGTGGTCGAGGGCACTTGGACTCCCACATGGTCGACTGTGGTTCAAGTCCTAGATCTGGCGGCTTGCTTTCTCACTTTCTCTTTCACTCTCACTCTTTTCCTCTCTGGTCAAATAAAAAATAAATAATTAAATAAGGTTAAATAAAATAATTCTTTAAAAATAAATGTCAAGAGGATCCTAGGACAGAAAGTAAAACCAAGCATTTCCAGCTACCAAGAAGTGGTCAGAACTAGTTTATGGAGCCTGCCCTCAATGAAGTGAATGGGCGTATAGCCAAACTCACAAACCGTTTTGGAGCCATCTACAATTTGGAACCCGCCCTGTGGTCTACTTGCTGCTGGAGATCTATCCATGAGGCTACCTAACTCACAGGCCTACGGTTTATTACTGTTATTATCAACAATTGAACTGACAGAAGTTAGAACAGAAAGCGTCCTCAGTGGTCAAGGGCAAGCCCCTCGCCGGAGAGAAGAAGAAAGCACAGATGGCTGGGCAGAGGAGCCGCGTGAGTTACCTCTGCAGCCGCAGGGCCCGGTGGTGCCCGGCCACAGTGTGCAGAAATGAGGCAACTCGGGGCAGAGCCAGGGCTGGGCCCAGTGTCCCCACACCAGTGCCCCTCCCCTTTCTCCCAGTGTTCTGCCCACACGGTTCCTGGCCATTCATTTCACCGATTTCATGTATTCGTGACGGGCCAAGTCAACAGGCTTCCAGGACCAGAGGAAAGACCTGTCACAGACAAGTGGTGGGACAAATGCTAAGATTCAGACCTTGGAGATACTGAGCTATGTCTACACCAGCGGCACAGAGACGAGTACCATTCGAGTTCCTGATTACAAGTATTGGTTCACAATTTCAAAGATTTTCACAATGAACTTGGGCAAAGGATACATGCCCTCGGAATGTCATCCTTACGAAGCACCCAGACTGTAAGAGTACCCAAACTGGCCTTCTGTACCCAGAAATATTTTTAGAAACCCAATCCTGTTTCTCTTCTTCAAACTAATTAACATCATAGCAGGGACTAAAGTATTTCTTCTGAATGCAACAGAGAAGCAAATCATTCTGGTTGGAAGCAAGAAGGTGAACAGTGAGAGGCTGTCAAAACCACAGTCAGTGGACGCACACACACCAGATGATAAACACAACTTCCAATTAAGCCACCCTCAAAGATCTGCCAATTAATACCTGGTCGTTTAAAAAGCAACTAGCAGATTTTGCAACTTAAGGGTTTTAAAAGATAAAATATTTCTTGTCTTCCTTTTTTTATTTTTATTTTTTAAAGGTTTTTGCCATAGGGTGCATGTGCTTGTCCAAAAGAGAGAGTGAGACAGTGAGAAGGAAAGTGAGAAATCACCCCCCAGGGGGGATGGCCACACTGCAATCCCTACTCATTCTTTTCTCAGGGTTTGGGGCATGCATGCATACGTACCCAGCGTGATTTTTTCAAGCTGCCAGATCTGGGACTTGAAATCATGGTTGACCACATAGGAGTTTAGTGCCTTAACCACCATACCACCTGCTGGCCCTGCTTTCTATTTTTAGATAATTTTTTTTTTTTTAATTGTTAGAGGATACATTCCAGACCAGGGGTGGGGGGCGGGAGAGAGAGAGAGAGAGAGAGAGAGAGAGAGAGAGAGAGAGAAAGCATCTCCTGATGGCGTGTGGTCACACAATTGTACTTTCTACATTTCTCCATCCCATCAGGACACTGGGGACAAACACACATCACATGTACCCAATGTATTTTTCGAGCCATTAGGGCTGGGATTTTAAACTCTGGTCAGTCACATAGGATCTAGCTCCCTGTGCTACACTAAGAGGCCAGCCCTGTGTTTATCTTTTAATCTCTCTCTTTTTAAAGGGAATAAACCACCTGCACTTACAGAATTGCAGCGTTTTTGTACCATAGCAGACTCTGGAGATAACACACCACAGCCCCGGGAAGTGCGGAGGCTTGCCGGAGCCCAGGCTCAGGGTGCAGCTGTGGCAGAGCAGACACAGCCCAGGACTCAGCTCCCAGCCAGGTCATCTCCCATAGCCAGACCTGCCTTTCCAGGAGAAGACTGCTCTTATTAAGTCCCCGTACACAAGGCATGACAAGGAGTTCATGGAAATCTATGGGACCCATTTTCAATTTGAGGAACAAATTGAACAAATGCTTTGCATCAGGGATTATCTTAATTAAACTATTCATATGAGTACCATTGATTTACTTCAATCTTGCTGAACTTCATTATGCTGTCCATTTACTTATACTTCTATCTTAAAAAGAAGAACAAAAAAGAAAGAAACACAGGGCAAGATAGTGGTGCAGTGGTAAATGAGACACTCTGCAAGGCTGGACCACATGGGAAGGTCCCGAGTTCTCGTCCAGAGACCTTTCTGATTATACCCACCATGCATGTCCCCATGCTCTGGGGCTGACCGAAGTCTACGGGTGGATTATTGGAAGTGCCATCTCTCTCTGTCTTTCTGACTGTCTGCTTCCCTCACACATGAAAGAAGTAAATGAATAACTTTAAAAACAATAAAAATAAAAACATAGTTTTCATGGTGGAAAACTCTATTTTAATATATGCTCATTTATAAGAACTATAATGATATTGATGATAGTAATAATAATAATTGCTATTTATTGACCTCTGTACTCAATGCTGTGATAGGGGCTTTATATAATAATAGTAATAAGGATAATTATAAAATAACTGCCACTTATTAAATGCTGTTCATGACTGCATGGTATACTGTGTCGTTAAGTACTGCAATTCATTTAATCATCACAATAAGTAGTTATTACTATCAAGTAGTTAATATTGTTATTTACATTTTACAGATGAAGAAACTGAGACTTTGAGAATTTAATAATTGCCATAGAAATTTCACAGGAGGCAAGAGGAGAAGTCAGGATTTCAACCCACCCAGTATTGGACTCTAGAGGCATTGTCTTTCCACTATACCGAGTTACACCCCCATTTGTAAAAGTATTGCTTCAAGTTCATTTTCCAACAAGGACATTTATAGATCCAAGGATAAACTAAATGGTGGGAAGATGACCTGTTCCCTATAAATGTCTTGAACTTCTTGGTTGAAACAAAGTAACTTCACCAAATTCCCTGAAAAGAAATAGAGCTCACAGCACCAGGCAATCAGATAATGCAGAAATATGAAGTGGTTCAGAACCACGATGAAATTTGGGAGTGAAATAGAATTTGTCTATTGTTCCATTTAAAAATATTCATCAGGCAAAGAAGCATTCCCATATCCAAGAATTAAATGACCAAAATCTGTAACCTGATATATTTACTCATCATGAACGATATGTTCCTAGAAGGACCTAAATTCAAATTAGCAGCCCCACAAGCTGCCATGTTACAGTGCAAAAACCTAACAAATGAGACAGAAATGTTGCTATTGCCTAGAGAAAAAAATTTCCCCACCACTTGTTCTGCTGCAGAGAAAGGCTGAGTCAAAATTAAGAATGCAACTAGGACTTTGCCTGCAAACCAGCTAGAGGAGAATGAAAAGGAGAAAAGAGTTGTAACATTTCCCCTCATTAAAAGAATTGTTTTAAAAGGGTTTGATTGTGCCTCAAAGGTTAGATTTTTACAATCACTTAATATTTCATTTGTCTTAAGAAACTGTACAGCAAGGCAGTGAAAAGAAACAGATGAATAAAGACGTGAATTTATAAAGTGACCCTGTTTAGTTTTTTAGGTCTGTGGTCACAAGCAACATGTGTGACACCTATGAGTGGAGTTGTATTAAGTAGGGCATTTTGTTCTCCATGTTATGGGCAACCTCTATCCCTCTGGCCTGCTTCACCCAGGGGCATTGCCCATCTCTTGAGCATAAGGATGACTCCTACTGACTATGGACTGAGAGCACAGCTCTGACCCTGTAAGGCTCAGAGGCTGCTTTCCAGAGTCCACAGGGAGTGGGGTTGGCTATTCTAAAAGGGCTGGAGTTCTCTCTAAACTCCAGGCCAGATTGCTAGGGCCTGGTCCTTGCCTCTCTCTCCCCAGCCTCACCCACCCCCGGTGGAGGGACTTGTCCTAGGTTCTTCCCCAAATTGGCCAGATAGCTCAGAATTAGGAGGCTCCTTCTGCCACCAGAGACTCTTAGAGTCTAACACCTGCCATGACTTCCTTCCACCATGGGGAGGTAAGAATCCTGGCCTGGAAGAAAACAGAGTTTGATCCGTCTCTATAGACGTGGTCATTTGATCTGCTGTCTCTGCCTTGATATTCCACCCCTCCCAAAACCTTTCTTTCTCCTCTGCTTTCCTGGCTTTGTCCCCTTCCTTTCTGTCCACCACTGAGGCCCCAGAAAGGTTCATGGTCAAGCACACCCAAGACAACCACATATGTGTGTAACTAAGCACCACCACTTAAAAATCCAGCAGAAAATATTGCACTTGGATCTGGCAGTGGGAGCCCTGCCCCACACCCTGATCTTGAGAGGATTCTACTATCGGAACCTCTGGCAGATTGCCCTCCCCCCACCATGGGGTAAGAAGTCCATGACTCCAAGGAGACAGACTCACATGGAGCCTGTGCCCATCCTCTCTGAGTACCCAGGACCCCAGAGTTCCATTCTTATATGGCTAGAGTCTATCTTCCCAAGGGCAAATGGTGCTTGTGGTGTCTTCCCCTTGACCTGAGGGATGGCCATGGTTATCGGCTTGGGTGATGATCAATGTAGACAGAGCTTGGACATTTGTACTTAAGGTGTCTACTGCCCTTACAGTGGCACGAGTCAAGAGTAGAAAGAGAAGAGGCTGAATGGAAGATAGGGGCCTCTATTTGTACTCTCTTGGGCCCCATAAATGTTAAGGACAGGCTTATACTTAAACTGATGAAAATTAAATCAGATAACATGTGTCTTCACCTCTTAGGAATTCAATAGAGACCTGTGGAGTAGGTATGCCCAGAGATCTGCTCTGGTATTTTATTTGATCCCCACAACCAACTGGTGACATAGGCACCATCCTTCCCATTGTGTAGGTGAGGAGACTGGGACTCAGGGTGGTTATGTGACTTGTCCAAGATCATATGACCCAGAACTAGTGCTCCTTCCCCACACAGGGCTATTTAGTCTTGCTTGATTATTTCCAGTTACATGGAATTCTCTATTCCTTTGAGTCAACCCTTATCATTTCAGGCGAAGTTTTTTCCCCTCCTTTTCACTGAGCACCCTGCCAACCAGGCCAAGTGCTCCTGAAGGACACTAGAGCCTCTGCATGACCCCAAAAGCCTAAAAGGAAATTAAGGCCACATGGGTGACACACAGAAGGTGCCTTAAGGTTGGATTCTTCTGTGCCCAGCAACAAAGCAGGGCTGAGCTCTGTGGACATGCACGTGGCATACATGCTGGGCAGAGCTAAAGAGAGTGCCAGAAGGGGACACAGAATCAGGATGTGAACCCAGACCCACTGTCCAGGGCTCACCCCACTTCACCATAGTGGCCACTGAAATCACTTGGTGTAGACAGCATCTAGTCTGCTCATGTGCAGTACCCGCTCTGCTCCAGGAAGTTTCTGAGCATTGGCCTGTGCCCAGCTACCTCCTGGACACCTCAAAACCCTGAATCAGGTCCCCTCAAGGCTACTCTCTTCCCAGGCCCCCCACCTCCAAGGCTCACACCAACTTTCACCCAGGTGCTAAACCTAGGCCCCTTGGTTGGCTCCTACTTAGTGGTGAGCTCTCAGCAAAGTTTACTCCCTCTGTGTAGGCCTCTCTCACTGCCTCCAACTGCCCACATCCCCTCACGCCTGGCCCTGCTCATCTTGCTGTTCATGATCCTGCTGCATCCGACACCTCACAGCACCATCAACCTGGCCTCTAGCACTGGGACCCACACATGACAAACCCTCAACACATATTGATTCATACATGCACCCGTGCAGTCACTCGTTCATTCATTCACATGTTAGCATCCTTTCAGGGCTGGCCTCCAGTGCTGCAGAGGTAGGGTACAGTCTGGAGGAAGAAAGCAATCCCCTCTTGAGGAAAGGATGACATCCTCCCAGACAGGAAGTGCACCCAGCCCTCCGCATCGCTCCGCAGCCCCATTCTGAGTGCTGCCCACTCTCAGTCAGGGTATGCACACCCAGCAGAGGAGAGCTCAGGGCTAGAAGAGCTTGAGGGTGCATCCTACTACTTCCAACTGCTCAAGTGCCCGCCTCTCCCACTCCCCTCACACTGAGTTGCAAGGGGCTCTCACATTGCTTAACATGGAGACCGAAAAGGAAATTGCATAAGAAGAAAAGGAAAGAAAGCAGCTGGAGAATATTGCCAGCCATTTGGTGTGATAACTGAGGGCTTTCAAATGATTACGAAAACGGGCTTTAATTTTGATCTCTCATTTCTTTTAATCTAACAGATAATTAGAGGGAACTCAAATCCATCCCCACAGCCAAAGATTAACCTGTCACTGCTGTAGCGCTCTTCCCACTTACTTCACCACCTCTTCCTTCCCACCTCTCTTTCCTCAAAAAACAGAAACCTCCAGGTTACACATATTGCTCAATTTATTTAAATACGTGCAGATTGGACATTTCCCATGACAAATACTCTCCTAGGAATAAGCAACATTTTCCCTCCCTCTAAATTAAGAACGTCTCATTGCTTTGCAGATTTAAAAACATCTAACTGAAAACTCCCTTTTATGGATGAAGAAGCTGAAGTACAGAGGGAGTAACTCTGTAGCATTTATGGCCAGAAATGGCGGAGCCAGGATTTACCCCAAGGACTCTGACCCCGGCCCTCACGCTCACCCATCTGCTGGCCTAGTTGTACATTACAAACAGGAATGGACCTCAAGTCCTGCTACCTCAGAAATCCTAAGCCAACATTCTCAGAGCTTTAACAGACACTGAAATAAACGAACATTCACCCATAGGGAGGCAAACTCTGGTCTAAGCATTGATGAACATGTTTACAAAGAACTGTTAATAAGAAGGGTGAGAGGAGTGTGGCATGGTGGTTAAGGCACTGGATTCCCACATGGCAGACTGTGGTTCAAGTCCTTGACCCGGTGATTTGAAAGTCATGCTGGGCACATGTGAGAGTGTATGTGCCCAGAATCCTAGAGGACAATGCAGGAAGAAGGGACTGCAGTGTGGTCATCCTCCCAGGAGATGGTTTCTCATGTTCCCTCTCTCTGTCTCTCTCTGGCTAGTGCACATGCCCTATGGTAAAAACCTAAGAGGAGGAGGAGGAAGAGAAGAAGGCGGAGGAGAAGAAGAGTTGGCTGTGGTCGAGCACTTTACAATGCTGAAGCCATGAGACCATGTGGTAGGTCCCCAGTTTGTGTTCTCAGATCTCATGGTACATGCCAGGTATACTCAAGTCCATGACCCCAGCTGGCTGAGGCTGATGGTGGGGCAGATCATGGTGTGACACAACCCTGCCGGGGATGCCAGTCTCTCTTTTTCTCTATTAAAGAAATAAATGATTTTTTTAAGAAGGGGGGCCAGATGGTGGCACAGCAGTAAAATGCAAGTCTTTGGAAGGCAGATAGACCCATGTGGGAAGGGTGCCCATTGATGATCTGAGGCTTGGGTACTGGGCACATGTGTGCTCCCCATCGGGGTGGGCAGAAACTGGGGGTGGATTGTGTTATTGGCATCTGTCAGAGGGGCTATGTCTTTGTTTCTCTCTCTCTTTCTCTTTCATTCATGGAATAAATAAATAAACTTTTTAAAAGGAGAGGAAATTACCATCATAAAATGAGAAATAAAAGCAACGTACACTAATAAGGTAGTATGGTCTCAACTATAAACACCATGGAAGAAAATAATTTTATTTTTATTAATAAAAGATTAAAGGTTAATTCTAGGTGACCAACTCTTGGGGATATTTTTATATTATCCCCTTTTCAATATTTCCCAATTTTTCTACAATATTTATAAATAGAAAAAAATGTGATAAGAAACTGACAGCAGGGAAGTAGCATCCTTCCTTCCATCCCAAACACCCTTTGGTGAGCATGGTCAGTGGCTCTGGCCTGCAGGGTGCCATCCCTTCCCCACCTAACACCTTCACTCAGTTCTAATTTCCCTCTTCCAAGAAGCCTACTTGACATTTTCTCAGCAATTGGAGCCTGTTCTAGTACAATCTCTGGTGCTTAATAACTGAATATCTGAGTCTGTGTGGCTTATAAGAATAAAGGTTTATTTAGCTCGTGGTTTTGGAGGGCCAAGGTCAAGGGGCCATCCAGGAGGGTCTCCTGCTGTTGGACAACATGACAGAGAGTAACACATGACAAGACAGAGCAAGTATGCCTGTGTCGGTACCTTTATGTGTCTGTCTCACTCTCTTTCCTGATAACCCTACCAGGCTTCAATCATGGGTGCCCTGCCCTGATACCCTCAATCCTAATCTATCCACAAAGGCTCCACCTATCAACACCATAGTTAGATTATATTGTCACCCTCTGAATCCCTTCAAAACCAAATCTTCACACACGAATTTGGGGGGACACATTCAAACCATAGCAGAGCCCAAGTGAATGTAAATTCTACCTCCTTTGAGAAGCCTGTCTTGACTACTCCAGATCAGCAATTAGGTGGAATCATAGAAAATAGCCATTCTTTTAAAAAAAAAATTTAGGGAAGTGTGTTTATAGGAGAGAGAGAGAGACAGAGTGAGAGGGAAAGTGAGAAGTCACCCCCCAGGGGGGTTAGCTCCACCACAATCCCTTCTCCATTCTCCTCCTGGGATTGTGGGCCCATATGTACATACCCGGTGTGATTTTGAAGCCACCAGGTCTGGGACTTGAACAGTGGTTAGCCATATAGGAGTTCAGCAATGTAATCGCTAGACCATCCGCTGGTCCCCAAAACAGCCATTCCAATATTCCGAAAAATAAAAAAATCTAATTCTTGGCTCATCCCGCCTTCTTTGGAAATGTCAACCTGTTCCCAGGTCTAGGCCACACAACTGCACTTGCATAGCTTTCAATCTGTCCTCTCTCATCTGTGTGTAGATCCTGCTTTAGGTGGCTGTTGTCTGCACATTAACTTTCATTTGATCCACGCTCTTTTTTTTTCTTGGAGAGGTTTTTGCTATAGGGCACATGCGCTCATCAGAAAGACAGAGAGAGACAGAGAGATAGAAAGTGAGAAATCATCCCCCATGGAGGGTGGCCACACCACAATCCCTTCTCCTCCATTGTCCTCTCAGGATCTTGGGCACGCATGCACATGTGCCCAGTGTGAGTTTAAGCCACCGGGTCCGGGACACGAACGGTGGTCAGCTACATGAGAGTTCAACGACATAACCATTATGCTAACTGCTAGTCCCGATCCACGCTCTTTTTGAACACTATTGAAAATGCAGTGACCATCTAGCCAGCCAGAGAGGTCTTCCCTCTTAAGAACCTACTCATATTCTGTGCTTGGCTCTAGAGATAAAGGAATGAGTGAATCCCTGCCCAAAAGTTTATGGTGAGAGAAAGAGCCTTAGATAGGCACCAACCCATCCAGGGGAGGGTGCTGTTTTATAGGCACTCAACTTTTAGGGTGCTCAATACTTCCACGCCCATTCTCTTGCAGGGTAAGAGCTGGATAGAGATGGCTTTAAATTTCAGTCTCTCTCTTATAAGCAGGGTGGTCCTGGGCTTGTCACTCAACATCTCAAATCTCAGTATCCTTATCTGTACACCACAATTGTCAGAGCTCCCATCATCATAGCTCCTGCTGTGTATGGCCATTGTGAGGATTAAACAAGAATGCATATAAACATCCACCACTGTGCCACATGCAGTAGGCACTCAAGAAACACTTCCTTGTGAAATGGGCAGAACACCAACTATTATCCCTGTCCCTCTTTCTTTTGATGAGGAAACTGGGCTCAGGAGAATATAGCCGACCTGTCTGAGAACAAGTGAAACAGGTACCAAAATCTTAGTTTCCTTAGTCCAGACCTTGCTATGTCCTTCCAAGAAGCAAACAACTCTTGATATTAAAAGCAAATGAAATTTAAAGCTCACTGGAGTGACTTGTAAGGAGATTTCCAGACACATTTGCTATCCCACCACTGCCTGGAATAACTCTGGAGGGGCCCGTGCACATTTCAGCACTACCATTTCCCCCATCACGGTGACTGACTGGCCATATGCTTGTCTAGTTTCCCATCTGCTCCCTGCACAGGCGAGAGGGAGCTCGTGTTTACCTGCCAGTGGAGGGGCTCGGCTCCTGTCTAATGGCTCTCTGAAATGACACTCTCCCATCAGCTCAGGAAATTCCACCTTCCCCATAAGTCTCGGAAATGGTTCCTTCTCAACAGACTTCACACAAAAGAGGCTTTTACCAGTTACTTCTGACTTAATGCTTAAACATTTCCAAATGGAAGACAGTTGTCTGGTTTTATTTCTTGCACATAAAATAATGCACTTTATCATTAGTCATCTCCTGTCTGTCCTTACTTGAAAATGCACACACATTTTTCTGGTTTTCTGACTGCCACCTGAAACTTGAGGCCTCTCGCAGTGTACAGAAACCACACTGTATCTTGAAGCCACAATGCTCCAGCCTTGAACAAGTTGTTTTAGCTTCTTGTAGCTTCCAGAGATAATAGGAGAGTTTGGTTTTTAACGTCTTGGAAATACAATGAAACTTCTGACTTTTTCCTGCAGGAAAAATACACGCATACACTAGACATTGTGTAGTTTTTTTTTTTTTTTTTTTTTTTTTCTTTTTTTGGAGAGGTTTTTGCTATAGGGCGCGTGCGCTCGCCAGACAGACAGAGAGAGACAGAGAGATAGAAAGCAGGAAATCACCCCCCAGGGGGGATGGCCACGCCGCAATCCCTTCTCCTCCATTCTCCTCTCGGGATCTTGGGCACGCACGCACACGCGCCCGGCGTGAGTTTAAGCCGCCGGGTCCGGGACTCGAACCGCGGTCGACTACGTGGGAGTCCAGCGACATAGCCATTACGCTAACTGCTGGTCCCCGACATTGTGTAGTTTTTAGGCTCACAGAGACCCTTAAAGACTTCGTGCATTTCAAATCGAAAACAAGCTCTGGTTTCTGTAGCTTGACATTCAGGGCCATCCACCTCTGGCCTTTGAATTTCCTTTTAGCTTCCACCTCTCCCTCCTAATCATCTCATGCACCTGTCTCCAGCCTACTTGAACTCTTAAGGATTCCTCAGTAGAGTCTTGAGCCTTTGTACCTTCCACTAGGGACATCCTTCCTACCAATCCTACATACTCTTTTAACTTCAACTCAAGTGCCACCTCCTCATTAGCTTTTGACACTTCTCACCAGAAGAAAATCTCTCTCTCTTTTCTTCCCTCCTTCAACAAATTGTCTTTACATTCATGATTCTCCGTGCTCTCTACCTTGTAGGTATTTGTGGATGGGTCTTGCCTCCCCTATTGTCTTGTGAGCTAGTTCATGTCTATAGTCTCCCCCTGGCACACAGAAAATACTCAATAAATGCTTGTAATTATTATCTGTTTCTTTAATCTATGCATGCTACATATTGAATGCAAATGAATGTGCAAATATTCATCTCTCTGTGACTCAGACTTCTTATTTATTTAGAATCTTTTTCTTTCTTTCTTTCTTTCTTTATTGGAGAGGTTTTTGCTATAAGGCGTGTGCACTCGCCAGAAAGAGAGAAACAGAGAGATAAAAAGTGAAAAATCACCCCCCGGGGAAGATGGCCATGCTGCAATCCCTTCTCCTCCATTCTCCTCTCGGGATCCTGGGCACGCATGCACACGCGCCTGGCATGACTTTAAGCCACTGGGTCTGGGACTCAAACTGTGGTCGACTACATGGGAGTCTAGTGACATAGCCATTACGCTAACTGCTGGTCCCATATTTAGAATCTTTAAAGGAGCTTGGAGCAGGTGTGTGCTCATCTACAGATCAAACCACAAGGAACCCTTCAGAATCAACTGAACCCCAGAATTTCAAGGTTAGCTGTGCATAGAGGGGTCATTCAGCCGGATGGTTGGATGATTCTTCCAGAAGTCTGTTTCCAAAGAATGCTCTCCAGTCGAAAAGATGCTTATGGTGGTGAGCTTAGTCTAAATAGGCAGGGACCCCTCTTCCCTGTTGGTGATAGGATTTCAACAAGGTGTACCACCCATTTAAGGGGCAGGGATCCAGGTATAGAGGGTTTCTGGTGAATGCATTTTCTCTGTTCTTCTCTGGGGCTAGACAAAGACACATTCCTTGGTGTTAGCACAAATTCAGCCATTAACTGAGTCGAGGGACAATTGCATTCTTCATTCCCTTAGAATATTTTACTTTTACCCTAGATTCTACATAGAATTCACCTAATTTGGGGATTCATCTATTGATTTGAAACATGGTATAGGACCCAAGAGATACGCATGGAGTCAAGGTAAAAAGCAGAGCTCAGGCTATCCAACCTTGAGTGGATAGACCTCTCTGAATGAAGATAAAAGCTACTCTGGTAGGCTGACTCCTCCCTCTATAATAAACCTGGTTGTTATGGTGATAGGAGGTAAATGGAAAGAGAAGAGGCTTATGAAACGTTGCTGTGGGAAAAGAACTGCTAGGCCTTATATAAATTATGCTCCAAATACACACCTTGGAACAAGAGGTGAGCAGTCTACAACCCCGCTTCGGGCATTGTGTGGCATCACAATATCAATCAGATCCCCTCAGATTTCTCCAAGCCTGTCTCTGCCTTCATGAATGTTACTCTGGGGTCTGAGAGGGTTATCATTGCTAAGAAAGGAGTCCAGCTACCAGAAATAACTGCACTCAGGAAAATAAGCACAATTCAGGTTGTGTAACCATTTCTGAAATGCTTGGGATCAGAAGTGTTTTGGATTGGAGTGTTTTTTGTTTTTGTTTATGTTTTTTCGATTTTAGAATGTTTGCATTTACATGATGAGAGATCTGGGGGATGAGACTAAAGTCCAAATACAAAATTTATTTATGTTTCACGTATACCTTATACATATAGTCTGAAGATATCTTTATGTATTTTTGCATTGTAGCCTTTTGACTGCAACCTGACCCATGAGGTCAGGCATGGAATTCATGTGTGGCACTGCATTGGTGCTCTAAAAGTTCTGCATGTTGGGGCATTTCAGATTTCAGATCTTCAGCCTAGGGATTCTCAAGCTGTACCAGAAAAATGGCTCCTCCAAAGGTAAAGTGAACTTCCAAAAATTGATCAATTGATGGAAACTGCCATATTTTAAAAATAATCAGGGAATGAAATTTATTCATTTTTCCCTCTGATAAAAGGTGTTTTCTTTGTTTTTGTTTTTTAGAAGCAAGCACCTTGACAAAAGAAAAAAAAATTTCAGTTGGCTTTCCCCATTTTCCTTAATCTTTGAAGTTAAGGTTCGAATGTGAAGAAGAAACTGCAGGACCAGGGAGTGAGGTTGCAAAGGAAGCAAACACGGGAAGAGACATCAGAGGTGGGCCCAGCTTCTGCTCTACCTCTAAGCAGCTCTCGCACTTGGGGCGAGTTCCCTTCCTCCAGCTTGGTTTCCTCACACACAATTCAGAGGGAAGAACCATAATGTACGCAACTCCAGCAGGCTGCCTTGGGAGCTGGGGGGTTACTTGCCACCATCAGCATAATTTTTTCTTTTTTTGGAGAGGTTTTTGCTATAGAGCGTGTGTGCTCGCCAGACAGACAGAGACAGACAAAGAGATAGAAATCACCCCCCAGGGGGGATGGCCACGCCACAATCCCTTCTCTTCCATTCTCCTCTTGGGATCTTGGGCACGCACGCACACACGCCCAGTATGAGTTTTAAGCCACCGGGTCCAGGACGTGAACCGTGGTCAACTACATGGGAGTCCAGCAACATAGCCATTACGCAAACTGCTGGTCCCCCATCTGCATAATTTTAAAGTCAAGTCTGATTGACCTCTTGGTGACCTGATGAGCCAGCATTTGTCTCGTGCTCTCAGATATCATGAGACTCTCTCGCCTGGGTCATTTCTAATCGTGACCGAGATAATCCAGCCTTGATTACCATTTTACAGACAGGATCAGAGGACGAGCCACTTGGCCACGCTCCTAGTACAATGAGCACAGATTAAGGCCTTCAGCTGTCCTGGGGCTGATGCTAAGGCCAGGGCCTTGCCAGGACACTTGCTACCCTATCAAGGCTGATCTTCTTGAACCAGGGACCTGATAGGCATGATTTCTAAGACATGTGCTTCTATCAATAAAATGAAGGGTTGGATCAAATTAGGGCTTCTAAAAACTTCATGAGCAGGGAAGACCCTTTCCCCTCATCAGAACTCTAATACAGAGTGATGAAATATTACATAGAAAATTGCAGCAACTATCTCGTTGAAAAAGAGATGGCTTCTACCCAAATATCCATCAACTATGAATGGATACTGAAATGTAGCATGTCTACATAAAGGAATATTATCTGGCCATAAGGAAGCAAGAAAGTGCTGACACATGCTACCACGTGGGTGAACCTCAGGAACATCAGACCAAGTGAAAGAAGTCAACACAATGACTACATGTCATGGGCCAGCAGGTGGCATGAGGTTAAGGTGCTGGATCCTACGTGGCTGGCTGTGAGGTCTGAGTGCTGGATCCAGCGGCTTGACAATCACACTGGGCATGTGTACAGTCATGCCCGAAATCCTGAGCAGAGACTGGAGGAGAAGAAATGCAGCATGGTCAGCCTCCCTGGGGGGAAGGGGAAGGGGGTGATTTCTCACTTTCTCTCTCTTTCTCTGGTGAATGCATGTGCCCTATGGAAAAAAAAAAAAAAAAAAAAAAACAAAAAAAACACGAACAAATAAGCAAAACTATACATTGTATCATCCTATTTACATGACATATCCTTATAGACAGAAAGCAGATTGGGAGTTGCCTGGGGCAGGGGCAAGGGGAAATGGGGAGGGACTGCTTAAGGGGCACAGATTTCCTCTGAAGTAATGCAACATTTTGGAGCTGGACGGGGGATGGATGCCCGACATTAGCAATGTACTAAATGTCACTTTCAACGATCGACTTTATAATACGTGAATTTTACCTCCATATTTATGGTGTTTCTAGGGTCCCACCCCATAAACCTCCCCCTTCCCATGTCCCCACAGGGCCTCCAGAATGAAAGTATGTACATAAAAATCAATAGAGTCCCTAGATACTACAAGATGTTGCCATAGTCAAAATAGTGTCACATAACAGCTGTTTTCCTCCTCCAGGAACCAAAGATATTTTTTCCTTATACGTGAGATAAATATGGGCCACTGACAGACATCTCTCTGCCCGGAAACAGAACCTTTTATTGACAACCAGCTCCAATGTTAACTCTAGTCCATGGTGATCCAGTTTTAGGATATGTCATTGGTTATAAATTCAAAATTCTACTTCAAGTATACCAGGAAAGTAAATAAAGCTAAGCATTTCTTTTTGTATGCTTCATGTTCAGCAGATCATCTTACTGCTGAGAGGCAAGTGATGGCTTAAAAAGGGCCCAACATAGATTAAAGGTTTTTCTCATTGTTTCATTTAAATGTCATTATCCTTATTATACAGAAAAGAACACTGAGGCTTAAACAGCTGTGCAACATCCCATAGTCTTACTACCAGTTGGCCACACATGATTTGAACCTCAATTTCTTTTTTTTTTTTAGAGAGATTTTTGCTGTAGGGCACATGCACTTGCCAGAGAGACAGACAGAAAGCAAGAAATCATCCCCCAGGGGGAATGGTCATACCACAATCCCTTCTCCTCTGTTCTCTCAGAACTTTGGAAATGCATGCACATGCTCTTGGTGTGAATTTTAAGCTGCCGGGTCTCGGACTTAAACCACATTAACTACGTGAGAGTCCAGCGACATGACCATTACACCATCTGCTGATCATTGAATACCAATCTCATAAGCTCAGGAGAAAGTTCTTTCAGCCCTGCCAAATTAGATACCATCAGAGTCAAGTTCCTCCCCCACAGGAGGCCTGAGGACTGCTTTCAGTGCCACCAGGAGCCAGACCCCAGGCTACCAGAGGTGTATGGAGATTGTGGGATGCGGACACATGTCTAGTGCCCCTTCTAAAGTCTCCTCTGCACTTGCCAGAGCTGAGGGCCTGAGAGGTTGAGGGTATCCTCTTTTTCCTCTAGTCTGTATGGGGAAAATGAAGACCAGCTTCAATGTTCTTGCTGGCAAACTATCCTTAAAAAGGAACCAGTGAGGAACAATTCATACCCTCTTTTGCTAAAGAGATGAAGAGAAGGGCCAGTGTACCAATTATTTTCAAAGATTTAGGTCAAATCCTATGAAAACACAAGAAACTCCAGCTTCAAAAGGCAACTCCCAGCCTACTGGTCTATGGACATCATTTGTGCAGTTGGAGTGACATGGCCTCAGATCTGGATAAAGGATTCGGCACCACGACTCTGCATTTTCTGTGGGCATAAACCTTATACTTTTTCAAGTCAGCCTGAAACATTTCTACAGAAAGGAGTCGAGAATAATTTCAGTCTTTTTTCTCTGCATGGTAAAATTATCAAAATGATCATAATAATCCCTTATGTGTAAATGCACTTTATAGATTACAAAGTGCTTTCATGGATAATCATTGCTGGGTTAAAAAAAAGTGAAATTAAGGAAAAATATCAGTAAATGGCATTTAGCTATTAATATACATTCTTACATTGTAGGTAAGGAAAGGGTGAGATGAAAGGGTTTTTATATTAGAATTGAAGTCAGTTCTTGAAGTTCTAACTGTGCCTGGTTATCAATAAAAAAGTCAATGCTTTTTAAATTAAAAATGAGGTGCTGCTACTTATGACTTGATAAATTGTAAAATGCCTTTCCCATCCTTCCCAACAGTCCTGTGCCCCATTGCTATTAAATTTTAGATCTGCAGCACATATGGATCAGACAGATATAGGTAAAGAAAAACAACTAGAACAAGAAAAAGAAAGTTAATTTTGCTTCAATACTATTTCATGAAAATACATCAGGACATCTTGTCTACTCACGTTTTGAAGGTAGAGGTGATAAAGGCTCAGGCCACATGATAACATTTTGGGGGGGAAGGGGAAAGAGTTATTTACTTTCATTAATTATTATTATTATTATTTAATTTGCTATAGGGCACATGTGCTCACTAGAGAGAGACAGAGAGAGAGAGAGAGAGGGAAAGTGAGAAAGCAAGCCGCCAGGTCTGGGACTCAAACTGCTGTTGGCCACGTGGGAGTCCAGTGACTTAACAACTACGCCGCCTGCTGGCCCCCACAGGATGACTTTGGAACTTCTTATTCAAAGGAATCAGAATACTAATGTCAAGGTCATCCTAAAAAAAGTGAACCATAGATTTCCATGCTGCCATAGATTTCACCAAAATCTCCACACAGTGCCAGGCCACAAGACCTAATCTCTGCTGATGAAATCAATAACTATCAGAGAGTAGATTTTCAAGGAGTGAGTCTTAATGCTATTAATCTGACCAGATTGCAATTAATCCATTGCTTTCTCTTAGGGATGACTACAGAAACCAGCCGCCGCATACACTAGTGGACACTAGTCGTGCTAGTTGCTTTGAAGCTTTGACAGCCCCGACACACTGCCATTTGGAAGCACTGCTCAGTGGAAACCACACCTGCTGGGATTGGCCCATACAAACTACAGATGCCTTTTCCGGGGAAGAACACTCTTGAGAAGAACTCAGCCCAGCAGGCGCCATCTAGTGTGACTCAGAATATGATAAATACTCCCCCAGAGTAACATTTCTTGCAGGGCAGAAGCACTCAACCTTGGCTGTGTGGTAGAATCACCTAGGGAACCTAAGAATGTGTGTGGCCAGGCCTCCAGCCCAGGCTAATTAAAATCAGCATCTCCAGAAGTGGAGACCCCAGTACTGGTATTTTTGACGCTCCCCAGATGGTTCTAATGAGCAGCCAAGGGTGAGAAGCACTACCGTAGGGGGATTCTAACAGTTTTTGGGCTTGAGCCCAGTTGGTGAGAAGCCTCTGTAGAGAAACCTGCAAAATACCACTTGCATAGGGTAATCAGCATCCCTCCCAGCCTTGAACCATAGCTGACAAGTGCTTGGTTTGTCTGGAGCGTTACAGTCTTTCTGATTTGTAGGAAGAAGGGGGATATGAGAAGTGCTATTTGAATGCCTGTCTGATTTTTCTGCCTAAAACATAAGCACAAAATATTTACCGGCCCTTACTCTGTCAGAGCCTGGAATTCGGTAAAAACATAACAAATAAAATACCCAAGGAGAATGTCATTCATTCCCAGGAGGTGATTCTACGGAGGGAGTGTAGGGGAGGGTGTAATGCAATGTAATGTAATGTCCCACTGGGTGGGCGGGGTTGGAGAGGAACCCTAACTGTTGCCAACATAGTAGAACTGTCAGACTGTCATTAAATTGGCTCTGCAAATTTTGAAACTAAAAGCTTACAGTGTAAGAACATAAACATCTGGAAGAAAATTAAAAAGGCAGGCCAGCAGGTGGCTTGGCGGTTAAGGCGGCTAGATCTCACGTGGCTGACTCCGTGGTTCGATTCCTAGACCCGACAGCTTGAAAACACCAGGCATGCATGCATGCCCAAAACCCCGAGTAGAGAATGGAGGAGAGGGGGTTCTGGCATGCCATTCTTCCTTGGGTGGTGGTGTGGGGGCATGATTGCTCTCACTTTCTCTCTCTCTCTCTCTCTCTCTCTCACTCTCTCTCCCCAGTGAGCATATGTACCCTATAGCAACAAAACAAAACAAAAAAAAAGAAAGAAAATGAAAATTAAAGGGCGGCAACTCTTGGGCACTGTGAGCTCCTCACCAGGGTCCCTGCCCTGTCCATTGTGCTACACCCACCCGCGTCCACCATGGCTGATGTTCAGCAGCTGCAAGGAAGACGGTGCCTGGTGGACAGCAAAGGCTTTGATGAATACATGAAGGAACTAGGTGTGGGACTAGCTCTGCAAAAAATGGGTGTAATGGACAAACCAGATTGTATTATCACTTGTAATGGGAATAACCTCACTGTAAAAACTGAGAGCACTTTAAAAACAACACAGTTTTCTTGTACCTTGGGAGAAAAGTTTGAAGAAACTACAGCTGATGGCAGAAAAACTCAGACTGTCTGTGACTTTAAGGACAGTGCATTGGTTCAACATCAAGAAGAGTGGGATGGGAAAGAAAGCACAATAACAAGAAAATTGCAAGATGGAAAATTAGTGGTGGGCTGTATCATGAATAATGTCACCTGTACTCGAGTCTATGAAAAAGTAGAATAAAAATCCCTTCATCACTTCAGACAGGAATTAGCTGTGAGAATGAACATGCTCAGTTCAATGAACAAATCTCCATACTGCTTTTTTCTTCATTACTGTGTTCAATTGCCTTTATCGTAAACATTTTACATGCAACTATTTCCAAATGTTGATTTAATTAGGATAATCCCTTTGGTTAGTAAATAAATGTGTTAGTGCTAAAAAAAAAAAAAAAAAAAAGGAGGCAACTCTTAGCAGGTTCAGGTTAGCTGTGTCCTCTTCTCCAGTATTTTACTTTCCTCTTCCCGTGCTTGGGATTTCGAAGACAAGCACGAGGTGAACAAGGTAGGCAAGCAGAGACTCTGTCATTGAGGCAAATCAGGTTCCTAGAAGAGTCTCCCCAGAGGTGGATGACACTCAGTTGGGTATGCATCAGCTGAACCCCACATGTGAGATAAATGGAAGTCTCCATCTCCTGATTCTGAGTCACTGGTTGCTTGGGGGTTGATATTTTATCGAATGAAAATACGATTTCTTAGATTGCTTAATATGTAAATCTCTCTCACAATGTTAACAAGTTCTGAGAACTTAACTCACCTGTTTAAGGCCTGGAGCAGTAGGAAGCAGAGCTGACAGAAACGAACGACATAAAACACTTACTGGTTCTCTCTTTTCTTCTTAAGTGGATCCATGAGGCGCAGTGTGTCTCTGATCACAGCCACCTTCACTTCTTCATCCACAAGGCTGGGGACATTTTCAAACACCCCTGGAGAAAGCTTAAATGGGTAAGGATTTCATGTTATGGTGGAGACTGTGGTTCAATGCCAAGCGGCAATCAGCATCCAACCCTCCAACTAGCTCAAGGGGTTGCGCTGTTAAATTTTGCTTATGCTAATCTATAGAAGAGAATTTTCAAAGGTTCCCCATATACTACCTTAAAAATGTCAATTTCCTTTTATAAATGAACAAAATCCATGAGGAGGAAAGAGAGCACTATGTTTTTCTGATGATCAGAATTCTATATACTCCCTGTAGGACATTTGGACATATAGTATGGGACGAAGAAAATTTAAAAAATTGAAATAATCCCTCCCAAACCCTTATATTAATATTTGGTATATTTTCTTCCAGTTTTTTTCATCTTTTCTTTTTTGGAAGGAGAAAAATATAACCACTGTTAAATGTACTATTTATCTTAGTGATTCAAGCATGCCGACATGGCTAAATCATATTCATAGAATTTCAATTAGTTCATCTCCTGAGGCTAGCTAATTAGTTCATGTCAAAACTGATGGAAAGACTCAGCTGCTTCTAAGTTTCTAGATCTCAAAAATTGGAAGAATGGCATGCTGGGAAATTATCATAGGTCGGATAGGTCTTGTATTACTAGACTGCCTTCAGAGCTCCACAAAAATAAAATTATTTTATTGGAAAACAACTGTGCTGTTAAAATACAAAAATGTCAGATCTCATTTAGCCAAGTGAATGACCTGAGAGGAAGGATATTTGGTTGTCTGGCAATACAGTCAACGCGATGCTGCAAATACTTACTTCATGCTCATGTTCGATTCTCATGCTGGGATTTGCATTTACTTCAAGGAGTATAGGCTTCAGATTTTTCATTAGAAGAATGTCAAAGCCTAAAATCTGGGCAGGATAAAAATAATTCAGAATTACTCCCTCTAGCTATAGCTTTGTGTCAGCAGTTGAGTACAGTATTAGGGTCATTAAGGTAAAAAAAATTCAAGCTCGGTCCCCAACCTTGGCCTTGATCCTGTTTCTTTTGTCCATAGCCCCTCTTTCTCTGGGAATACTTGGCAGGCCAAATGGACAGCAGAAAGTGCTCTGGGACTGTGGGTACTAGGATGAGTTTGCAGGGTGCATTTCAGCACTGTGTCGTCTGAAGTGCTGTCATGTGATATCCTATTTCTTCTTTAACAGGTTTATTATTATTATTATTATTATTATTATTATTATTACATTGAGGATCAGTAGTACAATAGTTCCTCAGTTTCTCCCTCTGCCTTTTCTTCTCTCTCCTCCATTAAGTTTCTTCTTAGCTAGATCTCTGAAAACCCAAGGCTACCTATCTTAACCTGGAGTATGCATTAGTATCAAAACCACTGCATCTCCCAGCCCACACCTACTGAGCGTACTTCTCAGAATGGAACTGCAGGAAAACATATTTAAAAAAAAATCCCCAGGTGATTCTGTTGTATGTTCTTTGTTAGGGAGAAGGGAATATTTATCAGAGACACCTACTAGGCCCAACTTAACAATACAATGCAGTTAATATTTACAATTTTTTAAGTCTTCATGATGGTGTGTTTGAAGTAAAGATTATGCTCTCCATTTCACAGGGGCAGAAACTGGGTCTCAGAAAGACCAATGGATTTGCCCAGATTGCCTAGCTACTAAATGACAGAGCTGGATTTCACACCCAGGTAGGATTGACTACATTACTTGTTTGAACCAGTATAAGATGACAATGTGGGGCCTCTTGTTTAAAAAGTATTCATAGTTTCATGATTATTTCATGACGGTGAACAACAGAGCATTAAACCCGGCTGGGAACCCTTCTGAGAACAAGGCCTGTGTAACGACCCAGGTCACTCAGCCATGAAGTGGACCCTGCAACCCAGCTAAGTCCAACGCCATTTAAAATGCCTATTCTTGAGTCCAGCCTGCTGGGTAAGGGTTTGTCTTCCAGCCCCCCGGCTTCTTTCAGTTCCTCACTAGCCCTACAATTGGGGCAAGTCACCCTGTACGTCTCGTTCTCTCTGCTTGAAACAACACTGCACCTGGATAACTTCTCCTCACTTTGAGACCTTTGGCCCTAATTAGACTCAAACTATGGGGACTTCAGATTCTCAAGAGGACTTTCATTATTTCTATAAAAGTGATAACATAAAAAATTTTGAATGTAATTGACACAAGCCTAAAGTCTCAAGAAATAATATAGAGAATAAAAAAGAAAAAGATAATGGCTGTAGACACCCCTCCTCTGGACTCAAGAAGAAAAGATGAGGGAAATTCATTTAGTTGTCTATATAGAATATTCATTAGTTAAATGATAATTATTAAACTGTAGCTTCACCCTTATTAATGAAGTCAGAGCCTGAATGACCATTTCTGGAGGTGATTCAAAATGAAGTTATTTTTCAGTGAAGGGCAATAAGGATGAGAAGTTGGAAAAAGTCATCCTTCCTCTATTTTTCTTTCCTGGGTCATAAAAAGAAAGAGCTGGAAAGTCAGTAGAAAATGTTATATGGATTACAGATCTGCTTAATAATATATGACAAGTGGATATGAGTGATGAGGTCTTTAAGAGGCTCTGGTGACATCATCAGTCTAACTTCAGACCTGGTCTGAGACATGTGATGTTGACGAGGCTACAGACAGTGGCAGGCCACAGTGCCAGCGTTTATCATCCTTAGTCACTGACTCTCAGTGCTACATCTCAGAAGTCTGGCTTGTCCTTTCTCAGTCTGGTGTACTCTTCTCAGACCAATGCCCAGTGGTTTTATGACTGTAAAACTGTTGGAACACTGGAAGCTAGAGTAGGGGCTGGCAAAAACCTCATGGGCCATACTGGCCTGTACCTGCCGATAGCAGACACTTTGGTGGGTGCATATTTTCAGGTATGGAAGGTTTTGTACAGTAATGTTTCCAAATCAGAAGAACCTGGGTTATGAGCTCAGCTCAGTCTTGTCCTTTAGCTAGATGACATTAGGTAAGATGCTTAGCCTCTCCTGAGCCTCAGTGATCTCATCTGGAAAATGGTGACAGCAATAGCTGCCCATCCAGGGTTTTGCCCATGGAAGAGAAAAGTAGTATCTAGGACTATCCTCATCATATAGAAGGCACTCAATAGATGCTAGCTCTCTTTCCAGTTTCCTGACAATTCCACTACCAAGAATGGCATCAGTGTGCTTTGAAGTCACAGGGAGCTAATCTCACATTGTCACTCTGCCTTTAACGTGTATGCGATGACAGGCAAGTTACCTAGCACGGCTAAGCCCCAGTTTTCTCATCTGTCAAACGAGACATTGAATAGCACTTACTTATCTCAGTTCATTTACTTATAAAATATTTATGGAATGCTTTCTATGTCCCCAGACCCATTCTACTGGAAATAGACAAAGCTGCCCTTTGGAGCTTACGTTCTAGTAGGAGAGACAGAATCAAATAAAGATAATGCACTGTAAAATATGTTCATAGTACCTGATACATAGTGCATGTTTAAAGGAGATCCACTTTATTATATTTATCACAAATTCAAGGAAATATGAATTATCATCTTTTCAAAAGTTTAAGGACATGTGTAGCATCAATACATCTCAGTAAACAGAGGAGCTTATTTTGTCACAAAATCCCAGAATGTCTGGTCTGAGAGAAAGTCAGGAAGGCACTTGGTCGAGTGTTTTTCAAAACCAGTTATTTCCTGGGGAACGAGGGTCGGGGGCAACCAGGTCAGATCACTGTTTACCTATTTTACATACTGAGGTTCCCAGAGAAAAAGCTTTACTTCTCTTTTTCTTTAAAAATCACCACCCGAGTCTAACTCCAACATTACACAGACCAGGAAGCTGTAGCTTAGAAAGAAGAAGCTTCTCTCCAGGTTGCCCCAGCAGCTGGTGGCGGAGCAGGGCCTGGGAACTTGTCAGCCTCATGCTACTCTCCTTCCCCAAGTAACCAATCAGCAAGGGGTATCCCGGGGGACTTAAGGATACTTGTTCTTCATCCCTGACCTCTAGAAGTTGAAGAGAAAGGACCCTGAGCTGCTGATAGTAAATTTATGCAAAGGCTCCAAGCTATATTCCAAAGACAGAGGATGCTCTCTTGTGCTCTAGACCTACCCATCAATCTGTATCCAAAGTATTGCCAACTGGGAGGTCCCAAACTCCTCAAATTCAACATATTCAAACTCACTATCTGCAGCCAGCCGTCTCTGGGACAGTCCCAATGATCCCACCTGCTGGTATTCATGTGTTTGTATAATTCCACCAGACTTAAGTGTGAGCCGCACCTAGTGACTTGTTTCTAACAAATAGAAAAGGGCGGAAATGACGGGATGTCACTTCCGATATTAGGTTATAAAAAGACTTTGGGCCTTCATCTTGAGGTGCTTTTTCTCACTATCCCTTATTTGCTCTAGAAGCCACCTGCTATGAGCAAGCTGTCCTATGGAAAGGCCCAGATGGTAAGGAATTGATTTCTCCAGCCAATAGCCAGGAAGACCTAAAGCCTGCCAACAGCCATGTGAGTGAGCTTGGAAGAGGATCTTTTCCTGTTCAGTCCTTGAGATAATGGCAGCCCTGGCTGACATGTGGATTGTAGCCTTGCTAGAGTCGTGGAGCCAGAGGCAGTCACTATGCCTAGATTCCTGATCCACAGAAAATGAGATAATGGGTATGTTTTGTTTTAAGCTGCTAAATATTGGGATAATTTGTGACAAAGCAGTAGATAACTACTATACCACCTTTTCTCTAAAATCTACTTCCTGTATTTCCTATCCTCCCCATCACACAAGTCAAAACTTTCTCCTTTAACTCCTCCATCTAGCGGGTCATAATTCCTGTATGTCTACCTCCTAAGGAGATTCCAAGATCTGGCCCATCTTCACTGCTCCTGCTGTGAATCAGGTCTGTACCTTCCCTCCTCTTTTCCCTGCTCTCAAACTCATCCCTAGATCATCTGGCACAAGGGGCTGCCAGAATAATTTTTCTAAGATACCACTCCTCTGTCTAAAATCTCTGTCTACAGAATGAAGCCAAGTTCCAAGGCCTGTGGTACAGATTTCTCTATGACCTGGCATCTGTCTCTTTCTCCTCCCACTCGCAACTGCACAGTGTGGGCTCTAGTTGTACAGAACTATTAGTGGTTCTAGGATGCTTTGCCACTCTCTGTCCTTTCTACCAAAAAGGCATTATTTACTTTATCAAATATTTATTGAGCACCTTTTAAATAGTAGACAGTATTCTAGGCACTGGGGATAAAGCAGTGAACAAGATAAAGCTCTTGCCTCTTGGAGCTTTATTTTAGAGGGCAGAGAAATCAAAGCAAGTGAATGATTACGGCAAGGTAACGGGCTGGCCCTGTCATGCAGTGGTTAGGCACTGTGTATTGGAAGCTGCATTCCACATGGCTAACCATGATTTGAATCTCAGTCTTAGTGGCTTGAAAACATGATGGACATATATGTGTCATGTCCAAAACCCTGATGGAAGGAGAAATAGAGGAAAGGAATTATGATGTGACCACAGCCAACTAAGGGGTGGGGTGCTTTCTCTCTCTCTGAGTACACACGCCCCGCTGGCAATCAAAACATTTATAAAAAAAAAAAAGTAATGTAAGAATGCAAAGTGTGATATAGTGAGGACGAAATTTGCTAATCTAGATATGATGGCCAGGGAAGCCTTTCCAAGGAGATGGTATGTGTTATTCTGTTGTCTTCTGGCTAAAACAGTTTCTGTTAAGAATATTATGGTGGGAACCAGCAGTTAGCGTAATGGCTATGTCACTGGACTCCCACGTAGTCGACCGCGGTTCAAATCCCAGACCTGGTGGTTTAAACTCACACTGGGCACATGTGCATGCATGCCCAAAATCCCGAGAAGAGAATTGAGGAGAAGGGATTGCAGCATAGCCATCCCCCCTGGGGGGTGATTTCTTGCTTTCTGTCTCTGTCTCTCTCTGTCTTTCTGGCGAGCGCATGTGCTCTATAGCAAAAACTTCTCCAAAAAAAAAAAGAATTTCTTGAGTTCTTGTTTTTTTATTTATTTTTTTTGAGAGTTTTGTTTTTGTTTTTGTTTTGTTTTGTTTTGTTTTTTTTTTTTGTTATAGGGCGCATGCGGTCGCCAGACAGACAGAGAGAGACAGAGAGACAGAAAGCAAGAAATCACCCCCAAGGGGATGGTCACGCCACAATCCCTTCTCCTCCATTCTCCTCTCGGGATCTTGGGCACGCACGCACACACGCCCGGCGTGAGTTTTAAGCCAACGGGTCCAGGATGCAACCATTACGCTAACTGCCGGTCCCCTTGAGTTCTTGTTTTATAGCTTGTATTGTAATTAGAGAATTATGGCCATTATTTTTTTTCTAATCGTTCTCTGTGTCTTCCTTTTCTCTTCTGCAGTAGAGCTCCAATTACACATACATTAGACCACATGAGTTGTACAATAATTCACTGAGGGTCTGTTTTCTCTCTTTGTTTTTCCCCTGTAATTTTCCTTCATTTAATTTTCGATGGATTTTATTGCTATGACTTCCAGTTCACTGATGATTTCTTCTTCAGTATCTAATTTGCTAATAATCTCATCCAGTGAAATTTTCATTTCAGAGGTGGTATTTTCTTCTCTTTCTCTGTTCCACTTGGTTCTTTGTAATAGCTTCCATTCCTCTCTTTATTAAGCTTATATTTTCTTTAAATATTTGTACATAGTGGGGTTGGCAGGTGGCATGGTGGTTAATGGCACTGGACTTCCACATGGCCAACTGTGGTTTGAGTCCTGGACCTGGCGGCTTGCTTTCTCACTTTCCTACTTTCTCTCACTCTGTTCCTCTCTGGTCACATTAAAATAAATAAATGAATAAATAAATGAATAAAAATAGTTCTTTTTTAAAAAGTTGTACATAGTTACAAAACCTGTTTTAACTTCCATTTCATAATATTTTCATTTCTAATATTTTAAAATCTGTTTTATTCATTTATTTTCCCCTTGGTATGGGTTTTAACTTTTCCTGCTTTGTGGACTGTTTAGTGCTTTATTTTTCTTTTTTCTTTTCTTTTCTTTTTTTTTTTTTTAATGGGATGCTGGACATTGTGAGATTACAAAACTATTAGGTCATCTGGATGTATTACTCTGTTTTTCTATGCAATCCTGACTTTCCCAACAACCCAATAAATGTCTAGATTTTATCTTCCTTTTAAAGTGCTGGGGCTGGATTTAGGCAGACTGATCTGCAGAGCAATCTGATAGCTTTAAATCCTGTTTAAAGTTGTTTAAAGTGGGTGGGGCTAGCATTCCCTTCATTCCAGGAAGATTATACCCTACCCATTAAGGTAAACATCTTTGGATTTTCCACTGAATGCTCTAGGTAATCAGAGACACTTCACTTTGGTTGTTCAGAGCCTGAATACCTCCCTGCCCTGTGTGAGCCCTGGAAGTTGTTTAGCTTATCAGTTTCCTGATGATCTTTTGCCCAGCTTTGTGTATTAGTGCTCCACACATGCATGGTTCGGAGCTCAGCAATGATTCACAGGGATCTCATGTAGATCTCTGGAGCTCTTTTCCTTTCCAGAGGTTTTTTTTTTTTTTTTTTTTTTTTTTTGAGAGTTTTTTTTTTTTTCCTTTCCAGAGTTCTGACTCATAATTTCCAGCCACTTTAGAGTCCCCAAACTTTGATGTCTTTCTCTTCAGTTCATTGAGGTCACCAGGCTCTATTTAGTTCACCCTTTCAGAGCCCATATTCTAGAAATTGCCTCCAGATAGAAAGCTGAGGAAACCATAGGAATTACCTAGGTGTTTTTCCCCCTTTTTCAGGGATCACCGTACTGAGCTGCTTGTTGTTCAAAGGCTGGAAAAACTCATTTCATGTGCATAGTCATATATAGTTCAGGTAATTTAATTGTTTGCAAAAGAGGTTAACTTCAGTCTTTGTTAATCCATCTTGACCAGGAGGTGACATATGAACAAGGGACTGGATGAAGTAAGAGGATAAGTTACTTTTGAAGAGCTGGGAAGAGCATTCTGGCAGAGAGAAGAACAAGAACAAAGGCCATTTTTGAAGAACAGGAAGGAGGAAGCAAGAGGGAGGTGGCAGGAGACGAGGTCAGGTGGAAAGGCGAGGGCCAGATCAGATGGTATCTTGTGGCCCTGATGAACCAGGACTTTAAGTGCAATGAAAAGCCTTAGAAGGGTTTGAGCCAAGGAAGAAACTTGATCCAGTTTATGTTTTTAAAAGATCTCTTTGGCTACAGTGAGAAAAGCAGGGTAAAGACACAAAGGTGGAAATAGAGACATCAATTAAGAGCCTATTACATTGGGCCAGCAGATGGCATAGCGGTTACGTTGCTGGACTCCCATGTGGCCTACTGCAGTTTGAGTCCTGGCCAGTGGCTTGAAAATATACCCGGGGTGTGTGTGAGTGTGAGTGTGTGTGTGTGTGTGTGTGTGTGTGTGCCCAAGATCCTGGGAGGAGAAAAAAGAAGGAATTGTGGCATGGCCAACCCCCATGGAGGGGGGGATGATTTATCACTCTCCTTCTCACTGTCTCTTTCTCTCTCTCTGATGAGCACCTGTGCCCTGAGGCAAAAACCTCTTAAACATAATAATAATAAATAAAATTAAATAATTCTTGGGACCAGCAGTTAGCGTAGTGTCTATGTCACTGAACTCCCGTGTAGTCGAATGCGGTTTGAGTCTCAAACCCAGTGGCTTAAATTCATGCCAGGTGTGTGTGCGTGTGTGCCCAAGATCCTGAGAGAAGAATGGAGGAAAAGGGATTGCGGCGTGGCCATTCCCCCTGGGGGATGATTTCTCGCTCTCTGTCTCTCTGTCTCTATCTTTCTGGCGAGCACACATGCCCTGTAGCAAAAACCTCTCAAAATAATTTAAATAATTCTAAAAAAAGAAAAATGAGACTATTCCATTAGTTCTAGTACAAGGCAAAGACTGGTTAGACTTTGATGGCAAATAGAGTAATTGTTGAGAAGTGGTTACATTTGGATATATTTTTAATAGTTGCTTACGGTTTGGGTATAAGGAGGAGGAGAAAGGAAGAAATAAGGATGACTTGGGTTTCGAATGCTGTTCCTTTACTGGAATAGGAAAGCCAAGGAGCATAGGTTTAGAAGAAAAGTCAAGGGCTGATGTTGGCCGCGGTAAATGTTTGATGCTCCCTAGCTATCCAAGTATGAGTAAAGTGGGCCGTTGGATACACCAGCCTGGAGTCCAAGGAGACATCAAGATGGGAGCTTTAAATTTCAGAGTCAGCATCATACAGCTCGTCCGTAAAGCCTTGGGGGTAGATGAGACTATTTAGTGAGTGACTGTGCATAAGAGGACACACTGCCAAAGCTTGAGCCCTGAGGATCTCCAACACGGACAGGTCCAGAAGAAGAGACTGAGAGACAGCAGCCAGAGAAGGAGGGAAAAACCAGGAAAATCCCTTACCTTTTTCTGGCTTGGTGAATTATTCATGCCTTTGGCTCCAGTCTAAGCATTTCTTCTGAGAAGCCTTCCCGACTGGGTCAGGGAGTTCGTTACTCCCTTTTCTGTGCCCTCCCGGCATTCTCCTCCTGCCTTCTCATAGCAGTTCGTATGTGGAATTGCAAGTCTCACGTGTGGGTCTTCCTCACTAGACTGTGTACCCCCCAGGGACAGGGACCTTGCCCTAAGTATAACCACATGCACTACACACAACTCGGGGCTTGTCTCTGGGTGCCCAGGAGCATGTTAGAGTCCAGAGGGAGAAAAAAGCTTACGTATCAACAGTAGCCAAGGAAAACTACAGAGAGGGCAGGACTTGAACAGCACCTTGCAAGGCATTCAATTTCGAAAAGCAGTGGGAACAGGAGTGAGCATGGATTGTGTGGGCCAAGACAGAAGAGAACAAAAGGATAAGACTGGAAATGCACAGATGATGTCCGAGAGGCAGGAATCAGGTCTGTTCTGCAGGACAGGACTGCAGGGCTCGCGTAGGGTACATGGAACCCAGACTGGGGCAAGGCTGGGGGCTGACAAACATCAGACTAAGGACCTGGCTTTCAGCACCATGCGCCTTGGAACATTGGTGTTCAAGGTGCCTCTTCATAGGCAAGATTGAAAACTGTCATTATGACAGATAACAAGTAATGTACAAATCCTAAAAGCTGTCATTTATTAAGTGATTACCATGCATAGCTACCGTGCTAAATGCTCTACATAGCTTTCTGTTACTCACACATACAACCCTATGAAATAGATACACATACGTTCTTTATTTGCAGATAAAGAAACTGAGGTTCAGAAAGGTTAGCTTGGGCTGGCTCCATGGCGCAGCAGTAACGCCCTGCTCAAGGGAAACTGGATCCCACACAGCGACCACAATTCAAATCTCTGGGGCGAGTCAGCCTGAAACGCAGCCAGCATTACTGACCTAACAGGCTAGCAAACTAAGGGAGAGGACTGCAGAGTGACCGTCCCCGTGAGCTAGGCAGTGCTCATCTTTCTCTCTCCCTTTCTTTGACCCTCTCACACTTGTGTGTGCACACACGCACCCTATTATGAATAAAGAAAAAATACGCTAAAATGTTACCTTGCCAAGCTCACCAGCTAGAGTTGCTAGAAGGAGAATCTGGAATTGGACCCATTCCGGGGCCTCAGAAGACAAAGTCCAAGCCCTGAGCCCTACACTCCCGCTTGGCCTCCTCCCTTTGTACTGTGGGATGAAAGGTAAGGAGGAGGTCAAACAAACCAACCAACCCAAACAAAACAAAAACAAACAAGAAAGAGGAGAAACATCTCGAGATTTAGGAAATGTGTCTCCTCTGGATGCCCAAGGGAAAGAGTCCTGGGCCAGGGAGAGCGTCAGAGGCAGGAAGCTAGAAGAAGACACAGACCCAGCAGTGGGACTGGGCGGGAGGCTCCTGAAAGCTGGGCTGAAAGCCTTTCCTCTGCTGGGTATTTCTGCCACAGAAATCATTCACGCCTAGACCGTGCTGTTTAAGTCAGGGTCACACCGCTGCCCTCAAGAAGACTGACATGAGGACATGTTGCTGGGAACCGTCTGGGAAATGACAGGGAACAGGCTGGAATGACAAGGCAGCCATGTTCCTAGGCAACCGATTACAGGAAACCTGGCCAGAGCCTGAGCAGTGCCAGCCACTGCTCTGGGCTGTCCCAATTTCCCAAGTAGTTATTGTGGCTATGATTGGAAAGGGGTCACCGTCACATGTTTCAGATAAATGTAATTTTGTTTTGACCAGAGTTTATGTTCTGGAATGCTGCAGTCTGGCCCAGGCCCAGGCTATGAGGGGGAAGGGCTTTATGGCAAAGAAATGACTTACTCTATCTGCAGGACATTTCAGTTTGCAAAGCCTTTCATAACTTCATCTCATTTGAGTTGGGCACCAAGCCTGTGAGGTGAGTGAGGAAACAGGCACAGAGATAGTAAATGACTTATGCCAGGTCACCCAGCAGGTCAATGTCCCTAAATCTTTGGGTTCCAAGTCAGTTCAGCTATTTTATTATCATTATTCACTATATAGTGAGTATATGTGTGTGCGTGTGTGTGAGAGAGAAGCACCCTCAGTGGGGTCTGGTTACACGGTGAGCCCCTTCCTCCAGCCCTCCAGCTCACCTGACACATGCACATGCACCTGGCTATATTCCAGGTCGCCTGGGCCTGGATCCAAACTTGCGGTTAGCCACATGGCTTCCAGCACTCCAGTTCAGTGCCTACCGACGGTGCCACAGAGGCTGGGCGCATGCAGGTGATTTGAGTCCCAAACTAACAAGTGTTCTAACAAGTGATCCAAATACAGGGAGTGAGGACTCCAAGGGGCAAAGGATATCCCTTTCCCTCAGCCACTGACTATCTGGAAGGCGTGGTAAAACGAATTTCTCTTTTTGTTCCTTTTTAGAGATTTTTGCTATGGGGTACATGTGCTCACCAGAGACACAGAGGGACAGAAAGTAACAAATCACCCCCCTTAGGGGGAAATGGCCACACCACAGTTCCTTCTCCTCCATTTTCCTCTTGACATTTTGGGCACACACACACAAGCATCCAGCTCGAGTTTTAAGCCACTGAGTCCAGGACTTGAAACGTGGTCAACCAAACGGGAGTCCAGCACCTTAACCACTCTACCACCTGCTGGCTCAAAATGGATTTTTTTCTTTCTTTCTTTCTTTTTTTAAGAATTATCTTATTTAACTTTATTTATTAATTTATTTTGACTAGAGAGGGACAGAGCGAGAGAGAGAGAGGGTGGAAAGTGAGAAAGCAAGTCACCAGGTCCAAGACTCGAACCATAGCCATGTAGGTGGCCAGTGCCCTAACCACCACACTACCTGCCGGTCCCCTCAAAATGGATTTCAAACATTTAATACCTCATACCTTGTCAAAGCACTTTCACCAATGTTACAACACTCCTACAGAGGCAGGGAGGGAAGGAAGTGAGTGGAGGTGACTAACAGCAGATGAAACAGAGGTTCAGGGTGGTGAAGAAAAGTGCCCAAGGTCACCCAGCTGGAAAGGGGACACGTCCTTCCCTGAGCCAATCCTAACTCGTGCTCGTCTCACCCCGGGGCTGGAAGCATTTAGTGTGGCCGAGCAGTGGAGACAGTCACAAGGCTGTGGTTCCATCTGCAGAACATCATCTCTCCAAACCAACGGCTCCCTCCCTGTCTGCCTTCCGGTTCCCCACAGCTGGGGCCCCCGGTTACACCCCGATGGCCACCCCAGACAGCCTGGCCATGGCAAGACAAGTAGCGAAACGGCCGTCCTGGCCCTCCACCCTGCCACTCTGACCATGCCAGGGCTCTGTGGCTTGGCCCTCCTGCCAGGCCCACATGATACTCCTGGAATAGCTGTCACTGTCAAGCAGATGTGGCCACACGGTCCCCTGGGATGACCTCTGGATGAGTCCACGTCGCAAATGTCTCCTTTGTCCTGACTTTCTGATGGCTCAGGCCCAAACTTGTTTTCTCTAGTCCTTTCTCTAAGTTCTGCCCTTCCTAAGGTCTGAAACCACCACCTGCCTGATGGCCAAGCTACCCGTTCTGCCTGGGCACCAAAGGCCTGGGGGACTGAAAGGTGGTGTGGTGGTTAAAGATGCTGGACTCCCACATGGCCAACCGCAGTTCAAGTCCTGGACCTGGTGGCTTGCTTTCTCACTTTCCCTCTCCTTCTTTCTCTGTCTCTCTCTGATCAAACTGGAAGATAATAATAAATAAAGTTAAATAAAACAATTCTTTTTTTTGGAGAGGTTTTTGCTATAGGGCGCATGTACTCACCAGAAAGACAGAGAGAGACAGAGAGACAAAAAGCAAGAAATCACCCCCCAGGGGGGGATGGCCACACTGCAATCCCTTCTTCTCCATTCTCCTCTTGGGATCTTGGGCATGCATGCACATGTGTCCGGCGTGAGTTTAAGCCACCGGTTCCGGGACTAAAACCATGGTCAGCTACAAGGGAGTTCAGCAACATAGCCATTACAATAACTGCTGGTCCCGAATAAAATAATTCTTAAAAAAAAAAAAAAAAAAAAAAAGGCCTGGGACCGGGCCTAAGAGCAGATCTGTGGATGACAACTATCTCCTCCCGGTGCTGTCCCCGCCTCATTTCCTGTCCAAAGGCCTCCTGGGAATCTCACTGAGTGTGGCACAGTTCTGGGGTTGCACTTCAGGGCACCCTCCCCTTCGGCTGTCGAGTGGATGCACTGTCTGGTAGAGACACTGCCCCATTCCCCACTTCTACTTTTTGTTCCATGCTAGCCATCGCCCTCCTGCCACAGGCTCGGAACAACCCAGACGCTCCTCAATAGAAGTGATAAATAAACCGGGCATATTTTGAATGGAATACACACAGTGCAAATGAAGCAGTACCGAGACCCCCTCAACAAGGGTGGACCTTTGAAACATGCCGTGGAAAAGAATATTGCAGAAAACTACATACTTTATAATAGTGTTTTTATAAAACACAAAACCAAGCAAAACAAACCAGTATATTACTTAGGGATACAGTCATGGATAATAAAGGTAATGGTTTTTGAAAGTGAAGAAACGATGAACATGACATTCAGGCTGAGCGGCCACCTCCAAGGTGGGGAGGGAAACGGGATAAGGAGGAAGCACAGGAGTGGAGGCCTAGGCTTGGGAGGTGGCAGTGGGACGATCGTTTTATTGTTCTGCTTCATGGCTTACGAGCAGGAGGCCACTTCATCTTAAAGAGAAGATGGCAAGGGGCCCAGGAGTGCCCTTCTCATCTTCTCCTCCCCATCTGATTCACCTGGTAGCAGGAAGTGTGCCTGTGGGGTGCCCCACTGGGCTCCATGTGCCCCCCGCCCCCATCTCCACAGCTACATGACCTGAAGGAACGTGCAGACTCCCACTCCCCATTTCCTCCTCCCACACTCTGGCCCCCTGCACCCATGCTCCCTGGAGCGCACCCTCGCTGCAGTCCCCCTGACCTGGAGTGAGTACGATGGACAGCCGCAGTGCTGGGCTCACTGGCTATCTCCTCAGCGACGTGGCCGGCCCCACCTCCTGTTTCTCTGAGCCCTCCTTCCTTGGCATTTTGGGCACCTTCGCCCCTGCTCTCCCGTCTCTATCTCAAGACACTGCTTTCTGGCCTCAAGTGGTGCCCGCCCTCCTTGCCTGCCCCTCACTTAAATGGCGGCACCTCTAATCACCCTCCAGCTGTCTTCAGTCACCAGCTGAATGCTCTTGAGTCCAGCCCCCCCACTTCTGAATGCCAGACCCAAATATCCAAATACCCCATTGTCCACTCACCCTGTCTACCCAGGTGTCACAGAGGCACTGCAAGTCCAACTCTTCTCCCTCATCCAGTGGCCTCAATCAAGTCCCACAAGCCTCACTCTCTTCCGGCGGCCTCTATCCCTCCGGCCAAGTGGCTAAGCCACCTGTCAATCAGCCTCAGTTGTGCCCTTCCCTCTCTGCCGCCATCTCTCTGCTTTCCCCCAGCCCCATCCAGTCACTAGTCTAGCCGTCCTACCTCCTCTATGGCTCTGTTCTCTCCATCTCCACCAAGACCTTTCTAATCCAAGTCAGCACCCTCCGCTGCTTACATGAAAATGACGTTCTCGCTAGGGACCTCCCTGCCCCAGCCTTGCCTCGATCTGTGCTCTAACCTGCAGACACTTTGTAATGCACTAATCTGAGTGCATCTGTTTGCTGCTTCAAATCCTTCAGTGCCCTCACTGCCCTCGGACTCTCCATGGCTTGGCCCTCCTCACCTCCCTCTTCCACTTCATCTTTCCTCATCCTCTCCCACATCTCTGCCCCAACCCTATCCTCCAACTGTACCGAGCCTCGTTCAGTGCCTCAGGCCATGCCTTCCTCTCACCTCTAAGGCTAAAGCATGTCTCCACCTAGTACACTCTGCCTTCCCCAGCCCTACCCAGTCCTGCCTGCTTCATCTAACTCTTACTCCAGGTTCTAATTAAACTGCCATTTCTTCTGGAAAGCCTTCCCTGACCACCCAGAGAATGCTAGATTGTTCCACAAATGCACAGCAACCAGTACTGGTTTATGAACGATCTGTCTCCTACAGTAGGCTCTACTCATCAGCCAGCGGGGGCCTGACTTAGTGTCTCACTAGCACCTATGACAATGCCTGACCCGCACTGAGCAGGTGGTAAAAATTGCTGAATGGATGAATGACACTGCTTTACATGTGTTATTTAATCCTTACAAGAATCCTTTAAGGTATGTACGATTCATCTCATTTTACAGATAAGAGAAGTAACTTGCCCCAAACCACACAGCTAGCAAATAGAAAACTGGGAGTTGGACCTGGGTTTAACACCAAAGTCCATACCAGCAACCTCCCCTGCTCCCACCTCTGGCCATCCCATCACCACCCCTCATCCTCCATGAGGCCAGGGAGCCTTCTAGAGGCCTGGTCACAGCTGGGAGCTCGGGCTGGGGAACTGGCAATGATTACCTGGAAGCACGTGGGCCCCGGCCTGCCCGTGGGGATGTCCGACTGGTAGAAAACTTTGAGCTCTGGAGTCAGGGCGATGACAGTCTTGATCACCAGGGAGATGATATCAGACCAGACCTTCTTGATGTCCACACCTTTGGAAGACAACCTACAAAGAATGCTAGAAAAGGTCCGTTTGCTGCCCGTGCTGGCGCTGTCCGAATGGATGAAGTTCCCGCTGTGGATGTTCAGGGAGTAGTTGGTTAAGTGCATGAAGATGTGGTGCAGATTTTTGGGGTTGGGCTCTTGATATGGCTCTGTGCAGAATCGAGAGAGTCCGTCTTTGGCTATGTAAATCTCTAAGGGCTCTAAGGACTTCAGTAAGACATACAGACGAATATCGAACTTCAGCTTGTCGATGAGGAGAGGTTTGCAGATGTACTCCTGGACCACCGCTGGCCTGCTCTGGAGGATGCCTGCCAGGCGGATGTCACTGGGGTCTTTAATGAGGTAGATTCCGTCACCCTGACAGCCACCGTCCGGTTTCACAATGAACGTGGGCTTCCAGGAGGGGTCACCGTCTTTCACCATTTGAACCTGGGGTGGGGAGGAGAAAGGAGGATCATCATTCTGGTCTTTTCCTCTCTGGATCCCCAGCATAGAGCAGGACCTTGGCAAAGGGGTGCATGAACAACAAAATGAACCCTGCTTATCTGAGCACTCACTGAGCGTCCACGGGGCTGACACTGTGCTGGTTGCTGAGACGTGACTTACGGACTACCCTCAGTCCTGTGTTCCGGGGGAGATGGAGAGCATCATGGATTGGTGGTCACAAGACTTGGGATCAAATTACGAGCCATCGGGAACCAGCAATTAGCGTAATGGCTATGTCGCTGGACTCTCACGTAGTCGACCGCGGTTCGCGTATCGGACCCGGTGGCTTACAACTCACGCCGGGAGCGTGTGCGTGCGTGCCCAAGATCCCGAGAGGAGAATGGAGGAGAAGGGATTGTGGCGTGACCATCCCCCCTGGGGGGTGATTTCTCGCTTTCTGTCTCTATGTCTCTCTCTGTCTGTCTGGCGAGCGCAAGCGCCCTATAGCGAAAAACCTCTCCAAAAAAAAAAAAAAAAAATTACGAGCCATCATCTCAAGCAAGTCATGTATTAGTTATTACTAACTAATAATAAGCATAATAATGAATAATAACCACGAGAATGATAGTGATGACGATCTGATGCCATTTCAAGTGCCGACGATGTACCAGGCACAGGACAGGGCACATTACAAATGCCATCCCATCCAACACAATGTGGCTGTCCCCTTTCATAACACTGGAAACAGAGGGGCAGCAGTTGGTGAGCGTGAGAGCGTTGGCGTTACACTGTCTGGGCTCAGATCCTGCCTCTGCTACTTACTGTGTGACCTTGGGCAAGTTACTCATGGTAACCCTACCTTCCTTATCTATAAAACAGGAGTTTTACCGTTATTTCTTTTTTAGTTTTATTTACTTATTTCTGCCATGAGAGAGAGACCAGAGAGAAAGAGACAGGCAGCCCTAAACAAGGTCTTTATAGGACAACGTGTGCCCAGTGTGCCAGGACCTCTCCCATGGGGGTCCAGTAGTGTTACTGCAGCCTGGCCCCGCTATCTCAACTTTTAGAAGGTAAAGAAATGTAGGGCAGAATGGGTATGAGAATCTAGATCAACAGCTCTAAAGCGCTATTGTACCATGCCACTGTTTACCCATTTTAAAAATGGGGATATGGGCCAGCTGGTGGTATGATGGTTAAGGCGGCTGTATCTCACATGGCTGAATGTGTAGCTCGAGTCCCAGGCCAGGAACCTTGAGAGACAAGCTGGGAACATGTGCATGAGTGCCCAAAATCTTAAAAAAAGAAATGGAGGAAAAAGGATTATGGTGTGGTTGCCCCCTATGGGAGGTATTTTCTCATTTTCTCTCTATCTCACTCTCTCTCCAGCAAGCATATATACCCTCTAGCAAAACGTTTTATGCAGATATAAAAGCCTACCCTCACTGGTTCATTTCAAAGATGAAATACATTAAAATGTGCAAAGAGCCAAGCATACAACCAAACAAACACAGAGTTCGTGCACAGGAAATGTTTCTCTTGTCATGTTGGATCTTTATTAGATTCACCTAGTTCACTTGGCCATTCCATTCGTCTGTTGAGATCTCCCTGCAACATGATTCTGTCATCCACCATATCTGTTTTCCTCCCAGCTCCAGGTCATCAGGACACTCACATCATTAATTATCTGGCCACTTGATCAGTCCACATAGTCAGCCCAGACTTGTGGGTCTGTGTGATTCACACACACCCGATTCCCCGGGACGCTTGTGAGATGCTTTGTGGAGAATGGATGTACTGAAATGGTGGGAGAAGAGCTGGAGGAAATATAAAGATGGATTTGAAAGAGGGAGCCGTACTGTCTGCGGTGTCTGGCGTGGAAGTTGCCTTCTGAACTCTGTCACTGAGAACAGTGCTCCAGCTGGCTGAGTTGGGGGCACGCCCAGGGCTGGACTCTTGCCTCTCCACCTTTCCCGGCGAAGGCTCGACCCAGGACATCCGCACTGCTTAGACTTATCTCTTTGACCAGTCTATATTTCTAAGTGAAGCGTTTGCTGATTCCTTGAGCACTATCAGTTATTCTGGGCTTGTAAAAGATCTTTAACAACGGAGAAACACTTAAAGCCTTAATAATGGTCCACATCAATTGTTTCCCCTTGTCAGCAAGATTTGAGAATGGAACTTCACAAGGGATCAATGCAAGCCTCCCAGGGCCCTCCAGTGAGCCTTGTCTTACAACTCGTGACCTTGACGTTTACGTAGTTATTTAATATTCAGCCAAAACGTTCATACACTTGGCCCTTTACAGTAAATAGAAGTGTGCTAGACAAATGGCAGTTATAGATCAGGAAGTGAAAAATGTCAAGTTTGCACTGATGGGTAATTTTTCCCTCTGGAAAGCTTTTGCTATGCCGAAGATATTAACAGTTCAATATATTATCAGGAGCAATATTTTCTCCTTTGAATTCAGCTATATGCCTTAAATAAATTAAACTACATGGTCAATAGCCTCTGTCATTCACTGCATTACTGAATATTTCTGCTGCTCTTTGCCACAGTAGCACCATACAAATCACGATTATTAATACTAATAAAATCATTGAATTTTTAGAGCTGGAACGATCCTCAGAGATCAGCATCGTAATTCAAACTGGAAGCTGAGGCTGAAAGAGGTGACATGACTTGCCTTGGGTCCCATAACTGGCTAGTGGGATGGCTGGGATGAGAACCAAAGTGTCCTGACTCCACTTCAGTGCCATTTTTACTTCTGATGAGATCAAATTAAAGGTCTCCCTTTCTTCTGATATGTATAGGGAAGAGTTTCTTAATAGACCAGACGGTCCTGCTGTCTGAGCTCTGGCCTCATACCTAAGGGTCTGGCCACTGACCATGGTGGTCTTAGAACTGGATCTATGGACCTGAAGTTGGCCAGGACTACCCCCAATCTTCTGTCTGGGTTCCCAGGTTGTTAAAATACAAGCATATTTCTAGGAAAAGTCTCATAGTTGTTCATCACGTGGGTCCCATAGTCACTAAATCCTTTGGCCACTTCGACTGTTAAAAGGAAAAAGATTTTTCAGAATTCCTATTCAGTCTCCTTGAGGCTTTCAAGGCTGACCTTTTCCTCCCAGTTACTAAGGTTAGGAGTTAAGGCACCAGTTCTTAACAAGAAGTCATGGACCAGAATCAAAAGACAGTCTATACACCGGGGCTCCAGCCCTGAAATTCTGATTCAATAGATATGGCACGAGACTTGGGCATATGTCTTTTGGAAGAAGCACCATGGGCGATTCTGACTGTGTGTTCTATCTGAGAATCACTGCACTAAAGTTGATGAAATAAAACCACAATCTGAAACCAGCATGAATGCAGTTCTGCGCACTGGTGTTAGCCAGACTGTGGGGAAGACTTACACTTAGGCTACAGCTGATGATATCTGCAGATTTATCAAACCTGCTGTTGGACATGAAATCCATTATCTTGTAACTATATATACACCGACAGCTGAAAGAGATACGCGGTGATGCAGTGGCCTGATTGCTCCCTGTTCATCGGCGTATTGAAAAAATTTATGCATCTTCCACTGCCCCCTAGTGGGTGTTTAGGAAATGCGACCCGGAAAGTCGACCCATTCAAAATTCCACTACTGGGCAGGAAGCCTTTCTTGGGAAGATGTGAAAATGGTCTTAAAGGAGCAGGACTACAATGAATAATTCTTCAGCCTTAAGAAGGAAGGAAATTCTGACATATGCTACACGATGCCAAGTGAGATAAACTGGACACACACAAACACTTCCTCGATAAACCTATCGTAGTCAAATTCTGAGAGACAAAGAGTAGGGTAGTGGCTGTCAGAGGCTGTGATTGTGAAAAATGGGGAACTGGGCTTAACGGGTACCGATATTCAACTCTGAAAGACGACAGAAGTTCTGGACATGGACGGTGGTGATGTCCCACAGTGTGACTACACTTAATGGCGCTGAACTGGACACTGAAAACTGGTTAAGCTGGGAACTTTGTTATGCATATTTTCCCATAATTCATTTTTCTCTTAATTTTCAGAAGAGCCTTTGGTGAGTTAAGAAAAGTGCAGAAGTGAAAAAACAGAAATCTAGATTTTTGTCCCGATTTAGGTAATTTCTGACTTAGGTGACCTTGAGAAAGTCACCTCACCTCCTGAGCTTCGCTGTTGCCTATCAAAGAAAGAGGTCACACTAAGGGTCCTGGCCTCGGACAGCTAACAAGTGCTGAGCAGTGATTGATCTTGGCATCCTCACAGGGGAAGGCCGTGCTACCATCACACACGGGCATTCATCATGCCGGAGAGGCATTCTACACAATCATGACCCACGCCCGGGGATGATCTGTAAGAGCAGGACACCTGGGTGGCCAATGACGATGCATCTAGGGGAGTCAGCTGGGTGTCTGGGAGAAGCAGGGAACACTGCTGGGAGGGAGAAATTCAGCCACCGGACTCCCAAGCCTCAGAACATTATTAGCAGTGAGGGGCAAGTAAGAGAAGGATTTCTGGAAAACACTGTGTCTGCAGTACTAGGGAAGTCACAGCCAGTTAGAGCAGTCCTTTGTCACTCCGTGGATTTGCATCCAATCTTAGCAATTGAGACCTTTGGTGTCACAGGCAACAGGCTGCAGAGCTTACGCAAAAACAAGTCACTGGCAGACAAAATAACTATCACCAAGTGCCGACGGGATGCAAGGACCAGCCCCTGCCAGCCTCACGGTGCTCAGCCTGGCTCTTGGGGCGCATTCCTACTCCCAAAGTTCAAGGCAATTTCTGCGTCCAGTTATGACTGAAGGCAGTCTGCAGCTAGGGGATGGAAGAGGGCCAGCCAAGGAGCAGACGGGAGGTAGGAAGTGGGGCTGCAGTCAGCGGGCTGCCCCCGAAGGGTCTGTTAAGGCGGCAGAGAGCAGGACACATTCGGGGAACTGCAAGGAGTTCTGATGACTGGAGAACAGGAAGAGGGTGAAGTGGGGAGTCCATGTGGAAACCCACTGGGGAGGTCCGCAGGGCCCAGCTACCAGTCACAACATCGACCCTCACGAAGCGGCCCCTCACTGAGCACTTGTGTGGGTCACCACTGTTCTAAGTGCTCTGCATGTATTCTCTCTCTCTCGCTCTCTCACTCGCTCGCTCACTCTCTAATTTGCCAGAGGGTACATGCACTCACCAGAGAGAGATAGAGACAGAGAGAGAGAAAGCACTCCCACGGGACATGGTTACACCGCAATCCCTTTCCTCCACTTCTTCCATCAGGATTTTGGGCATGCGAGCACGTGCACTGGTATGGACTCGAGCTGCCAGGACCAGGACTCAAAGCACATGGTCAGCCATGTGGGATCAGCCCTCTTAACCACCATGCCACCATGGGCCAGTGTATTAACTCATTTAATCCTCACAACCACTCCATTTTGCAGATAAGTAAATGGAGGCCCAGATATGTCAAGTGACTTGCCGAAGGTTACTCAGCCAATAGGTGGTGGAACCAAGATTTGAACCCAGGCAATCAGCTTCCAAAGACCATGTCCAAAATGAGGGAGGGATGGATATGAGGAAAGGGAAAGTAGGAAGATGGAGTTTGGGTAGAGGTAGGGGCCTGATAAGGAAGAGAGTTGCACAATGTCCTAAAGTGAGAGGACTCACCAAAGGGAGAGTTTAGGGGAGACAGGAAGAAGATGGAGAGCCGGGCGGAGGACCCCTGAGCACACAGCTGGAGGGGTTCTGGAGTCACCTGGAAAGGCATGCCTGGAGCTTGGGAGAGAGACCTGAGGTCACCAGGACCCTGAGAATGGCTGCAGCCTTGGCAACAGGCCAGGTAACCAAGGGGACAGAAGGAGAAGGGCACCCGAAGCCAGAGGCTGAGGGCGGAGACGCTCCCACAGCACCCTGTACGTGTACTGATCCATGGGCAACCGACAGACTTTCAACTGCAGGGTGACATGGCACCCAACCCGAGGGCTCCCAGGAGATGCTGAGGCCATCGGAGTCCCCAAGGCTGAGCCAGCGCAGGGAGGACAGGGCTGAGGTAGGGAAATGAGAGAGAGAAGAGGTAATGCCAGCAGCACCCCTGGGTGGACATGAAGGGTGAGAGAGGAGAAGGGATCGTGGCGACCTGAGGGTTTGGACGTCAGTAATGAGGGGGTGATGGCACCATTTACAGACGAGAATAGAGGAGGAGGGGAGGTCTTGTCTGAGGACAACAGGGCGGGAGCAATTAGGGCTTCGCTTCACTGAGTGAGTATAATGGAGCCACTCTAGCCGCAGAGCTGTTCGAGGTCTGTACAACCTTGTTCCTCAAGCCCTTTGCTGCTCATCAGAGCCACTCCTAGCAATGATTAATTTGGGGACAGTAACCCTCCCAGTCTGAGAACACACACGGGCTGCTGTCTAGAAGGGAGGAGACTCGGATTTTAAATTTGGCTGTGGAAGATCCTGAGCTGGAGGGAGGGTATCCAAATGAACTCTCAGATGGTGAGCAGAGAGCCAGGGACCACGGGAAAAGAGGTGGTACCTGCCACTGTGGGGCCACACATTTTTACCACCCCCTGACTTTTGAAGAGTTCCAATTAATAAAACCTAATGGGAAAGAAAGACCCCTTGTGGGCTTCTCTCTGATGAGTGTTCTGAGTTTACTTGAACAGTGTTTTTAAACAGCACTAGCTATTCCCAGGGAGTCACTTGCAAGTCCGTGGCATGCTTAGCACGCCCTCCTTCCCTGGCAGGTCCCCACTTCCAGGCAGCCTGGTCTCCTGCCCTGCCCTCCTGTCCCTCTTTCGTGCCTCTGGGCCTTCTGCATGCCTCCCTCAGCCCGCGCTGACTTCTCTGCTCCTTCTTTGCCTATAGAGCTCCTACCCATCATCAACAGCCCAGCTCGAAAGACCCCTCGGAGGCCAGCTGTGGTGGTGCAGACAATGCAGTCCTCCATGACGCTGAAACCATATAGGAAGGTCCTGGGTTCGTGTCCTGGTGTCTCCTTGTACACAACTGACACAGGTGAGTGCCCATGATCCTGGCTGGCCAGGCCGGCCAGACCCGAGCACAGTGTCCTGAGGATCTTGGTGATCCGGGAACACGTGGGAGCCCAAGACTGCGGTTTTCCTTTGCCTCCACCATGTCCACACATCTGACAGGAGAGAAGCACAGGGCGCAGGCTTTGGCCTCGAACAAACCTGAGTTCAAATCACAGCTTGGCCTGAGGCCAAGCTCCCTACCCTCTCTGCCCGTCAGTATCCTCACCTGTAAACACGAGTGACAGTGCCCCATCCCTAGGGTCCTGTGAGCATTAAACACTCCCTTGCAGTTGTGTGCATTTCACGCAGCGCTGTCTTTATTATTATTATTGCCTTGGCTTCCTGACCGTCCTGCAGATCACCAATGTCTACATGTATGCTGTTTTTGGCCAACAACTGGGCCCATATGAAAACGGTACTGGGTTTAGATTCCAGAATTTCCCCGATGCGGAACGTGCAAACCTGTGACTGGAGCTGGCTGGGACCGGGGTGGACCACGGCATGAGGCCTATCGGAGGCTGTTCTCTCCCCCCTCCCTCTCTCTCTAAAGAAATAAATGTTGGGCTATTAGGAAAGCCACAACACATTTTGCCTAGAAAAACACATCATGACTTTCCCAACAACCCAATAGATGAACTTGAAAAATGAAACACCTCCTTCCCTAAACCACAGGTCCCTATGCCGTGTGTTCCCCTTGGTGACTGGCATCTGACAGCTGTCTAGCTGTCTCCCGGTCCCGTGGATGTCGGCCTCACATTCCCACACTCCCTGGGGCCACCCCACCAGAGTCCAGCCCCCAGCCTGGCTCGTCCCCCGGGGGCATGGCCTCCCTCTCCATCTTCCCCATAGTCTCCCATGGAGAGCCCAGGAGGCCCACAGCTGAGCCCCCCCCCCAAACATCACACTCGATTGCTGAGTAAGCGCCCCCATGGCTACAATCGGTTTTCCAATAGTGAGGATTTCTTGCTAATGAACTGCCTAAATAATCTGCAGCTCACCTCCAGAGGCACAGGGCTCCTCCTCCAACGGCCAGAGGTGCTTCCAATCCCAGCCCCGGCTTTCCCTCCCTCCCTGCCACAGGCCTGTCTCTAGCCTTGCTACCTTAATCTACACATCAACCTTCTAAAAAAAACACAAGACTATCAACGTCCTATTTAGGAGGGAGGGCACCTCTTTTGGCTAAAGCAGCAGTATTGATTGATTGCAGTATTGATCGCTGCCAGGACTGAGCTGTGCCAGTATGCATACCTGAGATCTAATCATAAAAGATGCATAACCGCATCTGTAGTTCATACTTTGCAACCTGGGCCTTTCCCTATCCTCCAATACCCTACCGAAAAGGCTGGTTGAACTAACCAACCTCTCTGAAGGCAGCAGAGATTATTTCCCTCATCTCTAAATCCTCCTGCTTTCTCTGTCCCCACCTGGCACAAGGAGAGCCTTGACTCGACAAATGCTTCTTATCGTGCCCCGGCCTCCCTATACTCAACGCTGTCGTGTTTCACCCAGGACTACAGGTGACTGTTCTTCAAGTGCCAATCCTGCGTGAGTCCTGCCACGTCCTGACTGTCAGCTGGAGTGAGCCCTGAATGCAGACACCCCCTCACTCTTCTTGGGTCACACACTTCTCGCAGGCTCCCGACTCACATGACTAGACATGTCAAATCGGATGGTACCAAGCTAAACTCACGTCCTTCCCTTCAGTCGACCCCTGCTGTGTTCCTCGGTCAGTAAACGTACCACCACCACCCACCCACATCCGAGCCAGAGTCCCGGGACCACGTTGGTTCTATATACTTTCTCCTGCGATACTCAGCCCATGCAGTCACCAAATTCTGACACTTTCATTTCTTAAGATTCCTGCTGGTCCTCGGATCCTCCTTGCATTTTTCATTCCTAAGAGAGCTGAGGGTTCAACCTTTCCAGGTGTCACAGGTGAGGAAACTCATCTTAAAGAAGAAGGTATTTCTCCAAGGTCACACAGTTTGTATACCAGGGAGCCAGGATCTGACACAAGTGTGTGTTCAAATTTCCACAGGCCATCCTTTTTGTGTTAAATCACAGCATCTTTTAAGGTCCACAGACCAGTTCCTGGAGGAGTGCTCACAGCTTAGTCCTTTAAAATATAATCAATAATACTGTGTAACAATGACCACTGCCACTGATGAGAGCCTACAGTGAGCCTTACGCTTGTTATTTTACTGGATTCTTATGGCCATGCTATGATAAATCTCCTGGTATTTTTTTTTCCTTTTAAAACAAGGCTTTGTTCTTCCAGTATCGTGCATGTGCACGTGTGTGAGATAGCTTTGAATACTGGCATACGCGGGGACCCAAGGTTCAGAGAAATCCCAGTTAGGAGGAGCGAGCCAGAAGGGCAGAAGGGCAGGAATGAGAAGTGAGAGCAGGTGAGGCAGCAGAGGCTCTGTGATGACTTCGGGAACAGGGTGTGGATCTGGACACCTGCTGTCCTTCAGTGCTCCTGGCATGCCTGGCTCGAGGCCCCAGGCTGGGTGTGGGCGGCAGTTGTTCTGGGCCAGAGTTCTGATCTCTGACAGATAAGCGTGGGATGGAAACCCACAAACCAAGACCACAGCTTTAAACACCGTCCCATCTCCTCTGCGGACCTGGCCCGGCAGCTAAGTGCCTGTGCGGAAACCAGCTTGCTCAGTTTCAGCAGAGGAGTGAGGACAGGCTCCCAGGCAAGCCTGTGGATTTCAACCTTGGTTTAAATTTCCAGGAGAGGCAGGAAGGTGTTGACATGTAAGGAATTACTTTAACACGCCTTTGATCACTGCACAGCTCTGGTGTTCTGAATGAGCCTGCTGGTTGGAAGCCAAGCTGGGCTGAGTTTCACAAAGGAACCCCTGCTGGGCCACTGTGGCAGGCTGGAGAAGCCACTTTTCCTTAAATAAACACTGTCTGCCTTTCTTCCCCTGTATTTCAATGGTAGCAGGTGGCCACTGGACCACAGGACCTTAGGCTAAGCCCTTACAGACTCACGGGAAATGTTGGCCCAGCACCCACTTTCTGACCTCTGGCCAGTACTTAACCACGGTGATCATCTGCAGGAAACTATCCCAGCTTCCTTAATAAAGCAAAGACGGGCAACGGAAGCAACCTCCTTGTGTGGGAACAGATCCCCCTGCAACTCCTCAGTTTGCTTCCTTTTAGGGATATCTCACTAGTCATGGCCACCATCACAAATGGTTTATGCCCAGGAGGAGAGTTTTTGATCCCCTTTAATGCTCTGAACCAAATCTAGGCTGCAACCTTTTCCCCTAGGCCAAAGACCAAGCTTAATAACTCAAGAAGAGCCAAAGGGAAATACACAGCAGAGCCGGTGCCTGGGTAATTGTGTTCACAGGATCCTGGCATTTCAGCCTGGGGGCGCCTAAGTGTGCCCTCAGGGGCAGAGCACATCTTCCTGTGTCCCAGGAGCATGTATACTTTTCATGGAGTCTGGGCTCTAAGAGATGCGCCCCCCCCACCCCCAGACTCTAACATCCACTGCCCACTGACACAGGGAAGTTCACCTTCCTTAGGGAAACCTCACCCATGGCCCCCAAAGACAGTGCAGCTAAGTCATAGTCCCAACAGGACAGCCACTTCAGGATATCAGAATACCATAAACTAGACTGCCACAGCGGGAATATGCACGTGGAGCCATAAGGTATCTGTTATGTGACAGCATCGATATTGTCATCTATCAAAGGGAGGTTATACTACACCTCTCTGACCCAGCATTTCTTAGACTCATGTGGCCAGAGAACACTTTTAAAACTATAATGCACTTGGTAAACACCAATAGGACTTTGCAAATATTCAGGTTAATAATGTGAAGTGATGGTAAGTTCAATGTATACGATATGGTGATATTAGTCAATGGTGACATTAATCAATAGATAACATCACCAGCATTAATCTGTGAGCCCATCGACTTATCTCGCCTTCAACTTTGATCCTAAAACGCATGAACATTTTGATTGTGTTTTGCCTGTATAATTTTTAAAGCATCTCAAGATGTCTCACCAAAGATCGAGTCCAAGAACACCAGAGATAAACGTGACTGATCGTACTCTGATAAATCACTTTATCCTGAGTGTTAAGCCCTTTCTAAATATTTGAAAGTGGCTTCAAACATGTCACACTGAGGGAAGGAGAGAGCGGGAAAGAGAAAGGGACATTTATTAAGCATCACGGGGTTGGATGCTTTACAGCCATCTTATTTAAAAATTCTCTCTTCTGTTCATCCTTCCAACAGCCAAAAGAGATGGTCGTTATTTGAGTTTTATTGACACTGAAGGCAAGAATGTATGGCTGCCCATGTCGCTGGGATCAAGCCAAGCCTGGCCAGTTCCAGAGCCCAAGTTCTTTCCATTATACCACCTTAGCAAGAGAAACCAGGCTGCTTGGCCTCGGTACCTGGGTCCATAGCTCTGTACTACATGCTCGCCTACCTTCTATTCTACAGTAAAAACTCCGTAAAGGCAAGAATGGTGTCAGACCTATTTGTCACAATAATCTCAGTGCCAAGTGCAAGGCCAGAGACTTTGGCTAAGACAGCTCAGATGACCTAGATATGAGTTTGAAATTTCTAAAGGGTGGTCACAGGAGCTACAAGCACATTCATGGGACCAAGAGGGCCAAGCCTTCCCCTGAAAAAGTGGGGACAGGAAGATGAGATACAGAAGAAAGTCTCAACTCAGAACTAATCTACAGGTTAGGGCAGTCCTGCTGTGTGATTCATTGCCTTGGAAAATAGCAAATTGCCCATTTTTGAAGCTTTAATCCTCAAGTACAGGCTGGAAGTCTGATGCTCCGCCTAGGTATGGAGGGATTCGCCCAGAGGCAGTGTGCCCTGGATGGTTCCTCAGGTCCTTTCCAGTCCCTGAGGTTTGTTTATTCTTCTGTACTGACGTCAACGATAGACCTAATGAGCATCTCTGACCCATTATCTGACTTGGCCAAGTCTCTTTCTCTTTCTGGGTCTCAGTCTCCTCATCTCTAACAGTGAAGTCATTAGTCTGAAGACCCTACTGAGAACTATCCTGCTGAGGGCTTCCAGGATTCCACACACTCTCTGGGGAACACGGGTCATGACAAAGCTGCCTGTAGGATGGTGCTGTGCTGTGTGAGACCACATCCTTCCCAGGACACCCCCTCTGGCCTCCTCAGCAGTGCACACAGGCTACATCCCGACCCAGGCAAAGCAACAGACCAGGGTCATTGTGATCCAGAAAGCAGAGTGGGAGCCAGGCATACCCATAATGTCAGTCACAGTTCTGGCAGATGTTAAAAATTACATGACTTCAGGGACCAGCACATGGTGGAATGGTTCCACCGCTGGACTCTCACATGGCTGACCGGGTTTGAGTCCCGGACCTGGCAACTTGAAACTCATGCCGGGCATGTGCGTGTGTGTGTGTGTGTGTGTGTGTGTGTGTGTGCGTGTGTGCCCAAAATCCCAAAAGGAGAGTGAAGAAGAGAATGTGGCATGACCATACGCCCCCAGGGGTGATTTCTTGCTTTCTGTCTCTCTGCCCCTCTGTCTCTCTGCCCCTCTGTCTCTCTGGTGAACGCATATGCCTAATAGCAAAAATCTCTCCCTAAAAAAATATTAAATGCCTTCAAGCAGCATAACAGAGCTTATTTCTTAAGGAAGAGAGATGAACATATTCTGCTCCAGATAGATCAATTGGTGGCTCTAGGTGGGACTGGCACTGCCACCAAGGAATGTTTTGGATATTTCCAGGGGTGTTTTTCATTGTCACAGTGAATGAAGGGTATTACTGGCAGTTAGTGGGCAGGGGACTGGAGTGTTGGACAGACTGTATGCACTTGACAATCCTGCCGTGCCATCATGATTTATAGATAACACAAAGATAGCCTAAACTCTGACTCCATGATACATATAAATAGAAAGTATTTTTTTACATGGCTTAAATTAAGCATAACAATTTTCCAAGAATGTAAGAACTGTGTACATAGAGGGAAAATTACACTTTACCTTTTCTTTCCTGGAATGTTACCTAGCCCATTTAACATTTCAGGAACATCACAGCACTGACGGTACAATTACTCACAGTATTTGAGCCACCCATAAAACATGAAAATAGTTTAAAAGGACAAAGATAAGTAAATACTATACCAAGACTATAATATTTAATTAAATATTGTCTTACTTTTATTTTTAGAGAGAGATTTTTGCCATAGGGTACATGCACTCACTGGAGAGAGAGAGAGAGACAGAAGGCAAGAAATCACCACCCAAAGGGTATGGCCATGCTGCAATCTCTTCTCCTCCATTCTTCTCTCTGGATTTTGGGCACACATGCACACACACCTGGTGTGAAGTCTTAAGCTGCTAGGCCCAGGACTCAAATCACGCTTGGACATGTGGAAGTTCAGCACCTTAACCACTATACCACCTGCTGGCCCCTTGTCTTACTTTTTAAAGTGCATTTATTTATTTCTTCTATTAATGAGAGTGATGGTGAGTGAGAGAGACAAGTGTCCCCAACAGTGTCTTGACACTTAGACCCACCTCCAGCTTCAGTTAACTGAATCATGCACATACACACACACACACCTGGCCTACTCAGGGAGGTCTCTGGATGCAAACCCAGAATCTTCCCACGTGGGCACTTTACAGAGTATCAGTTTTAGTGCCATGACACTGTCCGGCACCTTGTCTTTTCTTACAGCCACACTTCTCTCTTACAAGTAAGTGCAAGCACCTGACTACTTCCTTATGTCTGATAGGGGAACAGCACCAACGTATTTGCTTCATTGAAATATATTTTGTTATGAAGAACTTTTTCTTATTTTCTCCTTTAGAGAGTATTTATGATAGGTTTCTTCTCCTCCTCCTTCTTCTTGAAATTTATTTCTTCTGAGACAGAGTGAAGCATCCTCAACAGGGTCTTCACCCTGCAATCCACCCCAGCCTCAGTTAGCCTGACTATGGGAAAGTGTGCACCCAGCATATTTAGGGAGGTCTCTAGTCACAAATCTAGAAACTTCCCATGCAGGTAAGCCTCATAGAGCGTTATATCACCACTGCTTCACTGACTGGCCCCTTATGGTGGGTTTAAAAAGAACTATGCATGTAAATTAACTATATTTCATTTTAGGATAACAAAGAAAACATCAAATTAATTTGGTAAAATTAATGGGAGCATTAGAATGGCAGCCCTGTGGCAATGAGCACACCTAGCGCCCATGAAAAGAAAATAGGACATTTTGGAGAAATGGCTAATTCCAGGGCTAGCAGGGGAAAATCTGAGACAATCTTGTGACCTAAGTAAGAGAACACTCAAAGAATAACAGAGACTGTTAAAAGGACTCAGGGCTCCACTGGCCAACTCTTGGATAATCTGAACATCAAGATAAATAATGATGGTAAAGGATTATAACCCACTGAATAAATAAGAATCCATAAATCTATACCAATATGCTTGCATATATATAGATAAGTAACTGAGAAATTTCTTCCTAGCAGTAGGAACTCAGCTAATAAATGTAGAAGCAATGATAAAGTTAGATAGTAATCATTTGGCACCATTGCAATAATGATTGATTCAGGCAAGAATCATTAGTAGAGATTAAAACTAGAGGGCCATAGCTTGAGGAATAGGACATTACATAGTCTGGAAGTATCTTCCCACAAGATACTTAGTACTTAGAAAGGGTGAAATAGTACCTTTTCAGTGGAAATCTCGCAGGTGCCACCTTAACCAAATGATTACAGTTAACATCACCAGTAATAAGACACACTGACCTCACGTGCCTCCAGATCGATAAACCCGGACAAACACAAAGTTGCTTCTGTGATATTCCTGCCAAAAATACATATGCTGAATCTACTGAGGAAACCCCAGACAAGCCCAAATTGAGGGGCATTCTGTTAAATAACTAGCCTGTACTCATCAAAAATGCCAATGCTATGAAACATGAAGAAAGACTAAGAAACTCTTCTAGATTAAAGGAGACTGAAGAGACATAATAACTGAATGCAATGCATGATACAGGACGTTCTTTAGCTATACATTCTTAGGGAAATTGTCAAAATCCAAAAACAAAACAGCTGACAGAGTGAAAAGACAACTTTTCTATGGAATGGGAGAAAATATTTGAAAACTATGTGTCTGATAAAGGGTCAATATCTAAAATATATAAACAACTCAAACAACCTAATAGTAATAAAACAAAAAGCCCTATTTTTTAAATGGACTAATCTAGAGCCAGCAGATAGCATGGTGGTTGGGGTGTTGGACTCCCACATGGCCAACTACAGTTAGGATCCTGGACCAGGTGTCTTGCTTTCTTACTCTCCCTCTACATCTTTTTCTCTCTGGTGAGTGCATGTGCACTATAGCAAATTAAATAACAACAATAACTTTAAAAAATACATTTAAAAAATGAACAAATCATCTGAATAGATACTTCTCCAAAGATGTACAAATACACCTATATTACAAAGTGTTCAAAGTCACGAATGAGGACAGAAGTCTGACTGCTTTTTCCTATTTCCAAAATCCTTTCCAGGAGGCTTGGGGCAAGCCACACCTATAGATATTAATAGACCGTTTTAGCCCTTCTGCTAACAGGAATCTTCCTACAGACTCTCCCTGTCATAGTATCCTTGTGATGGGTGAGTAACACCCAAAATCATTAACACACCATTTTGACTCATTGATCATAGGACTTACAACACCCTGTCCTTGGACAGTACCTTATGACATATATAATTCTCCTTACCTCTGTTAAAGTAGACTCTCCTGATCCCTTTCTGATATACAGACCTCCCTTTCCAATCACCAACCTAAAGATTGTAAATAAGCTACAAACCCCCACTTCCAGATGTTCCATCTTTTTGGGACAGACTCATGAAAAAAACTCTTTTCATCAAATTCCAAACCTTGTCTTTCACTCTCAAAATCTAAAAGAAGGAATCCCTGTATCTGATCACCTGAAGAGGAGCATGTTTTCCTCAACTCTGGGCCTGGTCACACATATTCGTGTTTAGAAATAAACCACATCCATTATTATTTCTGCAGAATTGGTTATCTCCATATGACACTAATAACCAGTAAATGTAAATTAAAAACACAATGGTATTATCACTTCACACCTGTTAGATTGGCTGTTATCAAAAAGACGAACGGTAACAAGAGCTGAAGAGGATGTAGAGAAAGGGGAACCTTTGCACACTGTTGGTGGGAATGTAAATTAGTATAGACATTAGGGAAAATAGTATAGGTTCCTCAAAAAATTAAAAATAGAGCTACTGTACAATCCAGAAATACCACTACTACTACATATGCAAGGGAAATAAAACCAGTATGTGGAAGAGCTATCTGCACTGTCATGCTCATTGCAGCATTATTCACAATAGCCAAGACATAGAATCAAACTAAATGTTCATCAAGGGATGAATGGATAAAGAAAATGTCACACACACACACACACGTGTGTGCACGCACAGACATACACAGAGGAAGAGAGAGAGAGAGAATATTATTCAGTCTTAAAAAAGAAAAGAATACTGTCATTTACAACATGAATGAATCTGGAGGATAAAATGTTAAGTGAAATAAGCTAGGTATAAAAAGACAAATACTATGTGATCTCACTGTTAGAATCCACAAAAGTTGAACTCAGAAGTAAATAACAGAGTGATGACTATCAAGGCCTGGATAGTTAGGGGAGTTGGTGAGATATCGGGCAAAGGATGAAAAACCTTCAGTAAGATCAGAAGAAGGAGTTCAAGAATAAGTACAAGAGACCTAGCATACAATATGGTGACATAGTTAATAACAGTGTATTGTATTCTTTTTTTTTCTTTTTTTTTTTTTTGGAGAGGTTTTTGCTATAGGGTGCGTGCGCTCACCAGACAGAGAGAGACAGAGAGATAGAAAGCGAGAAATCATCCCCCAGAGGGGATGGCCACACCACAATCCCTTCTCCTCCATTCTCCTCTCAGGATCTTGGGCACGCACGCACATGCACCCAGTGTGAGTTTGAGCCACCGGGTCTGGGACTCGAACCACGGTCGACTACGTGGGAGTCCAGCGACATAACCATTACACTAACTGCTGGTCCCGACAGTGTATTGTATTCTTGATGACTGTTAAAGAGAGTACATTTTAAGTGTTCTCACTATTAAAAAAGTGAGGTAATACATAGACTAATTAGTTCAATTTAGCCATTCTGTAATGTATACAAATTTCAAAACAACATGTCGTACATGACAAATATATACGATTGTGTTTGTCAATTAAAAATAAAAGTTTAGACAAACCTATTCACTGTAATATCCCCTAAAGTGTTTTCATTATCTCTTTTATATTACCTTTTGATGTGAAGACTTAATGAGAAAAATGATGTATAAATGTTTGTTATCTGTACATTACTTATTGTTCTGTATTCTCTGCATAGTATATATGTAGACATGCAATCTAGTATACATACATACATACATATACACACACACAGTATGTACACACTATATGTATGTGTAAACACTATAAATGTGTATATGTACTATATGTATAGTATACATACAATGCATATAATATACATACTATATATATATATATATATATATATATATATATGCCTATAGAGAACAGAGAATAAGTAATGTATACATACATGTCTCTATATATCTCTGTAAAAATATACACATGTACACAGATATGTTTTGGTATCTGCTTCATAAAACTATAGAGTAATGCAGCTGTAACTAATTTCAAGAGGTTATATGCATCTGTTCAATGATTTCAGATGGGTAAAAATCTAAATTTATGAAGGGTGACCTATTTTCTTCTTTGCTATCTCTAGAGATAGCTATTATATAGAAATGAATAATCTTTAAATAAATAATCATCTAATTTCCCATAAACTAAATTTAATTATTCAATATTTGTTTCTTTTCTTTCACTTTCCTTTTTATCACTGTATCTATCCCACAGGATTTGCATACTGCGTGGTCATTAAATATGTATAGATTGATACTGAGCTTTATTCTGGTTCTTTTAAACATTATTCAGTGTACTAATAATGTCTCTGAAGTACCTTCCAATGTTTAGTTAATCTGACAGTTAAGACATTCTTCCTTATAACTGTTATCATTTAACATAAGTCTTTTTCCTCTTAATCACCTCTTAATACAACTGACAGTGAAAATGAAAACCAGGTTGAAGCCCTCCCTTTATAAAAATGAGATTTAGGCCGACCCTGTAGCACCAGATCCAACATGGCTGACCACTATTCAAATCCTGGTCCTGGTAGCTTGAAAAGTGTGCCAGGTACGTGTGTAGGTATGCCCAAAATTCTGATGGAAAGGAAGAATGGTGGAAAAGGATTGTGACATGAGCATGCCCCATTGGGGGATGCTTTCTCTTTCTCTGTATCTCTTACCCTCTTTCCTTCTCCTCTCTTCCACTCTCTCTCTGGCGAGTACATGTGCCCTGTGCCAATAAAAAAAATGAGATTCAGCTATTGTTTAAAATTTAAACACAGCATTGCTTTGATTGTTTGCAATTATAGAACTCTTTCAGAACTTCTTCATAAAATGAGAATATTTTAGCCCTCAGTACAGGGGTTGGCAAACTTTGGACCACAGTGCAAATTCATCACTTCATGCTTTGTAAATAAAGTTTTATTGAAACATATTCACATTTATTTATTTGTGTATTCTCTATGACTGATTTCACACTGCAACAGTAGAGATGAGTAACTGTGACAGAGATGCTATGATCCTAGAAGCTGAAATAGTTAGTATGTGGCCTTTACAGAAAAAGTCTGCCAATCTCTGAATATGGCATGGACATTTGGTACCATCCATTCATTATGCTGCTATGAACAGCCTTCACATTTGCCCTATTAATAATGCATCCTATTGAGAGGCTGTTTACCATGTGCATTTGACTATCCCACATCATACATATCTATATTTAGTTACTCATTTCCAAGGTAATTCTCTCTAGGCCTGGAATCTGCCAAAATTTCCTAAAAATCAGCTTTCTATCTTCCCTTCTTTAGATTTCAGAAATATCAGTCTATATGATAGTTAAAAACATGGTTTTCAGTATCACTATTCAAAGCGCTATCTGCTGTGTAACGGCTGTTCTCACCAATACCTAGAGAGGGATGCGTGATCTTACGTATGTCACTAGAACGCTCTAAACCTTATTTTCTTCGTATATAAAACGGCCGTAATAAGAGTACCCATCTCATAGGTTTAGTGCAAGAATTAAATGGGGAAAACATGCCTATAATGTGTTCATGAACGATAGTTAGTGCACAAGATGCATGCCTATAAATGGTGTGTGTTTTTTATGCCAGCCAAAGTGTAAATGGGCAATAAAAAATAATTGCAATTAAAAACAAGCTGAATAAGATTAGATTCGATGGGTAATATTGAATCAATGCTATTTTCATGGTTTTGATAATTACACTGCGGTTATGAAAGAAAAAATTTTTATTTAGGAAATACGCAAAACGTCTGTGGGAGATAAGGATGCATCATGCACACAGCTTACTCTCAAAAAGGAAAGGGGGGCAGATGTGATAAAATGTTAACATCTGGGGTTAAGTGAGGAGTATGTATAAATTATTTGTACTAGTCTTACGATTTTCCAGCAAGTCTGAAATTACACCAAAATAAAACACAAAAAGAAAATGGGGCCCCACCATGGTGGCACAGGCAGCAGTGCACTGATTGGTAGTGCTGGAAGCCACATGGCCAACTGTAGGTTGAGATCCTGAGTTGACCTGAAATGCCAGGCACACATATGTGCCCAAGATCCTGACTAGCTAGAGGGCTAGGGGGAGGGGATCGTGGTGTGACAAGAGCCTGTCCAGGATCCTTGTCTCCCTTTATCATGAAAGAAATAAAATAAACTTAGAGAAAAATGAAATAAAATGGCAGTGGCACATTAGGTCCAGAAGCATGGAGAGGCACTGTTACAGATCTATTCTACCCAAACAAACCCTTTATCTTACTCTTTTAACCCTTCTCAAAAACGTGCAGGGTACATTTCAGAAAGAGGAGGGAGAGAAGGGTGTGCATGTTTGGGTGAGGTGAACAGACAAGAAAATCCTTTCACTGGCCAGCCGTGGTGATGCAGTGGTAACGATGCTCTGCAATATCGAGGCTACATGAGGGTCCCTAGTTCATGTCCCGAGTTCTCCTTCTCCACACTGGCACACGCACATGCCCATGATCCTGCTGGCTGAGGCTGGGGGTGGATTGTGGCATGAAGGCCCTGTTGAGGGTACCTGTGTGTCTCTCTCACCCTTTCCCTCTAATGGGGAGGGGAAATAAACTTTTAAAAATCCTTTCATTAACAAGGCCAGAAACTTCAATTACCACCTTTCTAAATTCGCATCTGTGCTTGGCTTTGTCTTTCATTAGAACCCCTCCAAGAAGCAATTACATTGAAACAAAGTTGAACAAGAAAAAAGTTGGAGAGATCTCTTCATTTCTTTGGAGATGAGGAAAGAGAATAGCAACAGACCAGTTTCCTAATTTCCTTTTGAAATAGTTGCTGAAGTCAAGATTAGCTCCACTATTTTCTTGTAGAAAATTAGGCATCTCTGGACTCAAGCGACTTCGGCGACGTCACTATGAACTTTTGCAAAATGAAATGAAAGGACAAAATGGAAGGGTGAACGATGACCTTTTACTTGCTTTGGGGAAGCAGAGTTTCCTTGACCTTTAAAATAGTCTTACTCAGAAAAATGTTTACCTCTTGCACTTTTTTCTTTTTAAAAGCTTGCCATTAGAAAAAAAAAAAAAAAAAAGGAAGGAAAAAAAAGGCACATTAAGGCAGTGGCCCCCTAATGATCACATTCATCTCAAAATTCCACATAATAAATCAGTGCTACAAAGCAGTGAGATTATAATAGTTGTGATTTGAAACACTCAACGTATTTGAGGGCAAATTGAAGTTTAGAAAATTAAACAATAAAGCTCCTAGCATTAGAAGTTATCGCACAGGGATCTCTCTGGGGGGGAAAAGTAAAAACAAAACATTTCAACCAAGCTAAGCCAAACTGGGATGCAGTTCAGTCAATGTCTTAGCTCTTTTTCTCTTCTAAATGATCTATCATCAAGTATGTAATGAGATAATTAGTGTCAAGATTAGAGTTTTATTAAAAATTAAACTAAGTCCATTTCTACATTTCCAAAAAGCCAGAAACTCCCATAATGCTTTGTGTAAGCATTCTTAGCTCCATCTTACATTTCTATGTAAAACTGAAAAAAGGCCTGTTTTCAATATTCATTCATTTCGCACTTATGCCTGAGGGTTCTCTTTGTGTTAGAGACTGGAGAGACAGATAAATCTGGCTAGGTTCTAACTCCTTAGGGGTTCCTCAGTTTAGAAGGGATTGTAGATGAGTAAATGCCCATTCACTGAGGGGATACAGTGTGATTCTCATACAGTGCTCTGCTGTGACAGATGAGGAAACTGAGGCCTAAGGTAATTTAGTTACTTAGGCACAGTACACACTAACAAAGTAGAGTAAGAGGCCAGATGGTTGTGCACTTGTAAAATGCACCACTCTGCAAAGTTGAGCCATAGGGAAGGTTCTGGGTGTGCACAGGATACCCCTCTGAGTACGCTGGGTATGTACATGCTCACAAGGTATTTACATGCCCACGAGAGGGACTGGCTAGGGCTTTGAGTAGGTCGTACCATTGGGACCCTGTTGGGGCTGCCATCTCTCTCTTTCTCTTGTTCATGGAAGAAATTAATTAATTAATTAATTAATGGAAAGGAAAAAAAAATATAGAGGAAGGGAGGAAAGAAAGAAGGAATGGGAGAAGTAAAGAAAAGATTTCCAACCTAGGTCTATACTGATTCCAAACCCTTGCCCTGCAGCTTCTCAACCCGGAACACTGCAAATACAATGTTTCGGGGTCCTATAACTGAGGAAGGGTATAGAATTGGGACCCAGAGGACAGAGTGGTCAACTAAGTGTCAAGACAGCAAGGGAGTAAGGGGTAGAACGAAAGAGGATGTATCTGAAAGGCCTTCATAGACTTGGATGCATCAACTCTGATACAAGGATACATAGTCCAACTCTGTCCAATGGAGACAGGCTGGAAAGGCAGCCCTAGCAGAGGAAACCACAGCATGGCCTTAGTCAAGTGTGAGAACCTTGACAGATAAGAGTCTCTCTGGATGGCCTGCAGAGGGAGCCAATAAGAAGGTTATCGTGGCCTAGCCAAGAGCTGCAGGTCTCAGCCAATCATGCCACAGGAATGCTGGCAAGGATTGTGCAACACAGCTGCATTTTCTGCCAGGGAGGGAGCAGAGCAGGGGTAAGGAGATTGCAATTGCCCCGGGGTTGCCCCAGCCAGCCCCGCAGAGCACTTCCAGAAGCAGCCGTCTCACAGCATTCATTAGGGGCAGCTTTGCCAAGCCCACACTACACTGACCCCAGTATTAGCAAGATGATTAATTGCATAAGGCCCTTGTGTGTCAACTGAAACCGTGGCAGCAGAAATTTGTGCGGAATTTTAACTCCAGTGGAGAGTTTTATGGAAGTCCAGGAAAGCCAAACAGAATCACAAAATATTAGAAGGAAGGGACCTTCGGGATGATCTCCAGAGCAACAGGTTCGGGGAGGAGTGGTGCACGGAGGGGTGACTTGTCAAGGTCCCACAGCCAGTGAAGAGGTGGAGCAAGGACTTAAACTCTTGATTCCGACTCTGGTTCAGTGTTTCATTTCTCACTAAATGATTGCATAGGAGTTTTTCCTGACTTCGTCTCCCCATCTTTCTCACTCCGTGTTACTCTGGCTCCTGTAGCGTCCGTGCTTAATTCCATCACAGCCTGTACCAGCTATGTCCTCTGGGCCATGTAGCATCTCTGCTAAGCAAGTCCTTCCCTTGTAAGCAGCGACTACATCTTCCATCTCTAATGCCCCAGCCTACCAGCGTTGGACACATAACAGGCACCCAGCGAATGTTGACACTGAAGGAATCTATGACCGAGGAAGCAGACATGGGCCCTCTTCCTGCCTACATGAACCCATATGCCATGGGACTCTGGGGATGCTACTCAGTCCCCTGAATCTCAGCTTCCTCCTCTATAAGATAATGAATAAAAGCAAGATGTGATGGAAAGTCAGTGGGACCTGGAGCCTAAATGTCTGAATGAATGAATGAATGAATGGGCATCCTTCCATACCAGAAACCCTGAGAATGAAAACATCTCTAACTTGTTCCAGGTTTCTAGTAGGCACCTAGTAGTCTCAGGAGATGACAGCAAAAATATCTGAGTACACTAGCAGTTGTCTATCTATGTATGATCAGGGGCAAGTACCTGCGACTCTGAGCCTCTCTTTCTCATCTGCGAACTGGAGCTAATGAAACCAGCCCAAACTGAATGAGAAATTACATACATGACTTCATGTACACAAAAAGCTCTCAGTAAACAGCAAAGCACTACACAGATGCCAGTTGGTACTTGGACTGTTTAAAAGGACACCCTCATGAATAGGATGTATGTATGCCTTTCCAGAGAGGAGCAGCATCTTGAGTTTCAGATGATATCATTTTTCCAGTAAACAAATGGAGCTGTTAAGCAAGGGGCACAAGAACAGCGTGATATACCCAGGCAGGAGGTGAAGTTCTATTTTTGGTAACAAAGAAAATAAGACTTGAAGCAGATGAGGAGCTGAAACCACGACGCCTATGGTGTCACTGCCAATGGCTTTGAATCATTTGCCTTCTCCTGACAGCTGGAGTCCTCTGCTCTGTCTTCAGTCTCTTACTGGATAGGCACCAGAACCCTGGCCACTGCATAGGCTTCCAGGAATGCCATGCCTTGCAAGCAGAAGGCATTCTGTTTCCCACGTCAGCTCTCAAGATTGCTGCAGATGTGTAAAAGCCATGTGCGCAGGTGGAGGCTGGGATACCACCTGGGGAAGGTTGGCCAGTGACCACCTGGCAAATAACTTTGGTAAATTTCTCATGGCCCAAGTCCGGCCCACCCATTTGTGGAGTAATAGGTTGGGTCCCGCACTTTCCCTTGGCCTCAGAGGAGCTGACTATATTTTTTAAAGTTTATTTATTTACTTCTTTCACGAAGAGAGAGAAGCACCCCCAACAGGTTCTTTGTGCCACCATGCATCCCCAGCCTCAGTTAGTCACACAGAGAGGCCCTGGGACATGAACCTGGAACCTTCCCATGTGGATCCAGTTTCATTACTGCTGCACTACCATCTGGCCTTTGGCAGAGTTAACTTTTAATAACTAAACTCACAAGAGATGAAAGTTGTTAAGCCATAGCATCTGTGTATTTGCAAGTCAATTTGACATAGAGACTTGTGTTTTTAAAGACACAGTAACAGGCACAGGGGATATAATGATGAATAAGATAGCTCCAGTCACTGCCCTGGTGGAACTCTCAGCAAGAGAGAAAGGTAATGAAGCACATGACCCCTAAACAGAGCAGTAAGCACAAAGACCATGAGGAAAGGCAAACAAGGTGCTGTTGAGAACCTGCCCCATAAACGGAGCAGAATAGGCTTCCTGGAGAGAGTGAAGCTAAGCAGAGGTCTGCAGATTAGCACAACCTGGCACAGGTGCTTTGGAGATGGGATGGGATGCAAAGGATAAAGACCAGTGCTCCGGGCAAAAGCAAAGGAACTGCAAGATGCAGATGTAAGGGAGAGAGGTCATGGTGCCGTGGAAACCCTGACAACACTGGCTGTCAAAGGATCCCAGAGGAAGAGGTCAAAAATGGTGAGAGGTGAGGCTGCAGAGGTGGCTGGGGCTCTAGAAGTGAAGCGAGGACTTTCAACCACATCTTGTGGGTGAACCACTGGGTGACCCACAGTGAGCCAAATCAGCATACTGGGTAGGTGAAGGAAAACAAGGCAGGTAATTGACTCACCAGAAGGTGATTTAGCAAGCGTGGACTCAGGACAAAGAATACATACTTCACGTTGCGGGCTTATTTTCTGCCTCGGCTCTGACCCACTTATAACTCCACATTTTCCTAGTTCCTAAGCCCAGTGGAGCACATTGTTCTCGGGGGATTTTGCAAATAATGCACTTCATTCAGCCTTGAGGAGCTGAATCAATAAAAGCTAACTTAGGATGGTGACTAGGGAAGAAAATGAAAGCACCCCATGCTCACTGGTTCCCTCCAAGAAACTGCGAAACATTATTGAACAGGTTTTTGGCTTTATTCACTAAAAAATTCTTCTGCTGAGAAATACAAACTCTTTCCCCATAATAAATACTGTTTTGATAACAAAACTGTACTTTTCTCAAATACCCAGATGGAAGACCATATGCAAAATAAACTCCAAGGAAATTTTTTATTGGCCATCTGCTAAAATTGGAAGGGAAGTCTGCATCTTCTTCTAGTCTTCACAAAAATTTCCACTGAGAATCCTACTTGCTTCCGCCTGGTGCCACCTGCTGATCATAGCTGGGTACCAGTTTTGCCAATGGCGAGCAGGGGAATGTGCATCCCTTCCTTTCTCTAACAAAATAAATACATTACTGATTAATGTGAGAGCCTACAGAGTACTGGGTTTTCGACTGTTTTACGGTGACTCACACACCCCCTCCTGTTGTGTCAAGAATCACAAAACAAAGCCCACACAAACGCCTCTGAGAGTGCACTTCCAAGGCATTGTCAAGACGTTGTTTACAGTTACAATTAAGTGCACCAAGACTAAAAAACCTCTTGTTTGGCTTTACCTGTCAAAAATGTAGGGACCAGCAGTTAGCGTAATGGCTATGTCGCTGGACTCCCACGTAGTCGACCGCGGTTCGAGTCCCGGACCCGGTGGCTTGAACTCACGCCGGGCGCGTGTGCGTGCGTGCCCAAGATCCCGAGAGGAGAATGGAGGAGAAGGGATTGCGGCGTGGCCATCCCCCCTGGGGGGTGATTTCCTGCTTTCTATCTCTCTGTCTCTCTCTGTCTGTCTGGCGAGCGCACGCGCCCTATAGCAAAAACCTCTCCCAAGAAAAGAAAAAAAAAAAAAAAAAGTAAATGCATCTATCTGTTAGCATAGCAATTCTACGTTGAGTACATATATGAAGGAAATGCCGGCACAGGTGTACAAAAATAACAGTACTGAGGGGGTTCCCTACAGTATTATTGGTTGAGCTTAAAAAAATAAGAGAACTACCAACTACCTGAATGTTCACCAGTAGGGGAATGATTTAAAAGTTATGATGCATTCATACAATGGAACCTTGTGCAGTACCGACGTGGCAGGATGTCTAAAACATGCTCAGTGGGGGAAATGCAAGTTAAAAAAGACAATGTGTAGTATAATCCCATTTTCTTCAAAGAAAAAAAATCTGTACACAAAACGTATTTGTCTATACACAGGGAAAGTCTGGAAAGATACATAATAAATTGTTAAAGTAATTTCTGAGGGGTGGAATATTTTGTTTTTCACTTTTTCTCTTTTTTTTTTTTTTTTTTTTTTGAGAGGTTTTTCGCTATAGGGCGCGTGCGCTCGCTAGACAGACAGAGAGAGACAGAGAGACAGAAAGCGAGAAATCACCCCAAGGGGGGATGGTCACGCCGCAATCCCTTCTCCTCCATTCTCCTCTCGGGATCTTGGGCATGCACGCACACGTGCCCGGCGTGAGTTTTAAGCCACCGGGTCCGGGACATGAACCGCGGTTGACTACGTGGCAGTCCAGCAACACAGCCATTACGCTAACTGCTGGTTCCCTCACTTTTTACTTGACACATTCCTCTATTATTTGAATTCTTATGATTTTTGGAGGCATTTTTGCTATAGGGTGCATGCACTCACTGGAGAGACAGAAAGGGGATGGCCATGTCACAATCCTTCCTCCTCCACTCTCCTCCTGGAATTTTGTGGCCAGTGTTGAGTTTCCAGCCACCAGGTCCAGGACTCGAACCTCAGTTGGCCATATTGGAGTCCAGGGTCTTAACCACCGTACCACTTGCTGGCCCCTATTATTTAAATCCTTAATGTGAATGCATTGTTTTCGATTAAAACAAATGAGCTACTAAAAATAATAACGCCAGGAGCCTATAATTAAGGAAGCTGAATCCCACAATACAAGTCATGGTTTAATTCCTGGCCCTGGGGGCTTGGAAGACAGGATGGGTGCTTGTATGAGCATGCTCCAAATCGTAAAAGGATGAAGAAATTGAAGGGGAGGGATTGCAGCATGCCCACATCCGATTGGAGCACATGTTCTTCCTCTCTGTCTCTCTGCCATTCTCTGCTGAATGCCTCCAAAACCATGAGAAATATATTTTTATTGTTTAAGTCAGTCATTCTATGGTATATAGCAACCCCAATAGATCGAAACAGTAATTCACAAAAAAATGTTCAAAAAATGGTGTTATCATTATTGTTAGGTATTTCTTCATTCAGAGGACTTCAACTCTCAGCCAAGCTATAGTAACAGAAGACACACTCTCTCCCGTGAAACAACCCCCGAAAATGATAAGACATGTTAAACTACAGCTTCAAAGCCCTGGACATGAGGTAGTAAAGGGCAGTAATTCCTGTGAGACAGGAATCAAATGAGGTGAGGCCTGTGATTGCCCACAGATTGAGAGAGATTCCAGCTGCAGCGCAAGGGTTGGGGGAGACTGGTGGAGTCCAGGGGATCCCTTGAATTGAGAAAACAGAACTGTAAGTCAGGGAAGACTCAGGTAACTAGAGTTCTCAAGACAGCGTACTAGAAAGGCGACTGCACCTCCGAGAAAGAAGGCTGGTGATGCACAGAGGACCTCCCTTGAGTATTTTGTTGAGCACAGATCAGTGCAGGCCTGTGAGGAAACAGGCCAAGGAAAGAACCACCACAAAGGATTAGAGGTGTCTACACAGAGCCAGGAACAGAGCCCGTTCTTGCCAGCCAGACTGGAGGACGTGATTTCTGGAGCCCCGAGTAGAGCACACGTGATTCTTACCTGAGTAGTGAGGAATCATCAGCCTTAGATGGCATACTGTTCCAGTCCTGCCTAACAAGTCTTAAAAACAAGATGTGAAATCTATTTCCAAGTAGCCTACCTAGATCCCGTAACAAAGTTCAAGAATATATGTAGGAATACAAAAATATCCATCACCCAAGTAAAATAAGATTCACTATGTCAAACATCCAGCTAAAAATTACCAGACATAAGCACAGGTGTGTCTGTGATCCAGGGCTGGCTGATGACGGAGCCATCAAGACCCTGTTCAGGGTGCTGTCTCTCTCTCTCTGTCTCTCACTTGTGGAAGAAGTAAATCAACTTAAAATAACTAAGTAAAAAAACTACCTAGCATGAAAAGGAGCACGACAATATGACAGGACTTTGAATAGTTCATGGAAAAATGGAATTAAAATATAAGTTTATTTTGATGCAAAAAATGTTTGAAATCCCTGTATAGTTTTTCATTAATATGCATTTTCCATGAACTTTTGGAAGACTCTCTTTTATGAGCCACAGTGGAGAAAAATATTAAAACTCAGAATGGACAGAGTTGGAATTAGGTGACCATGACCTTAAGATAGTGATTATAGAGACCAGTAGATGGCATAATGGTTACATTGCTGGACTCCCATGAAGTTGACGATTGACTGTGGTTTGAGTCCCAGACCTGGCAACTTAAAACTCATGCTGGGTGTGTGTGTATGTGTGTCCAAGATCCTGAAAGGAAAATGGAAAAGGGATTGTGACAGTCTCTCTCTAGTCTCTCTCTATCTCTCCAGTGAGCACACGTGCCCTATAGCAAAAAACTCTCAAAAAAAAAAAGATAGTAATTATAATGCACTTCACATGTCCAAAAATTTTAGTAGAAATATGGGCAATATAAAAAAGATCCAGATCTAACTTCTAGAAATAAAAACAATGTGAGAGATGAAAACTGAATGAGATAAACAGATTAGACAAAGAAGAAAATGCTGGAAAAGGTGAAGTCAAAACAACAGAAACTCTCCAAAATGAAACAGAATATATTTCTTTTTTTTTAATTCTTTTTTTTTCTAAGAAGTTTTGCTATAGAGTGAGTGCGCTCACTAGACAGAGAGAGACAGAGAGACAGAAAGTGAGAAATCACCCCCCCAGGGGATATGGCCATGCTGCAATCCTTTCTCCTCCATTCTCCTCTTGGGATCTTGGGCATGCATTCACACGCGCCTGGCGTGAGTTTTAAGCCACCGGGTCGGGGACGCAAACTGCGAGCGACTACATGGGAGTCCAGTGACATAGCCATTATGCTAACTGCTGGTCCCAAACAGAATATATTTCTAAAAATGAATAGAGCAACAGTGAATTATGGAGCAACTTCAAATGGTCTAGTAGGTGTGTGACTGAAGTACCCATATGAGAGGTGGTGGAGAGGGACAAAAATATACAAAGAAATAGTGGGCAAATATTTTCCAAACTTTATGATAACTGTAAACCTACAGATCCTAAAGCTCATTGAGTCCCAAACATGAGAAACATGAAAAAAGATTACAAGAAGACATATCATAAATTGTTTAAAACTTGGAGCCAGACAGTGGTGCAGTGGTAAAATATGATGTTTAGTGAGGCAATTCCACTTGGGAAGGTTCCCAGTTCAAGTCTAGAGACCTCCCTGAGCCTGCTAGGTATCTAGGAGCCCATAAATGGGACTGGCTGAAGGTCAGGGGTTGAGAGTAGTATCAGGACTATCCTAGGTGTGCTTTCTTTATATGTGACCAGCACTACTCTGATAACAAAGCCAAGCCAGTACAAAGAAATAGAAAACTATTGGGTTATTGTGAAAGTCATGACACATTTATGCATGATACATTTTTCTATGCAAAAATGTGTCATGACTTTTCCAATGACCTAATATAAACCAATATCTTCCATGAATATAGATGTAAATATCATAAATGAGATCTGAATAAATCAAACCCAACAATTTATAAAAAGGATAATATATCATGACCAAGTGATATTTATATAAAAGTGCAAAGTTTGTTTATTATCTTTAAATCAATCACTATAATTTACTATATTAACAAACTAAAAAATAAAAACCAGATGATCATCTCAGTAGACTTCTTAGGAAGAATATGTAACAAAATCCAACATCCATTCCTAATTAAAAACAGTACTGACCCCACGGTACAGTGGTTAAGAACTATGTAGAAGAAGCTGCCAAATCCCACATGGTCAACCACAGTTGGAATCCTGGCCCTAGTAACAACATGCTGGGCATATATGTACACATGCCCACAATCCTGACAGGATGGAGAATGGAGGAAAGGAGACTGCAGCAAGATCGTGTCCCTTTGGGGAGTTTTTTGTGTTTGCCTCTCGTGTGCATGAATGTGCACTTGCATACACACTCTATGGCATTAAAAATAAATCCACAGAAAAAGGGAATAGAAGAAAACTTAATGAACCTAATACAGAACACCTACAAGAAACCTACAACTAACAACACACTTAATGATTAAAGACTAATTGCTTGTGCCCTAAGATTAGGAACAAGTCCAAAACATCTGTTCATACCACTACTAGTCAACATTATATGGAAATTCTAACCAGTGAAATAAGACCAAAAAAAAAAAAATAATAAAGAGCTAATTGTAAAGCAAGACATGAAATGTTTCTATTCACAGAGGATATAATAATCTATATAAAAATCCAATAGAATCTACAAAATAAGCTATTGGAACTATTACATGGGTTTGGCAAGGTTAAAAGATACAACAGCAATGTACAAAAATCAATTGTACTTCTACATACTCATAATGAACAACTAGAGATTGAAGTTTAAAAATAAAATATTGTCAATGTAGCAAATATTTGAAATAGGGATAAGTTTTACAAAAGATATGAAAAACCTGTACACTAAAAATTTTTCAAAGCAATTAACAGCATAAGTAAAAGGAAAGCTATACCGCGTTCATAGAACATTCAATGTTGTTAGATGTTGTGTATACTGAAAGTGATATATAGATACAATACAATTCACTCAAAACCGCAGTATGCTTTTTTGCAGAGAGTGAGAAGCTAACTCTAAATTTTATGTGGCAGATCAAAAAGACATAATGTTGAATAAAAGGAACAAAGTCTGAAGACTTACATTACCTGATTTCAGAGTTTAGTAATCAAGACAGTGAGGTTTTATAAAAATAGAAAAATATACAAATAAAACAGAATGGAGAATTCAGAAATACACCCACACATATTTGGACAATTATTTTCAACATAGATGCAAAGGCAATTTGGAAGAGAAATCTTAGTCTTCTCATCAAACATATTCGAAACAATTACTATTTAGATGTAAAGAAAGAACAAATGTTAATCCATACCTCACACCATATATAAAACTCAAAAATGAGTCATAGATGTAAGCTTAAAACTTAAAACTATAAAAATTTAAGACATAAACATAAGGTAACATCTTGTGAGCTTATGTCATGTAAACATATTCCAGTAGATATGACCAAAATTATGACCCATTTTTAAAAACCTGATAAATTGGACTTCATTCAAATTTAAAATTTGCTCTTCAAAAGATACTATTAAGAAATGAAAAGACAAGGTACAGACTAGCCAGTGGCATGGTAGGTAAGGCAGTTGGATAAAACATGGTCAACTGTGTAGTTTGAGGCCTAGAGTCAGCTGCTTGAAAAACACACTGGGCATGTGTGTCCCTGCCCCAAATCCTGAGAGGATAATCGAGAAAAGGAATTGCAATGTGGCCATCCCTTCTGGCCATCCTTTTCTCATTCTCTTCTCCCCACTACCATTGCTGTCTCTCTCTGCTGAACACACACATTTAATAATAAAGAAAGAGAAAGAGAGAGGAAGAAAGAAAGAAGAAAGAAAAAAAAAGAAAGGCAGACAAGACACGAGACCCAGAGAAAATATTAATATTTTCAATTGGTACACATGGAATACCATATTCAAAATAAAGAACCCTCAAAACTCGTCAAAATAAACTATCCAATTTTTTAAACATAGACAAAAAATACGAACAGATATTTCCTCAAAGAATATATTCAGATTGCAAATAAGCACATGAAAAGAATGCTTAATGCCATTACCCAGCAGATAAAATGAAAATTAAAGCCAAAGAGATACAACTACATATCTAATAAAAAGGTAAAAATTTAAAATACTAATCATTACCAAATGTTGGCAGAGATATGGAAAAACTAGAGTGCTCATACGGTTCTAATGAAAGTGTTAAAAAAATGGCACAACCAATTTGGAAAACAATAGGTACTTTCTTTTAAATTAAATATACACCTACTATATAATCTAGCCATTCTGTTTCTAGTCCTGCCTGGTGAAGGGAGGGAAGGGAAGAAGGGAAAGATTACAAGGGACATGAGAACACGTTTTGAAGTGCTAGCTATTGATATGTTCATTACCTTGACTGTGGTGATAGTCTCATGGGTTTTTACGTCTATCAAAATGTATCAAACTACATATTTGAAATACCTACAATTTACTGTATGTCAATTACATCTCAATAAATTTGTATCTTTAAAAATATGAGACAAATAGGCTGTTAGTCTAAAGATACTTCCTCACAAAACATTTAATGATCACAAGGGAAAAATAGAACTTTACAGTAGAGAAATAGAGCAGCCACAACCTTAACTAAGTGATCAAAGTTAACCATTACCAGGAATGGGACATCTTGACATCACGTACTCCTCATATGCTGCATTGACAAGGTCACAACATCACTTTTGTGGTATCCTTGCCAAAATGTACAATGTAAATATAATCATGAGGAAAGACAGACAAAACTAAATTAAGGACCATTCTGAAAAAAATACATAACTGGCTGGTACTCTTCAAAAGAGTTAAGGATCATGAAAAACAAAGGCAAACTGTGGAACCATTACAGCTTAGAGGAGATAAAGGAGAAATGACAACTAAATGCAATCAGGGGTCATGGTGGAGAGGATCTTGTACCAAAACAGGACCTTCATAGGACAATAGGCAAAATTCAAATAAGGTGTGCAGATTACTTAATGATATTATATACATATTGATTTCTCTGTTCCATTAACTGCATAAAATGTTACTATTAGGGAAACTCGTTGAAGGGTCCAGAGGATTCTCTCTGTACTGTTTTGGTAGCTTTCACTAAAGCCTGAAATTATTTTTAAACTTTAAAACTTTAAGCAAGATAAAGATACTTTTAGACAAACAAAAGCTGAGGGAATTTGTCACCAGCAGACTTGAATTATGAGAAATATGTGAAAGGCAATTCTTCAGGCCAAAGGAAAATAATACCAGATGGAATTTCTGAGCTACACAAAGGAATGAAGAGTGCCATAAAGGTAAACATATGGCTACATGTAAGAGACAAATATATTTGTTTTTTAGGATTTTTATAAGACAATTGACTACTCAAAGCAAAAAAAAATGTTATATTATGGATTTTAGTTAGAAATAAAATGTATGACAAAAGTAAGGAATAGGGGTGGGAATACATGTATACTACTGTAAGGTACTTATATTTTAATTGAAGTATATAATACCTAAAGATAAATGTGGTAAGTTAAAAATGCACTATAGATTCCAGGGATACAACAAAAACTAAAAGAATTTTTTAAAAAGGTATAGCTAATAAGCCAAAAGAGAAGATAAATGAAACATTAAAAATATTTAATTAATCTGATAAGATAAATAGAAAAGAAATAGCAAGGTGGTAGACTTGACTCCAACATTTTACATTACACATTAAGTGTAAATTAAAAGTGTAAAGACTAAACACACTATTAAAAGGCAGAGATTGTTAAACTAGATAAAAGAACAGAACCCAATTACATGTTATCAATAAGAAGCACTCTTTAAATGTGCAAATAGGTTAAAAATAAAAGAATGGTAAAAGAAATACAATGAAAGTGCTAGGTTAAAGCAAGGTAGAGATGTATTCTTTTTTAAAGAATTATTTTACTTAACTTTATTTATTTATTTATTTTAATTTGACCAGAGATGGACAGACTGAGAGAGAAAGAGAGAGAGAGTGAGAGAGAAAGAAAATGAGAAAGCAAGTTTCCAGGCCCAGGATTCAAACCACGGTAAGCCATGTGGGAGTCCAGTGCCCTCAACCACCATGCCACCTGCGGGCCCCAAAATGTTGTATTAATATTAGACAAAGGAGACTTTAAAAGAAAGTTACCTTATGAAGAAACTTGAAACCAACAGGTTAATAATAGAGCTTCAAAATGCATGAAGAAAAACTGACAGAACTAAAGAGAGAAGCAGATCATTCATAGAGTTGGAAATTTCAACATTAACTCAGTAACTGATAGAACAAGAAGGCTATGAATCAGTAAAAAAAAAAGACAGTAAAACAGTAAAGTGAACAATACCAAGTATTGATTTGACTTCATTAAAATTTATAGTATGCTACATCAATAACTCTAGAATACATATTATTTTCAAGCGTATATGAAACATTCACCAAAATAGATAATGTGTGGGCCATCAGAAAACTCTATAAACTTAAAAGGGTTGAGATAATATGTAATATAATCTCTGATGTCCATAGAATTAAATTAGAAATCAATAAGAAAAGACAACTGGAAAATCCCAAAATTATTTAAGAAGTAAACAAACACCTTCTTAAATAACCTATGGGCAAAGGAGAAATTCCAAGGGAAATTACAGTACATTTCAAACAGAATGGTAATGAAAGCATAAAAAATACAAACATGTCTGAGATGCATCCAAAAGCAGTGCTTACAGGGAAATGAAATGCTTTAAGGTTTAAAAATCAGTGATTTGGGGTTCCTCATTAAAGCTAGAGAAAGAGGAACAAATTAAACTGAGAAGAAGTAGAAGGAAGGAAATTTAATAAAAAGAGAAAGCGGGAACCAGCAGTTAGCGTAATGGCTATGTCGCTGGACTCCCACGTAGTCAACCGCGGTTTGCGTCCCAGACCCAGTGACTTAAAACTCACGCCGGGCGCGTGTGCATGCGTGCCCAAGATCCCGAGAGGAGAATGGAGGAGAAGGGATTGCTGCGTGACCATCCCCCCTGGGGAGTGATTTCTCGCTTTCTGTCTCTATGTCTCTCTCTGTCTGTCTGGCGAGCGCACGTGCCCTATAGCAAAAACCGCTCCAAAAAAAAGAGAGAAAGCAATGATATTTAAAAAGGAAAGACAATAGGGACCAGCAGTTAGTGTAATGGCTATGTCGCTGGACTCCCATGTAGTCGACCATGGTTCGCGTCCTGGACCCAGTGGCTTAAACTCACGCCGGGCGTGTGTGCGTGCGTGTCCAAGATCCCAAGAGGAGAATGGGGGAGAAGGGATTGCAGCGTGGTCATCCCCTCTGGGGGGTGATTTCTCACTTTCTATCTCTCTGTCTCTCTCTGACTTTCTGGCGAGCACACGCACCCAATAAGAAAAAAAAATAACTCTCAAAAAAAAAAAGGAAAGACAAATAGAGAAAAACAACAATGTGACTCTTTAAAATGATCAATAAAACTGATAAAACTTTAGCTAGGCTGATCCTAGAAAAGAGAGAGAGAGGAAAAAAAACCACAAATGATCATTATCAGCAATGAAACAGGTGACATCACTACATATCCCACAGACATTAAAAAATAATAAGGGAACATGATTTTTACAATTTTTATGTCAATAAAATTAGACAACTTAGATGAAATGAACTAATATTTGAAAGACAGAAAATGCCTGTCTACTAAAAAATGAATTAATAAGTTAAAAATGCTCCAAAAGAGAAATCCCCATACCCAAATACCCTCAACAGAAAATTACATCAAACATTTAAGAAAGAAATAATACCAAATGTATGTACAAAATCTTCCTAAAAGTAGAGGAAGGCACATTTCTCAGTTTACTTAATAAGTTTGCATTATACCAAAAACATTATGTATAGTATATATCATTATACCTGATATCAAAACCAAAACCACGGGAACCAGCAGTTAGCATAATGGCTATGTCGCTGGACTCCCACGTAGTCGACCGCGGTTCGTGTCTCGGACCCGGTGGCTTACAACTCACGCCGGGCGCGTGTGCGTGCGTGCCCAAGATCCCGAGAGGAGAATGGAGGAGAAGGGATTGCGGCGTGACCATCCCCCCTGGGGGGTGATTTCTCGCTTTCTGTCTCTATGTCTCTCTCTGTCTGTCTGGCGAGCGCACGCGCCCTATAGCGAAAAACCTCTCCAAAAAAAAAAAAAAAAAAACAAAACCAAAACCATTATATACCAATATCTCCTGAACAAAGACACAAAAATTCTTAACAAAATGTCAACAAGTAGAGTTCAGAAGCATATATAAAGGGTAATATATCATAAGCAAGAGGAGCTTGTATCAGGAATGCCAGGTTAGTCTAACATTTTTTAAAACCCTCATGTGGATCATCATAGTGCCAAACTAAAAAAGAAAAATCCTATGATTATCTTAATACATGAGGAAAAAGCATTTGACAAGATTAAGCACCAGTAGTGATGAAAGCTTAGTGCATACTATAGAAAAACCTTCTTCATCCTGATAAAGGGCATCTAGAAACAACCTAGCTAACATCATATGTAATAGTGAGAGTTGTATGTTTCTCCTCTAAGACTAGGAACAAAACAAGGATAGTTACTCTAATTACTTTTATTAAACTTTGTATTGGAGGTCTAAGCCTGGTACGATTGAACAAGAAAAAGGCGAGTAGATTAGAAAGAAAGAAAAATAAATTTATTCACAGTTGGTTGTGTCATCTAGATTTGGCCTTGTGGAACTGTTAGGTGTAGAGTTGTAGAGACGGAAAGGAAAGCTATCCTTCATAGCAATAGCATCATGAGCAGAGCCATGGAAGTGGGAAATTACAGGGTAAGTGTGGGGAACAGTTGATATTTTTTAAATTAACTTTATTGAAGCATAACTTGCACACCATAAAATGCATCCATTTTAAGTGAATGGTTGAATACTTTGAGAAAGATATACAGACCCACATGACCACCACCACCTCAGAGAGCTTCCTTCTGAAAGTGATCACTTCAAGCAGTTCTCATGTTTAGAAAATTGTAATTTTATTATGAGCTTTATAATTTAATATTAAATCCAAAACAACATGGAAGCAATAAGAGAGACTACGAAAAACATAGTTTATATCCTATGCTCTAGTTTAACTCCTGTTTCTTAAGTAAGTGGCTTAATTATTCAAAGCCTCAGTTTCCTCATTCATTAAATGGGGATAATAATAAGCCAACTTCACAAGACTGCTGTGAGGATTAAAATGAATAGTGTTAAGCTTCTTGCACAATGCCTAGAACATGGGAGGACCAGTAGGCACTAGTCTCGTAATCATTAGAGAGGCATTTACTTTATGGTAACCCTCAGAAGCATGGTGTGGGCCAAAGAACTGTTGGCAAAGGCTTTGCAAGGCCCTAAATGAAACTAAAGAAAGGCTAACCAGAATGGCAATTCTGAGTTCCACTTCCTCACGGTTCTATTTCACCATCAGTGGTGAAGGCTCCAAGGCATTTCATGCACAAACATGTTGCCTCGAGATGGAATGGGCCGTTTGAGAATTGGTTCTGGAACACATTTAGTACAGGACACCTAAAAGGTGTCCCTTGGTTTGTTAGATCTAGCCCCTGGCGTTTCCACAGAGTCCACTCTCCACCTCTCATTCAGTGGGAAGCTGGAGACACCACACCCTTACGGTTAACCCAGATGGCCTTGTTCCACTGGGGGCCTCGACCACCCACTGCAGCTCCATCTCCCTGGTCCGCTAGCACCCTGGCTCTAAGATCCAGCTCTATATCAGCTTCAGCCTGTCACCTCATGTCAAGACCTTCTTCTTCTATGTACCAACCTGTCACCTTACCTGTTCAACACTGCCAGCTGCCTCATTTGCAGCTTTTAACTGCTGTGTACTGCTGAGACACTCCCTTCGACAGCCAGCTTCCTGGGGACCCTGTGCCCCAGCTCCCAGCACACAAGACCCAGGACTCAGTTGTACCCCTAGCATAAGTCAAGGGTCATGAGGATGGAGTGCCATCTACCTGAGCCACAAAGAGCTGGAACTCGTCAGGCAGAATCCAGGAGCGAGGGTAGAAGTTGTACTCCTCAGGAAAGAGATTCTGCATGATTCTCACGGCTCTGCTCAGAGTGATTTTACGCACCATCTCCGTCATGCCTGGGGAGAAGAGAAGCTGTGAGGTTTTTACAACAGTGGGCCATGCGCGATAAAACAGCCATTATGGGGACTTTTAAAACCAGCCACCCGACATATTCACTTTTCAGACAGGATTTTTTTTTTTTTTTTTGAGTGTGAGTTGTTCCCCACTGCAGTGACCTGTGCTTTGGAAAGAACTACCAAATTAAAAAAAAAAAAATTTAATTAAAAGAAAATAAAATATAAACTTGAGGTAATAGACAGTATTCTCTCCTGATAAAAAGAAAGGATTGGTTTGAAAGAATGAGTTTTCACCTAGTTTATTATTATATTCTTCGTTATCCCCTTAAGTAATGAATAGAGAACCATATACATCTTTCACTTAAAACTTAATGCCTTTGAGACCAGCAGATGGTGTAATGGTTTGTCACTGGACTCCCATGTAGTCGACTATGGTTTGAATCCCAGAACCAACGGCTTAAAACTGACACCAAGTGCCTGTGCGTGCATGCCCAAGATCCTGAGAGGATAATCCAGGAGAAGGGATTGAGGCGTGGCCATCCCACCCAGGGGGGTGATTTCTCAATTTCTGTCTCTCTGTCTCTCTGCTTCTCTGGTAAGCACATGCATTATATATATTAAAAAAAAATCTTTCTCAAACAAACAAAAAAACTTAACGTCCTCTTTAATTTTGAGCCACCATACATACTTTGGAATTTCTTCCATATTATACCCTAGAGAAAATTGCCTGGAGAACTCTGCTTACATTTGAGAAACTTAATTAAATCTCTATTTCAATCTTTCATGAGTACTAAAGGTATACAACAGAAAAGTAGAAACCTTTCAGCAGTGAATCTGTCTCCTTGATTCAATGACAGAGAGTTGAAAGGATATCGTAACAAAACTATATATAGTTTAAGGGGGGAAAATGCAATCCATAGGCATCCTACAGTTATAAGCACTGACTCCGATGTTAAACAGACCTCATTAACTTGGTCAGAAGGGATTGAAATGTCGCAGACATTTTAAAAGAATGGTGGATGTTTTTTTCTTGTAACATCACTAGTATCTCTGAGAAGAGAAGCCACTGAGTATATGAGGGAACTTCAAAAAGTTCATGAAAAAAAGTAGAATTAAAGTATGAGTTTATTTTGGTACAAAAAAAAGAAAATCCATGCATAGTTTTCTTTTTCTCATGTATCTTAGCAAATATTAAACAAATAGGTAAAAACTATACATTTTAGCTTGCTTAATTTTTTAAGGAAAATATCACTGCTAAAAATGGAGACCTAAAGTTTCATTCTGAAAGAGACTAAACAGTCCCTTTAGTGACACAAGAAATTTGCTTAACAAAGCTATTTTTGATAGAAAGTAAAAAGTTCTCTGTCAGTTTGGCATGCCCAAAGTAGCACAGGTTTCAAATGGGCACAGACAGAACGACTAACATTTCTCTAAACCCCCATATTCAGGAAGTGAAGGGTAAACGACTGAGAAAAGAAGGTTTTAATAACCAACTTCTTGCTTCCCTCAGCAGATTAAAAAGAGCAATAAATCTAAAGATCGCAGCTTTAAGATCTCAATGCCCAGGTTCTTAGTTCTTGTTTAGACGGATACAGAGGATTAAGTAAAAAGAAAAGAGCTTAAAAAGCACTGATAAATTTTGTTGTAATGTGGACTTTTCAGTATTAAACTCACTGAGGACACTGGTCTGAGCTTCCCAAGAAATGAGCCTGGAAAATTGCAGCTATTTCCACTCCTCTCCCTTAAATTAGAATGTTCGAGTTAAAAGCACTAAACGCAAAGTAAACGAAAGAAAATGTTGACTTTTTTTGGACCTTTTGATTTGTGTTTGACCATATCTTACATTGTTAACTGTCATACCTAACTGTAATACAGCATCTTACACTGACCAAATAGTACTATGATTTTCCTGCATTTTAATGGCCATGTGACAGGTCCTCTTGCAGAAATCTCTCAGCAGGGCAGAAAGACAGACACATAACATAGACAGAAGGGCTGTGAGTACCAGAGGGCAGTTTGAATGCTCCAGAAAAGTTTGTGAAACTCAGTGTCCAGCAAACTGCGTAAATATTCATTTCAAGTTGCCATGTGTGCTGTTGGTCTCCACACCAGCCAACAGATCTGTTTCCAGGTTTACCTGTGTCTCCGGGCAGCTCTGCACTGGAGACAGCCAGCCTCAGAAGCACACTTACAAGCCAGTGGCTTCCCCCTAGACACTTCCCTCCTGTAGGCTGCTAACACCCACCCCATCCCTGCCTGAGTGCCTATATCTGGGAAGCACTAGTGTAGACCTCCCTCATCCACTTACCACCAAAACTGTTGGTTCCTCCTCCAAATCTGAGCTGCGTTCCCACTCCCTGCTGCCAGGAAAAGAGTCTCTGACCCCTCACTAGACTCTGGTGGAAGCTGCTGGCATGGGGCAGGGGTGGCTCACCCCTGAGGCAGGGGTGGCTCGGAGACAAGTATGGGACTGACAACTTCTTTCGTTAGGACCCTGACAAGAGTAACTGGGTTTCTAGCTGAGCCAGGGCACACATTCCCATGTGAAAGGGGAAGTCAAACAGCACCTGCCCCTCTTCACTGTGACCCCCTCCTTGGGCTCTGGGACTCATCTGACCTGAGACAGAAGCTCTCTAGGTCTAACCATCAATTCCACGCTCCTAAGAATGTGCAATGTGTTCATGTTGGGGAATGTACTTTGCATGCTGTAATGATATACATTGATTGAATGTATAAAAAATATTTTTGTTTTTTAAAAAAAGTGAGCCCAACTTTGTATTCCAGTTAAATAAGGGGAATTTTACCTGTTTCTCTGAGGCTGCATTGCTGGTCCCCAAATTTCAGCAGCCTATCTTTTGCTCCCAATGCCTAAGTGGGTACCTCACAGTGCATAGACCTGCCTTTGCCTTGTTCTCTCCAAAGCTCCTTCATCTCCAGCCTCACTTCTGTTCCTCCCAAAGCCTGCCCTGCAAGGGCTGGAGTCCTCCTGCCTGTGACTTTAGCTCAGTGCCTGGGTTCTGCTGTCTCCCAGCTGATTCTGCTGAGGCTGACTGCCTGCCTAGTTTTCTCACTAAGGTCTATCCCTAGATGTTCCTAAGTAGGAGCTGCCCTATCAATTGGGAAAACCACTGACACTAAGGGCTTACCTCTCGACCCTCCCAAGGTCTGGGTTCTTTCTTCTGCTACTCTGAAGACTTAAGCCCTGGTGGGTCTCACCCCACTGGAATTAACCAAGAGGATAAGAGTTTGAGCTTCAGGCTTTCCCACACAACCCTGCCTAACCCAACAAAAGAAACATGAATACTTTCAGATCCATCCTCCTCTCTGTGCCCACTGCCCTGAGTAGTCCATCTTTTGCCTGGGTATAGCAGCAACCTCTTGGCTGTGCCTCTGTTGGCTCTTTTGGCCTTTCCATCCACTTCCAGTGTGTCTCTCTGACTGATCTTTCTGAAATGCAAGCCACTGGAGAGTCACTCTCAGGCTTACACATTCCTCAGTGACTCCCCACTGTACTCAAGTCCCTGTCTGTCACCTCCCCACTGCACCACTCACTTCACTCACCCTGACCAGCACCGCCATGTGCCCTCTGCTGAGTGCCCCAAACTTTCTGTCTTTGCACCAACCCTGCTCCCTTGTTTGGCATGGGGATCCATTCTCGGAGGTCAGTTCATGCACCGGGACCCTCTCCAGGGTCTCTCACCCTGCCTGCTCCCCAGCAAATCTGGCTTAGGTCACATGACCTTGCTCCAAACTTTCACGGCATGCTAAGCTTCCTCTAGCATAACACTTCTGTTATATTTTCCTCCTCTCTTGACATGTTTTTCTCCTTGTTCTTATATCCTCAGAGACAAGTCTAGAGCTTGACAGGTGGCTACTCCCACAGATTCCTCACGGAAGCCCTCTGCCAGGGTGGGCTCTCAGGTACCACCCGGCCCATGCCGTCACACATGTCAGACCCTGAAACAGCAAAAAAACTGTTGTATGTAAGCTGAGAGTGGACAATTCTGGATTTCTTTATGGCAGAGACATATCTAAATCTGATTATTTTTATAGAAAGCCTTAATTGATCAGGTAAGATATAATAATGTATTTTGGAGCCCAGGAGATGGTGTCATGGTTATGTCACTGGACCCCCATGTAGTTGACCGTGGTTTGAGTTCCAGACTTGGAGGCTTAAAACTCACACCGGGCACATGTGCATGCATGCCAAAAATCCCAAGAGGAGAACGAAGGAAAGGGATTGCAGTGTGGCCGCCCCCCCTGGGGGAGGGTGATTTCTCGCTTTCTGTTTCTCTGTCTCTCTCTGTCTCTCCAGCAAGTGCACACACCCTGTAGCAAAGATCTCTCTAAAAAAAAAAAAAATTAAATAGTGCATTTTGGATAAAGAACTTGCCCTAGAAGAGTAACTGCAATCTACTGTGCTGACACAAACAAAATCCATTACCTCCACATGTGATCCAGACGTTCTCAATTTATTCAGCAGGTAAAATATTTATGCTTGCTTAGCATATCCACTAGAACTTACTCTAAGTAATACACAAAGCATAGAAAATGCATTTCTTAAATAATGGGATAATGTGAGAGATGAGAGGTAAGCTTGGACACAAACTGGAGCCCAGGGACAGATGGTTCTGGAATCACCCCCTGCTGAGAAGTGCTATCTTTCCGGGGGCAGAGGGTGTGGCAACTCTGCTCTCTGCCTGGAGGTTCTAGCGCCTGCTTTGTCATTAAGATAATTAATTGCTGTTAGCAAAGTGGAAAATTATATGTTCCAATCCCCGGCATGTAGAGTAAGGAATGTAACAAACTTGCTTCTTTGGAATGAATATTCTTTTATCACCTATAATGAAGCTAGTCTTTTGGGGGTACTTCTTGCTGTATTTCTCATCCGTGTTTCAAATGTAGATCCATAGCTTCTGCTTTTCCCTACTCTTAGCCACTAGATGAGGCATGAGCAAGGGGACAAAATGTAGATGAAACCTCATTTGATGATTCATGTCTTAGGAACTCTGTTCTCATTCAGAATCGTTCTTTTCCAAACTATATTCTCTCAATATCCCAATAAGTCTTTTCAGGAGCATCAAAAAAATATCCTTTTCTCAGCAGCAAGACAGACAAAATAACAGCTATCCTATTAACCTGGTGCACAAAAACCCTGGCTGCAAGAATCATTCTCATGCCCTTACAGAATTCTTTTTCCTTCTCTAAGAACATATGTGACCTTGGGTTAACTTTCTATCTCTGTTCCCTGGGAAACCAATAAAGGTAGAATGTTAGCTCTGTTACTAGACAAGGTTGAAATGATCCCTGATTGGTGAACTGAGCCTTAGCTCTAGGCTTTTCTGAGCTTGGTGGTTCTTTTGGCTTAGCATGACCTTGGAAGCTAGGCTATGGGGTTATTAGAAGAGATGCTGGCTTGGGACCAACAGATGGTGTAGCAATTATGTCGCTGGACTCCCACATGGTCAACTGTGGTTCTAGTCCTGGACCCAGTGGTTTGAAATCACACCAGGTGTATGTGCATGTATGCCCAAGATCCCAAGAGGAGAATGGAGGAGAAGGGCTTGTGGCATGGCCATTCCCTCTGGGAGAGTGATTTCTTACTTTTCCTCTCACTGTGTCTGTCTCTCTCTCCAGTGAGTACATGTGCCCCAAGGCAAAAATCTCAGAGAGAGAGAGAGAGAGAGAGAGAGAGAGAGAGATGCTAGCTTCTATGGAGCACCTAATCCAAGATGACCTCACATCCAACCAGATGGATCTCATCTCCCTGTACCTAATCTTTTGCTTGGGAGCCAGAGATTAGTCGATGGACCTCTTTCAGATACTCCATTGACAAGAAATGCTTGACACTGACTGACACTCTGTGTTCCCTGCCCTATATCCTTCTAAGTGAATCTGAGCCAGGTTGGCTGAGCAAAGGGATCTTGTAAGTTTGCATGCTTAGTTGAAAACCCTCTGATGGATGTGGCTTCACTAACCATGTATGATGCATGATATTGGGTTTTCTGAGAGATTTTTCCTTAAATAATGGGATAGAACGCCAAAGAAGAGTAATTTCACTTGCCCTTTAAAATAAGTACAAATGATACAATACTAAGATAAAACACCTTGTATTCAGGCAACTATATTCAGGCTTCAACCATGTAAAAATGATTTTAAAATATGGTAAAGTTTAGGAGGAAACATTCTGTTAAATGAGGGATGAGATTCAGGGTGACGTTCTTTTAGAAGTTATTTATTATTGTATCATAGTACAGTCTGTGTGATATATTAAAATTTTTGAAAATAAGTGAAAGACTGGCTGGATCATACCCAGCTTAACTAATTGTTTCCCTAAGCAGGCCCCTATCCTTAACTACCCTCTTCACTTAACAGTCAACAATAAAAATAGTAATTATAGCAGAAGAAAGTGGTAGAGATTTTTCATTTGTTTTGTTTTGTTTTAGAGAGATTTTTGCTATGGGACATGTGTGCTCACTGGAGAAACAGAATGAAAAGCGAGAAATCATACCCCACCCTCCAGGGGGATGGCCACACTATAGTTTCTTCTTCATTCTCCTCTTGGGATTTTGGGCATGCATGCACATGCACCTGGTATGAGTTTTCAAGCCGCCAGGTTCAGGACTCAAACCATGATCAACTATGTGGGAATCCAGCAATGTAACCATCACCCAGTCTGCTGGTCCCAATTTTTTTTTAATATGTATGGGAAGTGGACTGTCTTAACATGTTGGCTATAGCACTCTTCTAGCACTTAGGATCCTCTTTGTAGGATAGGTCTCACTGAGACAATGTTGTTAGATTAAAGACAGAGGCTTCCTGTACCTACAGCATTCAGAGTGCAGACTGGTGTGTTTGGTTAAAATGGTACCTCCAAATACAATAAAGGACAAAGCAGCTGCTATCCATTTCTGTAATATATTCCTAGAATTCTAGCACTTGTTTCCTGTTGACGAAATGATCTCATTCTTTCAGAGACTACAGCCCCCTACTCGACCCCCATGCTATATCTACAACCTAAAAGGTGAAAGCCACCTTCTTCCCCGGTGGAATCGGACCAAGAAAGCGTCTTTAACCCCTCTCCCAGCTGTAAGCCTTCAGTGGTTTGAGCCCTGATTGATCTCCGCGTCACCTTCCCTCCCGAGGAATGAGCCCAGCAGCAGTGTGGGCAGCAATCCCCAATTAGGAGTCCTCAAGTTTGATCTCAAAACACTGTCATGTTTTTGTAGAGGAGCACACCCTGAGACTCAGCCCTGGAAACACTTGTAAGTGCCAACAACAGCAGATACCTGGAAACTTGTTCACTTGACCGGAGAAGATGTCATTGTCGTGAAATGAAACTCCATGCCAGTAGATGTCACAGGGCAAGCGTCGACCGAATGGGAACTGGAAGGAAGAGAAGAAATGGGATTAATAATAAGAGGAGAGGTGACCACACTGGGGGTCTAAAAAGAAATGTGATTAATAATCAGAGGAGAGGTGACCACACTGGGGGTCTATTCCACACTAATTCCTGGCACCCTGGCAGACGTCACACAACTTAATCCCCTCATGAGCATGTGAGGTAGATGAGCTTCATTCCTATCTTACAGACGAGGAACACATTCGGATGTGTATGATACTTACCCGGCAGCAGAGTTCTGGTACATGCGGCAGACACCAGAATTTACAGGCACTATTTCACTTTAATCCTCACCATTATTCTACAAAGGATTATTCCTGTTTCACTGATTAAAAACTCAAGACAGAGAGGTCATTTAACATGCCCAAGTTCTCACAAAGCTGGTAAGGCGAGGAATTAGGATTTGAACCCAAGTCTATCTGAATTCCCAGCCTGTACTTTCCTTTCTCTGAAAACTGCCATCCTCAACCCAGCCCCACAGAATAACCTCTCAAACCAGCCCGTGGCCTGGTGGTTCTGTGAGCTGGATCCCACATAGCCAACTGCACAGCTGAAGTCCTAGACCTTGCAGCTTGAAAAACATGTGGGCACGAGTACGTGTGTGCCCAAAACCCAGAAAGGAGGGAGAAATGGAGGAAAAGGAGTCACAGTATGGCTATGCCCCATGATGGGGGGCGTGGGTGCTTTCTTGCTTTCTCTCTCTCTCTCTGAGATCACACACACCCTCTGTCAAATTAAAAATAAATAAGCTCTCAGAATCTCTCTCTCTCTCTCTCTCTCTCACACACACACAGAGAGAGAGAGAGAGAGAAGCTTCATGAAAGCAGGATGAATCTCTCATGCCTAAAACAGTCCCTGGAATTAACATAGCCTTTTTGAATTAATGAATGAACAAACCAAGGGTGGTTATCTTATTTAAGATGAGATACCTAGATTCTCTGTTCCAGGAATAGGGACAGAAAGATGCCACACAGTCCCAGCTGGCCCTTCACCTGGGAGGGTAACGAGCCAGAGCTGGGCACTGGTGCTTGGTTGCCTGAAGAGAGGCGCAAAGGCAGCCAGTCTGTGGGGGGAGAAGAAAGGAGCAGATAGGGGAGAAAAGTCAAGATGAGAGCGACCTCGGTTCCTAGGCTTCCAGGCCTCAGCCCAGGCCCTGGTGAGCCCAGCTGCCCTCCTGCCCTGGATCCTATAAGGTAGCCTTGGGTTCTGAGACTTTTCGGTATTCTAAAATCCTCTTTGAAAGCACCGTAGGGTTTCAATTACTTGCAGTCAGAAAATCCCTCACTGAGACAAAAGGGCAAGTTATTTCTATACCCTCCTGATGCCTTTCAAAGTTACCAACAAAGTCTGCATTAACAGAATGTATTTTTTAAATCTGCTACTTAGACGACCTTGTTAGAGGAGAAAAGCGAGGATGTTAGTTCTTATTTAGAACTCACTTGTAAGAAGTCCAAAAGGAGAGAAATGCCAACACATTACATAAAGTCATTTGATTTTCTCATTCTAAAGCTACAGTTAATCAGAATTTTTATCGCATCCCAGTTGAGAAGGCTAAGTTCCACTGGAGACCGCAGCTCAGCTAATGCAATGGTGACGACTCAATGATTCCCAGCCATTCCAAATGAAAACCGAGGCAAGCGCACTCCAGCTCTTTACATCGGTCACATGATTGCAGAACTGCGCCAAAGGGAGGCATATGTTACATCCACTATTAGCATCAACAACTTCCTTCCACACTTCACAGGATCTCACATTCTTCACATCCAGTGGACTATATGCTATCCATTCAGTACTCATAAATACAAAGAGACACAGCATATGTTATTTTCAATGCTAACGCAAAGAGGAAGAAGAAAATAACCAGAGAGCTTTCTCTAAAAAGCGGGTCATACTGTATCTAAGCAAAGTGTCCTCAGGGCCTCGTGCCTTTGCTGCCTATGAGGGGCCAAGGCCTGCCCCAGGGCACTGAATGACCTGATGATGTTTTGTCACCCTGTTGTTGTCCTTCGAGCTTTATGCCCCTCAGGAACACCAGGTCAACCCTCTGTTCAGAAATACCTTTAGCTCATTCAGTTCTGAGACTCCACCATTTAAAAAAAATTATCCATTCATCCAATAATCATTATGTGCCAGACATTGTACAAGGTGCTGGGAATACATAAGAACATAATTTTTAAAATAGTTCCCAGAATTGCATATTCCTAATCCTACCTTTTTTTTTTAATTAAAAAAAATTTTGTTATAGAGCATGTGTGCTTGTCAGAGAGAGTAAGTGAGAAAGTACCTCCCAGAGGGATGGTCATGCCACAATCCCTTCTCCTCCATTCTCCTCTTAGGATTTTGGGCATGTGCACACACACACACACACACACACACACGTGTGTGCCTAGTGTATTTTTCAAGCCGCTGGGTTAAGACTTGAATCACACAGTCAGCCATGTGGGATCCAGTCATCTTAACCACACACGACAGGCTAGCCCATAATCCTACATATTTTCAAGCTTTTCTTATAAATTATCTGTTTACACAGCTAACATCAGATTCGATGATAAAAGTATAAAAATTTTTTCTTTAGAATCAAGAATAAGATACAGATACCTGGTTTCACCACTTCTATTTAATAGAGTATTAGAAATTCTAGCCAGAGCAATGGGCAAGAAAAAGAAATAAAAGGCATCCACATTGGAAAGGAAGAAGTGAAATTAGTAAAATAATCTCTGCTTGTAGATGACATTATGCTATATGTAGAAAACCCTAAAGATTATATGAAATACTGTTAAAACAATAAATCCACCAAGGTTTCAGGATAAAATATCAACACATGAAAACCAATTGTGAGGGTCAGCCAGTGATGTGGTAGTTAAAGGAGTTGATCCCACATGGCCAACTATGTGTTTCAAATTCTGGACCCAGCAGCTTTAGAAACACACGGGCACGTGTGAATGCTGGCCCAAAATCCTAAAAAACAGGGAGACATGGAAGAGAAGGGACTGCAGCATTATTATTCCCCAAGGGGTGGAGGGTGCTTTCCCACTTCCTCCCTCTGTCTCTCTGACTCATCAGTAAACGCACATACCCTCTGGCAAATAGAAAAAAAAAATCAACTGTGTTTCTATACACTGACAATGAATTACATAAAAATGAAATTTTTTAAAATTCCATTTACAATAGCATTTGGAAGTCCCTAGGAATTAACCAAGGAGGCGAAAGATTATACACTGAAAACCACAAAAAGTTCCTAAAGGAGTTAAAGAGGACACAAGTAAATGGGTAGACATCCTGTGTTTACAGACTGACGATAATTTTAAGCTGTCAGCATTATCCAAAATGATCTACAGAGTCAATCCATCTCTACCAAGATTGTAAGTTTTTTAGAAATAGATAAATCCATCCTAAAATCCATATGGAATTAAAACAAACCCCAAGTAGTCAAAATAATCTTGAAAAAAGAACGAAGCTGGAAGTCTCACACTTCCTGATGCCAAAACTCATAACAAAGCTACAAAAATTAAATAACGTATAAAACAACGAGACGCCACTGCACACTTCTTAGAATGGCTAAAATTCCAAGCACTAACAAATGTAGCAAGGATGTGGAACAGGAACTCTCTCTTATTTCTTGTGGGAATGCAAAATGGTAGAGGCACTTTGGAAGATGTTCTGTCAGTTTCTTATAAAACTAAACATAGTCTTACCATGGGATCCAGAACTTGTGTTCCTTAGTATTTACTAAAGCGAGTTGAACTTTGTCCGCACAAAAACCTTCACATGAATGCTTATAGCAGCTGTATTTATAATTACTAAAACTTAGAAACAGCTGAAATGTCTTCCTGTAAGTGAATGGACACATAAACTGGCATAGCCAATGAAATATTTTTCAGGGCTAAAGAGAAATTAGTTATTAAGCTACAAAAAGACACAGAGGAGCCTTGCGTGCATATTATTAATGAAAGAAGCCAATGTGAAAAGGCTACATGCCATTTGATTCCAACTAGATGACATTCCAGAAAAGACAAATCTATGAAAGAGGAAAAAGATCATTGGTTGCCAGGAGTAGGAGAGGAGGGAGAGGTGAGTAGCAGAACACAAATGGTTTCTACAGCAGCGAACCTTTTCTGTACAATATGGTAATGGTGAATACATGTTATTATGCCTAGAATGTGCAACACCAAGAGAGAGCCCTAAGGAAAGTTATGGCCTTTGATTTGTGGCAAGTGCACCACTGTGATGCAGAATTTAAAAAGTGTGATAGGCTGTGTTTTGGAGTGGGGAGCAAAGAGTATATGGGAAATATTTGTACCTTCCACTCTACTTTGCTGTGAACCTAAAACTTCTTTACAAAATAAAAAATGATAAAAATAAAATTTAGAATACCAATGTGGTACTGTCTTAAAGACAGACATGTAAGGCAATGGACTATGACACCCCAGAATCAAAGTCTTCATGTGTGGTCATATGATTTTCAAAAGAGGTGACAAGATTATTCAATGGGGAAAGGGAAGTCTTTTCAGCAGGTGAAAATTTGGGTATCCACATGCAAAAAGAATGAAGTTGAACCCTTACCTTACAACAAACAAACAAAGCAAATTAACTCAAAATATATCAAAGATCTAAACATAAGAGCTAAAGCTACAAAACCCATAGAAGAAAATACAGGAGAAAAGCTTCTTAACATTAGGTTTGACAATGGCTTCTTGGAAATGACACTACGAGCACAGGCAACAGCAGGCGACCACTTGTCTGTTTGCCCAGGAAAGCTCCAGTTCATGCCTGTTGTCCTAGTGTTATTTGTTATTGTGGTTGTTGTTGCTGTTTGTTTGTTTGTTTAGTTTTTGCTATAGGGCATGGGCCCTCACCAGAGAGAAATAGACAAAAAGAGAAAGAGAGAGAGGAAAACTGAGAAATCACCCCCTCAGAGGGGATAGCCACACCACAAGCCCTTCTCCTCCAGTTTCCTCTTGGGATTTTGGGCATACACACACACACACACACACACACACACACACACACATGCCTGGCCTGATTTTCAAGCTGCCAGGTCTAGAACTCTAACCATACAGTTGGCCATGTAGTATCCACTCACCTTAACTTCCATGCCACCAGTTATTTTTAATAACTCTCCTTTTTACTTTCCAATGTATCCCACTTTGGGAAGTAAGTTAATTGCTCACAGTCCTGAGGAAGGACTGTTTGTTTCCCTGACATACAATAGGCAGAGAGATTTTTATTTCTAATGTGGCTCTGACCATGCCGCTCCTCTGCTCACCACTCTTCAGTGCCTTCAAATGGATCACAGGACCAGGTCTAAACTCCAAGCCTGGTCACAAACTCCCCTCTACTGAATCTCCTGCTTGGGCCATTCACACCTGTGCTCTTGCATTGCCAGCTTTAAACATACAGCATCTTACTGTTTTGTGGACAGGGGTTCTACAGGTTAGTCCATCTGCCTGGGGTCTCCTGATTTGGCTTGCTCACCTACTCCCTCCTCTATGAAGCTGTTCCACCAGCTCTCCTTTCTCTGTGACTTTGGTAGTGGGCACCCATCACAGGCCACTGTGAAACAGCTTGTTGTAAGTCTATCTCACTACTTTGTGAACTCTTGGAGAACGAGGAGAGCCTCGGATCATCTGTGTACTCCTAATACCAAAACTTTGGTGATTTTTAAAAAAAATTATTACGAAGGAGGGGCCAGCAGGTGACATTCTGGTTAAGGCGCTGGGTTCCCACGTGGCCAACTACAGTTTGAGTCCCAGACCCAGCAGCTTGAAAAATCACATTGGGCATGTGTGCGTGGGCACCCAGAGTTCCGAGAGGAGAATAGAGAAAAGGGATTGCAGCAGGGGATCAGCCCGGGGGATGATTTCCCACTTTCTCTCTGTCTCTCTCTGTCTCCCTGGTGAGCACATGCACCCAATAGCAAAAATCTCAACAACAACAAAATTATTATTGAACTTAAGTATTCTACATATTTATGAGCTTTCCTTTTTAATCTTTTTGGGGTCATAAATTCCTCGGAGATTCTCCCAGAAAAGCATACAATATATAAAATTTTCCTTTTGATTTTAAGAGATTAAAAGACTCCCTCAAGCCCCTACTTGTTCACAGATACCACTGTAAGGAGCATCTGCAGTAATGTTTCATGAGCAATGAACTCCTACATGCAGTGACTCAAATATATGGCATCATCGCATCAAGGTTAGCACAGGGACATCTCTGTGGCACAGCAGTCATGTGCTGCTCAGGAGAAGCTGGATTCCACATGCTGACTGTAGTTCAAGTCCCCAGACAGGTCAACATGAAATGCACCAGGCACATGTGAATGCCCGGAATCCAATGAACTAGAAGACTGAAGGAAGGAAACTACAGTGTGTCCAGACTCTGTGGAGGGTGCCTCTCTCTCTCATTCTCATGTATCTAAGTTCTCTCATGTATAAAGAAAAGGTAAATTGAAATAAAATTTATAAAAATCTTTCTCTGGGGACCACCAGATGGCATAATGGTTATGTCACTGGACTCTCATGTAATCAACCATGATTCAAGTCCTAGATCCAGTGGCTTAAATCTCATACTAGGCACATGTGCATGCATGCCCAAGATCCTGGGAGGAGAATGGAGAAGGAATTGTGGCGTGGCTATTTCTCCTGGGGGGTGATTTCTCACTTACTGTCTCTCTGTCTCTGTTTCTCCAGTGAGTGCATGAGCCCTATAACAAAAATCTCTCTCTAAAAATAATAATCATCATCATCATCTCTGAAATATATTAAAATGCATCATTAATTCAATATCTCTCCATAATAAGGGAGGACAACATTCTTTCTTTTTTTTTTTTTTTTTTTTTTGAGAGTTTTTTTTTGCTATAGGGCGCATGCGCTTGCCAGAAAGACAGAAAGAGACAGAGAGAGAGAAAGCGAGAAATCACCCCCCGGGGGGATGGCCACACTGCAATCTCTTCTCCTCCTTCTCCTCTCGGGATCTTGGGCACACACACACATGTGCCCAGGGTGAGTTTAAGCCACTGGATCCAGGACTTGAACCGCAGTCGACTACATGGGAGTTCAGCAACATAGCCATTACGCTAACTGCTGGTCCCAACATTCTTTAAAAAAAAAAAAAAGTTAGCATTTTTGTAATGCTTATTACTATATCTATGTGTTAAACACTTTACATGTATAATCTCATTTAATCCTCACAAAAGCCTTATGAGAAAGATAGTACTATTATCCCCACTTACACAGAGGACACCAAAGCTTCAAGAGAGTAAATACTCTTCTGAAGCTCTCAGAGCCAGTGAAGGCAGAGTGGAAATCAAATCTAGGTCTGGTTCTAAGTCTCATGCATCTAACCGCCACATGCTGCTTTTTGTGAACTGATCACCATAGTTGTACGTAGTAGTCCCACCTGAATTATTCTAACTATCCCACTCTCACCCAGGATGCTACCCTCTTTGTCTTCCCTCAGAGTTATACCTGTGTGGACCCCAAATCCTTTTCCCTCTTGTTCAGAAGGCCTGAAAACAAACCTGTCAAACAGCCAGGCTCAAACAAGACCTGGAACCACCGTAAGTCCTCCGTGCATCTTTGTGCTTAAAGATTTGATGCCCGGGTCCCTGTTTCTAATGGCCTGAAGAGCAAGTTCAAACCCCCTGGGGATTCTGCAAAATGAAATTTCACAGTGAATGCTGATGAAAGCATAAGTCATATTTTTTGAACTTTGTGAATGGTGTTTTTCATAAAGCTTCTTTAGGAACAGAAACTCAAGTGACTGAGGGATAAATGTGGCAAATAAGCTTGGATATAGGCAAGTAAATGCCTCATGTGGGGAAACCATTCAAACTGCTGCTTTAAAATGAGGGGCCCAGAACTCACGAGGAACACAAGGAAGATGTGGGTGCCAAAGTGCCCAGCTTCTACTAGGGAGACCCTGGCTCAAGCCCCAACCCACCAGTCCCCACCCAGAGACCTTGCTATGGTGGGTTGGCCCCTTTAAGCACTAGCAGTTCATCTACAATGGAGGAAAACAATAGCAATAAAACCTGGCCACCTCCCAGGGCTGTTATGTGGATGGAGGTAATGCATGGGCAAGCACTTTGTAAGCAGTAAATTGCTGTTATATAGGACAGGTTATTATTTTTAATGTCCAAGGAAATCACTTCAATGAGTAACTTCAATTTTAAAAGATGCCAACCAAATATCAAGCATCATTAGGACAGCTCTTGAGTAAGGACACTGTGCTGTGTACCTGTACTTGAAAAGCCTTACATATACCCTCAGGCAGAGTTAATAGATTTCTCTCCAATGTTTCCTCTGCACTCAGTTAATGCCAGTAACACAACCACTACCTTGTAGGGCGTTTATGTTTACACGACTGCCTCTCGCACCAGACAGAATGCTGCAGGGCGAAGACATTTTATTCTTTTTTCTACCCTCTCCCTCAACTACCCATCTGTAATTGGCAGCCTCTAATATTGTGACCAGTGATCCCTGCCTTCTGGAATTTATACCCTTGTTTTTCCTCTCCCACACTGTCACAGACCTGACCTATGTGACATGAGGCATTCAGCAAAAGTGATGAGATGTCACTTCCAACGTTAGGTATTGTTATTTAAAGACTGTGAGGCCTGGATGATGGTGCAGCAGTCAAATGCAACACTCTGAGGGGTGGACCCATGGGGGAAAGTTCCCAGCTCATGTCCAGAGATCTCCCTGAGTCCCCTTGACCCATGCTGGCGAGGGGTCGATTGTGATCAAGACCATGTTGGGGGTGCTTCCTCTCTGCTTCTCTCTCTCTCTAGTTCATGGGAGAAAGAAACTCTTTCTTAGAGTCTCACCCCCTAAGGAGATGCCCACATGGCAAGAAACAATGCTTCGTCATTCCACCACGTGAGCCATTTTGGAAATGAATCTTTTAGGCCAAGCTAAGTCTCAAGAGTCTGTGGCACAGGCCAACAGCTTGCCTGCAGCTTCATGAATGAACCTGAGTCAGACCACCTGCTCAGGTTGCTCACCCTCAAAAACTGTGTGAGATAAAAAAAAAAAAAAAAGTTTATTGTTGGGGCCAGCGGGTGGCATAGTGGTTAAGGCACTGGATTCCCACATGGCCAACTGCAATTTGAGTCATGGACCTGATGACTTGAAAATCATGCCAGGCGCGTGTGCGTGCCTGCCCAAGATCCCGAGAGGAGAATGGAGCAGAGGGGACTGCAGCATGGCCATCCCCCCAGGGGTTGATTTCTCACTTTCTCTCTGGCGAGTGCACGCACCCTATAGCAAAAACCTCTCCAAAATAAAAAGACTTATAATATGAATACCATAACTTCTATTTATCAAGTACTTAACTATGACTTCTATTTATCAAGCACTTAACTATGTAGCAAGTATATTACATATATTTTGCAAATGAAAAAAATACAATCCCCTTGCTAATAAGTGGTAAACCTAGAATTTGAGGCCATTTTGGTCTGTCTCCAAAGTCTTTCAACTCCACCAACTGGATGGATGAATGGATGGATGGATGGGTGAATAAATGGAAAATGGATGGAATAATCTAGGTGAAAAAATTAGCACAAGTAGCACACAGTTGTGGGGAACCCTTCAAGGAAGATGTCCTGCAAAATGATAAGGTTGCTGCTTCAGCATCCGTTCTTAGATCTGACATAAATTATTTTGCCCAATCACACTCCATCACCTTTGGCCCGGTTCAACTGTTCCTTCCCTGCATGTTTGTGACATAGCCTTCTTGTTGTTCATCCCACTGAGTCAAAATCCAACACACCCCAAAGGTGCTGACCACGATAAAACCTAATGGTCAACACCAGAGCCGTATAAGTAAATTCTCTCTTCTCACAGGCTTTCTTTAAATAAGCCAATCCACAGCCCTTGTGGGAAAACCTAAAGGATATGCCCATAGGCCTTAATAAAAGTGAAGTGTGGGACCAGCAGTTGGTGTAATGGCTATGTTGCTGCACTCCCATGTAATTGACCACAGTTCAAGTCCCGGACCCGGTGGCTTAAACTCACACCAGGTGCATATGCATGCGTGCCCAAGGTCCTGAGAGGAGAATGGAAGAGAAGGGATTGCGGCATGCCCGTCCCCCTGAGGTGCGATTTCTCACTTTGTCTCTCTGTCTTTCTGGCGAGCACACGCAACCTATAGCAAAAACCTCTCAAAAAAAAAAAAAAAAAAAAAAGAAAGAAATGAAGTGTCACAGGTTCTCTCTCTCCCAACTCTCACCCCCTGGGTCATCTGCCTGTCATGTCCACACTACCTGCTGGTCTCCAGTTGGCACTTCTAGCCTCTCTAGGACTTGTGAGTAATATATTTCTTGTTTCATGCACTTTGGTTTCACCTCCCCATTGTGTCTCACCTGACACGCCCAGCTGAACATTTCTTTCCTCCTGATCAAGGCTCTCCTAGAGAGCTTCTGTCTTGGCTTATGGCCACTCTGAATGGAGAGACTTCAAGACCAAATTAGAATAAAACCATACCAATAAAAATCATAACAGAAGAATGTAGCACCAAAAAATCCAAAGAAGGCCAATCAAGACAAGGAAAGAGATTGGAGAAACTAAAAATGTGATGCTTTTCTTAAATCAGGAAAGCAAGTAGACTGAGAAAATACTGGTGGAACTCTATCAAATCCTGCAGGGAATGACTGAATGGAACATCTGTCGAATGTGAGCATATCAAAAGATGAATCTCGTTCAAGGGACAACTTCCTGATTGCAGTGTCTTTGGATAGAGTTGCTAGGAAAATCCACTAATGGAGCAACTTGTGAATTACCTCTTTCCTCAGTTGGAATAATGACATTAACTTGATTGGTTATTATAAGGATTAACCATGTATGTGAACTACCATTATTATAAGGGTTAATAATGTATGTGAACCACTAAATTAGACAATAATGTTGTGTTGCTAAACAAAAAATCCCTGAGATGGGGTGATATATACAGAATAGAAGTTTATTTGACTCAAACTTCTTATTTATTTATTTATTTATTTTTGGAGATTTTTGCTATAGGGCACGTGTGCTTGCCAGAAAGACAGAAAGCAAGAAATCATCCCTTAGAGGGATGGCCATTTCACAATCCCTTCTCCTCCATTCTTTTCTTAGGATTTGGGCAGACATGCACACACGCCCAGCATAAATTTAAAACCTCTAGGTCCAGGATTTGAACCACGGTTAACCACATAGGAGTCCAGCACTTTAACCACTATGCCACCTGCTGGCACATTGGCTAACAATTCTAATAACTATAAGGTCCAAAGGCATGGGGCATCTGGCCAGCCTCAGGTGCTATAGTACAACATGCCAACAGAAACAGAGAGGAAGGCAGAAGACACATTCAAAAAGAGAGATGAAACAAAATTCATCACTCCCTCCTCGGCCCTCAGCCAATTAGGTGGCGCCCCCTAATTAGACTCCACCTCTTACAGTTCTCACCTCCTCCCAAAGTCATTACACTGGGGACTAAGCAGTACACTCATAAAACTTTGGGGCATAAGCCATTATTCAAAACACAGACACCACTAGCACTGTGCCTGGCACACAAAGCTTAGTAGACTGCAGGTGTTTAGAAAATGCTGGTTTCTTCTCTTCCACTTTTTGCCATCACTCTGCACAAATACTTATTGATTTATAAGACTTTTTCAATAAAGAAAATAAATCCTCATATCCACCTCTCTGCTACCCAAAGGAGCTGAGAGATGGGGGCGTTTTCCAGGACTAGCCTAAGGTTAAATGTACATTCAGGGCATTAAATTCATGTGGGTCTTGTTGGGCAGGTACCTAGCCTCTGGGGAGAGGCCACACTTTCACAAAAGCTCCTTGCCTTGAGTCCAAGAGCTTGATATGAAATCTCAGCCCTGACAACCACTAAAGGTCTTGGTTTCATCATCTGAGACAGATGGGTAGCAAAGCCTCCATCACAGGGATGTGTGAGATGAAAAATAGCCACATCGATGAAGGATTGTGAATGGTCTGGCACATAGCAGGAGTTAAATTATAAATTAGTCCAATGAGAGGATATTGACAGCAAGCCTCCTGGATTAAGCAAGCCTCCTAATGAAGTCCCTTGGTGAGAAAGACATAGGGGACGAATCCCCAGACACTCCTGATGGCAGAGAAAGTGGAGGCTGGCCCTCCACAAACCCCCCTGGGTAGCGAGCCAAGCACGGCGCTAGTCCACCAGGGAGGCGGGAACCAGGCCAACAACAGGTGGTGGCCTGGGCAGATGCGCAAAGGCACTCCGTGTGCCAAAGTGCCATGTGAGAGCCAGAAAGGGCTGATGGTTTCTGCTCGATGTGAGGAAAGTTTAACCAAGGAGGGGCCACTTGAGCTGGGCAGAAGTAGGCATTTGCAGGAGGAAATCAGGGAGAGGGAATAGTGCATGTGAGGTGGAGGGTCTGAGAGAGCAGAAGTTGCAAGTGACTGGATGCTAGGGGGTACAGAGTAGGGACAAAGCTGGAGAGGTCTTCAAGGCCCACACAGGTGATGAAGGGCTTCCAGGCAAGCTGAGGTGCTCAGACTTGATTGTGCAGTGGAGGAGAGCCCAGGGGAGTGCTGAAGCAGGGTTCTGCCAGACCTGGTGAGAATGGAGAGCAGACGGAGGATGGACAGCGCCTGGGGACAGCCGGATCCACGGGACACTGACCAACACTAGGAGGAGGGAAGGGGAGGGTTGGGGCCCAGGAAAAGAGAAAAACATGAATGGAAAGTGGGGGTAGCATGGGAAAGCAAGGAGTATAAGAGCAGAGATCCGCTCCACACCTCAAATCTACTCTGACAGCTGATGCGCTTGGATGAGGCCCCTTCTGTGTCCCTGGGCTGACATTCCTGCCACCTCTGCCAGGTTCCTGGTCGTCCAGGACTCTGAAGGAAGAAGATCCCACAGGGATAACTAGCACTCGGAGGAGGCTTCCAATTTAATAATCATCCTCTGGCTCCAGTGGGTTTCCCAGAAACACCATAATTACTCATCCTCTAATAGAGCCAATAAATACAGCAAGAGGATAAGTAATTAACAACCTTTTGCTGGAAAGTAGCAATTCTTGTGATCTATGAAGTTTCCGTCTCCTGCTCAGTTCTGTGTTGTTGCAAATATGATACACTGGGTAAGTGTGTCATTTGTTGTTCACTGAGTTAATCACCAAAGCATGTTATATTTTTTATTAAATCCATTCATTATAATCGAGTCATATGAATTAAAGCCAGAAGGGCTGTGCTGGGGCCTGTCATCCACCTTGCTCCCACTTCTAATCACAATACTTTTAATGAGATCAAAATTGTTACCAGACAATTTAACTACGGGGAAAAAACCATGTTAGCAGGAGGGGAAGAAAACCTTGCCCCTTTTATCGTTTCAGTGTACCATAGCCATCTCCTTCAGTTATTTATTCCGGTGTCTAATTTCCCACCTGTAAGGAATCTTTATTAGTAGTAATTATGTTAGACAAGAGAAAAAGAAAAACTTCACAAACTTTGAAAATGATTTACCTCTTGGCTTGCAGTTTTAATTAAAATTCCAGTTTATTTAGCAAATAGCTCTGAAAAGATTAGATACCAATTTAGCACTATGTTCTTTTTCCACTTTGCAATTCATAAGGGTGACACAAACAACGAAATAACCACATTAAATGACTCTTAGTCCATTCCATCATAATTCTGCCTATGGAAAAGAGCTCCAACATCAATTATAAATTATAAATTAACTCCATTATGCTCTGCAAAATTATCAACAGTAATCTCCCTGTTCTCTGCTCCCTCGCAGTTGGTAAATTATATCAATTCGCTACTAGGCCTCAAATTACCCAGCTCTTCTGCAGCAACACCTTAAACGTGTTTATTGACTGAAATGGAAACAAAGCGAATCGGGTTTCCATTTCAGCAGCACTTTCCTCTACCCAGGAGATCAAACAGTTTATCTGAGGTCACACATAACACCAGGCAGTTCGTTTCCGGTTAACCAGAAACCTAGTGCTTTCCCCGGTAGCAACTCTCACAGGAAAGCTGCTCTGAAGACGGCCTGGTTTCCCCGGCCTATCAACTCAATCATTCCACGTACAAGCAAGTGATGCCTCTGGGCCGAGCAGTATGCTCAGAGAAAGCCGAGAAGTCCCATTACAGGTGCAGAGTATTAGTGGAAGGACAAAAAGCTGGAGAGGAGGAAACAGGAGGACGAATGAGCCCTTCCTCACCTCCAGGGAGCTCATGGTGCAGTGAACGAGTTGGACAGAAAACAATCATGAGGAAGCCTGCAATCAACACCTTCCTCAGCGTCTGCCGTAGGCCTGCCTCAGAGCCAGGCTCTGCCCGTGCTGTCAGATTTCCACACCACCTTATAAATAGCCATCACAGCCCCCCCCCCCCAATTGCAAAGAAGAGGCAACTGAGACTTGGAAGTAGAGGACATTTGAGCAGACTCTTGGTGAGAAAGAGGGAAGATGCCAATGACTGAAGAAGGAATGAGGTTTCCACACGAGGAAGCAGAGTGCGTGCAGACCCAGCAAAGCACAACGAGAGCCTGCAGGGCCTCCTCTACCTGTGGCCACTAACTTGCTGAGCCACCCAGGGCCTGGCTTGGACTTCTTCGGGCCTGTTTCCTCATTTGCCACGTGCAGGGCATTTGTTATTCTGCACTTCTACAGGGACCTGCTCTTCTTTTCTAGCGACTGATGACAACTTGTGTTGACCAATGCTGTCAAAGGACCCAAGGCAAAGGTTTCCCAGAGGATTAATGAGACAAATGTGGATGGGCTCTGTCTTCTAAAACCAGCCCAAATCTCCAAAGGTGTGCCACTGCCATGAGAGCCTCAAGTCATACAATCACACGTTATCAAGGAAAATTAATATCATTGTACCAATGATCTCTGTAATAATAAAAATAGTGGCTATTGATTAATTTTGCATTACGTGCTGTATATTTCACATGTGCTATCTCAATTCAGTCCCACAGCAGCATTATAAATACATAGGTTTATTATTTCCACTCAGTTGAAAAAAATGAAATCAAAACTCAGAGCAGTGAGATGACTTAGTCTCTGGTAGTGTGTCCAGTAAGTGGTAGAGCGAGAACTAGAACTCAGTCCCATTCACTCCTGACACCCTAGAGATCTAAGTGTACAAGAAATGGAACAAGTTCTTTTAACTACCTTAGAATCCAGTTACAGTGAGTGTATGCTAAGGACCTGGGCCAATGTGTGTGGGGAAAGGGCAGGGAGGGGATTGGCTTCACCTGGGAGCTCCCCGTGGTGCTGACTCAGAGTGCTGCATCTTCTACCTGTGTTCCTCTGCCTGTCCCTGCCCTGGCCTCCTGATCTCAGTGCCCAGCAGAGCAATTAGTTTAACAGAGTGCTGACAATGGAAGTATACCTGGGAGAGAAAGCTAACTTGTAGAAGTACTGAGCTGGGCGGGCAACAGGGAATCCAGTCGGAGCTATCTTGCAAGGGATTGGAAGTATAGCAATGCATAGAGCCAAGCGGAAGCACATTTGCACTCCATAGAGGAGTCACCGAGGGGAGAACTGGAGAATGGGTGCATGTATTCTTGGGGTGACTGCTGGAAAAGAACAGCAAAGGGACAGATGCAGAGAGGGATGGGGGGTCCCCCATAGACAGCAACCCCAATATTACATCAGAAGGTGTGCAGGGAGAGCACTGACTTAGTGCTGAATCTATGAATAACCACCACCACTCCTCATTCCCCCCTAAGAAAGAACAAGAAATAACAAAGTACTCAAGAAAAAACAAACAAACAAAAACAGAAATTTTTGTCACAAGGTGATATGATTCAAGTTATAAAGGTCACACTACTCTATCTGAAGTACAAACATCTGGTGAAAGGTCACTCAGAAAGGTCCCAGACCTCTCTCTGCCCTCCAGACTACGAAACCTAAAGGCTTACATGATGGGAAATTCACAATCACGCCTTTCCCCTGTGTTAAAGGGATATTAGAAAAGCACATTTATTCTCTGGCTGCATCTCTACTTCCACCCCCTACCCTCCTACATACCCCAAATAAAAATAGCTATGCCCTTTTATTGACTTAGTCTTTCATTCAAGCAAATATTACTATTCAGGCCCCGGGGGATTCAAAGAATAAGGTGCAGTCCCTGTCTTCAAGGTGGTGGACTTGTAAATAAGCCAATGCACAAAGCACAAGCGTCCTACCAGATGAGGGTCAAGGGCTCTGGAAACATGAAGTGGAGTGTGAGTTATTCTGCTGGGGGCTGGGGGAAAGGTGTGTTTTGATAAAAACTTGAGAAGTAAATTGGAATTTGCCAAGCCCAGAAGCCAAAAGGCAGTGGAGGCTGGAGAAGTCCCATGTGCAAAGGCACCGAGCATGAGAGCATGGCATTATGTTTCCCTAAGGTAGCACCATCTTAGCTCTCTTCATTACCAGTGCCTGGCCCAGTGCCTGGGAAGGAACAGGCACATAACAGATGCCGGAGGACTGAGTGGCCTGCTCCCAGCCCAGAAGGAGGAGAGCATGACCGCGGGAACTTACAGAAGAGGAACTTAATGGAACAGAATCCATAAGCTCCAAAATAAATCTTTTTTTTTTTTTTTTGAGAGGTTTTTGCTATAGGGTGCATGTGTTCGCCAGAAAGACAGAGAGAGACAGAAAGCAAGAAATCATCCCCCCAGGGGGTATGGCCACCCCACAATCCCTTCTCCTCCATTCTCCTCTCGGGATCTTGGGCATGCATTCACATGCGCTCAGCGTGAGTTTAAGCCACTGGGTCCGGGACTTGAACCATGGTCAACTACATGGGAGTCCAGCAACATAGCCATTACACCAACTACTGGTCTCCAAATAAATCTTAACATGAAACTCTTAGGCATATTGTGGACATGTGCAGGCTTTGGTCATTCATTTCTCCAGCCAAAGGTTTGATGATAGCTGATAAGTCTCTCTCTTTGCAGGTGAACAAGGCATCTGTCGGAAAGGAAACGTCCACACTATGGGCCAGTTCAAGAGGAATGGGCTGGTTCCCAGCTGCAAGAGAGTTCACCCTACTTAGGTTTCTTAAAGAGATTATTAGCAATAACAGGCTGACCAGGAGGTTAAGGAATATAGACATCCTTATCAGATTTTCGAGTTTCCTTTTGTTTGTGATATCAAACTATAAGTCCCAAATGTTCTCTTTTTTTTTTGGGGGGGGGGAGGTTTTTGCTATAGGGCACATGTTCTAGCCAGAAAGACAGAGAGAGAGAGACAGAAAGTGAGAAATCACCCCCGAAGGGGGATGGCCACGCCGCAATCCCTTCTCCTCCATTCTCCTCTCAGGACCTTGGGCACGCACGCACACATGCCTGGCGTGAGTTTAAGCCACCAGATCCAGGACTCGAACTGCGGTCGACTACATGGGGTTCAGCGACATAGCCATTATGCTAACTGCTGGTCCCCTAAATGTTCTCGTTTTTCACAGCTCAACACAGTCTATAGCTGTGGCACATAAAAACAAAACAGAACACCCACTGCTTTCACTCATTTCTTGAGATGAGTGTTGTTACTTCTCCACTAAGTACGTAAGCAATACCTTTCAATGTACTTGATGAAGTCAGAACAAACTGATTGATGGCCCAGCTCAGCTGGCAATGACAGCGGGCATCTCCCTGATGACCCGATAATGAGGCAATTGCATTAAGTGTGTGTTACCCGAAGAGCTGATATGCTCTATTAAGGCGAAGTCAGCCCATGTGTGGCTTTCTGTCAGCTTCCACAACATGCACGTCTTTAAGCATTCTGGCACCAGTTAACGACACCTATGAATCTCCACACTGTGGTGAATCTGGTGCTTTCCTGGTGCGTGCTGAGGACATTGGGCCAGTTAAGTTAGCTTTGGAAAAATCTGTATCCTACTGTATATTATAATTAGTAGAAACATCATAGGATTAAGAATCGGGAGACAGAGATTCTACTCCTAATTAATTCATCCACTCGACAAACATTAATTGAGTGCCTATCAAGTGCTAGCTACTGAGAGAAGTTCTCGGATATAAAACAAAACCACCACCATGACATTTGCTGAGCTCTCACCCTGTGCCAGGCATGGTTCTGAGCACGTCATAGGTAAAAAACCACTTAACACTCCTAACAACCCTAGGGGGGGACGTACTATTATCATCCATTTTATAGAGGAGGAAATTGAGGCACTAAGAGGTAAACTAAAATGCTTCACTTTTCAACCTCCAGTGACAGAACCAGGGCACAAACCCAGCCAATCTGACTCCAGAGATGAATAACACATAGCTCCAGCCCTAGAAAAGCTCAGAGTTTCTTGGAGGAATATACAGACACGTATGCATGTGCACTTAATAGCTCTGTGACCCAGAGAAAAATGCTTAACCTTTCTGGATTAGCTTTCTGTTGCTAAACAAAAAATTAAATACAAACTTAATGGCTTCGGACAACACCCATTTGTTAGCTCGCAATTCTCTAGGTCAGAAGTTCGCCCTGGAATAACTGGGTTTCCTAGTTAATGTACTCACTGGTTGTTGGCAGAATTCATCTCCTTGCAGCTATAAGACTGAGGTCTTTATTATTCTTCTAGCTGTTGGCCAGGGGCTATACTTGGCAACTAGAGACTGCACAGTTTCTTGACATAGTGACCCTAATTAGGCAGATTGTAACACATCCCCTGATTTCTTCCAGGCTAGCTGAGTGTATCCCCTAGACTTGCTCTTCTGCAACCAGCTGGAGGAAATCCTTCACTTCTCAGGGGCTCACCTGAGTACATCGGCTCACCCAGGAAACTTTCCCTTTTACCATATCATGTGACATGGTCACAGGAGTGATGTCTCACCATAACCATAGGTCCCACTCCCACGCTAAGGGGAGAGGATTATACCAGAGTGAGGGTCATTTGGGATCATCTTAGCATTCTGCCTACCACACCTGATAGATGTTCACTTTCCTGATTCCAGGCTAGACTACACGACAGTGGTGGTAGCCACTATTTGCATCTTGATTTGCACTTTTCTTAGAATTAATTTTATTTATTACTATTGCTTTTTAATTTGCTACAGGGCATGTGTACACACCAGAGAAAGGGAGAGGGAAAGTGAGAAAACAAGCGCCAGGTTTAGGACTCAAGCCGTGGTCGACCATGTGGGAGTCCAACGCCTTAACCACTCTGCCACCTGCCAGCCCCTTGATTTACACCTTAATAAATGCCTTTTCACATGTATTATCTAATCCAGAGACTTTGGAACTCTGGGATTAAAAACTTAGCTTCACTGTCCATCTGAGTATTAGGGAAATTACATAACCTACTCCCCACCTTGCTGGCAGAGCACGGGGGAACAAAGGCTTCAAGTCTTCCAGCTCTAGCATCTCAGCTCCTTCCTCTAACCCATGCTGCCACACTTGCGTGAGAGGACTGGTCACATTCTAGGGCCAGTGCCACGGCTGCAATGGGAGGAACACAGGAATCAGATCAATTTTTGTTTGAATTCAGGTTCTGTCTCTGATTACTTCTCTGGTCTTGGGCAGTTAGTCACTTCCTTGTCTGAGCATCCTTGTCTATAAAATGGGGGAGTTGGACTCCATGGTCTTCCAGGGGCTCTTTCAGACACAAACTGACAACGCTGTTTCAATTGTACTGTGAAAGATAACTAGCTCCGTGTTTCCATTCTCTTGGTTGAGGGAGCCTCATATTTTATAGCTGAACCCTCTTTCAGGTATCCCTGTGTTTTGGGAGAAGAGCCTCATCATCTTGGTTCTGAGGCCACCATAACAAACTACTACACATTTGGTAGCTTAAAACAAAAATTCTCAGAGTTCTCCAGGCCAGAAGTCCAAAGTCCATTGGTAGCTGTGCTGGTTCCTTTTAAGGGCTCTGAGGGAGCGTCTGCTCCCTGCCGCCCTCTAGCTTCTGGTGGATGGATGCCCGCAGCCGTTGGCATCCCTTGGCTCCTAGACTCCAACCTGCGCCTCTGTGTAGATGGCCTTCCCCTCTGTGTCCCTCTATCGTTTCCTTTCCTGTCTCTCAGGAGAACACGTGTCATCAGATTTGGGACCCACCCTAAATCCAGGATCACCTCAGCTCAAAATCCTTAACTTTGTTATATCTGCAACGATCTTATTTCCAGGGAGATCATACAGATACCAACTAAGTTTCAGACATTTCTTTTGGGGGGAACACAATTCAACGCTTTTTTTTAAGTCAGTTTATGCACCCCACTGTTGATAGAATGGAGGTACTTTTCATTTTTCCTCTACAAAGAACATTGCAATAAACATCCTTGTTGCATCTCCTTATGCACATGGACAAGAATTTCTCTAGAAGTGGAATTGTTTGGATCACAGAGTATACACATTTCAACTCTGGTAAGTACTGCTGAAAAGTTTGCCAGTCTAAATGGATGTGAAATGGTATTTCAATTTGTTTTTAATATTTTTTATGGTATAAAGTGTGTTCACACATGAGAAAGAGAGAGCAGACGCCCACCGCAGAGTCTGGCCATGTTGTGTTCCCCTTTCCCCAGTCCTCCATCTCCTCAGGACCTTGCACACTCGTGTATATGTTCCTGGCGTGTTCTCGGGCTGACCCAGGGATCCAAACCTGCCATCAGCGCATGATTTTCATCACTGTAGTCAAGTATGCTGTGGCCTGTCACCCAAGCTGACCCTATTATTTTAATTTGCATGTTCATGGCTAGACTAGTGAGACAGAACTAGTTTTTCAAATGTTTAGTATGTATTTGGGTTTGCTCTTTGAGTATCTTTTTATTTATTTTATTTAATTTTATTTATTTATATTTTTTTAGAGAGAGATTTTTTAAATAAGGCACGTGTGCTCACCAGATAGAAAGAGAGACAGAAATAGAAATCACCTCCCCCCTCCATTTTGGCCATGCACGTGCACACACTTCGTGTGAGTTTTAAGCCACAGGGTCCAGGACTTGAACCGCAGTTGACTATGTGGGAATCCAGCAACAAAACCATTACACCATCTGCTGGTCCCTTGAGTATCTTTTTAAAATTCTAAGTGGTTCTCAGTTAGAATTATCCAGGAGCTTTATTTTCTCAGGTTTTTCCTTAGGGCACATGTGAACACCAGAGAGAGAGAGAATAAGAGAGACAGTGAGAGGGAAAATGAGAAATCACCCTCAAAGAGGGGATGGCCACAATGCGATCCCTTCTCCATTGTCCTCCTGGGATTTTGATTTACTCACATACAAACAAACCCAGTGTGAACACACCCAGTGTGAATTTCAAGCCACCAGGTCTAGGAATCAAACCGCATTTGATGACATGGGAGTCTAACGCTTCAACCACCACGCCACCTGCCGGCCCCATCCAGGAGCTTTTTAAAAGTGCCACAGTGCTGATTTAGTAGGAGTGGGGTGGGACCTAGCAACCTGAACATTAAAACGCTTGTCAGGAGATACGGAGGCCCGACTTCAGTGGTTCTCAGCGCCAGGGGGTACCACTGTGTTGAATGTGGTAGCTGAGGGGCCAATAGGTGGTGTGATGGTTAAGGCACTGGACTCCCAAATGGCCAACTGTGGTTTGAGTCCCAGACTTGGCGGCTTTCTCACTTTCTCTCTCTCTCTCTGGTGAATTAAAAATAATAATAAATAAATAATTTTTAAAAAACACAGTAGCCAATCCTGTTGACATTCGGTTGTCATAACTTGAGCATACACTGAGGACTCTATCTCAGACAAAACCTTAAAACTGTATTGGCTAGAAAATGCTGCTGGAGTATGCTATCCACCATACCACACAGAACTTCTTCTGTGAAGTCCCTCCAGGGAAATTTCTCCCAGCTTCAGTGCAAAGAATTGCCAGACTTCTCTGAAACATCTCTTATTTGATCTTACGAACATCCTGACTTACAACTTTGTACGTTTATGGTTTTCTTGGTCAACCAGAAGGATAAAAAAAAAAATCTATGTCTCATCACAAAAACTGCAAGATCTTTATATTATTCATTTTTTGATGGTAACTTTTCCCTGATTTTTATCTTATTATACCATCTTTGTTGTTCCTTTGTTGTGATGTTTTAAAACTAAGTTTAGAAGAAAAACCAAATACTGATAATAATACATCTTTTTGAAAGCCACTTTACATACTGTATTAGAATAAGATAGGTATAAATACATATTAAAATAATTGAAAATTTTTACCTTGTAAGAGTTAAATAATATACAACTTATGTGAGAAGTTAAGGCCTTCCTTCACAATTGACCTATTTTCAAGATTCATCTAGGGGCCGGCAGGTAGCATGGTGGTTAGAGGCGCTGGACTCCCACATGGCCAACCATGGTTCGAGTCTTGGACCTGGTGGCTTGCTTTCTCACTTCCTCTCTCTCTCTCTCTCTCTCTCTGTTTCTCTCTGATCAAACTGGAAAATAATAACGATAATAATAATAAAGTAAAATAAAATAATTCTTTAAAAAAAAGATTCATCTATAATAATATCAGTTCTTACTGTTGATGTTTAACAGGGGAAAGAATACTTTAAAGATGAACCATTCACAACCTATCAGTGGAAATTAGTAAAGCTAGAAAACGGGTCATATGAATTGGCTAGCTATAGCCATTCAAGTGCAAAAAAGATAAGATCAAATTTTAAAATACAATACCATTCATTTCTAAATCATTGTCACTGAGTTCAAAATGGCACAAAGCAGTTGCATTTATTTAAGCATTTAATTCAGTGGTTTTAAAAGCTAAGTTAATTTTTAAAAACATTCACAGCTTTTTTCTAGTTGATAGAGGTGTGTGTGCTTGCCAGAGAGACAGAGAGAGAAAAAGGAGAGAGAGAGGGAGAATGCATCTCTCAGTGGGACATGGTCATGCTGAAATCCCTTGTCTTTCATTTCTCCATCCTGCCATGCACATAAGTTCGGTATGTTTTTCAAGCTGCTGGGACCAGGTTTTGAACAGTAGTCAGCCCTGTGGTATCTGGTTCTCTTAGCCTCTAGACTACAGGGCTAGCCCAACACAGCATTTTTTAAAAGGTAGTTTTAACTTCTTATGGTTCCTGTGTTTCTCATAACAAGAGAAAAGTTTGCTAATACTTCACTTTTGCTCCAATTGCTTCAACGAGCTACTCCGTGCATCAGGAAGGATGGCCAACCAATTCATCCCAGCATGTTAAGGACTGTCCTGGTTTAAAAACCAGGTTCCTAGTGTTCCAGGAACTCCCTCATACCTGGGCAAACCTGCTAGTTGGCCATCTAGCACTGGGGAAGCTTCCATTTGCTTTCCATAAGGGAAGAAGGGCCTTCTTATGTACTTTAAATCTGAATGGTGGTAATACCTCTGCAAATTGTTCCTCACTGCGTAGGCAGACAAAATAAAATTCTGAATTCAGTTCATCTAATAATATGAATTTCACAAAAGATTAGAGAGAATCTTCACAAGTCGATGTTCTTATTCTGTTCTATAGAATTCTAGGAAAAGAAGCTCCATAAAGCTACCTTTGAAATCTATTCTATCATCCACAGTCTTTTTCAAACATTAAGTTCAATCTACAATTATACTATTTTCATTTTCAACACCAAGCTGAATAAAGAAATCTTAAAGATATGCTATCCACAGGAAATCAGGTAAAGTTACTAGAGATCTCAAAGTGAGTCCTCAGAACAAAGTTAAAAGACCACCGGAAGAACATCTTTTGAACTGGGAGAAGGAAGGTGCTGAGGAAAAGAGGGCTATATTCTAAACCTTTAAGAATACTGGAAATTTCTTATAATGGAGGGTCAAACAGATAGCCCCAAAGCTTTGGTTACAACCTATTCTATTCGTAAGTAGGTTTTTCTAAAAGAAGGCAAAACTAACATTTATTAGGTGTCTACTATACATTGGTTGTTCTCATGCTCACTATTTTAATCTCTCAATACCTCTCTTCATCAATAGCATTTATCCATTCTACAGATAGAAAACATTAGACTCGGAGTTCATTCACACCGTAGTCTGCTAGGTGTTGAGCATAGAAATTGTAGACAGAAGAGGCATGGTTCCTACTTTCATGGAGCTTAGAATCTAGTGAGGAATAAAAGACATTTAAAAACTCATAACAAAGATAATTATGGATTATGAAGCTTGGGGGAATCAGGGTATATTTTCCTGAGTGCTGAAGAATAAGAAGACACAGGACAGGAGAAGAGGTGGGCAGAGAAAGGAAAGCAATTCCCTGTTTTGAGATAAAAGAAATGGCACACGTTGGTCTCGAGATAAAAACATGCAGTGTGTGCCCCAAGATAACACAATGTACAAGTGATCAGACGGGATTTGGAATCTTGCACTTTCTGACTCCAGGGTTCACATTCCCTTCACTATGATACAATGTGACCAGCTGCACCTGGAATCTAAAGAGGACAGTCCACAAAAGGTACCAAATTCCCAGTGACAACACTGTTTCCCAAATGAGTATGATCATAAAAAGCACCTAAGGGGGTGTGTTAAAAAATAAATAAGAAGATCCCAACTCTAGAGGGAAATTGAATGCTGATTCTTAGGATCAGACCAGTGTGGGATATGCTAGGTTATGGGTCAGAAAATCTAACACCCAACACTTCAGGAGTTCACTTGGCCTTTTTAAAAAGAAATGGATGGGTGGAATTCTCTGGAATTAATTTAGCCTTCCAGAGAAAAAAGCAATTGCAAAAAAAATAAGACAAACCCCTCTCTAGAGTTCAATCAGCCAGCCAGCTGAATACAAATGAAGCCTCTTCTTTCTTCTGGATTTCCTATGGATTTTCCTGTCTCTCATTTTGGATTAAGTAATGCCTTCTCAGAACAGGCCAAGTGGCTGCCGTCAAAACACCCATTCTCACACTAGAAGGCTCAGGAACACACTACTATTTTCAGTCATCGCTAATTAAGGGGCTGAGTAAAGAAACGGAAGCAGCAAGATAATAAATTATAAGCCTTGGCTTTCAGCTGGGAGAGGTTATGGATTTGGAATCCAAACAACTTGAGTTCAGATCCCAGACATACTACTTACTAGTTGAAACATGGACAAGTTAATAAACCTCTCTGAGCTTCATTTTTCCCCAACCACAGGGGGACTAATAATACCTTCTTTGCAGAGTTTTTCTGAGGAATATGTGAGATAAAAGAGATGCTGGCCTGACACTATCAGGCCCTCAACGAATGATAGCTAATAAATAATAAAACAAGAGTGAATTCACAGCCCAGTAAGAGAGGATTGTGTTAACATGGAACCAAAGGATGGTTCTGCATTGTAGAAAAATAGACCCTTCCCAGAATATGGTGGATTGCATTAGAATTTGGTTCTCTGAATACGTTGTCTTGAAAATGGAGAGGACAGCAAGTGACATGGTGGTTAGGGTGGCTGGCTGCCACATGGCCAACTCCACAGTTGAGTGCAGGACTTTGCAGCTTGGAAAACATACCAAGCAAATGTGAGTGCATGCCCAAAATCTTGAAAGGAGGGAAAGATAAAGGAGAATGAATTGTGATTTGACCACACCCCATGGAGTGGTGTTTTCTCACTTTCCTTCCTTCTGTCTCTCTTCTCTGGCACACATACCCACTAGAAAATTTAAAACATAAAATGGGGGTGGAGGGATGGGAGCAGGAGCTTTAATGTACTCGTTGCTCTTCATAAGAAATCGATTTCGTGGGAGCTGTAGGAACTGAACCTGGGTTCAAGAAATAAGGGCTAACTTCACATTGAGGTGACACCCACTCAAAGTCCAGAAAACTGGGGAACAGAGAGGTGGTCAGTTGTAGGTCATATTATTAATAATTAAGCCATACAATTTAGAAAGTGCTTTAAATTATTTTCATTTACTAAGCGACAGAAATACAATAAGAAGTTTTATAAAAGCTGTGGGGGGAGGTTGGAAGAGACACTCTGGAAGGACACAAGTCACTAAGTCAGAGTCCAGGGTCCTATAAAGAGCAATCTTGCCTTAGCTGAGAGTAGAGACCATCTAAAGATGGAAACCAGCAGAGCTGACAGTGAATACAGGACTAGTCACCCGAGAGCTGCAGATTAATGGTGTAGTCTAAGCATGCCAAATACGGAGGTCAGGGCCATTACAGATACTTTCTCCACTAAGCTTGGTGAGGCCATGGAGCTTTTGTTTTTGTTTTTGTTTTTTTTTTTTTAGAGGTTTTTTGCTATAGGGCGCGTGCACTTGCCAGACAGACAGAGAGAGACAGAGAGACAGAAAGCAGGAATTCACCCCCCAGGGGGGATGGCTACGCCGCAATCCCTTCTCCTCCATTCTCCTCTCGGGATCCTGGGCACGCACGCACACACACCCGGCGTGAGTTTAAGCCACCGGATCCGGGACTCGAACCGCGGTCGACTACATGGGAGTCCAGAGACATAGCCATTACGCTAACTGCTGGTCCCAAGGCCATGGAGCTTTTAACAAGTACCACCAATCAGCAAATGTTTTTGCGATAGGTAAAACTTATTTGATATCCAGGAAAGTTCTGCTAAATTCCTTAATGAATTAGAGAGACCCACAGAATGGTTAAAAAAAAAAAAAATCAAGACTTGAGTTCAAATCCTGATTCTGCATAACTGTCATCAAATCACTTAATCTTTGTGAACCCATCCTTTTCCTGGTCTGGAAAACAGGGATAATAATTGCACCTCAAGGGCTTTGCAAGGATTAAATGAAATAATCTGGAAACTACCTAATGCTGAAAAGCACTCAACTGTCTGCTTCTCTGCCACTCAAAACAAAACAAAATGGCCAATGTCACTATTATGGTGAATCCAACTCCATCAGTGGGTATGGGGTTTAGAAGTTAGTAGAAAGTTTTTTGTATAGGAAAATAAACTCTGAAATTCCTATGGTTTGATAAATATGTCCCTCAAAAATTCTTGTATAGGAACTTGGTTGTATTGTGAAGGTATTAAGCAGAAACTTAATCTGCTAATAGTGTTGAAAGGTGGGACCTTTAAGAAGTGATTAAGCATTAGAGTAGGGCCCCCCTGAGTGAAGCCTGCTGAGATTATGGGGAGGGAATGAGACAGACTGAGACACATGAACATAGACACACGTGCTCCTGCTCTGCTCTGTGTGCCATGCAATCCATCAACAAGAAGACCTTCACTAGATGTGGCTCCTGGACCTTGAACCTCCAAACCCTGAGCTGAATAAACCTCTATTGTTATACGTTACCCAGCATCTGGTATTTTCTGTTATGGCCAACAGAATGAACCAGAACAGACACTAAGAGTTGATTTGCATTGGTTTATAAATATGCCATGTATTACTCCTGCAGAATCTGGAATCCAAGTCATTGTGGGAAGAAGATCCAAAGGTCTGTATGAGAAAAACATTTTAAAAGTAAAGAAACAATGTACTTTATCTCTTACCTCATGACAAACCAAATCCCTTAAGTCCCAATTATTTATCTCTAGAACTGTTACTAGTATGAAAGCATTCTAAATTTTAAACCCTAGTTTTGAAGAGAATTAAATGCATGGCATGATTCCTAATTTTTATTCTATGGTTATTTTTACACAAATGCACAAAGACATGTATGGAAGGATGTGGTGACGATGGCTTTGTGCAGAATGGCAACACCCACTCTATATTGCAAATAGCTAAATGCATGTCAATGGAGCACTGGTTAAGTAAGTGATGGAACTCATACAATGGAGTGTTATGTCCTCATGGAAAAATGATGCAGTAAATCCATATATACAGCCATGAAACAATGGCTAAGTTATGTGTTAAATTAAATAAAAGGTATAGCACAGAGTGGCTCATATGAAAATATTAGATAAATAAAAAGGGTGATTTCTACAATGTATGCCTATATATGCATATCCCTGGACACATACCAAGAAACTGCTAACGGTGATTACCTTTGAGGAAGGGAAGTGGAGGTGGGGTGGATGAGAGCCATATTTTTCAGTGTTTATACTCTTACACTATGTAGGGTTTTTTCTTTTTTCACCATGTGCATGTTATTAACATTTTAATCAATAAAATTGAGATACATGGTAATAATAAGAATGGCTATGGTAGTAACAGTCATAATTTTGTTGGATACCTATTATGTATCACTGAGGCTTTCCCTACATTATCTCTCAATCATCTTCTAAGGTGGGGTTGTTGTCCCTCTTAATTAAGCTGAGGAACCTAAGTTTTAAAGAGGTTAAATAACCCTTCTGAATCCATATAGCCAGCCAG